>OY970825.1:46490907-47690907 GCA_963853835.1 Calendula officinalis
TCCCCCGCATCATCACATCGTCTCATCCTTACTATAACTCAACAGTTATTTCAATCAAAGCCCTTGGGTATCACATCAATCATCAAACAAGTTAGTTAACTATATTCAACAATATATAACTAACTCTATATACTAAATTCTACACAATTATCAAATAGACTCGACGTATATAGTAAAAGATATTTTCATGGCTATGTACTCAGTATAGTCCACACGTACTCACCTTAGCGATATAATGCTCCAACCGTGATCTTCACACACAATCTCTTTGTTCCAACAATTGATCACCTTCCAAGACTTCACCAAAAGCCTAATATAACAATCACAAGTTGTTCAACATCACATACTACTAATAATGTATCCATTTATCTCTAGATACTACTTACTAATACATTCCCCCAATTTTGATGGTTTACCAAACCCTAGGTTTAACCAACCCTTAAGATTCTTACAATTCTTAACCATACACTTGTTTTCTTTGTTAAAATACCATCTACTAAGTGTATACAACCTTTATTTCACCATAACCCAATACCCCAAGAACTAGGGTTTCAAACACATACATCAAAATCCATAGATCTTGAACTACAAAGATCAAAGAGTGAAGATATACCTTTAATCTTCAACTAGGAGTGAAATCTACCAAGGATTAGTGAAGAAATAGCCCAAAACCGGTTAATGTACTCGAAAATCGCCAAAGGAAGCAACTAGGGTTTGATATTGTCGTAAATGAGCCAAAACCCGTATTTAATGCTGTCTGACGAAGTTCACGATCGTGAACAAGTTCGCGTCGCAAACTTCCCTTGTCGTGAACTCCTTCGCATTCGTGAACCAAACGTGAACTCCAATCGGTCAAAAACCCAAAATCTCTATTTGATGTTCCCGATCGGGAACTCTTGTTCGCGTCGCGAACTACCCCAGGCAGCATTTAATACAATGTTCGCGTCGCGTCTCGACCCGGTTTCGTCCATAACTTTCTCATACGGTGTCCGATTGACACGAAACCAATTCCTACGTTCTTTAAACGATTTATCCTTATTTATCATATTTTTATATAATTTATTTATTTATAAAATTTGGGTCATTTAGAATTAAAATATGTTCAAAAGACTATAATGCCCTTTAGAATTAAAAAACTAATTAATTAAAATGATTGGTTAAAAAGTGGTTCTCGCAATTCTCTCAATAATAATGGTTCTCGCATGAACGCCCCTTATATATATATATATATATATATATATATATATATATATATATATATATATATATATATATATATATATATATATATATGGTCCGGATCCGGTGAGGACTCTTTTCCTCGCGAGGACTGTGAGGACTCAAAAAAAAACTCTAAAAATGATCCAAAACAAACTTTTTTCAAAAAATTCATTTTTTAAACATTAAAATCGCTATGTATAAGATCCAAAAAAATATTTTCCAAAAATGATCAAAAAAAAAATATGGAACATAATAATGATCCACAAAAAAAATCTGGATCATTGTTATGATTCGCTAAAAAAAGTGGATCATAATTTTTTTTTTTGAATTTTTTTTTTGTCAAATGTAGTAATAATCATGGTGGGTTATATACATTTTTTTCGGAATTTTTTGAAATTTTTATGAGGTGTCCTCGCGAGTCCTCACCGAAAAAAGAGTCCTCACAGGATCCCACTTCTATATATATATATATATATATATATATATATATATATATATATATATATATATATATATATATATATATATATATATATATATATATATATATATATATATATATATATATATATATATATATATATATATATATATATATATATATATATATATATATAGACAAAGGTTCATGCGAGAACCATTATTATTGCGAGAACTGCGAGAACAACTTTTGAACCATCAGATTAAGAGATCAATGGTTGAGATAAATGATGGCAGTTTAGCAAATAACTGAAAATTTAAACCTAAAATATAGAGGTTAAAAGGGTATAATGGTAAAGAACCCACAAACTAATTATGGTATAATTAATAAGAAAGGTTGTACGTGTTCTTCAACCAATTAACCCTAAAATGATGTTTTATCTCTCTCTCTCTCTCTTGTTACCACAGGCGGCTACAACACCCATAACCACCATAATCGTCCACTGCCCTTCTTCTTTGATTCATCTTCTCCGATTACTCTTCATCGGCAACAACACCCACAAGCATCGGTACTTCTTCTTCGATTTAGGGGTTTCGGCGGCGATTCTTCTTCTCCGATTTAAGGGTTCCGGCGGTGATTCTTCTTCTCTAATTTAAGGATTTTGGTGACGGTTTTTCTAGGTTAGAGATCAAATACAATGGTAATCACTTAACCTATTACTCTCTACCTTAATTTTTATTAATTTTTATTCAACTTTTCAAATTAAAGATCTTGTTGATGTGTATTTTTTATTCAACATAAAAGGTTTCGGAAGAGATGATGGCCCACGCGATTTAAGAGGAAAACATGTGGTTTTGGAAGAGATGCAAGTTTACTGGTTAGTTATTAGAATTTTTAGTTTTAATTTTTAGTTATCTACAGATTTTAACACTCAAATGAATATTTTTATATTTATTCGTTAGAGCTTTGTGTAAGAGATTCCATGGCTTTATGATTTCAAATTAATATGGTGGTTTTAAGAGCTCAAAAAGAAGTCACGAAGATTATTTATGTATGGATTTTGTAGATGTTAAATGAAGGATCAAATTAATATGTTATCTTCTTTATTGTTTTTTTCTAAACAAAAAGGTTAATTTAATATTATGTATGTATGGATTTTGTAGATTTTAAATGAAGGAATAAATTGTTGGTTGGACAAAGAGAGATTGCTTGACATGGTTTACAAACGTAACAATGGTAAACAACAATTCGTTATGATGGAATAATAAACATTTTTGAATCCAATGACGAACAATGTCTTACAAAACTATCAACCGAATGATGAACACCGTTTTTCAACAGGACTACCGAAGGATGACCAAAGGATGAACACTAGTGAACACAACTTCCTGTTAATTAAATTTAGAAAGTATATTTTGTATTTTTCATTTGAATTATTTGATCACGAACATGTTTTTCTTTTCAAAATTTGTGTATTTGTGATTTGTATATTTGAGTATATTGTATATTCATAATGTTCATTTGAAGTATTTGTTCATTTATAGTATTTGTTCAACATTGAACAATGTGTTAGTATGATTATATTCATAATGTTCATTTTGTTATAAATTAGATATGATTATGACCCTATTAGCACTTCATCAAAGAACTTGCTACATCTATAACAAGAACATAAGATGAAGAACAATAACTAGAAAGAAGAGAGGAAGAGAAGTATGTAAACACTTATGAAAGTGTTGAGGTGCATTTTATTCATCCATCTCATGGGGTATTTATACTAAAAGTTTTACCCTTGCATTACATGTACATACAAATGAAAGGTAAATAAGTAGACATAGATTTGATGGAGAAGACATGAAGGGTTGAAAATGTGGCAATCCATTTAATGGCTTTGTCTTGTATATTCATAATACTCCCCGTTGGATGACACATTTTCCAACTACTACTGCCTCGTTAAAAACCTTTGCTAAAGAAAACCCAGTGGGAAAAAACTTTAGCGAAGGGAAAAAGAGTGCAGTGCATAGTTTACTCCCCCTCATTTATGCAATCACTATTCTTCACATGCTATGCACATGTCGCATTCCGATACCCGATACATGCTTTCTAAAGATTGCAGTGGGAAGTGCCTTCATGAAAAGATCTGCTGCATTGTTACTGGATTGAACATACTTTATCTCAACTTCATGATTCTTTATAAGCTCTTGAGTGTATTCGAAAAACTTTGGAGGAATATGTTTTGTCCTGTCGCTCTTGATATATCCTTCTTTCATTTGATTAACACATGTCGCGTTATCTTCATATATTAAAGTTGGGACTTTATCTTTATCCAGTCCACATGAAGTTAGTATGAGTTGCGTCATTGATCTTAACCATGCACATTCTCTGCTTGCTTCATTTAGTGCTATTACTTCAGCATGATTTGAAGATGTGGCAACAAGTGTTTGCTTTTGAGAACGCCAGGAAATTGCAGTACCTCCATTCATGAAGACATATCCAGTTTGAGATCTTGCTTTATGAGGATCAGACAAATACCCTGCATCTGCATAACCAATCAATCCTTGTTTTGAATCATTAGGATAAAATAATCCTAAGTCACTAGTTCCTCGAAGGTATCGGAATATGTGCTTGATCCCGTTCCAATGCCTTTTTGTCGGTGATGAACTGAACCTTGCTAATAAGTTTACAGCAAAAGAAATGTCAGGTCTGGTACAATTAGTAAGATACATTAGGGCACCTATTACATTAAGGTATGGTACTTCTGGACCAAGAACATCCTCATTTTCTTCGCATGGGCGAAATGGATCTTTGTCAATATTTAGTGATCTAACAACCATTGGAGTACTTAAAGATTTGGCTTCGTTCATATTGAAACGCTTCAAGATCTTTTCTGTATTATTCGATTGATGTACAAGTATTCCATTAGGCAAATGTTCAATTTGTAATCCAAGACAATACTTGGTTTTCCCAAGATCTTTCATTTCAAATTCTTTCTTTAAAAGTTCAATAACTTCAAGAATTTCTTTATTCGTTCCAATGATGTTTAGATCATCAACATATACAGCTATGATCACATATCCCGATGTTGTTATTTTAATAAATACGCTTGGACAAATAGTATTATTTTTGTAACCTTTACTTGTCAAGTAATCGCTTAAACGATTATACCACATGCGTCCAGATTGTTTTAACCCATATAAAGATCTTTGTAGTTTAATTGAATACATTTCTTTAGGTTTTGTATTCAATGCTTCAGGCATTTTAAATCCTTCAGGAATTTTCATATATATATCACTATCAAGTGATCCATATAAGTAAGCAGTAACAACATCCATAAGACCCATCTCTAACTTTTTAGAGACTACAAGGCTGATTAAATACCTAAAAGTGATTGCATCCATAACTGGAGAATATGTTTCCTCATAATCAATTCCTGGTCGTTGAGAAAAACCTTGTGCTACAAGTCTAGCTTTGTATCTTACAATTTCGTCTTTCTCATTTCTCTTTCGAACAAAAATCCATCTATACCCTAATGGTTTCACAACTCCAGGTGTCATAATAATAGGTCCAAATACCTTTCTCTTGTTGAGAGAATTCAGTTCAGCTTGTATAGCTTCTTTCCATTTAACCCAATCATGTCTATTTTGACATTCATTAACAGATTGTGGTTCAGAATCATCATTCATAATATCACATGCGACAGCATAAGAAAATTTCTCATCAATATTTTATATAACATTACTTTCCTCAACCGGAGGATTGTTTTGTGTTTCTTCAGGAACACTTTCCTCATGATCAATTGCATTTTCTGTTGGTTTTCTTTTTCGAGGATTTTTATCCTTTGAACCAATTGGTCTTCCACGCTTCAAGCGTGTCTTAGATTCTTGAGTGAATTTATCATCAGATTGCCTATTTGGAATTTCAATTCGAGCTGGAGTATTAACAGCTGGTATATATGATTTAGTCACTCTTTTTGTATCAGTAAATGCATCTGGCAATTGATTTGCTATTTCTTGGAAATGCATTATCTTTTGAACTTCAGTTTCATATTGTTTTGTGCGAGGATCAAGATATGACAAAGAAGGTTCATTCCATGAGACATTCTTTTCTTGGTTTTTCGTTTCTGCACCTAATGGTGGAAAAACTGATTCATTGAATTGACAATCAGCAAGACGTGATGTAAAAACATCACCTGTTAAAGGTTCAATATATCTTATAATAGACTTTGTCTCATATCCAACATATATACCCAACCTTCTTTGGGGACCCATCTTTGTACGTTGTGGTGGTGCAATAGGAACGTATACAGCACATCTAAATATTCTAAGATGAGAAATATTTGGTTCTTGACCAAAAGCAAGTTGTAAGGGAGAGTATGCGTTATATGAACTTGGCCTTATGCGAATTAATGATGCAGCATGTAATATTGCATGACCCCATATGGAAACAGGAAGTTTGGTTTGCATTATCAATGGTCTAGCTATTAGCTGTAGACGTTTAATTAATGATTCAGCTAAACCATTTTGTGTGTGTACATGAGCTACTGGATGTTCAGCAACAATCCCTACAGACATGCAATAGTCATTGAATGCTTGGGAAGTAAATTCACCAGCATTATCCAGTCTTACTCTTTTGACTGTATAATCAGGGAAATGTGCTCTAAGTTTAATGATTTGAGCAAGAAATTTTGCAAATGCCATATTACGAGATGATAATAGGCAAACATGAGACCATTTGCTAGATGCATCTATCAAGACCATAAAGTATCTAAATGGTCCAGATGGTGGATGAATTGGTCCACATATATCACCTTGAATTCTTTCAAGAAATCTAGGTGATTCCTTGTCAACTTTCATCGGTGAAGGTCTTATAAATAATTTTCCAAGGGAACAAGACGTACATGGTTTCATATTACTTGTTTGAGGGAACTTCTGGTCCTTCAATGGATGACCATGTGTATTCTCAATTATGCTTCGCATCATTGTTAATCCTGGATGACCTAACCTGTCATGCCATAAACTAAATATCCCAGGATCACAATGTTTTTCTTTAACCACCATATTCGATTCTACTTTATTTATATATGTATGGTGTAAATTGGAATCAAATTTTGGTAGTTTCTCCAACACTCGATTGTCATTTATAATAAGCATAAATTTCTTATTATCTATTGTTTTGGTTTGCGTGTCATATCCGTTAAGATATATATCACCAAAACTCAATAGATTTCTGCTTGACTTTGGAGAAAATAAGGCATTATCTATTTGGAATTTTGTACCATTAGGTAATATGAAATTAGCTTTTCCAGTTCCCTCAATCAAGTCTACAGGACCCGATATAGTACGTATTGAACCCTTTGTTGGGTTTTTTTTGGAGAAGTATTTCTTTGATTTCAAGATAGTATGTGTAGTACCACTATCTGCTATTAAAAGATCTCCAATATTTCCTTGATGTTGTGCTCCATTTGAACTCATATTGAACTTCACATATGAAAAACAAATAATGAGGTTATTATAAAGAAACTTCATTTATTGAAGGAAATATATTACATAACACAGACTTCATTTGCTGAAAGGAAATATATTACATAAGACACACTTTATTTGCTGAAATGAAATATATTACATACGACAGACTTCATTTGCTGAAGGGAAATATATCACATAAGACAGAAAGCAAGTAAAAACAGGCTACAACAAACCACTGATTTCCTTAATCAATGTCTTCCATGTCATTGCAGAAATCGAGAGTACTGAGGTTGGTAATATCATCAATGTTGAATTCCATGTTGTTAGTTCCAACATTATCAATGAGATTTACTTCTTTTCCCTTTCCTTTGAGGGAAGCTTGGTAAAGTTCACATAGATGTGCAGGTGTGCGGCATGTCCTAGACCAATGGTCCGCGCAACCACATCTATAACAACAACTCTCAGCATTCTTTGATTTACCAGCATCATACCTTACCCCTTTGGCCTTATCTTGTGTTTGGACTTTGTTCTTTTTAGTGGCATTATAATCATTATTTTTATAAACACGACCACGACCACGATTAGAATAATTGCCTTTTCCACGACCATTGTTATGGTTTGGATTTCGATTAAATGCCCACGGCCTCGTCTATAACCACGACCACGTCCTCGTCCACGTGTATTGTTTCTAGGACCATCAGTATTAGTAGAATTTGCTTCAGGAATTGCTACTGATCCCGTTGGACGAGATTCACGGTTTTTCATTAAGAGCTCATTATTTTGCTCCGCAACAAGGAGACAAGTATTCAGTTCAGAATACCTCTTGAACTTTTGCAATCGATATTGTTGCATTAAGTTTATGTTTGATGCATGGAATGTGGAGTATGTTTTCTCCAACATATCTTCGTCAGTAATCGTTTGCCCACAAAATTTAAGTTGGCAACAGATTCTGAACAAAGCAGAGTTATACTCAGTTACTTTTTTAAAGTCCTGGAACCTCAGATTTCGCCATTCATCTTTGGCACTTGGAAGTATAACTTCCTTTTGATGATCAAATCTTTCTTTTAAAGACATCCAAAGAACACATGGATCAGTGACATCAAGATATTCAAATTTTAACATGTCATCAATGTGTTTACGAAGAAACACTTGTGCCTTTGCCTTGTCTTGGGATGAGCATTCATTGTTTTCATTTATAGTTTCATGAATGCCCATCGATTCAAGAATTAGTAAAACATCGATGGTCCATTGCATATAGTTTTTCCCAGTAACTTCAAGTGCAGCTAGCTCACGCTTTACAATACTAGACATTTTGAAACTATAGATTTTGAACAAAAACAAATTTAAAAATTAGAATCCATATATACCAATATGAAGTGCACAAAACAGCAGTGGGAGAACAATCATCCCATACATGAACAAATAAGGATAAAATACATCAGGAGGGAGATTACTAATTAAGATGCCAAGTGCTAAAACTAATACAATTACAAAAATCAAAAGCGGGTGAATCATTCTTGATCTTGATTTTGAAGATGAGAGAAATTATTTTTGTGGTATAAAGAAGTGTGGATGATGTGTTTATTTATAGTGTAAAAATTTATAGCCGTTGTAAATTTTTAATATTAAAATATATATTTTTTTACCGTTATATATATAGCCGTTATATATATATATATAATTTTTTTTTTAATTAAGAGAATAATTAAAGTAATAAATTACATAAAACATATTTGTAAAAATATTAGTGAATGTTATATGAATTAGTAAGAAAAATATAATATGCATAAATAAACGTTAGTATACATAAATGAAAGTTAGCATACATAAATAAATGTAGTAACATAAATAAATGTTAGTAACATAAATAAAAGTTAGATGCAATAAAAGTAAATGTTAGTTTGCATAATTAAAAGTTAGAAGACATAAATGTAAATATTAGTTTGCATAAATTAAAAGGGTTAGTAAACATAAGAATAAAATTAGAATAATCATAAATGTAAGTATGTTAGTAGTCCCAAGATTAGTAGTCCAAATGTCATCATAATGTCCTTGATAGAATATGTTTGGTTTCATATAGTTTATTATGATAATTATATTACAATTTTATGTTAAGAAATTGTTTACCTTATGTAATTAACTTGATTAATTGAATGTACCTTGTGATTGAGTTGATCTTCCTCGATTAAGAACTTTCATGCTGATAACGTGTTATAAATTAGATATGATTATGACCCTATTAGCACTTCATCAAAGAACTTGCTACATCTATAACAAGAACATAAGATGAAGAACAATAACTAGAAAGAAGAGAGGAAGAGAAGTATGTAAACACTTATGAAAGTGTTGAGGTGCATTTTATTCATCCATCTCATGGGGTATTTATACTAAAAGTTTTACCCTTGCATTACATGTACATACAAATGAAAGGTAAATAAGTAGACATAGATTTGATGAAGAAGACATGGAGGGTTGAAAATGTGGCAATCCATTTAATGGCTTTGTCTTGTATATTCATAATACATTTGAAGTATTTGTTCATTTATAGTATTTTGTATGCGTTCATCATTGAACACGTTAAAAATGGTTAAAAATTGTTAGTTATAGTTATGCGTTCGTTAATGCACGCATACAAATTTATAAATCAACATTCGAATTGCAGAATTCAGATCCTTGAAAATAGGATAGAAGTTACAACTTAATTAAGGAAATTGAATTTGGTATTAATAAAAGGATTTTTTATAATATCAAAAAGACTATACAGAATTTAAAAACTAATTAGTTGAAATGAATGGTCAGAAAGTGGTTCTCGCAGTTCTCGCAATTTTAATGGTTCTCGCATGAACCCTATATATATAGGGTCCGGATCCGGTGAGGACTCTTTTCCCGGTGAGGACTCCAAAAAAAACTCTAAAAATGATCCAAAACAAACTTTTTTCAAAACATTTCTTTTCTAAACATTAAAATCGCTGCACATAAGATCCAAAAAAAATAAAAAAATTTAAAAAATGATCTAAAAAAATATTATGGATCATAATAATGATTCACAAAAAAAATATGGATCATTGTTATGATCCGCAAAAAAAAGTGGATCATAATTTTTTTTTCAAATTTTTTTTGGTCAAATGTAGTAATAATCATGGGGAGTTATATATAATTTTTTCAGAAATTTTTGGAATGTTTTTGAGGTGTCCTCGCGAGTCCTCACCAGTTATGGTCGAACCAAGTTGACTAGGTGGTTGACCCAATGGGTCGATCAGTGTTGTGAAACCCTACACTTCATATTTACATTAAATATGAGATTTATTTATTTTATTTTTAATACCTTTACATAAGTAAGTTGTCATAGGGATTCACTTATGGCGGGTCTGGTATTCTTATTAGGGATTGATAGATTCCAACATCTACTTCGCTAACAACTAACGTATTGTGCATGTAAAAAGAATGTGCGCACCCAACCTTTTCCTTCAATATTTAACAAAAAAAGGTTTGGCTAACTCATGCCCTAAGGGCATGAGGTAAAGAGTATTAACTGAACACAATCTTTCCTAACATATCGAAAAATGCATTAAATGAAGTATAATTTTTCCAATTAATAAATTCATTTTTCAATATAAATGGTAATTTGAACATAAATGATGTATTTTTTGTGCAATGTTAGTTAATGTAACATGCGAACGTTAAATGTCATTTAAGGTTCCTAATCATAAAAGATATTTTCATAATAAATGATTATTTTTGGGAAAAATATTAACTATAAGGTAATAGGACAAATCTTATTAGAGTACTTGATAACTCTTCAAAAATGGTTAAATGTCCCCCCGCTGATAACCAATAACACAACTGTGAGTCCACTCGCTGCTGAGCTCTTTCTCCAACTTTATCTTATATTTCGTTGAATGTTTCTTCTAAACACTTTATCAACGAGAGCACGATAATATAAATAAATGAACACAATTATACAAATATCACACAACCTATACTTAGTGAAGTTAAGTTTATAAACAAGGAATGACTTAACTGCGGTGTAAGACCACTCCCAATAGTGGTATAAACTGACGCCATCAATTTTTGCCAAATCAGTGTCACGTCAGCTCACCCTCCAACCGACATTAAACTGACGTAGTCATGCCAAAATACCTCTTTACTTCAGGTTTTTGGGACCCACCATTATAAAATACACGCACACAAAATACCCTTTTGGGCCCCACCTCACCAACCGATCGAACCCTCCGTCTCGTCCCTAAAGTCACGTACCAAACCTACGCCTCCCAATTAATCCCTATGTGCCAACGGTGGGACGGCGTCAGTTGGCTCACCCCTCACACCGATGAGAGGCGTTGGCACAGGTCAAACCATACAGTTTATACTAAATTTTCATAAAGTATTGTTTCCATTGAAACTTTATACAATGTGACTAACACACATTCTAGCAAAACTTTACCATGATAATAAAAAAAAGAATTTAATGCACATTATTACTATTATTATTATTATTATTATTATTATTATTATTATTATTATTATTATTATTATTATTATTATTATTATTATTATTATTATTATTATTATTATTATTATTATTATTATTATTATTATTATTATTACCATCTCATCATCATCATTATAGATTATATGTTCTCATCTTAATTATAATTTGGCATTTAGCTCATACAATTTGTTTATAGTTAATGATATTAATAACATTTATTAGGTAGTGTCCAAAGTACTTTAATTCTTGTAACTATATAGATCACATGTGCCTCTATAAATTGAGAATACTAACTACTATTTTCTTACAAAAAATTACAATGCGTTGCCTTTTGGTCGTTGTTGCTCTCTTCCTCATCCCGACATTTTCATGTGCTACGTCTTCTTCACCAAATTGCTTGCTAGATCCTCTCTGGCATATGTTTGTTAAAAATGATATGTCTGATAACATTATACTTACTGTAAATGAACCTGAACAACCTAATTTCCCACCTTGTGACCTTTGTCCATTGTCTCCTAATGAACTTTTTGATTGGACGTTTTGTGACTATATCGAGTTCGTCGGGATTATCTCATGGGGTTCAAAGAATGTAACTTTGGATTTGTTTGATCACCACATTGATCATATTTGTTTTCATTATAAATTCATATTAGGTGAACAACATTGTTATTGGTTAGTAAGACCAGAAGGATTATTTGTATCTAGACATAATGTATCATTTCCCGATTCAAGATGGGTTTTGCAATCCACTTGGCCGGCGTTGAGTGTTATGTAGTAATATTGACTTTATGTTTAAAAGTCATTAAATATAATGAAATTCCATTTCAACTTCTTTTAGCCCTTTTATAATTGTTGATGTCGTTTTTCACATTTTTTTGTATGTTTGTATATATTTGTAGATGAGAGAGAGTGTTATTTATATTTAATAAGTAAATCTAGACTTTCCATTTGTTTAAAAAAAACAAAACAAAAATAAAACAAAACAAAACAAAACAAAACAAAAGATATGCTTCCTCATCTTTATAACAATTAATGATTTTGATAATGATGACTTTTAGGTTATTTTTAATTGAGTTACATGTTTAATTGGTTGTACTTCAAAATCAGACAATTATTTTAATTACCTTTGAAATTATTTGTATTATTAATTGTTAGAAGTTTATTTTTATTCTAGTCATTTAATATATTTATCGAGAGAAACGTCATTTATTTCCATATAATAATTAGACGTTATTTAATTACTGATTTATCGAGAGTCGGGTTTTGGTTTGTGTCGGGCTAGCTTATTTCCGAGAGAGGAGTCGACCTCTAGGTTAAGATACCGGCTCGAAGCTGGCCGAAGGCCAAAGCTGGGCTGTTTTAAAGTCGGGCTCGAGTAGGTGTGTAGGGCTTGAGGCCTTATTGTAACGACCAGAAAATTTGAACCGTAAATTAAATGAAAATATTGTGAATTAAATGTGGTTAATATTTAAACCGAGCCTTGAATGCATTATTATAGGTAAATGACCGATTATGACTTGTGATAATAGGAAACAGCTCAAAATTGGGTGAAATGCCAAGTTTGGAATTGAGTTTAGGCATCTAGGGAAGTTCGCGACGCGAAAAGGGACTTCGCGGCGCGAGTAAGCAAACAGAAGTTTTGATTATCGAACGCGTGGCTTTTAGCGATCGCGAAGGGGGTTTCACGCTAGGGTTCGCGACACGAACTTGGGACGCGAAGTCCGACGTGTTGAGGTCGCGACTCGAAGATTGGCGCGAAGGAGGCACTTAGAGAGTAATAAAACACATTCAAGTCACAGAGGCGACGAAATAAAACCAACTTAATTATATATGGGATTAATAATCGTTGCAGAGGCGGTGAAATTAGCCAACTCTTCCCAGAGTGGGCAAGGTACACTTCACGACTGACATCGTGGTATTGCTGGGCACCTAGAGAGGGTGTTGGAAGAGGGTGTTGTGACGAGCGCGAGAGCAGAGGCACGCGTCGAGTATCATCACAGTACCACGACGAATCTTAAGAGATTTAATAAAGGCCTAATAAACGAGAATTGAGTAGAGTCTTTAGGGATCATGTATGTGGTATGAACTGCTTTGTATGTGCACGTTTATTTATTTTTTGTTATTCACTCAGAGTGTGGTTGACCCCAAACACCCCCCCCCCCCACCCCATTTTTCAGTACTAGCAAGGGCAAAGAGAAGGTTACCGGTTGATGGTTAACATTATGAGACGATTTATAATTTTTATTTAATGTGATGGGACCTTTTTATTACTTGTATTTGGGGAATTACCACATTTTTATTATTTAATTTTTTTTTTAAATTTCTCCTGATTTTTGGGATGTTACATTTTGTTGTTTGTTGATTGTTGTGGTTATTTGGCAAATTATGATTCTTTGTTGATGTTGTATTTCGAACCTTTCGGGACTGATTCCGGGTTTCAGGTCTTCTGGACAATCTTAGTCCGTCAACTTAGTGAGTCGTGGCTGCCGACCGCTCGTTAATCGGATTCGTGTTCGGTGAGATATGGTTGTTTTTGTAAAGGCTCCCGGGCCCGATGGGCTCACATTTAAAGTTATTAAAGCCCATATAATATTCTTGCGGGCCATTTGATGTCTTTTGTTTGGCACTTTGAAGATACTGGCACCATTTCAAGAGGATGTGACTCTTCCTTTATAACTCTACTGCCTAAGATTAAAGATCCAATTAATTTATGCGATTTTCGTCCTATTTCTTTAATTTGTTGCATGTACAAAATCTTGGCCAAGGCGTTATCTTTTAGATTGAGATTGGTAGTCGATGATATTGTTAGTGAACCACAATCGGCCTACATCAATGGTAGAAACGCATTGGAAGGCCCCTTTGTTATAAATGAAGTATGTTCGTGGGCCAAAAGTTTGAAGAAAAAAATATTAATGTTTAAAGTCGATTTTGAGAAAGCTTTTGACTCTATTAATTGCGGTTATCTGGATTCTATTATGGAGCAAATGAATTTTGGCAACAAATGGCGCGGGTGGATTACGGGTTGTCTCTCATCCTCTTAGGCTTCGGTTCTTATTAATGGTTTACCAACCAAGGAATTTAATGTATCAAAAGGGGTTCGTCAAGGTGACGCGTTATCTCCCTTTATTTTCATTATTGCAATGGAAGGGCTTAACGTGGCGATGAAATCCGCATGTGAGAAAAAATATTTCAGGGGTCAAAAAGTTGGTTCTTGCGGTCCCACCATCTCACATCTATTCTATGCGGATGATGCAATATTAGTGGGTGAAGGTTCTAGTTCAAATTTAAAAAATCTTGTTAGAATTTTAAAATGTTTTCATGTTTCCTCCGGTTTACAAGTCAATTTTCATAAATCCAAAGTATTTGGAATCGGTGTCTCATCATCTCAAATAAATAATTGGGCCAATATATTACATTGCATTTCTGGAAATTTTCCTTTCGCGTACCTTAGGGTCCCGGTGGGAACAAAAATGTACTTAAAAAAACATTGGATACCGGTAGTCAACCGATTCAATTCAAAATTATCCGGATGGAAAGGTAAAAATCTATCATTTGGTGGTAGATTAACTCTTGTGAAATCGGTGCTAAGTAGTTTGCCTCTTTATTATTTTTTTTTTATTTAAAGCTCCCGCTTGTATCATTGAAATTCTCGAACAAATTCGAAGAAGATTTTTATGGGGTGATAACAAAATTGTAACACCTTGATTTTTGATACAAAATATTTCATTAAAATCCACTCCTTTTTAAAACATTTAGAGTAAGGTCCCAAAATATGGATTTACAAAAACCTTTGGTATAATATAAAAGTCATTAGTTGGTGTTACAAAATATATCATAACCAAAGCCAAACGTAAATCCACCTTGCTATATCTACTTAAACCTGTGCGCCTTCAGTAGCATACGCACCTAATCCTTCGATCCTGAACCTGAGTACATAGCATCACAAACAAACATATTACGTAAGACAAAATTGTCTCGTGAGATACATGGGTTTTAGAACCGACATTAATATATAAATAATCACATCACATATATTAGATATATCAATATATATATATATATATATATATATATATATATATATATATATATATATATATATATATATATACTTTAGTTACCTCTGCGGTAACCCTAACACATTCATATACATCGATCACCTCCTCGGTAATCCTATCACATTCATTCATAGCCTATTCGACCCGTCAAGTTGATCAGAATGCCTCCAATCCAACGAGACCCCATTTTTGTCCTACTAACCGGAAAGCCTCCGATCTAGTAGGGCCCCCATCGCCACAATAATTGGAATGCCTCCAATCCAAAGTGACCTAATTAATATTACTAACCAGATAGCCTCCAATCTAGTAAGATTCAACATCATGCTGGGATGGTCAGAATGCCTCCAATCCATCAGTTTAAATATACCATGATAACCAGAATGCCTCTGATCTATCACTTACCTGTCCTATTTCAACCTACCCATCATAACCATTACATGTGACTACATGTCACATCTATCAACAATGCCGTAAGGCCATGATACACTCTATTAATATACTAATCTTAATTAGTATTCACACAATCAAACCAACTAGTTCATATAAAAATAAATAACTAGTTATCATTAGTAATCACATATTAAAAATAATTCTTTATCGCTATGTACATAGTTTTTAAAGTTCACATGTACTCACCTTAGCCAAGCTAACTCCAAATCGTGTCTATTAACGCGAATCCTTGCTTTCCAACTTGTGAAATGTCACCAATCTTTAGGTCTTCTTGCCCTATCATCAATATCATCATATAATCTAGTTATTATCCATAACTAGTTACCAATAACTTTATAACCACCTTCTTAACCACCAAGTTCATCCAACTTGGTGGAACCCAAAACCCTAGTTCAAGATTTCCATTATCAAATCCCACATCCAACAAGAACACAAGGTTTCTAAGCTTACAAAGAGTGTTCTACACTCATCTTAGTCATCCTCCTCAAAGATAACTTGGTAGGTTACCCAAACCACCATTCCCCCCCCCCCCCAAATAAAGCTCACAAACTAACTACCAACTATCAAGGATCAAGAATTCTTACCTTTGATGTTAAGATCCACAAGATTGATGAAGATTTGAGCTCTAGAACGCCGAAATCGCCACTTCTCTGTCTAAAAACGGCTGCACTCTTCAAGGGTTTCAAAAATGAGGAAACCTTAGCTCTTCAGGTTTTTATTCAGCCAGATAGGAGTTCGCGCCGCGAACCCCAACTTTGCGCCGTGAATTAACACGGGTATGACGCTATCGAGCCGCCCAAGCGAAACCTCGCGATCATCCTCGTGACTAGTTCGCGTCGCAAACTATACTTCGCGTCCGATCTCACGCTCGTGAACTACTTCACGAATAACACCCAAAATCTCTGTTCGGTCTTCGCGAACGCGAACCATAGTTCGCGTCGCGAACTTGCTCTAGCAGCTAGGCTGCAACTTTGTTGTTTAATCCAACCCGGTTTCGTCCTTAATCATATCAAACAATGTCCAAATGACACGAAACCAATTCCACGTCTTTTAATCGATTTATCCTTATTTATCATATTTTTCCATAATTTATTCGATTCAAAATTTCGGGTCGTTACAACTATCTACCCCTTAAAAGGATTCCGTCCTCGGAATCAACTCAAGGATTTCCAATCCCCATTCCGCTTCCATCCTCTTGTATTTATACCATCATCAACCTTTTCCAATCGTGATCCAATTACAATTATACATCTAAAGGCACTTAACACCGTTATGCCCAAACGGTCAAAAATCAATCTTAAGCCCTTAATACCCCAAACGGGTCAAAATTCCATAACTCGACTATAACACTTTCAATCATTTAACTAATTCCTTTTATCCGCATAGGAACAATATGACCCAATCATTATTATTATTAAATCAATCAAAACGAGAGTCACTGTCTAGCTTTGACCAATTTACCATATCCCAAATTTGTCAAACCTTTGACTTAAGCACAAAGTCAACTATACTTTGACAATTTCCTTTTTCACTAAATCAATCAACCCGTGTTTTCAACCCAAGCTCTCATTTACCATAATATTATATCAACAACTAACCATACGGTTCTACATACGTCAGCTACAAGCATCATATCCCTGACACAACAAATCATACTTTAACTATCTGATCGTGATGATCAGAAAGCCTCCAATCCATCACGATTCCAAACTATCACAATTGTTAACCGTAAAGAAAATGGCTCAAGAAAATGTTTGGGGGTCGATCCGTCAAGAAAATGTTTGGGGGTCGATCCGTAAAGAAAATGGCTCAAGAAAATGTTTGGGGGTCGACCCGACTCGTTCATGCAAAATTTACTTTTCTGCAAGCTACTATTATAAAAAAAAAAAATACATTTAAATGAAAACAAATAATACATGTAAATGATATCCATGACTATTGTAAGGTATTGTTTTGAAAACAATTCATTTAAATTACAAAAAAGAAAAAAAAATAAATGATACATTGATAAAATAACTATTATAAGGTATGTTTTGAAAGTTTTGGCTTTAGCTACTCATGACAAAAATTTAATTATTTCAATAGTCTTGCTATAAAATGATTTAGGAGATTTTATGCACTTTATGAACAACTTTCTACCAATTTGACCCGTTTCTTTTTATTTCTTTTCATTTTGAACTGCTTTTAACCGAAATCGACCTCATCTTTACAAGGGTCGAAATTGTTGACCTAGTTTTGTCAAAATAACAAAAGGCTTACCAGCAATCTTTTAAAGGGATAAAAAACTTAAAACCGAATTGCAGGATCAATTGCAATTGGGGACACCTTTGGGAACAACATACCTATGGAGCTAGAGTTATGATTGAAAATTTTCATAGTGATTTACATTTATGTATAAATTCTTCATAATTTGTGTCACCACTTTCACCAACAAAAACCAGCACTTGTGATAAATCCAAACCCCACCTGAGATACAAGTACCTGAAAAAAATCAGGTCATGGATTCATGGGTCATTTTCATATGGGTCGGGTTGGTAATGGGTAAAAACAGAGCGTGTAAAAACAATGGTAATTCCTCTTAGAATCAGAAATGGTAAATCTATGACAAAACTTTAGATATTGTAAACCGGTTCATAATCTAAATCTTTTTTTACCACATAAACATAAACATGGAACATGCTTAATAGTATTCATAAAAAGATGAACATATTCATTCGTAAAGCATATGTTTAGCTCCATCTTACCTTAATTTACATTAAATACCTATGTAAAGTCGAATGAATCTCAGACTTGGAAAATATCAAATGTTTGACCTGTTTGACCAGATTGATTCATTTAACCCGTTTGACCAAATTGACCCATTTGTAACTTCTTAAAATTTTATTTTCTATAAAATTATATCCACTTTTTAAATTACATTTATCATTATATTCTAACTAATATGATAATAAGAGAATGTAAAAAGGAAATTATCATTATAGGTGAATGCAAAATATTAGAATTAAGTAGAAAATTCAACAAAAATCACAATTTCTTGAATTTTGATAACTGATATATATGAGTAACAAGTGTCATATGAACTAACAAAAATGAAAAGGGAAAATTACCTTCCATCTGGGTTCCCATGGCAGATTACTTTATCATAAGTCCTGAATTCAGAACGGAAATAATAAAAATTTGTTATTTATGGTACATGATACAGACTGAAAACTTGAGATATCTAATGCACTCCGTCTCTAAAATATAAAACTTGAAACTGTAATGTTACCTTTAGCTCGGCGAAGAGGATTGCAGGGATCCGGGGCTTTGAGCTGATACATCGTTTGCTATAAACCCTAATTTATGGGGAGAAAACCACTGGATTTGGTCACCCGGTTAGGATGGCAGATTGGAATTCTTTACAAGGCAACCTAATTTTCGTTCAAAGAGTACGTGACTTTGGGAGAAACCCTCGCATTTTGTGTCTTGTGTACATGTTTTGGAAACGGAAGACTTGATTGCAATGGAAATAAATATTGGACCGGCCTTTTTGTGTAGTATAGTTCAAATTTGGGCCGGTAGAGAAAGGAGTTCAAGGAATTTAGCGAGTAAGTACAACAGTATAAACAAATAACGAGGTAGCTAGCGTAGTCGGTTATGTTGCTTCCTCCTGAATCGGCAGGTGAAGGGTTCGAAACTGTGTTGTGGCATTTTGTTTTGAATTCTACAAATTAAGACCTGCCCAAAAAAGAAAGGGAAATTTAAAACATGCTATTATTAGAAACTATTCGCTCATTATATATAGTAGAGATAAAACCTCATCAATCATTGCATATAATAATTTAGATTCAGACTATATTTTAAAACCAACAAAAAAATAGCCACTAAGTCGACTATAATGGAAATGGGTTAAAACCAACATGACCATGATTTTCCAATATCTCTCTCGCAACAATCATTCTTGCTACAAAATTACACTGTCATATAGATACAAATGTTGTAAGCAATGCTTCATTAGTGTACCTTCATGTAATGCACTTGCAATGGTACTTGCCTATGATATTGTTGTAAAGATTCGTATTTGGCTTTTAGAGATTCTTACAATGAAACATTTTTTTGTCAAATTTTGTCATATTTAACACTTAAGCACATTAATATTAATAAAAACAAAGAAATTAGAAAAATAAAAATATGTTGCGTTATTTACCATATGCATTGCCAGTTAATTTTGGGAGTGAATAAAAACACACACCTGAGAGTGAAAACTATCATTGAGAACTTGCCATTCATCATTGATTCGTTTGGGACCTCCATTGATGGGTTCTTCTTAACTTGTTTTAATTTCCTGAATCAAAACCAATAAATGACAAAACAATGCACAAATCAGAACCAAATAATAAAATCGAGAAAGAAATTTGGACATGAAGCTTCTAGATAACAATAGTAAAATATTGAAACAAAGTGATGTCATTTGAGTTGCTTGATTATTTAGTGAGCAATCAAACAAAGTGATTTCCAGTACATCTAAATGTTGGTTGCCTGTAAATCCATATTGGGAATTCCCAACAACAGATTTTGATTCAGCATCTTATGTTCATATAAAGTGCTGAAACACTTTTGTCTGATGTATAAAAGCCCTAAATAGACTGAATCAAATAAAAACACTGTAAATAATAATGACGATCTTACAGTTGGTTTCTTCTGATAAAGATATTGAATGATTAGAAAAGGAATCCTAGCTAGTTGCGGTGAAGAAGATATATGACAACGATGTTTGAGAATTTGAAATCCGGAAGTGTTTCCTCATCATCGTGTGTGGCTGTAGGTATTCAATGGAGCATAAACGTTGGATGTTAGGACTTATTTGTATTGTATTCAATAGTCTAGGGGGCTAGTTATGTCACATTGTATAAGTATTAACTAGTCATTAGTGTTAAGCTAGTAAATTAGTGTGAGAGTATAAATAGTTCAATCTTAGTCACTAATTGGAACCTTGCTGAATTAATCAATCTTATCCACTTGCAAGTTCACTCTCTCCTTCTCTCTACTTTCTCTCTCTAAAAGCCCTCATCTTCTTCCTCAAGTTTCTCCCAAAATCACCATCAAAGATCAAACTATGGATTGAATGCTCTTTCTAGGATTAACAATTGGTATCAGATCATAATTTCACTCAGAAATCGATCCACAATCATAGTTTGCATTCAAGAAGTGCCGATTAGATGGGTTTTTGAAGTTTTAGAGAAAAAGAGCCCAAAATCAAAATCCGAATTTGAGGTAGTTTTGTGTGTTTTTATGGATTAAACTTGTTCTCCTATTGTTTTTATTAAGTTTAGTATCAAATTTCAATCAATTCCAATCACTTTTAAGCATGAATTAGTGATTTTTCTAAAAAAACCATGGAAGCTTGAGTTTTTCAACTTTTTGCTCTTTAAATTCGAAAATAACGATTTATTAAGGTAGTGTTTGATTGAAATGATTGGAAAGGATTGAGGGAAAACAAAAATAGAATCATTTGCAAAAAGAATCATTCGATTTGGTTAAATTTTGAGGGAGATATGATCAAAATGGTGGAACTTTTGGGTTCATTTTTGTGAACTTGGAGCTAGTGTTCGTTCAAGTGCTTGAAGAACACCGTGAGACATCTTCAACCTTGAGATATCCCAAACCCTGAGATATCGCATACCAAAAGATATCTCAAGCCCACAATTTGTCACAAGTCTGTGATATCTCACACCCAAAGTCTGAGATATCCCACACCCTGAGATATCTCACACTAAAAATTTGTCTCACGACCTTGAGATATCTCACACCAAAATTTGTCTCAAGACCCTGAGATATCTCACACCAAAAATTTGTCTCAAGACCCTGAGATATCTCACACAAAAATTTGTCTCAAGACCTTGAGATATCTCACACCAAAAGATATCTCATACCCCCAAGTTGTCTCAAACCATAAGATATCTCAAGCCCACAACTTGTCTCAAGCCTGTGATATCTCAACCCCAAAGTTTGAGATATCTCAAACCCCGAGAAATCTCACACCAAAAAATTTATCTCAAACTCAAAAATTTATCTCAAACTCAATATTTATCTCGACCACTGTAACTGATTCGATCTCGACTCACGGTCTCGGCCCGAGAACACTTCTCGACCCGAAATCTGTTCTCGACCCGTGAACTGATCTCGACCCGAAAAACTTCTCGATCTCGACCCAGGGCCCGAATACACTTTTCGATCTGAGAACCTCTAAAAACTCGAGAACCTCTAGCAACTGATCTCGACCCGAGAACCATCTTCCTGACCCGAGAACCTGCACCACCCGAGAACTTTTCAAACTTCAAATTTTTTACACCGTCGTAATCGCAATTTAACTATTCAAAAATGGCTTCAAAAGAAGCATTGTCGATCGCATCGGATACCAAACCATCTTTTTACTTCCGGGGAGAACACCAAACTTTATTGGCCGCTCAAACAAAGAAGGTTAAGGAAGATCCAGAGACTGTTACTCATGAGAATGATGAAAATGAGGTAAACTATTCTTCCTTTGATTCTTTTCTATCTGACTCAAACACTGATGAAACAAAAAATTCCTTATTTAATGAAAAACATTTTCTTAAAATTGATGAGAGATCTCAGTTAACAAAAGAAATTACTGTTTTAGAATCTGAAAAAGCACAACTTTTTAATGATATGAGTCATTGTTCTCTTTAATTAACAAAACTCCAAACTTTTGAACAAACAAAAAAGGAATTACTAAATCAGTTGTCTACGTCAAAATCTGGTTTTCTGTTTAAAATTTCTGAATTGCAAGAAAGTTTACAAAAACAAGTAAACACAACTAATGAATCAAATACACAAATATCCAACTTAAAGGCAGAAAATTTGACATTTCGTCGTCAACTTGAAACACTTGTTCCTCAAGTCAATAAAAATAACACTTCAAATCAAAAAACACAAGAGTTACAACAACAGTTGTCATCCTTTCATGTTGCTCACACCAGTGAGGTCAATCGACTAAATCATATAATCAATGAAAAATCTTGAGATATCAAACCTTCGAAACATGAAAACGGTGTCAAGTGAGAACGACGACTCCAAGAAGCTAATCAATGACTTGGCGATTCAATTACATCGAGAGCAAACATGGATGAAGTCCGCAGACATCAAGATGAAAGACTACCAAGATCAGTTGAAGACGGCTGACATCGAAATTCAAAAATTAAATGAACAAATTAAAGAAGTTACCAAAACATTTAAAAAGGAAATCGATGGCCAATCATCCATAATACACATCATCACACTCAAAAAGGAAAATGCCGAAAAACACATCAAAAAACTGGAGCAGACGATTGTGAAAGCCGGTCATACAGAACAAACAATCAAGTTCAATGAACCAAAAGAGTTCAGATCCTACAAATCAAAAGCGGGTCTCGGAGCAGAGAATCCTCGTTATCTGGAAAAAGATGTTGATGTTCTTCCTACATTGTACAACTACGACTACATGAAACTGGGAATCTGGCAAAGCTTCCTTCATATGCCAGATGAAGAAGTAGAAATTGAAAAGTTCAACAGAGAAAAGGAAGAATATACTCAAATTAGCTTCAATTATGATGCCTTAAACTCAACATATGACAAGAAGAAAGCGAAATTTGAACACAATGAATATTTCCCAATCATCACACCGGCAGAATTTTCCGTTCCAGATAATGAAGTTTTAAAACAAACCATCGAACCCAAACTTTATGTTCCACCATTAATTTTAGAAAAGAAAATCGTCCAACTTGAATATGAAATTGATGAAACCCAATAAGCTTTTGATAAAGAAAAAGAAAACCTTCAAAATAAGATACATAAATTAGAGGAAACCATTTTAGAATTGAAACCTAAAACTAACAAAAATGTTTCTCAAAATTCTAAATCCTCTTTATTAGGACCGGCACATGTTAATCAGTACCATTCATCTTGAGGAGAAACTCTAATTCACATGTCTTAAATGCTTCCAATAGTAAATTAGAGTCTAAGAGTGAGAAGGTCAAGAAGCCCAATGGAGTCACAAGAGCCAAGAAGTCCGAGAAAACTATCTTAACGGCTTTTAGAACTGATTATGATTATATTGTTTATTGTCTTGTCCGATACTCTCCTGATTTTGGTGATGTGTATGTTAAAACTGACAAATCTGGAACAAAAAGATTTTTTGATAAAATTACAAAGAAACAGATAACTCAAACTGATAAACGTTTTTTTGTAAGACTTCATGCACCTTGCAGTATTCATAAGAACATAGTATATCATAAATCTGGTAAACTTATAAACACATGCACAACGTGCTATCCATATCAATGCAAATCATACGTCACTAAACCAGCAAAATCAAATCAAAAGATTTCATCATCTCCAGTTTTCAAACAACCGACATTTTTTCCTAAAAACCCACCAACCTCTGATACCCACTCGTTCTCTCATCTCAAATCTTCTCGAGGAAATTCTGCACCTAAGCCAAAATCTTCAGGTTCCTCAAAATGCGACAACAAAACACCCACCAAATCTTAAACATATGTAAAATATAACTGGATCAAAAATGAAAACTCTCATTGGATTATTCAATCCTCTGAAAAATCTTTACAATGGGTCGTTAAATCCACAACTTCTGAACTGCCTCCTTGCAGTTCTCCAAAGCTCTAATTTCATCATAAAATAATTCTACATAAAACATCAGTCACTAATCATTCAGGACCAATACATAATTGGGTACCCAACATGTTTTAATTGTTTTATGTAGAATTTGAGATACCTTGACTTGGGTTGTTCAAGGCACATGACTGGAAACATAGCTCTCCTATCCAACACTCATGATAAATATTTGGGGATAGTTACCAGTCTCGACCATGGATCTTTTTCTAATTCTTTATTTCACTTTAATTTTATGTTATATACATATATATATAAATTTAATTTAATTTGTTAAATTTCTTTTATTATTAATAAATTTAAATTTTCAAATTGTATATATATATATATATATATATATATATATATATATATATATATATATATATATATATATATATATATATATATATATATATCTAAAATTTCTTCATCACAATGGCGTATGCACACTTCAGTGTATGACCCGAGCTTCAAAGAAATGGCTTTCAATTACTTTAACTTGAAACCCAGTCCTCAACGGAAAATGGCTTCTGGTCAACTCAGATTCAGAACTCGCTCATAACCAGAAAGCACTAACCTCAATCAAACATAACTGCAAAAACTCTTCTCCACTCCTGCGACGATGTTTATGGTACGTTTCCTCAACTAACAACTTTTAATATCTTTGTTTTGTCGAGGGGGAGAAATATTAATTCTAGGGGGAGAATTAGTATCTCTAGGGGGAGAAATTTTCAAACAACAAAACAATATACCCAAATTAAACAGTTTTATGTTTGTAACTTTAATTATATGTCGTTGTAATATCCGTAAACGATCTCTTTACTAGATCCCTAGTAAAGATAGCATATGTTTATTACAAATTCTTTTAATTCTCGTTACTTAACACTTCAAAAGACAATACCTTCCCATGGTTTGCCAGAACCGGTCTTACCTTCCAAGGGAAATACTTTTCAGCCGATTGGTAAATGTGAGGGTATAAGTCTAGGGTATAGATTTAGGTGAGTGCAAGGTGATGTGAAAATATGATAATAACAAGAAAACAAACCTTCGAGTGCATCCAACTAGCCAACAAATCGGGCAACCTCATTAAAAGGTGATCATTCATTTGTTGAATGTTTCACTAGACTTTATTGGCCCAATAAAGCAAATGCACTCAACCACCAGCCACTCAGATTCCTCTCAACAGGAATATGTTTCAATTCATCAGGGGACGTAAAACATAATCTATCGACTGCTCATTCAGAGTATGTCGGTATTGAAATCATTAACCTCCTACCTCGGGTTACGTCTCAATTGAATGTACAAAGTGTCTCGATCTCACCGTCAAATATTTCCAATTTAGGACACATACACTGTTAAAATGAATCTCTGTGAATTCATCAGAACACTCATAGTGGCATCATAATCTGATGTTTCACGAGTATTGAGTGGAAATCCTGCTAGAGCTAAAATTTATGCCAACTCTAAATACGGGTCACACATTTGAATCAGCGGTTGTGCAAACGACTACCGATTCATACAGTGTGTTAACGGTTACTCTAAGTGAGCCCGGTGTTACCAAAACTGTTCAAGTTGTTGTGCCTAAAATTTTCAATCAAAAAGGCAACAACTTATGCCGGAAACACATAAAGAATTCCGATGAAAAATTCATGTGAATCATTCCTACAACGTAACATAGTAAATGCTGATCAATTGTACATGAGCGTTATAGTTCACTCTCAATTAACTCCTATGATCTGCTATAACCGTCATGATCTTCCTAGGAACCACCTACACTATAGGACATACTTTGAGGGTCCCTAGTTCTAGGTGAGCAGAATCGAGTATCACGGGATTTTGATTGGGGTGCGCTGAGATAAAATTTGAGAGGGGGCATGAACTATGGGGTGCAAATCAGCTAAACACATGGTAAAATGAAACGAGGGTGTAGTTGAAAATTGAAAAAGTAAGCTTGAGTGAGGAGGGTGTGACAGGGTTAAAGAAAACGAAAAACCCTTACCAAACCGATTAAAAGCCGGGTAGCAACGTCTCTATCAGATTGCATATGTTGCTCTCTGATATTGAAAAAGACATCATGGACCCAATGATGCAATGCACAACCCCCCAGCTACTCAAGTACTTAAAAATTCCTTGTTTCATTTTTCATGGAGATCAGCTCATATGCTATCGACATCTCACTTGGAGATTGTTGATATTGAAAAAGAGGACAATTCTCTCCAGTCCCCGCCTTCGTTTGTCCACAATTCTCTCCATTCCACCAAGCATATCCTTGTGATATTACCGGAACATTCATAGTGATACCAAAAATATTAGTATTCCACGATGATTGAATGGAAATCCTACCAGTGCTAACATCAAAGCCAACACTGAACGTAGGTCACACAGTTCATGTAACTGTCGTGCTAACAGGCAATTTATGTGATCATGGGTTACCCTGATACTTTCTTATGCGAAGATCTGACGTCTGTACTCAATTCTTATCAACAACAGTCACTATGTCAGATAGAGGATCTGATGACTGCACTCCATCCTTATCAACAACAGTCAATGCATAAGATAAGGGATTCTATGACCGTACTCCAATGTTATCAACCACGGTCAAAAAATCCATATCTAATCATAATACCGCACGTAAACGACATCAACAATTATCAGGAACCAAGGATTAGCAACAAAATGACAATGCCACAACTTCAAGAAAGGACTTTCGCTGCTAACCGCTCTAACTATGGGTCTACATTTCGTCGATTTGCTAGAAGTCTTTTGGAATACTTTCTATTGGTTGAAAAGCCAATTAAAAAGTATTGTTATCACCGATCATCAAAAGCTGAAACTCATTATTCAACAAAACTGCACAACGGTTTATCACTCAGTTCCAACTTTACAAACAAAAAAGACTTCAAATATATGCTACCAAGACTATTGATACAAAGGGGAAGATTGTTAGGACTTATTTGTATTGTATTCAATAGTCTAGGGGCCAGTTATGTCACATTGTATAAGTATTAACTAGTCATTAGTCTTAAGCTAGTCAATTAGTGTGAGAGTATAAATAGGTCAATCTTAGTCACTAATTGGAACTTTGCTGAATTAATCAATCTTATCCACTTGCAAGTTCACTCTCTCTTTCTCTCTATTTTCTCTCTCTAAAAGCCCCTATCTTCTTCCTCGAGTTTCTCCCAAAATCACCATCAAAGATCAAACTATGGATTGAATGCTCTTTTTAGGATTAACAACGGATCATTACCCGATGCATATTTCGATTCCCAAGACATTTGAAAGGGCGAATTGCAGTATTCGAGGTCCGAGCGATGAAGATTTAATCGTATATCCCCGGGAGAAGCATATGAACAGCCATGGACGAAGCAGGTCAAAAAAGAAGGATGAAGCGGGTAGGTTCGAAGCCCAGCCGGTCGAAGCCCAGTATTAAGTAATCGTTTAGCATTAATTTGCGGCCGAAGTGTTTAATAGGTATTTGTTTAGAAATCCAAACCAAAGTAGCTTCTATACCATCTTGTTGCGCACCTTGCAATTATCTTGGAGTTCATGGGTTCGAGACATGACACGCTCGTTTTTTACTCATTTTCTTAAAATCCCAAAATAGAAAGAAATTGGCTGAATTTTGATGGTGCTATTTAGGAAATGGTCCTAAATGCTTTATAAATAGTAATGATATTAAGTTCGAAATAATGTAGAGAGGGGAAATGGTGAATATACTTTTAACAATAATGAAAGTCAATAAGTAATTTCAATGTTTAATTATTATTAAGAAAGAACAAAGAATTACAAATATTAGTTCCAGAAACAATAAAAATATATATTTAAACTAAAATTTGATTGAAAGTCAAGTATCTTCACTTTATGTACACACAATCATTTCCTGTTTAAGTAGCGATGATGTATCTGTTGATCAGCGAGTAAACTCCTGAGAGAATATGATCGATACTTTCATTGAAAGTTTAATGTCTTAGTGTTGTTAAATCTGAATTTACTTTGATTTTTTAAGAAGGTATTTACAACCGAAGTTGGACTGTATAATAACTTCGTATTAGGGATAGATGCCAACTTATACTTCGCTAACAACTCAAGTATTGTGCATGTAAAAAGACATGCGCCCAACATTTTCCTTCTTTTCACAAACAATACCCAAATGATGTACCTTTTGTGCAATGATAGTTAATGTAACCTACGTACATTAAATGTCATTTAAGGTTCCTAACCATAAAAGATATCTTCATATCTTTTATCTGAGCAAATAAATAATTATTTTTGGGAAAATACTAACTATAAGGTAATTATAGTGAAATTATTTGTCATACTATTTTGTTTACTAGTTTCATCAATTGACTCTTAGAAATTACAGTGTGTGATCTTGTATTCGATTATTAGTTAATCAATAGTTGTCTTAGATAGTATTTGTGATTGTATATCTCTATCAAGTAGTTTATTTAGGATTCATGTTCTTAGCTATTCTGCAACTACTTGTACTTTGTTAAATCTCTATTGATTTATAAGGAAGAGTTTATTTACTTTGAGTGTTCTTTAATTTTTAATTAAATTGATCAGAAAAGTTTGTATAAGTGTATTCTACCACCCCCCCCCCCCCCCCACCCTCATTAACACTTGTTACGGGGCTAACAATAAGTCTATAAACAATGAATGACTTAACTGTGGTATAACTACACAATTTATACTAAGTTTTCATAAAGTATTGTATCCATTAAAAGTGTATACAATGTGACTAACACACATACATAAGAGAGGAATATTGTTGAGGTAAATGCACGTCTGGAAGAGAAGAATATTTGGTAGGGTTATGTGTGAAATTAGAAAATGAGCAAATTAAATTTATTGATATTTATAATTGTTGGGATATGAGCTTGTATATTTGGGTTAAATAATTAAATGAATTACATATATAAATAAAGATGTCATACATAATTAAAAAATTATACATATACAAACACACACACACACACACACATATGTATGGATATTACTATTTGTTTTTTTTTTGACAATCCGGATTTTACAATGGAAACAAAATCCAATTCGAAAACCAAACTATTAATTTGGTTCAAGTCCAAACTGATCCATAAAACCAAAAAATCAATCCAAACGATCCAATCCAAATTGTTGATTTTGACAATCCGGTTATATCCAATAATGAACACCCCTAGTTACAGGACTAACAATAAGTCTATAAACAACGAATTAATACTCGTTATGGATACCCAAATGATGTACCTTTTGTGCAATGTTAGTTAATGTAACGTGCGTACATTAAATGTCATTTAAGGTTCCTAACCTTGAAAGATATTTTCATATCTTTTATCTGAGCAAATAAATGATTATTTTTTGTAAAATACTAACTATAAGGTAATTATTAGGGGTGTTCGTTTGAACTTTTGGTTTATCCGAACCAAATAGGTGAAACCAAATGATTTTACGTGATTGGAACATGTTTTAACGTGATTGAGACATGTTTTAGCATGTTTAAGAAGATTGGCGGTTCCATTATTAGGACGACACTTACATCCTGCTCGATTAGAACCATCGGTGTCAACATACTTTAAAAATGATCCCAGCCAATTTATCTTTGTTGCATTCGATTTCTTTTTACAAAAAGGTGGCATTCTATTAAGGTATTGTTGAGGCATATTTGGTATAGTACGTTATGTGTGAAATTAGGAAATGAGCAAATTAAATTGATTGATATTTATAAGCAATAATTACTACTTGAATTCGTGAGACTGGTTCAAATCCCATCTAATATTGATAGACTTTAATCTTCCCAAAATACCTCATGCGACTGGGCGACTTCATAGAGCAGTACTAACAAGCAGTATTAACAAGGTTGAGCAGTACTAACGAGCAGTAGTAACAAGGTTGAGAGCAGTAGTAACAAGGTTGAGAGCAGTAGCAACAAGGTTGAGCAGTATTAAAGAACAGTAGTAACAGGGTTGATGATATTGGAAGATTTATACATACATTTATCTGCCAATATACTTCTTTTTATGCGTGTTTATTGATTAAGATGTGATGTTATCACTGAAAATGTAGTTTCCATTGTATTTTGCAGGCTATAGAAGAAAAAGTAACAAAAACGGGTCAAAATGATACAAGAAATGAAGAAATGCAGAAATTCAAGAGATAGAGCCGCTATCTATGGATAGCGACGCTATCTATGTCTCTATTTCAGTCCAAAACGCTAAAACAAGTCTCTGTTTGCCTTCAGAAAAGACAGATAGCGCCGCTATCGAAAAATGGCGGGATTCAAACTTAGCGAAGCTATCTTGACTTTAGCGACGCGACTTAGTGCGATCTGACACATATTTAAGCGAATCTGCAGATCTGATTCAAAAACTTTTTACCTAATACGAGGGGCAGCCGAAAGATACCATTAGAGCACTCAAGATCAAGATTTCAAGGCTTACACATTGGTTTTCTATCACTTTTGATTATCATTATGTTTATGTTTACAATTCTTTACGTTTGTTTGATGATTTTTAGCATGTCTATGTGCTAATCATCTTATATTCGCTATGATTAGATGATGTTAGGGTTTTAGGTTTGGATATTCTTAGGATTTGATGATGAATGTTTGAATACTTGTGTTTTTAACAAAGAACCTTTTTGTTAAACCTTTAATTTTGCATTATTGAATCTGTTTATTACTTGGTTGACTAAATATTGACAACATTGAATTGATCTAGTAATTCCCCTGAATTTTCATACCTTTTGACCTAGTCTGCGACTCACTAGAAATAGGGGTCCGAGATTTGATACCCATAACCTAGGTGAAACTTAAAGTCTGATCTGTAGAGAAGAAATTCCTAGGATTAGAAGGTCTCGGAAAGCTGGACCTAGTTAGAAATAACAAGCAGGAGTGTGAATTTAAATAGGTTTCTTGAGAAGAAATTTCTAGAGATCATATTAGTTCGATTGTAAGGTTATGAGAGAAATCTAGTTCCTTAAACTCCTAGAACATGAATTAAATCGGTACTTCAAAACCAAACCTAGACCTAGACGGATTCAGATCATAGTGAATATACTCCTTAATATTGAAACACTTCCTCGTCGTTTTCAGTCAATTGTTTACTTTAAACAACCAATTTTAGTTTTATTATTCAGTTTGCAAATAAAAATATTCCAAATGAAAACCCCTTTTAATTATTTGTTCAGTTTAATTAATTAGTTTTATCTTACATAATCAACTTAATTGTTCCGTGTGGAGACGAATATACCCGAATTTACTTACCTGAACTATATTGCTCACGATTAGGTCATACTTGCCTAAGAGTGGTAATCTAGGAAAGGCGTATTTTAGGTAATTATTTTATAACTAGTTTATACACATCAAGTTTTTGGCGCCGCTGACGGGGAACAATTGCGAGATTAGTAATTTAGAACTAATTTGTTAATCGATCCTTGTCTAGAGATTTATTTCTAAACAAGTTATTTTATTCGTTTTTATTATTTATCTGATTTTCATTGAAGTTGTTAAACTGTTGCGTTTTTACGATTTGCTTTAAGTTTTGCAGGTGTATGACCCGTAGCTCTGATTCAGATCCGTTATCACCGTTTTCTGAACCAGAGAGACTTCTTCGCCAGTGACGTAGAGCAGTTTTAGCAGCGCAATACCTCGAGTCAATCAACTTTCAATCAATCGAAAACCCAATTTACGATATGGGAGATCAAGCACCACAAGATCCGCCACCAGAGCAGCCCATGTGGAACACCAGGCAAATAGCACCAACTGGTCCTAATCCATCCATCACAGTGCCCGAATTAAATAATATCAATTTCGAGATTAAAGGGCGGTTCATCAGTATGGTGCGGGATCTGAATTTTGACGGAAGACTATGCAATGATCCCAATAGACATCTAGAGATGTCACAATTGATGCTATGAGATTGAGATTGTTTCCCTTCAGCTTAGCTGGGGATGCAAAATAATGGGTTAAATCATTAGAGTCAGGCTCTATTACGACTTGGAATGAACTCCGAAGCCGTTTTGTTACTCGTTATTTTTCACCAGCTAAGGCTGATCAACTTAGAACTGATATTTTGGCTTTTATGCAGGAGTCAGGTGAAAAGATAACGGAGGCCTGGGAAAGACTGAAAAGTTTACTACGGAAATGTCCCAACCCCGGGGTAGAGAAGAATAACATAGTGCATATTTTCTACAGGGGATTGGATCACGCATCTCGTTCCCTCCTCGATTCCTCAAGTGGCGGACTATTCATGTACAAAACCCCAACTCAAGCATTTCAACTTCTCGAAGACATCTCGATGCACAGTCTGGAATGGACATCCGACAGGCGAGTCGGACAGAATCATGCATCACTAAAGGCAGTTGATGATCGACAACATGATGAAGTGGCTGCAATTAAGAACAACCAACAGGTATTTTAGCGTAAATTAGATAAAATAACTAGTTGTTTACATGCTATACAGGTTGGATGTGATATATGCAAAGGGCCACATCTCACAAAAGAATGCCACCAGCATCAACCGATGATGTCTGCAGAAGAAGAGTTGAACTACATTAACAATGGGTACCGAGGAAATTATCAGGGAGGAAATCAGGGGTACAACAACAATAATCAGGGGTATAACAACAACAGAAGTTATACTAACAATAACCAAAATAATAATTACCCCCCGAGAAACTCGAACCCCCCTGGTTTCCAACGTGATAATCAGATGAATCAACCACCTCGGGAGAATGCCGCGGGTCAAGGGAAAAAGTCTTCAATGGAAATTATGCTTGAAAAGTATATGGAAAAGCAAGACAAAAAAGCTGAAGAACAAGATCAAATAATCAGAGATCAGCAAGCGGCAATTCAAAGCATAGAGAGGAATATGGGCAAGATGGCCGAAATTTTACAAGAACGTCCTCAAGGGAGTTTACCAACCCGTACACAAGACAATCCTAAAAGAGGATTCGAGAACATGAAAGCTATTACCACTCGAAGTGGTAAAACGGTAAGTTCACCTGTATTAAATACTGATGAAAATTCTTTTGATACACAGGTTAATGAGGAGACTCAAGCTGATGAAGAGGAGAGGGCCATGCAGAAGGTTGAAATTCCAACCGAACCAGAAAAGAAAAAACCAAAGGAGACGCACAGGTCCACCAAAACCGATACAACAAACTCTTACACACCGAAGGTCCCTTTCCCTCAACGTTTGAGGAAAGAAAAACTTAAAGAGAAATATGGTAAGTTTGTGGAAATGATTAAACAGGTGCGCATTAACGTTCCTTTGGTTGACATGTTAGCAGGTATGCCAAACTACGGGAAATTCATCAAGGACTTGGTCTCAAGCAAGGAACAAACGGAGGAGGTATCGTCAGCGATATTAAGCGAGGAATGTTCAGCTATCCTCCAACCAAACATACCTCCGAAGAAGGGTGATCCAGGGAGTTTTATTATCCCTTGTCTTATAGATAATTTGCCACCCTGTAAGGCATTAGCTGATTTAAGAGCTAGCATCAGCTTAATGCCTTTGTCCGTGTTCCTTAAATTAGGAATAACAGACCTTAGGCCGACTAGGATGCGTGTCAGATTAGCTGACATGTCACTTAAATACCCAGTAGGCATAGCAGAAGACGTTCTGGTTAAGGTAGATAGGATCATATTTCCCGCTGATTTTGTTATCCTAGACATCCCAAAAGAACCAAATGTCCCTCTCATCTTAGGGAGACCCTTTCTGAACACTGCCAGTGCCATAATCTTGGTTGCTGAACAACAGCTTAATCTAGGTGTCGGGAATGACCGAGTCACTTTCTCCATTGAGAAAGCGATGAAGCATACCTCTGCCTCCGATGACACGTGCAATTTCATCGACATCATCGATGTATGCATGGAGGAGGAAATTACCTTATTTCTTAACCTAGATTGCGATGACATCACTACCTATGGTGATGTCACTCTAGACTCTCCCGAATCCATCCAAGATCTCTCAGAGCTCAAGGAACTTCTTCACCTTGATGAAGAGGATTCGGAAGAAAATGAAGCAATTTTTGAGAAATTCGACCCGAACCAAAAACTTCAAATTAAAACATCATTTGAGGACCCTCCGTCTCTCGAGCTTAAGCCATTACCCGACCATATAGAGTATGCATTCCTTCAAAGGGAATCTGATTTGCCTGTCATCATCTCTTCTACTCTAGCTCTTGCTGAAAAAGAAAAATTAATAGAAATTTTAAAAACTCATAAAAAAGCTCTAGCTTGGAAAACCGTGGATATTCCAGGTATAAACCCTTCTTTTTGTACTCATAAAATTTTAATGGAAGAAAACTTTAAACCTAGTGTGCAGAGACAAAGGCGTTTAAATCCCAACATGAAAGAAGTCGTGAAGAAGGAAGTTCTTAAACTGCTTGATGCAGGGCTCATCTATCCCATTTTTGATAGTCCTTGGGTGAGTCCGGTCCAAGTGGTTCCGAAAAAAGGGGGAATGACAGTTGTGTGTAACGATAAGAACGAACTCGTTCCTACTCGTACTGTCACGGGATGGCGAGTCTGCATCGATTACTGCAGACTCAACGAAGCCACTTGAAGGATCACTTTCCTTTACCCTTCATCGATCAGATGTTGGAGAGATTGGCCGGAAACAACTTCTGTTGTTTCTTGGACGGTTTCTCCGGCTACTTTAAATCCCAATCGTTCCCCAAGATCAGGAAAAGACCACTTTCACGTGCCCCTTCGGTACATTCGCGTATCGAAGGATGCCTTTCGGGTTATGCAACGCTCCTGCAACTTTTCAGCGATGCATGACCGCGATTTTCCAAGACATGATCGAGGACTGTATGGAAGTCTTCATGGACGATTTCTCAGTATTCGGAGACTCCTTCGAGTCATGTCTTTCAAGCTTAGAGCGGGTTCTCATTAGGTGCGAGGAATCAAATCTCGTGCTTAATTGGGAAAAGTGTCATTTCATGGTGCGCGAAGGCATCGTGTTAGGTCACAAAATCTCTGCGAAGGGATCGAGATCGATAAATCAAAAATCGATTTCATTTCTAAATTACCTCCCCCTTCAAATGTTAAATCTGTGAGAAGTTTCTTAGGTCATGCGGGATTCTATCGTCAGTTCATCAAGGATTTTTCCAAGATAACCCGAACCATGACTCATCTTCTCGAAAAGGATACACCTTTCGTGTTCACTCCCGAATGTGTGGAAGCCTTCACTCTTTTAAAGAATCGGCTCACAGAAGCTCCTATCATGGTATCCCCCAATTGGGAGTTACCATTCGAACTCATGTGCGATGCTAGTGATTTCGCACTCGGTGCAGTTTTGGGTCAGCGTATAAACAATCATTTCCAACCCACTTATTACGCGAGCCGAACACTTACCGGTGCTCAGGCGAATTACACTACAACTAAAAAGGAACTACTTGCAGTGGTTTTCGCCTTCGACAAATTCCGTCCGTACCTTGTTTTATCCAAAACGATTGTCTATACGGATCACTCAGCATTGAAATATCTTTTCGCCAAGCAAGATGCAAAACCGCGTCTCATTCGTTGGATTCTTCTCCTACAAGAATTCGACATTGAGATAAAAGATAAAAAAGGTGCGGAAAATCTTGCGACAGATCATCCATCCCGGTTAGAGAACCCTCACCTTGAGGAGTGCAATGAAGACGGGATTCATGATACATTTCCCGATGAATTTATCGAAGCGGTCAATGCTTTACAAGACACCAACGATCTGTGGTTCGCTGATTTTTCAAATTATCTAGCGGCGGGTTTTCTTGTTAAAGGAATGACCCATCAACAAAAAGGGAAATTTTTTTCAGACATTAAACATTACCATTGGGATGTTCCACATCTTTTCCGGGTCGGTCCCGATTTGATGCATAGGTGGTGTGTTTCCGGAGATGAAGCTCATGACATTCTTAACAAATGTCATAAAGGCCCCACCGGTGGACATTTCGGTCCAAACTACACCGCCCGGAAAGTTCTTGATGCGGGTTTCTATTGGCCAACAATCTTCAAAGATGCACAAGAATTGGTCAAAACTTGTGATGCATGCCAAAGAACCGGAAGCATTTCCAAACGGGACGAAATGCCACAACATGGCATCCAAGTTTGTGAGGTCTTTGATATCTGGGGCATTGACTTCATGGGTCCGTTCCCGAGCTCCCAAGGTAAGAAATATATCCTTGTTGCTGTTGATTGCGTCTCTAAATGGGCTGAGGCAAAAGCTCTTCCAACTAACGATGCCCGAGTCGTAATCAATTTTCTTAAATCTCTTTTCTGCCGGTTCGGTTGCCCGAGGGCGCTGATTAGTGATCGTGGCACGCATTTTGCTAACCATCTTATGGAGAAAACTCTCCAACGATACGGTATCCACCATCGTTTCTCGACCGCATATCATCCACAAACTAGTGGTCAAGTCGAGAACACTAATCGGGCCTTAAAAAGAATTCTCGAGAAAACCATTGAGAAAAATCCCAAGTTGTGGTCTCAACGACTTGAAGATGCTCTTTGGGCATTCCGCACCGCTTACAAAACTCCTATCGGCCATACCCCATATCGGATGATTAACGGGAAAGCATGCCACCTTCCATTCGAGATCGAACACAAAGCCTATTGGGCTATCAAAGAATGTGACACGAGCATCGTTCCCGTCGGGACCGAACGTAATCATCAACTCAATCTTCTCGATGAACATCGCTTTGAAGCGTATGAAAATTCGCGAATCTACAAAGAGAGAAGCAAGTATTTGCACGATAAGAAATTGAAAACTCGTAAATGCTTCCAACCGGGTGACAAGGTCCTCATTTACCAATCTCGATATAAGTTTTCACCGGGAAAACTTAAATCCAAATGGGTGGGTCCTTATACCGTTTTAAAACAACACCCATCGGGATACGTAGACCTTGTTACCGAGAACGGTCATTTTAGTGTTAACGCGCATCGGTTGAAGCTTTATCATGAAGACGAGAATGAAGGCGTAACCGAGACGGAGGAGGTGCATTTCGCCATGATGGGCGAAAAGAAGTAAAAGAGCAACACCGAGTCAAGCTCTAGACTCGTAAATCCATGAAGCGCTTCTCGGGAGGCAACCCGTGTTTAGTTGTTTTTCCCTTTCCATTCTGCGTGTTTTATAAAAAAAACGAAAAAACGAAAAAATATAAAAAATCTCGAGATAGCAGCTATCTTTGATAGCTGCGCTATCTACCGAATCCGGAACCAAACAGCGGACCAAATATAGAGTTTGGCCTTAAGATAGCGTTTCGCTAACTCGCTGAGTTGACTGACCCAACGGATTCCGCCATTTTTCGCGGCGCGATCTCTGATTTCGCGTCGCTATCTCCAGCGGTATTTAAACGTCCGTCTCTTTCCTCTTGGTGCAAATCGAGCAAAACCCTAACCCCCCGTACGCAGAATTTCAGCGATTTTCACCCAAAAACCCCAAAATCCAGCCCAAATCTTACGTTTTCTTCCGTTAATCTTCAATTCCATGGCCACTAAGGTTTGTTTATCCATCTTTTCTTCATTTAATCCATGTTTTAGGGTGCAAATCTTAGATTTTTGTGGGTTTTTCTTGCTAAGTCCGAAAATTCGGAAATTTGGTCCATAATGTCGAATTTGTTGTTGATTCTTGCTAGTTTTGAGCCATAGTTTGCTAGTTAGTCGATTTGTTGCTAAACCCTAGTACAAATTTTGAATTTTTAGGGCTTGATTTCACTTTTTAGGGAGGAAACCTATGAACTAGGGCATGTTCTTGTCAAAAATCCGAAAATTGCCTATATTTTGCTTGATAGATTATCTACATTATGTTAATGAGTTCAATTTTGATAAATAATAGACATACTGGTTAAATTTTCACATTGTTGTCAAAATTTTGCAATTGAGTTCAAGTTTTTGACAAATACATTACAAACATGCACAAGTTTCAGAATTTTATTTATTTAAACAATTATTATTAGTGTTGCATAATTTCACACTTAGTTTAACAACTAAGTGTGGGTAAGGAAAATTGGTATTACTTTTTATTTTTTACATAGTTTCACACTTAGTTTAACAACTAAGTGTGGGTATGGGAAATTGGGATTTAAATATGAAAATGTTATCAATTCCTTACTTGTTTCTATTTTTTCTGTTAAATAACACTTCTAATGATTAATTTTTTTTTCTTGTTGTAATAAACAGAGAAAGACAAGGGCTTCATCTAAGGCTTCAACATCCCAAGTACCGCAACAACCACCCCCTCGACCAGCATCCTCGTCATCATCATCTTCTGCGGATGATGAAGACTTATTACATAGGGATGGTTTTCCATTGGTCCTCAAAAATGCGAATCATCACGCATTTGAGGAATTTTACAACATTAAAATCGAAAGCGTCCGAATACGCCTCGAGGAGAGGTGAAATGATATCATGCACAAGGAAACTCATGTGGGCCGAACTCCCGATTGGGACTTACTCCGAGATTTAGGCAAGGAAGAAGCCATCCGCTCTTACTTGATTCGCGAAGTTCGAGGGGACAACAATAATGTGGTGTTTACATGTAATGCTTGGGAAGTTGCCTGAACGATGCGAGAACCGGTGTACCCCGAATTAGTCCTCGAATTCTTTTCGACCTATCACCAGGATTTCACGAAAGCTCATAATGAACCTGAATTCATCTCCATCCATTACCGGGTAGCCAACCATTGGGTTAAGTGTTCATTGGTACAATTTGCTATCAATTTGGGCCTCTACACCGTGGAACAAACAAAGAACCCACATTTTATCCCTTATCTAAACCGGGGAGCATATCAAGAGGCCCGGAATGTTGACCGAATTTGGGTAGAACTCGGGGTAGGAATGTTTGACCCGAGAGCATCAAAGAGCAAGCGCATCCGAAATAGTGAACATAGATACTTATATCGGATGATCTCAAATACCATTCGGCAACGAAACGACGGGACATAAAAGATGAATATGTATAGCGTTTGGCTATTGCACCAGTTGGTGAACCGGGACCGATTTACTAACATTACACTCATTATTGCTTCCTTTTTGAATGGTCTAGCACAGGGACACAAGAAAAAAAGTGGCTTCACGGGAGGCCAATACATTACACGTCTGGCCAAAGCAGCGGCAACTTTGACACCGCGGGTGACAAGGACATTGACAAAGAAAGAGATGGAATTTTTAGATTTTCATCAACTCTCGGGAATGGGGGTACTTCGAGAGGCGATACCCGGGTTAGAAGAAGGCCGATATGCGTGGGAAGATAACCCGTCAACTCAAAGTGGGGGAAGAGTTGCACAACCGCAACAACCGCAACAACCAAGGCAAGAAAGAAGGCGACCGCAACAACCACAATTACCGGAAGACATTGAGATGGGCGATTTTGAGCCGCCAATATTCGATCATGGTCACGGGCACCCCGTAGCATCTGGCTCCGGATCGGGTCCTTCATCATCTGACATGTATCAGACTTTATATGCTAATGTTCATGCCTTGCAGGTTGATATGGCAGGTTTGCGGACTGAGTTTGGTGGAATGCGGACATACATGGATGGTATGAACTTGCAACTTCAAAGGAATTACTATCACGCCGAAATGGCCCAGTCATACCATCATTGGCAAGCTACCGCAGCACCAGCCGAGGCTCAAGACCCACTGCCCCACTGGGGCCCGACTTTACCAGCTCCGCCGCACTTCTCGACATATGATGCCTGGTTTCAGCAATATGACCCGACGTCGCCCCGCGACAGACGTGATCATTGAGCTTCATGTTTGGTTTTTAGACTATCTTCGATTTGGTTGTACTTTTGTATTATTTTCTTTTAGCAGCACTTTCGTACCTTTGTCTTTTGGTTTATGTTTTGTTTAAACTATGTCATCATTTTATGCTAGTGTTTGTTTTAGTTATGTTTTGATAGAATGTGATGAGCTGTAGAACTGGATGGAAATGCTCGGAAAATGGATCGTGCATTTGGATGATAACAATACTTGGCACACAAAAATCAAAATACCCTCAGGGTGTACCGTTCCCTTTTGCCTTTTTATTTTTGGTTTTTAATTTTGTTTTTTTTTTTTGTTGCATTGAGGGCAATGCAACGTTTTAAGTGTGGGCATGGGGAGTGGTATTCACCACTTGTTATAGTCTTAGTAAATCATCTAAAAAACAAACAAACCAGTTTAATCATAAAAGTTTTTTAGACACATCTCAACCTTAGAAAACAATTTTTGGACAATAGAGTTCACTTTAAAGGGCAAAAGTTTTCCTAGCTTTTATGTGTCAATTTTTGTGGCTTTTCGCCGATCTAATGATCTTTTTAACTCGTTAATTAAACCACTTCCTAATTTGGAAAATTTGACATGTCTTGTAAACCGATAAAAATTGTCTTTTAGAAATTAAGATTAGCAAAGCTAGCTCCCGATGATATTAGGTTGGATTAAAAGCCTTTAGTTTACGTGAATAAATTGCTAAATAATAAATATAAAAGAAAATTTTGAGAATCGGTGAGAATATTCAACCGGCCTTGTGTCTCCGGACGAGTACGCCCGAGGGTCCTTTAAACCTAACATTCTAAGTTCAACTAATCTGGACATGTTGGTCGAAAGTCCGCTACGCGGATTCACAATGTAAGCTGAGGGTCTTTCTACTAAACCATAAATAAATAAAGTTAGCGAACATGCAAAGCATGTGTAAAAAGAAATGAAAAATAAAATGAATAAACATGCAAAGCATGAAGAAATAAAGCAAATAAGCTGTGAAATGAATAAATAAACTAAATTTTCTTCTTTTAACCTGACTAATTGGGTAATTTTCATAAAGATGGTATTTATAGGTTATGCAAGAATGGATGAGGATCTAAGTTAAAAGTAGTATAATTAGCATAGTTAAAAATTTGATTAGATTTGCGAAAAGTTAGCTAAATTCCTTACACAAACTTGGCCATAAAATATAGTGGAAAATTTTAACTGCTAAATGGACTAGGTTCTGAAAATTGTTGTATTTCTATGAATGAATTGAGATGAAGTGTCGCATTATATTTTTATCTATCTGATTGAATAATTTTAATGATGATTTGCTTGAGGACAATCAAAGTTCGAGTGTGGGCATGTTGATATTGGCAGATTTATACATACATTTATCTGCCAATATACTTCTTTTTATGTGTGTTTATTGATTAAGATATGATGTTATCACTGAAAATGTAGTTTCCATTGTATTTTGCAGGCTATAGAAGAAAAAGTAACAAAAACGGGTCAAAACGATACAAGAAATGAAGAAATGCAGAAATTCAAAAGATAGAGCCGCTATCTATGGATAGCGACGCTATCTATGTCGCTATCTCTGTCGCTATTTCAGTCCAAAACGCTAAAACAAGTCGCTGTTTGCCGTCAGAAAAGACAGATAGCGCCGATATCTTTAAGATAGCGGAGCGAAAAATGGCGGGATTAAAACTTAGCGACGCTATCTTGACTTTAGCGACGCGATTTAATGCGATCGGACACATATTTAAGCGAATCTGCAGATCTGATTCAAAAACTTTCGACCTAATACGAGGGGCAGCCGAAAAATACCATTGGAGCACTCAAGATCAAGATTTCAAGGCTTAAACATTGGTTTTCTATCACTTTTGATTATCATTATGTTTATGTTTACAATTCTTTACGTTTGTTTGATGATTTTTAGCATGTCTATGTGCTAATCATCTTATTTTCGCTATGATTCGTTGAAGTTAGGGTTTTAGGTTTGGATATTCTTAGGATTTGATGATGAATGTTTGAATACTTGTGTTTTTAACAAAGAACCTTTTTGTTAAACCTTTAATTTTTCATTATTGAATCTGTTTATTAATTGGTTGACTAAATATTGACAACATTGAATTGATCTAGTAATTCCCCTGACTTTTCATACCTTTTGACCTAGTCATCGACTCACTAGAAATAGGGGTCCGAGATTTGATACCCATAACCTAGGTGAAACTTAAAGTCTGATCTGTAGAGAAGAAATTCCTAGGATTAGAAGGTCTCGGAAAGCCGGACCTAGTTAGAAATAACAAGCAGGAGTGTGAATTTAAATAGGTTTCTTGAGAAGAAATTCCTAGAGATCATATTAGATCCATTGTAAGGTTTTGAGAGAAATCTAGTTCCTTAAACTCCTAGAACATGAATTAAATCGGTACTTCAAAACCAAACCTAGACCTAGACGGATTCAGATCATAGTGAATATACTCCTTAATATTGAAACACTTCCTCGTCGTTTTCAGTCAATTGTTTACTTTAAACAACCAATTTTAGTTTTATTATTCAGTTTGCAAATAAAAATATTCCAAATGAAAACCCATTTTAATTATTTGTTCAGTTTAATTAATTAGTTTTATCTTACATAATCAGCTTAATTGTTCCATGTGGAGACGAATATACCCGAATTTACTTACCTGAACTATATTGCTCACGATTAGGTCATACTTGCCTAAGAGTGTGGTAATCTAGGAAAGGCGTATTTTAGGTAATTATTTTATAACTAGTTTATACACATCAGTTGAGCAGTACTAACTCGGACACGTGGTGGCGTTCTAGTGTAGTAGCACGAGGACCTTAGTCGCACGGTCTATTTGGGAAGAACTGAAAGTACAAGTCTTTTCTAGGGGAACTTTGATTTCATTTGGTCTATATTAAGAAATCACCATATTTATAATTTTGAGATATGAGCTTGTATATTTGGGTTAAATAATTAAATGGATTAAAGATATAAATAAAGACGTCATACATAATAAAAAAAGTATACATATACAAACACACACACACATATATGTATGAATATTACTATTTGGTTTTTTTGGACAATCCAGATTTTACAATGAAAACCAAATCCAATCCGAAAACCAAATTATTAATTTGGTTCAAGTCCAAACCGATCCAAAAAAACAATTCCAAATGATCCAATCCAAATTGTTCATTTGGACAATCCGAGTATATCTGAATAGTGAACACTCCTAGTTACGGGACTAACAATAAGTCTATAAACAATGAATGACTTAACTGTTGTATAACTATACAATTTATACTAAGTTTTCAGGAAGTATGGTTTCCATTAAAAGTGTATACAATGTGACTAACACACATTTTAGCAAAACTTTAGCATGAAAAAAAATGAATTTAATGCACATTATTATTATTATTATTATTATTATTATTATTATTATTATTATTATTATTATTATTATTATTATTATTATTATTATTATTATTATTATTATTATTATTATTATTATTATTGTTATTGTTATTATTATTAAGAATCTTCAATCATGTCTATCATGCAATCAATGGATATAATTTCTTCTCAAAACCCTCGATTGGCCGCTCTCACAGGCTAGAACCCACGAGCAAGACCATCTTTTTATTGTTATTATTTTTGTTTTTGTTTTTGTTTTTGTTTTTGTTTTCGTTTTCATTTTCGTTATTGTTATTGCTATTATTATTATTATTATTATTATTATTATTATTATTATTATTATTATTATTAGTATTATTATTATTATTATATCATCATCATCATTACAGATTCTATGTTCTCATCTTAATAATAATTCGAAATTTTGCTCAGACAATTTGTTTATAGTTAATGATATTAATAGCATTTATTAGGTAGTGTTCAAAGCACTTTAATTCTTGTAACTATATAGATCACATGTGCCTCTATAAATTGAGAATACTAACTACCATTTTCGTACAAAACTTTACAATGCCTTGCCTTTTAGTCATTGTTGCTCTCTTCCTCATCCCGACATTTTCATGTACTACGTCTTCTCCACCAAATTGCTTTCTAGAACCTTTGTGGCATGTGTTTGTTACAAATGATATGCCTGATAACATTGTACTTACTGTAAATGAACCTGGTCAACTTAGTTTCCCACCTTGTGACCTTTGTCCAATGTCTCCTCGTCAACTTTTCGGTTGGACGTTTTGTGACTGTACCCAGTTCGTCGGGATTATCTCATGGGGTTCAAAGAATGTAACTTTGGATTTGTTTGATCGCCATATTGATAATATTTGTTTTCATTATAAATTCATATTAGGTGAACAACATTGTTATTGGTTCATAAGATCAGAAGGAATATTTGTCTCTAGACATAACGTGTCATTTCCCGATTCAAAATGGGTTTTGCAAACCACTTGGCCGGCGTTGACTGTTATGTAGTAATTTTAACTTCATGTTTAGAAGTCATATTGAAATAAATATAATAAAATTTCATTTCAAATTCTTTAGCCCTTTTATAATTGTTGATGTCCTTTTCACATATATTTTTTTGTTATGTTTGTATATCATTTCATCATTTACCTATAAGAAAGCAATTGGATTTTGAAGCCACGTCGTTAACTTGCTTCTATCATTAAATTGAAATTTGCCCATTGTCATAGGTGGAGGTTCAAGGGAAGGCATATTGCCTCTTGTGGATGTGATTGTTTAGGCTCGAACCACTAACTTTCTAACGGGCCGTTAAAAGAAAAATTGAAATTTGCCCGCTGCCACTTGCTATTTTCCACCGCCTCTAGGGGTGAGCATTTCGATCGAAAAAACAGAACCGAACCGAAAACGACCGAAACTGAACCGAACCGAACCGAACCAAAACCGATAACATGTTATCGGTTCGGTTTCAGTTTTGAAAATTCATCATTTTCGGTTCTATCTGTTTCTGTTCGGTTCGGTCTACGGAAAAGGATGAACATTTGGCCTAAAAAACAGGACCGGACCGAAACGAACCGAGCAAAAACCGATAACATGTTATCGGTTCGGTTTTGATTTTGAAAATTCATCGTTATCGGTTTCGGTTTTGAAAATTCATCGTTATCAATTTCGATTTAATTTAATTTGATTTGGTTTTTAGACCGAGCACATCCCTAACCGCCTGTATCAGTCTATTCCCTCCACCGGCTCCATCTACTTTATGAAACAAAAGAGAGACAAGACCCACCGCCTCAATATCTGGCTCCTCTTGAAACAAAAATTAACGGCCTTCATCTTCGATTCTTGTCAATTTCAATTTCATTTTCTTTCTTTCTTCAAGTCAGTGTTTTTCATAATCGAAGAAGAAGCTTTAGATAATCTTTAAATCATACCACCGGCCTGCTTCACCGAATAAAACCGTAATTACTAACTTGAATTGTTCTCTTACTCGAAACCCTAATTCATTAAGAAAGCATTTGTGTTCGGAAGCCAAGTCGATCACCAGCTTTCTTATTCCAATCAGAAATTTGTCGCCGTCCATAGTTTCCACCGCCTCCGTATCTGGCGTCTAACAATATCTCCCCCTTTTTGCAACAAAAAAATCCAAGTTCTTAATCGCCCTATGTAAGTTTATATAGGTCTTTAGGCCGTTGTATACCACACTAGAAATCCCTACGTATACAATTTCCCCCCTTGAATACCCCGTTCTAAGTTTCCATCTTTTTTCTTATATTTATTTCAATCATCTAGCTGTAAACCTTTAGACTATTGTTTTCAGAAATTGGATTGTTAGGGTTAATAAAAAAATTTGTTAACTTCATGCTTATATTGTAGATATGATTTTGGTGTTTAAACGCTAATTTGATGAGTCTCAACTCTATATTTGATGTGAATTCGGACTTTATGATAAACATTGAAAATTAGGTTTAGGTATTGAAAATAGAACCGGATTTTAACTATGTTGAATGAGATACTTTTTCTAGCTCCATTTTGATATGGATTTTAAATTTTCAAAGCATTTTAATTTTGTTTTTGAGAAATATGATTGGTTGTAAGATTTTACTGTGTTTGTATGCGATTTTAAAAGGGTCCTACTATTAAGACACATCCAATTTGAACACACTTCTTGAAAACTGAAACAAAGACAATAGTGGGTCCTGGTTTTGTTTTTCGTGAAGGTGTATATTGATGGCATTGGGACTTGTTATGTATTAACCCTTTATTATTTAACATTTTAATTCATCACCATCTCTTACTTCTCTTCATCTGCTCACATCGACACTCACCTGCAACAACTACAACCAGACACCACCCTCTCCACTATCGCTCGCTTCCGGCAACCACCCTCTCCACTGTCGCTCGCTGCCGACCACCGTCGTTGGCCCCAACTTCCTCCATCGTTGCTTCTGTATTGTTGAACCAATTATTTTCTTACACACTTTTTTTTACCTCAACATGGTAAAGAATCCATTCAAAATACTTTTTATTTCTTAATGGAAAAGATACTCTCTGTAAATTTTAAGATAGGAGGAAATGGTTTTGTTGGACACAGAACAAAATAGAGAGAGAAGACATTGGGGAGAGAAAGTACGGTAGAGAGAGACATCATTAATTTTTTCAAATTTAAATTATATGTTAATCATTATTTAATTAATATTCTGTTCTAATAGACATATGCTCTGTCATAATAGTTAATCCCTTTTAAAAGGGGCGCCTATGCGTTGGCGCATATGTTTTCTAATTGTCATTTATTTCGCATTGAGTTTACATTTATTATTTTAAGTTGAGCATTAAATATTTTGGAACTTATTTATATTCTAAAAGAGTTTATTTATTACCCAAGTCTTGTAGTCTAGTGGTATTGGAGAATGATTTAACGTGTGACTAAAGGTCACGGGTTCAAGTCCCGTTTTGAACAAAAAAAGGAGTAGATTAGATGCCATTAAAGAAAAGAGTTTATTTATTACTTTAAAATCTAATAAAGATAATAAAGAATCACTTCCAAAATTTTGGAAAATATTAAAAAGAAAAGAATCTTAAATTAATGGTTAAATTTTTCATTGAAAAAATACAATCGAGGTGTAACATCATATAAAGAAAACCAAGTGCAACAATATCTCCTATGGAATGTGCGCGGTCTAAAAACCAACCTGAACTGAAACTGATAGAGTCGAAACCGAAAACGATGAATTTTCAAAACTGAAACCGAACCGCTTACATGTTTTCGGTTTTAATTGGTTCGATTCGTTTCGGTTTCGGTCCAGTTTTTGTTAGCCCAAATGATCTTCCCTTTTTGAAAACTAAACCGAATCGAACTGAAACCAATAGAACCGAAACTAAAAATGGTGAAATTTCAAAACTAAAACCGAACCGATTATATGTTTTCTGTTCGGTTTCGGTCGGTTTTTTATTCGGGTCGGTTTTTTCGCTTCGATTATTATTATTATTTATTATTGTATGTTTTAAAAAACATCAAAATTTTTCCCGTTAATAACACAGAATATAATAAGCACATGTGATTATATATTAAAACATCACATGTGATTGTACTAAAACATCACATATGATCAAATACACAATCACATGTGATTGTACAGTAAAATCACATATGATTACATACCATACGTGATTATCAAATACATCAGCTGCCACGTTTTCAAATCGCCAAATCCCCACTGATTCATTTAAACTTTGTAAGTACTAAGTAGTGAGTTCGGGTTAGGTTTAAAACAAGTCATTTTTTTTATTACAAGTGGAGTCGAGCTGATCTTTTTCTTAAATATTTAATACGTTAATTATGATTACGAAACACATATTAATAACAAAATCTCAACTTTCATGCCCAGCTTTGACAGCTAACTAAAAGTTTCCACATTAGAGGAAGATTATGATCAAGAAGTAGAAGTTATATTTTACAAGAAGTTAAGCATATATATTTATAAGTTTTAAATTTTATGGCTCAATTTGCTTATTGTAAAGTATGAATAATACTTCTGTTTAAAATGAAACTGAAGAATGGTTATATTTATATTTATAGAATATGCCTATAAAGAAATGGGTTATAGGCATAAACTAAACATTGTGTTTATGCTTATGGTTATTGTATAAATAAAGTTTTATTTATAAGCCCCGTGATTTATCAGGGTTATAGGCTAGTAAAATATTAAAAATTAAATAAAAAATAATTTTTTAAAACAAAATATTAAAAAATCAATTTTTTTGTAAGTTCCTAATAACCAAAATACTCCTTCATATACAAAAGATGTGATTAATCTTGACCATTATATATTATTGACCAATCTTTGAGATTTGTCCTTTAAAACTACATAAAAATTAAAGACTATCTTGAACATTCCACTAAATTATAAATCCATGTGAGAGGTAGATTACACAAAATTAAAAATATCATTCGAAGTGATGTTATATAGATTTAGACCTAAACAAATGGATTGGTAAGACTTTCCCAATATAATTACTTTTTTATTAAGTCAATTAAATTAATAGGGTTGTACAGAGCATATTTTAATAGAGTTGCGTTCAAGGAGGTCCATGATTTTTATAAAGTTCCGAGGAACAAATCTTAACCATTGATCAATATGATCTAATGGTCAAGATTAATCACATGATTTTTGTTTTTACCTCCAAAACCTGTGCCCAAAAATATATTCTTTTTGGGCACAGGTTTTTCTGGTCCAAGTGTATCTTGTCTTTACCACGAACAAATAAAAAAATATTTTATTTTTTTTAAAATGACCAAAATACCACTTAATATATAAAATATGTGATTAATTTTGACCATTAGATCCTATTGATCAATGGTTGAGATTTGTTCCTTGGGACTTCCTAAAGATGATGGACCTCCTTGAACGCTTCTCTATTTTAATAATACAGAGCAATTTCTATTAAAAAGACAAATATACCATTCTTTACTCTAATATTACTGGCTGGAAATGTTCATCCCTAACCTTTCATCCCCTCACACGTTCATTCGTACCAAACCCAAATGATGATTCGGTTGAAGAACACTGACAATCATATGAAATGAATCTCAAATTAAACTTCAAATACAAAATTGCAAATTGAAATGATAGAATAATCACAATAAAAACCCCACGCACAGTAAAGCAAACAAACAAACAAACGTAAACACTGAACCAATCGCTACAAACATACTTTACATAAATTGAATTTGAAAGAGAGCAAACCCATAAACTAATCACCACCACCACCACCTCCTACATCTACATCTACCGATTTTACAGGCAATCCCAATCCTCGAACACCAACGGTAAGCAACCACATCATACCACACCATTTTATTCAGGAAATACCCACCATACCAAGCACACCATTTTTATTTCCATCTCATCATTTCTTTTCCATTTAATTTATTAAAAAAATAATTAATAACCTTTTAATAAAAATACAAAAAATTAATTTGTTTTTTTAATTAATTTATAAATTTTATACTTCATCAAGTTTAAACATATAAATTTTTAAGGCCAATTTTAATACTTTACTACAAATTTTGAAATGATTATAACTCACTAAAATGGCCAGATGGATAGATTGAGTGGGTCTAGCTAGTTGGTTAAACATAAAGCCCAATAATCTTTTTAAAAACTCAAGCCCAAAGTTAAATCTAAAAACTCAAATATTAACTTCATCTTCATCACCGTTTCCCTCTTTAACTAAGCCTCCATTTTTTTTCTTTCTCCATCACTTCATATTCTTCTTCTTCTTTTTCTTAATTTTCCGGCCATTCAACGTTCGAATCGGCATCAAAAAGCTCGCTCCACACCCGTTGTGAGCCGTTCCTGTTACCACGCCACCGCACACCAAGCCACACGCTGTGTAAGGGGCGGTGTGCTTCCTTCCCTCCACATCGTAGCCATTGGCCACCTCAGCCTCACGCTCACGGCCTTTGCCCATTCCGAGCAGCCTTAAATTAAAATCAAAGACTACTAGTTTAAAAGTTAAAAGTACTTCCTACGATAATGGGCCTAACACTAAAGGAAACATGAAAATAGTAAGTTTATATTTGGGCCGACAACAGCACGTGCCCACATGCTACCCATCATCTATCAGATCTAACGGTTGTAATTGAAAGTTGATACCCCACCTGAATTTAACGACTAAAAAACATAGATTTCATTTCTATGTACCCACCTGCACATTTTAATTAGTCTATCGATTTGAAAAACTACATCGAAAACCCTAGAAACATGAAATTTTGATCTACGGCGAAAAAAAGGGGTATTTTCAACAACGCAAAAACCCTAATTCAACCTCGATTAATCCAATCTTTTTTCTTGACACAACAGCTTCCATTGATACATGAGAGGAACCAAACGGCTCGCCGTATCAGAATCTAGTGCAGACGCCAACATTTCGTTTGTATGTAAAACGCTATTTCATTTCTACCTTGTGTTTTGTTTCATTTTAGTCGTATCATCAGCTCTAATAACGGATTACTTGAACTCGGGTGAAGTTTAGGTTTTCGGTTTAATTGATTGATTTTGTTGGCGTTTCTGTGATATCAGCTGTTTATCAGTTATCACTCCTTTTGGTTCTTGCAATTTGAGGGTGCTGTGCTGAAAATTTATGTTTTTTACTTAAATGCTAAGCTAACTGGATGGTGAATTTAGATTTAGAATTAGCAAATTGGAAAAATAAAATTTATGCATAAATACTGAAATATATGAATGTTTCTAAGAGAGTAATTGTGTATCATATGGATGTAGAATAAAAAAAGTATGGTAGGACCACAATTTCCCCAATTTGATTTTCAACGGGCTGAACAGAAATCAATGGGGGCTACATCATTAGATATGGTTCGGGCTGAATCATCAAGACAACATGTGAGAGCTCTCAATAACCAATTTGCAAGGTTTGTGATTTATCATTCTGATCACTTCTTTTTTCCTTTTATCAGTCACACTAATTTGTATTTTGACTGTGAGCAGTTGGATTCAATCTCAGTTACAAAATCACCCGGATGAACTTTGGGAAGATGGAGTACATGACTACCTAACTCATGCTTCAAACATTCTGGTACCAATCTAAACTCATTCCTTAAATTGTATTAGAATTATCAATAAGAAAAACAATCGTTTTGATTTGTTGATATTCTGGATATAGGAAAAATTTAGTGATGTTGTCAACTGGCTCAAGTTAAATTCCACAAAAAGTGACAATTTATTAGAACATGGATCATTCTCTACTCAGAAGAAACCTGCTACTGAAAATAAGGAAAGTACGAATTTACCCTTTCAAGAGAAAACCCTAAATGCTCCACCCTCTGGAACAACCCCAATGTTTGCCACATCAGCTTTCGCGCCCTCATGGAGCACGGGCCCACTTTTCAACAATCAATCTTCTTTTTCGCTTGGTAGGTGTTGTTATTCTGTCAAAAGCAGAAAACAGAATCTAAATTTAAAGATATACTCAAATATAAACATAAACATAAGTATTATTGCAAGCTAAATATTTCGTAACATAAATGTTATTACAAATTATTCATCATATACATAGTCATCTTCAAAACATAAGCTAAATTGTTTCCCGCCCACACTGTAGCGGCGACTTGTCGTCGCCATAGGTTTAGTCAAAAATCAGTTATGGTCAACCTTATATCGACAACATGTCTTCGCTATAGGTCTATCTCTAGCGACAACAGCCGGTGTCGCCATAGATTTCGTCGCCATACAGGTAAATTCTTGTAGTGCGTAAAGAAGAGTAGTTGAACCTAGCCTCTTCTATTATTTTGCAATTCGCGTTAAGTAAAAGCATCACACCCGTATAAAGCTGCGTATAATATTATTTTTCATTTTATAATATAAAGCGGCTTAAATTGAATATCTGGTTTGGGTAATGCCGAGTTAATAAATTTGTGTTATACTTCCTGCGTTTCAAAATAAGTACTCTATCCATCCCAAATTTATTGTCTAATAGAGAAAAATACACAGTTTAAAAAAAGTGCATTAATTATATTATGTCACCAATCAAATTTTCTATTTCTCACTTAAATGTTTTTTTGATTGGTTGAAACTTAGAAGTAGACATTCATTTTGGGACAAACCAATACAGAAATGTAGACAATAAAAATGGGACGGAAGGAGTAATACATTAATATTCTCATTTAATGAAGTGAAATGACTCATCTACCCTTACTTTTAAACATCATTAACTGTATTTTAATCTAAGTATTTGGGACTCATCTTTCACTAATTATCTAATTTAATCTAATTAATCTTAATTATCATATTTTGTCTCAAAAAATGTGCAAGCTCAAGTACATCACTTATTGTGAAACGGAGGAAGTATGTATTTTTACATATTTAAAATTAAGAGACGTATGATATGCGTTTAAATTTGATCTTTCCCAAGTGCAAGCTCAATCCTTCTTCTTCTGGCTCAAAAATAGGTCGAAGGGAGCTATCAGGGCGGGTGGGTCTCTGATCCTAAAGGGTGTTTTGGGGCGGTTACGTAATTTTGTTGTTTTTTTGCATCCTAGTTCTGTAGCCGGGTGTTTAGGTGTTTTCCTTTTTCCTTGTCTTGTACTTTGGCTAGTTTCTTGCTAGCATTTGGTTGTTTTAATAAATTTTCCTGAGTTCCTTGGCGGGATTGATGGCATTGCCGAAGCTCCGAGTTGAGGTGGCCCATCGCTGTTCAAAAAAAAATGTTTAATAGAAATCATTTTATAGCAGAGACTTGTATTGTAACTATATGTATGTTGTTCTACAATTAAGAGAGTGTGAGTTCAAATCTTTTCATCGAGTTTGATTTGACCTGATTTTGAACTTATATTATTTCACGAATTTTGTTCTTCTCGTGATAGTATTATTAATATATTATAAATTTCGTTTTGGAAAAATATGACGTACTTAACTGCTTATTTCTCCACACAGATCGAACTGGAAGGATGAATTTCATGCACCGTGCAACAACAGCTCCGATTTTATCCTACTACGATTACATCGTCGTCGGCGGAGGTACCGCCGGCTGCGCATTAGCCGCCACTCTCTCACAAAGATCCACCGTACTCCTCCTAGAACGCGGTGGCTCCCCATTTCGCAACCCCAACCTCACCCATTTATCCAAATTCGGAGCAGCCCTCTCCGACCTCTCCCCCAAATCACCTTCTCAACGTTTTGTCTCCGAGGATGGCGTCATCAATGCGCGGGCCCGCGTTCTCGGCGGCGGAAGCTCCCTCAACGCCGGATTCTACTCACGCGCCGGCTCCGATTACATTGCAAAAGCCGGTTGGGATGCCAAGTTGGTCAGCAAGTCGTACCGGTGGGTTGAGAGACTGGTGGCGTTTTATCCACCGGTGAGACAGTGGCAGTCGGCGGTCAGAAATAGTTTGTTGGAAATTGGAATACGTCCATATAATGGCTACACGCTTGACCACTTGTACGGTACAAAAGTTGGTGGTACAATTTTCGATGCATATGGCCGTAGGCATTCGTCTGCTGACTTACTTCATTATGCAAACCCACGTCGGCTCACTGTTTACTTGCATGCGTCTGTTTATAGAATATTGTTTACAACTAAAGGTGAGTATGTCCTTGTAAATGTTCTTGTAACTCATGCATTAAGAGTTGTGACACTTTCAGTAACTTTATGTGTAGGGAAACAAAGGCCAAGAGCCAATGGGGTGATATTTACTGATGCGAATGGGCTAGATCATTGGGCTTATTTAAGAAGAGGGCCCAATAATGAAGTCATAGTTTGTTCTGGGTCATTAGGAAGCCCACAACTTTTACTGTTGAGTGGGATTGGCCCAAAGAAACACCTAAAGAACCATAACATACCTTTGGTGTTGGACCAGCCCTTAGTGGGCCAAGGGATGTCCGATAATCCGATGAATGCGGTTTTCGTACCATCTCCTAGACCTGTGGAGATGTCTCTTGTCGAAGTTGTTGGTATCACTCGCAGCGGAAGCTATATCGAGGGTGCGAGTGGCAAAAATTTTGGGATGTTTTCTCCAAAGGTAAACCTTATATAGCTTATAATCTTATAATAAGCAGCGCGGAACTAGACATTTCCGTCAGTAGTAGCACCCTTACGCGGATCAAAAAGACGGAGGTGAAGGGTGTTGCACTCTCTTACATGGTCCTAGGAGCAGCGCCCATATAGTAGCGTACAAAGGGCAGTATGTCCAAACAAAAACGAATTTTACATAAATGACTCTATTACATAAACATCATGTTTGATTATATACACTAAGTCTTCAATAACGAATTATTAATTTCATAAACCTATAAGACAACTACTAATTTTATAGACCTAAAACTAAAAAACTACAAGATACACACTTTGGATTCTTTTTATTTGATTTCATTTTTTGGGGTCTTCGACTTTTGGACCATTTATTGATGTTTTAGTTTTTTAAGATTGATTTAGGCTATTGGTAGGTTTTTTAATATGGTAGAAGCATTGCACCATAATACAAAAAAAAAAATCTAAAATATTTACCCTGTAGAAAAAATTTGAGTAGTTTCCCGTGCCACTGCGGGACCTATAATAGGTCCTGAATAAGCCTAATTGAAGCCCTTAAGTTTCGGGCCAAGCCCGATTAGAGATCAATGATTTATTTATATCAAGGCAGTTTTTATGTATAATTTTCAGATTGGACAACTCTCGACTTTGCCACCAAAACAGAGAAGACGAAAAGCGCTAAATAGGGCCATAGCGGCAATGAGGTTCCTCCCAAGAACTGCTTTCGTAGGCGGGTTTATTTTGGAGAAGATTATAGGCCCACTCTCAAGGGGTCATCTTGAGCTTCGGTCCATGAACCCGAATGACAACCCTTCGGTCACATTTAATTACTTTAAAGATCGTAGAGACCTAGAAAAATGTGTTGAAGGGATCAAAATCATTGAGAAAGTAATTCAATCAAGATCATTTTCAAGATTTCGGTACCATTACCTTCCATTCTCAACACTTCTAAATATGACGGCTAATTCGCCCGTTAATTTGTTGCCAAAACACGCAAATGCATCGAGATCTTTAAAACAATTTTGTAGAGATACGGTGATGACCATATGGCACTATCATGGAGGATGTCAAGTTGAGAAAGTAGTAGATCGTGATTATAAGGTTATGGGTGTTGATGCACTTAGGGTCATTGATGGGTCAACTTTTGATATTTCTCCCGGAACGAATCCTCAAGCTACAGTAATGATGCTCGGAAGGTACATGGGAGTTAAAATGTTGCGCGACAGACTTGCAAAAAAGGGAACCGATTCATAACCTTGTTAGTGTTTTACAAAATCTTGATTTGTTCTTCAATAGTTGGTTTTTGTTGAAACCTCTTGAGTAATTAGTATAGGGCTTTGTAAATTATGCTATACATTCTTTTCTGTATATTAATTTAATACATATTTTACTACGAATTCATATTATCGCAAATATACACACACAAAACATGACGAATCCAAGTATGGGTGTTCTATATATGAATGCAACTCGAATAACCCGAGCAAATTGAAACCTGACTCGAAAAACCCTAAAAAGGTGAACAAGCACTATATAAATTTAAATCCCTTCATATAGAGGATATCGTAATTTAAATCCTCTCAATTATAGTCTTTTTCACCAGCCGTATTGTCACAGTCAAAAGACTAGTATATAATTAATGCTACCCTCTGCTCGTTTGTATATGGAACAAAAAGTAATTTAGCAGTCGAGGCATAGACCATTTCAGCATCTACGAATCGGAAATCTAAAATAGACAAATAAAACTATTCGTGATTTTAGTGTCATCGGTCATCTAGTGTGATTGTGATTTACTAGAAACCAAAGGATTGTGATTATTCGATTGAACTAACTTGGTTCATTAAACTGAAGGGTTTATTAATTATGTATTGTATTTATTGAAAGATTATGTTTGTTAGTTGGCGTGTTTTCACCAAAAGACGCATATATTACCATAATGTGCAACCTTTCATCCTCTGTTGTCATTTAGTGCAATTGTGATTTACCCGAAATCAAAGAATTTTGATTACTTGATTGAACTAACTTGGTTAATTAAATTGAAGGGTTTATTTATTAGGTATTGTATTGTATCGAAAGGTTATGTTTATTAGTTGGTGTGTTTTCACCAAAACACTGTTCAACCTTTCACCCTCTATTGATATAGAGTTATGATGTCATTTGTATATACAAAAACATACATATTTCTCTCTTATTCGAACTTTAGATTGTTTGTCTAGAATCAGAGTTGCTGCCTTTGTCTTGTTCATATATTGATTTTGTGATACCCACAAGCAATTGATAGGGTCAAAATCCTTATTGCGAAAGTGATTTTACACAATTCATAGGTTTATCGGGTAATCCTCAAACCCAATATCTACCAAAAACCACTTTTCATCCTAGCACTAGAGAGGCCTTTCAACGAAACCGTATTGTGATCAAAGGTTCAACCAGGAACTTTAATCAACAAACAAGTTGGCAACATGTACACTGCTTCTATATATGGAGAATTTCCGTAACAAGAATACCTCTTTGGTAAACATTGTTAAAAAAAATCGCATTAATATGCGTTATATATACTTAATTATATTCAGAGCCATAATTAAGGTTTGGGACTTTTTTAAGTGTGTTTGGTTGTGTGATATTGTAAGATTTTAGATTATATGCTTAGCGTTTATGAAATAAAAATCAATATAACTTATAAGAAGCAGCTATAGCATAATATTCCGTAATTTTATTCTTGATCAAATCGGAATAATTAATACTAGGGGTGAGCATGAGGCGGTTTGGGGCGGTTTTTACCTAAAACCAAACCCCGCCCCAAAAAGTTCGGGTTTTAAGAATTACACCCCGTTCGGTTTCGGGTTTTTCGGTTTCGGTTTTTCGGGTTTTTCGGTTCGGTTTCGGTTTTTTTCGGTTTTTTTGTTTTCCTTTAAATTTACTAATTTGTTAACTTAAAAATTAATATTATGATTCAAACTCCCAAAACTTAACACATTTCGTTATTAATAAAAAAACAACTAGTAAGTTTGATATAATGTAAAGATAAATTCAACTAACATAACTTGAAACTATGAAAATATAAGAACAAATCACCAAAAAGTTAAATTATATACTTTATTAAAAGATAATTAAATGTCAAATCTTTTATAAGTTAAGAATATATTTAAAATTTTTGAAGGATATATAATGGCGGGGCGGGGAGGGGTTTTCGGGCGGGGTTTTCATACGCCCCCAAAAACCGCCCCAAACATTCAGGTTTTCCAAAAGTCAAAACCGTTGACATCGGTTTTTCAAATGGTTCGGTTTTTTCGGGGCGGTTTTTTCGGGTTCGGTTCGGTTTTTCGGTTTTTATGCTCACCCCTAATTAATACAACACTATAGTACAAAAACGAAGCTAAACACATCATAACAACAATAATGACGAAATGATAAGGATCAAACATTTAGGTATGTATAATCAAGCAACTTTGGGTGTCTTACGATTGGGCTCAAACACGTATTTTATGAGTGAATCTTTAATAGACAAAAGCTCGGGAAACTCGGTTTTCAACTTAGTGGTGTCAAGTTCATTGTTGCTTCTTGGAGCAACGATCAATTTAGCTTGTTCTTCAAGATTGAAATTCTTCCATGTGAACTTTGGGTCAATGTAATCACGATACATTTCCAAGATTTGGTTGTGGCTAATGCAACCCGGGTTTGTGAAATTGTAAATTCCAGTGAGATTTTTTTTGCCATTTCAATGGAGATTGGAAGGAGTTCATCAAGAACAGTCATGGAGTTTGGGATGTCAACCACTTTTTCATAACGACTGATTTTTTGTAATGAAGTTTCGCGGGTTTGTTAAATCAGAAGTAATTGGCATATATTCTAACACGTAATGTGCATACGTTTTCGTAATTCTTGAGCAATTCTTCTACCTACACATAAAAAGAATAAAAAGAATAATTCCTTGAAATATTAGACCTGGCACCCTGATTTGGTTGTGTGTTTAGTGTGATGGTACATTATGCATTGTTAATACTACATTTATGTATTAATAAAATTAATTTGAATGTTTAAATTAGTCGTTACTATAGAATGTTTGAGTGACAAAGATACGTGGCATACGTATGGTTAGTCTTAGAAAGAAAAATAACAATATTTTGATCAACAAATTCACACATAGCTTGCAATGAAATTAAATGCACTAAAAACATCGTGCAATAAAAATTGATTTGATATAATAACAATAACATTATCATAGCTTTAGGTCATGTTTGGAAAAACTTATTTAAGGGGTTTTTCAACTTATTAAGGTTGGATATTGCACTAATATTTAAGCTTATAATCTCAAACATGCCATTAGTGTTGGAGTAAAACGACCCAACGAAGTTCGGTGTATCATCTTCCTTAAACCAGGTACCCGACCCCAGTGGATGACCTGAATCATACTCAAATATACAACCAGTAGCATAATTAATCAAAATCAACCCTTTTTCACGGCACACATCAGCAAGTGTTAAGGTTCCGACAACATTAGCACGGATGGTCTCCACCTTATGCGATTCACACCAGTCAACGTTCGGTCTTCCGGTGACGCCGGCGGCGTTAAACACGTGAGTTGGATTGACGGCGTTAATGTCAGCGATTAAAGTGTCACGTGAGTCAAGACGGCCGGAGCCATAGGAATAATCAATACCTTGGGCTTTACAAAGGTTACCCAATAATCCTCCGAATCCATCCGGTTTTGCCGTAAATCAAGAACTTGAACGGCTTCGCCGACGAACCCATGACGGATTAGAGAGAGAAAAAGGGGATTGTGATTAAAAAATTGAAGGAATGAATCTGGGTGTGGTTTTTATGATAATTTGGGGACACACACAGAGGTCCGAAGTACGTGGGAGAAATATCCGCCAGTAAAAATGTTACGAAATCGATGTCACGAAATTGTGATTTTGGATTTGGGTGAAATTTGACGATGACCACTGACCTCATATCTGAAAATTTTACGATTTCACGTGATTAGAGTAAAGAGTTCTTTTCATGCCAAGAATATTCTAATCATACATTCGTGATTCGTATGTAATTAATATTCTAATGTGTATGAACTTAATCGTACATTCGTATGTAATTCGACAAGTAATTCTATATTTTTCCAACCTGCCTAGTATTAAGGCTGTCAAAACCTGACACGACACGACAAAAATACACGAAATAAAATGAAATCGGGACGAGATTGAAATTTGAATTTGTGTTGGTGTCGTGTAAAACAAAGACGAAGTCATGTCATGTTCATGTTTAGAGATAAACATGAAATTGAAACGATAATTATGATTTTTGGAACATTTAGAAATTTATATTATATTTTTGTCATGTATGTCGGTTATTTAGCATGTATTAAGCAAGAAATTTGATATTTTTGCTATTTACCTCGTGTTGTTGTGTTTGTCGTGTTCACTGTTTTTTAATTGGGACATGTTCGTGTTAGCAAAATAAAACACGACTTCTTGTTGTTTCGTTTTCGTGTTGAGCCAAACGAATTTGTGTCGTGTCGTGTTACTAAAAAACACGAAACGACAGTACGATTTGACAGTCCTACTAGTACAAGATATGCTGTTAAAGTCAAAAGTCATCTTATCTATCTCAAAATTACTATAGCACTATAAGCGCACTCGGTGTGGTCTATTATAGAGCTCGCCGAGCACCTTTAACATGTTTTAACACCATATCGTGACTTGTGTTAAATACATGCTCAATTGAATTCGCCAAAGGTTTGACTATACGTTAAAAGAATTGCATGCATGTGTTGGACCCACTCTGGTTTTTAACATGGTTTTACCTCTTTAACACCACACCACCATTTATGTTAAACCCATGTTAAAGATAGAAAATGTCTTTAAGCACTGGGTATGGGCACACCAAAGTGCCATTAAAGGGCATTTGGTTGTGCCAAACCATACAGCATCCCTCCCCAAAACCTCTCTAATCAGTCATACGCCAACCCTTTTAAGGGTTCGTTAAAATAATTCGCTGTGTTTGAGGTATTTTGTGATTAAATCAGGATTCACGTTCTTTGAATTTAAGACAATGTAAAAGGCATAAAGGAGCTCATATAGAGCATTAACTTAAGTACTAGTATGAAGAAGGCGACAAACAACATTTGACCTATATTAAACATTTACATTCTAGAATATTGCTGTTTATATTTCGTAATCTTGTTAAAACTGCGACTTATGTTGAGGTATTTACATGAATGATTAAAAGTAAGAAGCTATTTGACATTTTAGTAAACAATCAGCAAAAAAGAAAAAGGCAAAAAAAAAGAAGAGGATCTGAAAAGCAAATGAAATTTGATATTAGGGATGTTTAAAATACAATTGAAAACATTTACAAAACAAGGGTATAGTATATTCACATCACATGACACTGCATTTCTCCTTTGATGATTTTGAGTCCTTATTCGATGAGTTCTTGGGCCTCGATGGCTGCAAATCAGATCATTATCTCAATTTCATTCATCGAATATAACATGATATGAAAAAAACTTACCTGTGGACCTGTAACAGACTGTCCACTAGTGTTTGGTTGTGGTAAATTGAGTTGCTCCTCAAATTCTTGTTGCTGAAGAGCCATAGCCAATTGCAAATCAGAGCTACCATACAACACAAAAACATGAGATATCAAGAAATTGTAAAATTATTATTCACATATCAAAGCTAGACAATTACTTCAATTCTTGTGCTGAATCATCAATGTTGCCAAGATATTCCTGAAATACAAAACATTTCACACACAATGAGTCTAAATCCGTTTTAGTAAAATAAATCAATAATATAATGTACATACAGATGCATTTTGTTCATCCCATGAACCACTTTCTGGGGGATTTTCAGGATTAAATTCTTTAAAACTACCCGTCATATATACAGTATCTCCATTAACCTGAATAAATATATGTTTGATAAATATATTTTTAAAAAATAAAGATAAAGAACATGAACATGAACACAACTATACCTCATTAAGCTTTTCCCATACCAAATCAGGTTGATTTATATAGCCTTGATCTGTAGCTAAAAGGTATAATTCACCCTCAAACTGCATATAAACTTAATACTTTATAATATCCAGAACACAAAATAACTTCTTTGTTTAAACTTAAAAAAAAACAACCACCTTGAACATTGTGTTGAAGTGGTTATTCCGGAAAAACACACAAAGTTCACGTTCTTTTATCCTTTCTTGCAAGGAAAATAACCTGCAATCATTAAATCAGAAAAAAAAAAAAAAAATCATATGCAACAATTAAAAAAACGCACCCGTATATAGTCAACTGACTTGCACTATTCTTTAGAAAATTCCTGATAAGTTCCCCTGATTTTAAAAAAAAAAGAAACATGTTATCTTTTTGCATAATAAATTTAAAGAATCTTAAAAAGGTTAATTATTTTACCTTGTTTTGGTGTGATTCCATTTTTGCCCTTAGTTTCATCCACTTGTTCTGCTAAAACCACTTCACCTTCATAAACAGGCTCTTGATCTTCATAATTTGCAGTACTTGTTTCCTGTATATGTTCTTCACCTTCATAAATCGGTTCACTTTCATCAATTGGTTGTGAAATCTCATTAGATGACTGTAAATTTACATCATTGCCCTTAGATTTATCCTCTATTTTTTCATCTCCAACAAGGGCATTGACAGGTGGCAAGAGGTCAGTTTCTGATTGGACCAACACATCAGTGCTATTTTTCTCAATTTCATCGTTACATTCAGACCGTGTCTCTATTTTGTCAGCAAGTGAAGAAGAACAAACATCTTTTTCAATTGAATTATTTCTACAAGGATTATTCTCAACTGTATTAACAGCATTTTCAGTTTCTGATAATTTCAAGGCTTTTAGCAATTCTTTTTCTTCTTCAATGTCACCTTTTCGTTCTTTTTTATCATCAAAAACTGAATTAACAGATTCATCAAAAGATATATTTCTGGATAAAGATGGTGAAGGAACACCTAAAGTTGCAGTTGTTGCAGCAACAAAATCAACACAATCTTCTTCTTCTACTTCTTCAGTGTTCTTCAAATCAGTTACTGAATTTTGTGTTTCAAGTGCAACAAGTTCTCCCATTAATGTATTATAAGACTTTAATCCAATCGCATTAGAAGTATCAAAATCCTAAAATTAAAAATAAAGTCAAAAAAATTAAATATAATCACTGGAAATATGTAACTAAGAGAAAATACCTTGGGATCAACAATCCAACCATGGTAAAGTGGTATATCCAATAAATCAAATATTGCACACTCTCTAGTGAACTCAAAATCATCAATTCTACAATAATTACAAATAAGTAAACAATTGCACATAAAATAATTAAAAAAATATATACCTAGTGAATTTTAAGTTCACATCAATGCCAGTTGTAAGCCTAGGAAGTAAATCAATGGCATCAGAAATATTCTGTTGTTGGTTTTCAGCATACCCTGCATCTTTATTCTGTACCATAATTAATAGTGTGATCAAAATCAACCAAACATAGAAACAACAATGTGAATGAATAAACAAAATAACAACTAAGTTGTTACATTAACATTGCTGTTTGAGTCTATTAACCGTTCTGCCACAAGAGATAGCAGTTTTTCCTGTGACACTTCAGCCACATCAGCACTCAGATTCAAATTATTTCTCAGCGAGAGAACATTACCTGACACAAGTTGATCGACAAAATGCAATTTGATCGATAAAAAGGTCAGAAAACCAAGAAATAATTGTTTTATTACATCAAATGTGAACCTAAATGGCTACTTTTTTTGTAATTTTAATAGGCTCCTGCAAAATCAAATGTCAGACATGGAATAAACTATAGAGTTGTTATTTTATAGTACTGCAATATCATTTTTTTTCCACAGGTAGAATTTAACTGGAATCAGTATTACATTATCTTTTAACACTAAATCTACTTCACTGCTCATAATTGCCGATAGAGTTAATTTTTGAATTTCGATCACAATTTAGACCTAAGAATTTCAGAAAAACGTCTGAAACCCTCAGAAAGCAAAAAACTGATGTCACTTTCCTAATCAACTACTGAAGAATCCGTCAACAAAGGAGTAGAGATAGTCATCTGTTCGAAATCTCGTAATTTACCATAACACCGACCTAAACGCTTCTCATCACGATCAAAATAATCCACAAATTAAACAAACTAAATGATCATTTCCTGATTAACGGCTAAACAAATTGTTATAATAACAGCAAAAACTCTTACAGTAACTGATTACAAACCCTAGAAATAGTTAAAAAGAGTGGTAGATGATTACAAATAGAAAGGAGAGGGCAAGGTCCATTATCATTCTGAAGGATAATCGGAGTATTCCTTCCCAAAGATTGAATTAGTTTCGTCTTATGTAACATTTCTTTGGTATCCGGAAAATCCTCCCGATCCCGCTGCACATCCGGCGGCGAAGCCATCTCCGACGAACGTTCTAGCAACTTCTATTAATTTATATATGCATATGTATGTGTTTTGGGAGTCAAAGAGAGGAAAACAACATAGAGAGATATAGATGTAGATGATAGAGATGCAAAAATCTGCATCTATTGCAAATTTATATACGCAGGTAGACCTGACAATGGATCGGGTTTGGAGCGAATCGATCTTGATCTAAACCCGTTTAAAAAATTCACAATATGTTCACAATATGATCCATATCCACTCCGTGATCCGCAGGGTTTTGCAAAATCAAACTCATACCCTTATCCGCCAGATCAACGGATATCCGTTGCAATTACCCGATCCATTATAAAGAATAAAATTTACAACTATTATGCACTCCGTAAAGTATTTTCCAATAACTATAACATGAATATTTAATACTTCGTATTATACTACATGTCTTAAATAAACCAAGTGTCAATATAGATTAATACTCAGAAAAACATATATTAAATAAGATAAATGTCTAACAATGTTTTCGTAACCGGGTCGGACCGGCCGGCCTAACCGGGTCGGACCGGAATTGAGTGTACAGCCGGTCCGGACAAGCCGGGCTAATTCCCAAATTTTGAGCCGGATTAAACCGGCCGGTTAATGGTATAACCAGGTTGAACCGGAACTTTAAACCGGGCGGGTCTTAAAAGTTTGCTCCGGATTCGAATGTAATTTGCAAGTTAACTCCTCCGGTTTTATATAGTAGAGGAAGGGAGCCAAGAAACATCCTTGGATCGATGTGGGATAGGGAAAAGAAATGAGCTGGTATAGAGTGGAGGATATTTAATTCCAATACACGTTGGCGATGTGGGATCACAGCCTTTAACATGAATATATAAAAAAAAATCGAGCAGGCAAAGTGTTTAGGTCTTTAGGATTACTGGATTAGTGTTTTGCTATAATTTTTTTGATATACATAGACCTTAAAGTTATCCAAATTTATTTATAAGATAGTTTTTAGAATTTTATGTATACATTATAATGTTTATTTTGTATTTTTAGGTTTTTTTTTATTATATATGTAAATTTTATATCGTTAACTTATCATAAATATAGAATGATATTGTTATCCGGTTCAACCGTCCGGTCCAACCGGTCCGACCGGTCCGACATTGTCTAATATAGGAAACATGCATAAGAAAATATAGATATCGAGACGCATCTTCAAAAGTTCATGTTAAGTCAATAACGTTTAAGGCTTACAAAGGCAGAAACCCTAAATAAAAAAGTCCATTTGTTTTTTCTTTAAGCAAGTCTACTCTTTAATATAAAATATATATTATTTTTTCATAAAATTATTAGCGGGGCGGGTCATAAACGGATCGGATCGGTATTGATCCATACCCGACCCTTTTAGTAGAAGGGTTAACGGGTACGGGTCATTAACGGGTAAACGAATCACAAATTATGATCCAAATCCATTTAATTCGTGCGGGTTTGGAGCGGATCAGGGTCAAAACCCGCTCCATTGCCATGTCTATATGCAGGGATACGTCACACTCATTTTTACTCATATTGTAATATTTATTCGATTAGAACAAAACAATCTAGAGTTTTGATAATTAGCACTGTTCAACAGTTGGTCGTTAGTAAATCCATCAGTAGCGTCACGTCAGCACATCCTTACTAACACGTTACTGACACGGTCATGACAACCCTACTCATCACTAATCCATCACTAAACACATCATTTCCATATCATCATTTTTAATTAAACATAAATATAATATATTATTAAAATAAAAATAAACATTTATAATATTTTTATAAAATAGAAAAAAAGATTTTTTATAAAAAAAATACAAATTGTACAAATTTTTAAGCATAAAGTACAAGTTCCCAACCCCCCCCCCCCCCTCCCCCAACCCCTCCCCCCTCTTCCGCCTGAAAAATCACAAGACGCAAACTCCTTCACGTCCTCCTGGCGACGCCCTTTTTCGACGCGGGCCACCGACGTAGCGTTGTCAACGCCGTCGGTGGCTGACGGGTTCAAATCCACCCATGACGGGTTTAGGGATGTGTCGTTGGCACATGTCTTAGCTGTCATAAAGATACTTATTAAAAATTTGTATATCTAACTATAATAAACTTCTTAATTTTAGGAATTACCTATTTCCATAGATTAGTATATAATTGTTTATGCATTATAGACTTAGACTGTTATTATCAAAACTCAATAATCTAAGAGCATTTCCAATGACAGCTTTTTTAAAAACTTTACTATTCTAATAAGTATTTGAAAGACTTTTTACCATTGGAATAACTAATATTTTTAAAAGCTTAGAGCATTCCTAATAGTTAAGTCTTTGCAAAGACTTATTGAAATTGCCACCTAGACTTTCCACCCAATTTTAATAAATAAGCTTTCAAAAAAGCTTTTGCTCCAATGTATGTAATTGTTGATAAAGCTTTTTGTGTGTCTTGAGAATGACTTATGGAAGAAAAAAAAATTTCAAGCAAGAGCTTTTTGTTAGAAGGTCATTTTTACCTTCAAATGACCTAAACAAAAGGTAAAAAAAAACTTTAGAAAAAGGTCTCATTGGAGATGCTCTTATTGCAATAACTTTTTTTCTACTAACCTTTTAATGAACTTTACATGTTTGTCTTTTTTAGTCCCCCTATGTTTAATACCTTTTCATTTTAAACCTTAGATATGGACTATAGTTTTAGACTTATGTTTTTTTAAATATTTGCAATGTAATATATTTATCTATATAAATATTAATGTCAATTATTATAATATTTTTGTATGAAAAATTTTAAAAAATATTAAGTTTTATAAGATGTCAAAAAAATTACTACCTCCGTCCCAAAATTATTGTCCACAGAAAAAAATCACACAATTTAAGAAAAATGCATTTATTACACGATCTAACCAATAAAATTTCATCTTTACCACTTAACTATTTTTTGATTGGTGGAATTTTTAAATTGACAGTCAATTTGGGACAAACCAAAAAGGAAACGTGAACAATAAAATTGGGACGGAGGGAGTATCAATTTATATACAGTGGGTATTTATGAAAAAATTAAGATATATAAAGGTGAATTAGAAATATTGTAAAAGAAAAAGCTTTTATAAAAGGTTAACCATTGGAGATGTTATTTAGGAATAGCTTTTTAGTTAGTGTAATGTTGATGTGGCAAAAGTAATAAGATTTTGTGAGGTTAACCATTGGGATGCCCTAATATAATGTTAACAAGAGATGATATTGTTTCTTACAACAGTACTATTTATTCTTAGAAATCTTTATATTCATTAGATGAAAACGAATGTTAATATCAATAGTTGATATAAAAAAAAAATTAGTAGAATACATATGTCATGAGTAGGAAAATGAAGTAGGAACAAATAATAAGAAGCAATACTATTTTTCAAAGTTAATTGCATAAATGATATTTTGAATAAATATAAATGTAAATTTGATATTCTTTTTAGAGTTTGTTGCTTTATTTATATGAGTAAGAATGTGTGTAACGTTTGGTCACCCCTGACACATCAACGTCATGTCAGCTTTTTCACTTGCAACCAAACACGTGAAAAATTCCAAACAAACTCACGTAGCCGGCGACCAAACTTATTCCCTTTGAAAACAACCGCATCCCTTTGAAAATTTGGAGAGCGGGTTTGGTCGCATGGACTGCCAAAAACCATGTGGGACGCGTCGCAGGAGACATGGCGTAACGGGAGGGACGCGTCTCCAAAGGGGGAACGTTCGGCCGCGGTCCCCAAGCGACCTTACCATTACACACAATCTAATGGTATTTCTTCCTACCTTTTAGTCATACTCATCTCTAACTTGGCATCTATCATCTATTAATTCTCTTTCCCCATATGATCCGTTGATTTTGTCACTTGTTATCATCAAATGAATAAAATTATAGGTAAAACTAAAAAATAGGAAGAAATATCATTTCTCTATATATTTGTTCTTTTTAATTAGACCTTATAAACTTGGTCCTTTAAATCTCTTATATGCGCTACACATACGGGTATTTTAGGTATTACCCACTCAAAAAGACCAAAATTAGTATATATGATTAGATAAAGGAATATTTATGAAATTAAATTATTTTTTAATGTTTATCATTTGATCACACTTTATTTACGAACGTTTATAATGCAAACACAATTTACGTATATATTTGTTGTAGTGCCTACTGGTTGCAGGCGGTCAAGATCGGAGTCAAACATTGGCGGTCAAAAGCATATCCATAACTCCACTCATCAGATGCAGCCAGTGACGAATCCAGGACTAAATTCAACCGAGGCTCTTACAAAATATTAAGTGGGGATCATATAAAATTTACTACTAATTTTCTTATATCAAATTTTTTTCCACATGAGAGTGGCTCATGTGTGTCAACATGGATCCACCCCTGGATGCAGCCAGTTATTGGATCAAAAATAGTTGAACCGGAGTTCGAGCATTAGTTATGTTTCGGCAAGAAATCTTCTACTTCTTCACGGTGGTACGTCTTATCTTTTGGATTGGTGAAAGTGCCACTGCCAGAGGGATTTTAGGGGGCATGAAGAACCGGCAGGTTCGCCGGAGTAGTTAGGGATCTTGTGATGGACTTCAATTTTGTGTCTTTTATCCGCACTAAACTTCTAGTTTGCTGACGCTTTTATGTTGTTAATTAGCAAGAGTCATAAAACTTTAGTTTTTGAAATATTATTCTAGTGCTATACTTTGTGGTGGTCCTGGTGGATTGTGGATTTCCAGCAATCTTAGGCCTCTCCCAGCAGTTGGCCGTCAGTAAACCCATCAGTAGCGCCACGTTAGCACATCCTTACTGACACGCTACTGAAACGGTCGTGTCAACCCTACCCATCACTAAACACATCACTAACACATCCGTTCCACATCATCATTTTTAATTAAATTAAATAATTATAAAATAAATACATTACATTGAACTTAAATCTGATATACACGATAAATTGGGGGAGTTGCTCATTAACAAGAGTCCCCAAAAACATATATATATCAAATTATTTTTTTTTTACATTTAATAGAATTTTAAAAATAAAAAAAACCTAATTTTTTGAAAAAAAAAAAAGATATATTTTTATTATTAAAACAGATATATATATATATATATATATATAAAAGATTAAAATTAAAAAAGAAAAAACAAAAAAAGAAATTTTTTTACTAAAAAACACAAATGGTACAAGTTTTTATGCAGAAAGTACAAGTCCAATACATCCCTCCCCCTTCCTCTTCCTCCTTTTCTCTCTCCCCGGCCTCTTCCTCCTTTTCTCTCTTCCTCCTTTTCTCTCTCCCCGGCGACGTAAACCAGCCTCCCGTCCTCCTGGAGACGCAGCTCCGGCGACGCTACCCACGACGCACCCGTGCCAACGGCGTCGTGGGGCGACGGCGAAAAACGGGCCACGACGGGTCCTTGTGACGGACCGTTGGCAGGGGTCTTATATTTTTACTAGTTTTTAGTTACCTACCGTTTTGCGATGATCTGTAATGCAACCTTAAATTTATTTTCCAAGCTATAATTTCCTAAATTTGTGACTAATTTGCGACGTATATTAATTTGTTGCAAATTCCGTCGCAAGTAATACACAAATGTTTGACTACGAGGAATAGGGCCGGCGCTTCGCGGCGGGTTGCAAAGATACTAATTATATTTACAAACTAAAATATTATTAGTTTCGTTAAGGTATGGACTATTATTATTCTAATTGACCTTTAGAAGACATGTAAACATGATGGACATATATATAAAAAAATTGTGGAACTGTATATTTTAAAAAAGATTAACAACACTAATGTGGTAAATAGTTAAGCTGAAATGAACTGCACCACTGTTTTGTAACTTGGTAAAATTGTGACTTGGTAAATAAGATAATTATGATGAACAACAACAATGTATTGTAACTTGGCAAAATTGTGGAACTGCTCGTCTAAACCTGTAACACCACGACCCGCCCGGTGGAATAAAGAAACATTACCTTATTACGTATATGAAATTCTTTCAAACATATCAGACACTCACTACAATCAATAGTAGGAACCACTATCAACATTAACTTTTGTAGTTCTTGAATAAGCGCCTCCACTGCTTCTCTTTAATTTTTAAAAAAAAATAAATTATATTTGAAGTAATAAAAAAAGAAGTTTATATGAAACGCATTTTGATCAATCTCATCTCTTGCCCAACATCATTTTCTAGTGCCTCATCTGCTACACCAATCATATATATCAACCAAAACATATTACATACGCTAACATAGTAATATTTAAAGAGAAAAACACGGGCCGCATACACAATTTCTTGACCTCCAAAGAGAACCAATAACCGTCCATGCCTAGAGAAAAGGATGGAGCAACCTAAAAAAACAGATAGAACCACATGTCTTTGTTGCTGGCCATAATCCCTTGTTGGAACAAAATCACAGATCAACTTATTACTGATGTTGCAGTTAGTACTGATCATGTTTACTACTGATGAATATTATGGTTAGTACTGATGGGACAGAAACTTACTACTGATGAAGTTGATACTGGTGAAGTCTATAACTTAGTTACTACTGATCAAGGCATATTGAAGATACTACTGATCAATAGTAGTTACTACTGACGATGGTTTTGGACTTACTACTGGTCACCAGACTTACTACTGATGTTGCATATTTACTACTGGTGATTAGTTTTACTACTGATACGCGTTTATGGAACATATCAAGTCCGAGATCTTCGCAGAGATAGTTATAGAATGTAATTCAATGTATATCTTTATAATTCGAATGTAAATCAAGTCCTAGAATAACTAGGGTAAATAGTTTAGCTTCAAGGACTATTATAAATAGTTCCTTACGAATTGTAAACGTACGTGTGTATTGTTAATCGATAATATACATTGAAGCTTTTTGTGAAACTGTGTTCTTGATATTTTTGCATATTGTTTTACAGTTTATTGTTCTTAAATATATTGATATAGTGTTGATCCGCTGCAACTTCTATTATCAATTAGATCTAAAAGTGTTTATTAACTCTTCATAGTTATTCGATCCTGACATCCCTACATTATTTGAGACAGCAAAATCGAATTTAGAAAATCACAAACGAAAGAAAAAGCTATTAAAACTTGATGTATTAGGGGCTATGTCATCTGTTACTCATAATACATTTTTTTACCTCATTATGAACTGAGTAAATTAAGCCCTTGCTGTCGACATTGAATGACAAAACATGCAAATCCCCTTGCTATAAACATGCAAATCCCAAAGTAATACAACTTTTGACAAAACATGCAAGTTAAATAGATCTCATCCACCATTAATGATTAACAACAGTCCTAACTCCTAACCCCAACCATTGATATTGATAAATAAAAAATCGCAAAATTATTTTTATTTTTATCAATTCTTTAATCATTCATAGTGGAAAACCCTTTAGCTTTCCAATATTTTTTTTAACATATAAAAATTAAACCTTTCGATTTGCACTTGAACTCTCTCTAGGACCTTCTTCAAGATCTTCTGTGAGTGAAGCTTGTAACCGTTCAGGTGTCATTCTAGCATCTTTTCCGGTCATCAATATTTAAATTGCAGCCTGAAATCAAGATAAAAAAAACAAATGATTTAAATCAAGTTAAACAACACATGAAATTCAATTATGGTTGAAGATTTTAAATTAAATTTCGTTACCATTCTAATATATGAGACATAATTTAATTTAAAATTTATTCTTTAATGTATTTTTATTTTAAGAAGTTGGTAATTTACATGTATATTATATATTTTTATGATAAATTCAAAATTTATAAAATTTACATACAGAGAATTCCAATCCGCCCAGGCCCAACCAAATTCCCGCCTAGACCGACCAGTCGCTTGGCATGGTCGACCAACCAGATACCGCCTAGCGACTTTAGATATACCAAAAGTAATCTTTAGATCTTTTGCTCGTCTTTTACTTTTATTTGCAGAAATATTGTGCTCTTAACCTCAACATGTTCTTCAATGCATGCACTCTTTACCTTTCTTTTGGAACTTTTTTCATTTTCATTTACAAATACAAAATATTCTTAACTATTGTAACCTCAAGCACTTCAATGGTTCACCGGATTCTGAATTTGTGATGTTCAATTTGCATCATCATTGCACTTGAATAACTTAAACTGCGGATTTTCAGGTTTAATTTGACTCAACTTCGTGTTTAGATGGAGTTGTTGAAGTGACTCTGCAGGAAATCTGAGCTAGAACCAGAGACAGAGTGATAGTATTAGGAACTTAAGTACTCTTTTTTAATATAAATCTTTATACGAAATATACTTTCTATTTTGTATAGTCAACTTTTGTCGCACATGAACATGTCTTTATAGTTCTGATGCTAATTTATTTCATAATTTCCAAGTAGATAAAACTGCAACATTTTGCTTGGGCTTCTTCAAATAACCATGAAGAGGAAGTATATACACCAAAACACGCATGAATTCGATGCACTGCTTAAGCTTCATTCTACCAATTAGACCATTCATCAAATCTAAGCTACATACAAAAAGACAAAGCAGTAGCATTGTAGGCTTGTAGCAATATTATATATATATATATATATATATATATATATATATATATATATATATATATATATATATATATATATATATATATATATATATATATATATATATATATATATATATATATATATATATATATATATATATATATATATATATATATATATAGGGTCCGATTCAGCGCAGAACCGTTTAAAGGTGCAGAACCGCAGAACCATTCTAACATCCAATGTTTTCTTTGTTATACATAAATTGTAAATATGCATACACACTGTAACCATCCTAACATCCAATGTTTCCAATTTTTTATACAAATAATATATAAATATATTTATATATTATTTGTATAAAAAATTGGAAACATTGAATGTATAAATGTGTTACAACGTGTATGGAAATGTACACCTTATGTATAACATAGAAAACATTGGATGTTAGGATGGTTCTGCGGTTCTGCAGCTTTAAATGGTTCTGCGCTGAATCGGGCACTATATATATATATATATATATATATATATATATATATATATATATATATATATATATATATATATATATATATATATATATAACCATTAGATTTTAAAGTTAACGGTTTAGATCAATTGTGTCATTTCTGTAAATATAGCCAATTACTCCCTCCGTCCCACAAAAAACTTCCCATTTGAGTTGGGCACAAGTTTTAAGGTGATAGTTAGTGGTGGGGTCATTGGTAATAATTGTGATTAAAATATATGATTGGTTTGGAGAGAGAAAGATAGTTAGTGGATAGTTAATGGTGGGGTCCTTAGTAATAATATTATTTTATTGTGTGTAGGCCATCAAATGTATGAAATGGGAAGTTTTTTGTGGGACAAAAATATAAGGTCAAATGGGAAGTTTTTTATGGGACGGAGGGAGTATATTTTTAGTAAAAAACAAACAAAAGGGTAAAATTGGTATTTAAAAATAAATAAATAAAAGTTAAAACCGTCACCCTTATTTTTCTACTTCTCTTTCTCCAGCCATATATCTTCTCAATTGAAAAAATCCTACCCCCATTTGTGATTGCCGACTTCAAACCCTAGCCCCAATTGAAAACCGTATATGCTCGGAGATCTGCTATGACGAATTTGTTTGTGCGAATCAGAACTGTTGAACGTGATCCGGTGAAAGAGCATTATCGGCCGTGATTCGGTAGTGGAGCCAGAGTGATTTCCAGCCGAGACATAGCCGAGTCTCCGTGATGTCCAAAGATTGGTCCTCAAATCTCGATAAGGTGGGCCATTTTTTATTTTTTTTAATTTGCACTCTTTTTAAATCTTTTTTTAGTGTCTAGATTTACTAGATTTAGAAGAGTCTGGAGAAATTGATTTAGAGAGATAAGATATAGTGTTGGGGTTATTTGTTTCACACGTCAGTTCTTTCTCTAAATACGTCTGATATGTTTAAGGATTTGGTCTTATGTTGTTTTTATGTCATTTTGCAGTGAGTTTTTACCTTCCTTCAAGAAAAAGCTCAACTAAGTGGTATCCATTTCTTCTTTATTTGTGCAAATTAAAACGGGGTTTAGCATATTGTCAAACAACTTGATATTAACATAGCCATTGCTCGGCAGCTTCCTAAATTGAAAGATTTGGGTCATTTTTAAAGATCTAAATTTTCATTTCTGTTTGTTTCCTGAATTCTAAAATTCATGATTTTCCTAAATTCTCATTGTTGTTTGTTAGTTTCCTACATCTATGTATCTGTTACATACATGTATTTTCATATATGGCATATACTAACTGGTCAATAGCTAGATAATTACATTCTTTGCATACATGTATCTGTTACATACATGTATTTGGCTGCAGAGGTGAATTGAAAGATTTTGACTTTTGAAATTTATTAGCTTAATTTGGTTGAAAGTGTTTTAATAAGTAGGTCATTGTATTAATTCTAGATCATTTTTTACAGAGATTGTTGTTTTTAAAATGTATTTGGATTTCGACATTCTAACATGATAATTTCATAATTTTCAGGGTTTTTGCTGGTGCATTCATGTTTGAAGTAAAGTAATGATACATCGATTGTTGGTAGATTCAAATATTAAGGAACAAAATGTAGTTAAAGAAAACAATAACGGAAACAAATGTTAATGAAAAAGAGGACAACGATGAAGAGGTTGTTTTGTACATAGGTGTTGTTCTTAAATGTTAAATGCTAACGCTCGGATACATAAGTTTTGTTTTGTACGTGTGTCTTATTCAATGTTATGTGTGCATGTATGATACTTACTATTTGTAGATACATAAGTGTTTTTGTATATATATGTTATTCAGTATTATTCATTATTAAATAACATTAGTGTTTTTTAGATACATAAGTGTATCATTAAATATACATATACGCATATTCGTATCATATACATATACGCAGATCCATAATTATAACATATATGTATCATTCAAATTTTGAATTTAATTCCTAAATTTTAGGAAATTTACAAGAAAGGAAACAAAATATAAAAATGTAAAATGTCGTAAATACCCCTGAACCATTAAATAAATTAAATAATCAGAAATTAATTTACTAAATTTTGATTGGTTGAAAATAGTTCTACGAGTTCTGTAAATAATATGGGTTCTGTATGGAATTCAACCCTATATATATATATATATATATATATATATATATATATATATATATATTAGGTGGTTAAAGGTCTCATATTACCAATTTAGACCAATTATTTATAGGGACCTCCTATTTTTTGTTAAATTTACATATTAAGTTATTTTTCTAATATGCTAAATAGCTTTTGAAGCATACTTGTGTCGTTCATGGATGCCTGTAGAACGCTTACAGATAAAGAACGGAGTTGTTAGTGTATTTATTTTAAATAATGGATGAAGTGGTTTACAAGAGAGAGAGAGAGAAAGAGTTCTTTGAGTATTGTATATATTTGTGTTAAAATGATACAAATAACAGACACACCTATATATAGGTATGATATTAGACCGAGTACAAGCTAACAGTTAATCTAACAGACTAACTAACTCTTAACAACTTATTGACCAACTTGACCTTACTATATACGTTATCATCCCCCTTCAAGTTGTGCGATGGTAGCAACACACAACTTGGGCCATAAAGAAAGAAACCGAGGAGCATGTAAACCCTTAGTAAGAACATCCGCTGGTTGTGAAAGAGTAGAAACATAACGAATAACCAAGGTATAAGAAAGCACCATATCACAAATAAAATGCAAATCAATCTCTATATACTTCATTCGCTGATGAAAAACGGGATTCGCTGCTAAGTATGTAGCACCTAGGTTATCACACCACAAAGTAGGAATGGAGGATTGAATACACAGTTCACGCAGCAAAGATTGAACCCAACACAACTCAGCAGCACTATGAGCAAGAGCTCGATATTCCGCTTCAATACTCGATCTAGCAACAGTGTGTTGTTTTCTGGAGCTCAAACTAATAGGATTACCACCAAGATATATCACAAAACCAGTGGTAGAGCGTCGATCATCTGGACAGCCAGCCCAGTCTGCATCCGAGTAGGCATGTAAATCAAACCGCAGAGACTTATGAATAACCAGACCATGTTTGCATGTACCAGACAGAAACCTGAGAATACGTTTGACTGCAATCCAATGTCTATCAGTTGGACGATGCATAAATTGCAATACTTTGCTAACAGCAAAGGCAATTGCAGGTCGTGTTAAAACAAGAGATTGAAGAGATCCAACTGTGCTACGATACAGTAATGGATCATCTAATGGAACACCACTGTTGCGAGACAACTGTCTACCAGGAGAAACAGGCGTTGACAAAGATTTGCAAGTAGTCAACCTGTACGATCAAGCAAGTCCAAAATATAGCGTTCTTGACTAAGATGTAAACATGAGTCAGTAAAAGTAGCTTGAATGCCCAAAAAGTTACTTAACTGGCCAAGATCCTTAAGAGCAAACCTCGAGTGAAGCTGAGAGATTAATGAAGTAATATAATCTGTTGAACTGCCAGTGATAATAACATCATCAACGTAAACAAGTACATAACAAACAAACATTGAAGTATGATGAACAAATAAAGATGTGTCTGCAACACATCGAGTAAAACCAAATCCCAAAAGAACAGAGGACAGTTTTGCAAACCACGCACGTGGGGCCTGCTTAAGACCATACAAAGCCTTGCGAAGTAGACACACATGTTGAGGACAAGCAGAATCAACATAGCCCGGAGGTTGTGTCATGTACACAGTCTCACTTAAGTCCCCATGCAGAAATGCATTATTAACATCTACTTGGCGAATAATCCAACCATTTGAAAAGGCAACAGACAAAACAGTTCTAATAGTTGTAGGCTTAACAACATGACTGAAGATTTCAAAATAATCAACTCCTTCAGTTTGAGAATAGCACTTGGACACTAATCGTGCCTTGGAGCGACTAACTGTGCCATCAGAATTCCGTTTTATCCGGAACACCCACTTACAACCAACAATATTAGCACCAGTTGGTGGGGAAACTAAAGTCCATGTATTATTGGCACTCAAGGCAGAAAGTTCTAACCTCATAGCTTCACACCATTGAGACCACTTCTTAGCTTGAGAAACAGAAGTTGGTTCTTTATCTGGAGGTGTAGAAGTAATGGCAGTAAGTAAAACATGGTCAGGAAAGTCCTTTGACTGCCTAGTGTTATCACGAGAACGTGTAAACATTGGATGCACAGGTGGTACAGGTTGGACAGGTTGTGCAGGAAGCACATGATGAACAGATTGCACAGGTTATGCATGTGGCACAGGTTGTGCAGATTGAACAAGTTGTGCAGGTGGAGCAGTGTTATCATATGGAAAAGAAGTAACAAATGAAGCAAATGACAACGGAGTAGGTAAATGAGTTACCTGAGAAGGAATAGGAACCTGCACAGATCCCAAAGAAGAGGTAGCATGTGAAGCAGAGGGAAAGGTATTTTCATGAAATGTCACATGATGATTTATATAAACTTTGGACGTAAGGGGATCAAAACAAATATAACCCTTATAATGTGATGCATAACCAAGAAATAAGCAAGGAATAGACTTTGAGGAAAGCTTTGAAGGATTTATGTGCACAGTTAGTCAACCTATAATGATACATCCATGCCTACGAAACACTTAAGGGTCACACCGGTGAGTGCACGTAATACGAGCAAGTTATGCAATGATACTACGAAGAGGAATGATTCATAATAGTCATTATGAATCAGTTAACTATTAAGTTAAGTTTCACTTATTACTAGATTAGTTTAACTAACTAATTAATACAAGTATTTATACATTTACTAGTTGAGTAAATATACAATGTGTTAATTACAGATTATCCATGATATGATTTAAAGCTATTAAATCATATAGTAATTGGATAATATTGTTGTGTAAATTATATAAAGGTTATTATATAATTAACTATTAAAAGTATAAATACAAGTATGTATAATTCATGTATATGGGTACCGAATTATTAGTGTGTTAATACTAGACATTTGATAGTTAAGTGCAACAAATGATAAACTAGTTAAACTATAAGGGGTGGAAGTGTTAAAAGGAAGTTTAATTAAAGATCTAATATTAATTAAACTTAAAGGGTTCTAAGCGTAACTTATTTGTATATAAATAAGAGGCTTAGGGTAACCCTAAAAACCCCTTGCAACCCACACAAAATCTCTCCCCCTCTCTTCCCCTTCGATCGGCCGAACCAAGAACACAACACTTTGTGTTCTTTGTTCTTCGTTCATTCTTTGTGTTCTTCAAGTCTTGAAGATCCAAGATCGTTGCAAGTGATCAACTAGAAGATCGCTCGTTGTGTTCATCATCAGTGGATCTATCTTAAGCACTAACTAAGGTATGTTTCATGGAACACTCGTCCTCTTCTCCCTCTTGTTCGAAGTCGAACCAAGAACCCTAGGGTTCTTGGTAGTAGTCGACGAACACACACAAGTATGTGTGTGTGTGTTCGAGTTCTTCGTACAAGGTTTCTTTCTTGTTAATCTAATTTAGATTTCCAACATCCCAATCCTTTAGGGTTTAAGGATTATGTTTAATCCCACTTCCGCTTTTTAGGGATTAAATCAGCTAGTTGGTTTTAACCGGTCAAGAACAAGTTCATGTTCTTGGTCAGCAAGGTTTCGAACCAAGTATACTAGGAGGTCGGTCCTTTGGGTCGATCAGTTATGTGAAACCCTTCAGTGGTATCAGAGCGTTGGTTTAGAGATCTAAACTAGATTAACAAAGTTTGTTTGTTTATTTCTAACTAAAGTTTTTTTTGTTCCAATTTTTTTCCTTCTTCTTCAAGAACATTAAACTAGTTTAGTTTAATTGGTCAAAAGGTTTCTAAAGAACCCTAGTGATTTTCGAAAATTCTAAAGAACCCTATGATCAAGTATGTTAAACAAGATTTGTTTAATTGATAAAAAGGCTTCTTTTCCTAACCCTAGTATTTCGAAAGTTAGGAAGAACCCTAGGATCAAGAAGAATGTTATTTTGATCTTAAAGGATTATATTATAACTAGTTACTATATAAAGTTATTATATAATTAAAACTAGAAAGTACAAAGTTATGATTTCATTATAATAGAAATTGTACAAGTTGAAATTATATGATTAACTAGAAATATACAAAGTTATATATATTATATATTATCATTATAAGGTGTATAAAGTTATAAGTTATTATAACTAGATAATTATACAAGTATAATATAGGTATTTTACAAGTGATTAATATTCTAGATTAATGATCAAGGATAAATAACAAGAAAACTTTATAACATATGTTTAACTAGTTCAAGTTAAATATAAGAAATGTTTAAACTAACTAAGAATTATTATATATAGTCTTTATATAATAAGTTTATTAATTTCACCAAGTATAGACCGGTGATTGTGTTTGCTTAAGTTCCATCATGGTTGTTGGAGCTAGTGGGAGCTACACAAGAAAATTACAAAGTTTATAAGTGTGTCGTTAAGACATAAGTTTTGGTCGAATCTAGTAAGTCAAAATAAATGTTTAATTTCATTATTAGACATATGAAAAGCTAGGTGTGTTAAACTAAGTTTATGTTTCAAAATCATGAATCATAAAAGAATTTAAAAGTTTAACATAAGTTTTAAGTTTTTCAAGTAATATAAAAACAAGTAAGTCTTATCATAGATCAGGTTTTTCACAAACCCTAGTAAAACGTTTTGTGCACCTCGTTTTAGGTATACATGTAAAATCGTGCAAATTCTTGAAACTATAAGTTTTAAAGAATAGTTCTTAAGTTTTAAAAAGGTGTCTTGTAGAATTCCTAAATTCACAAGTCACACATTTTAAACAAGGATTAAGATTGGAATAAAGGTTTAAGTTTAGTTTTAAGACTTAAACAAACCCAAGAAAATCTTAGATCTAAGTACTACCCACCTAATGGAACACCTCACTTGTTAAACGATATTCATATTGTAAGGATAAAGAACCTTAGATATGGATTCAAATCATTGCGAGTGTTAGGGTGCGTAAGATTCTGTGATAATCGGGAGTCCCGGCGCAGAGCATCGCACTGTCTTAGATGGTCTGATCTACTTTGGTGATAATCGGGAGTCCCGGCCCAAAAAGTACTTGAGTAGAATAAACATACTAGACTTTATTACTAACTTAGAAATGTACAGTTAGATTGTACAAGGTTGTAATAAGTTATAAGTGTAAAGATTCTATGACCCCTAAGAATCGTGTCAAGTCTTGATACGATCGGTAAGGATGTTACCTACCAGAAACAACATGTCTCGTCGGGAAGTGCCCAAACCTTGTGGCGAGAATGTGATATATGGATCCTAGGCCTAAAATATTAATTATGGGTTTATAATATATTTTAGAGAATGTTTATTGATGATTACTAATTAAACTGGGTTTGATTTGTAGATGACAGCAACAAACACAATCGCGACACCAAGTATCAACAATCTCTCAATTCGCTCAATCCTCGAAAAGGACAAGTTGACTAGGTCAAACTTTCTCAACTGGGAGCGCAATCTTCGTATTGTGCTCAGGCATGAGAGAAAGTGGTATGTCTTGGAGAGAGCAGTACCAAATTTCCCTGCTGTTAATGCCAGAGCTGAAACAAGGCAAGCTTATGATAAGCATGTCAGTGATGCACTCGATGTGAGCTGTCTAATACTCGCCACTATGAGTCCTGAGTTACAAGCGGGACTTATGGATGTGCCTGCATTTGAGATGATCCAGCAACTTAGGGATTCATTTCAAGAGCAAGCTCGCACTGAGAGGTTCGACATCAATCGAGCCTTCAACTCTTGAAAGATGGTCAAAGGAACACCGGTGAGTGCCCACGTCATGAAAATGAAAGGGCACATGGATCACCTCGCTAGACTTGGTCTCCTCATACCGTTGCAAATGGAAACAGATACTATACTTAAGTCGTTGTCTGATGACTACAAGTCTTTTGTGGTCAACTACAACATGCATAATATGGAGAAATCCATTGCTGAGCTACATTCTATGCTCAAGACAGCCGAGTAGAGTTTGGGGACCAAATCTAAAGACGTTCTTATGATTGGTAATGGCGGTGGCGGTGGGAAGAAGAGAAAAGGGCAGGGTGGTAAATGAAAGGGTAAAACCTATCCTAAACAAGGAGTGCCAAATGGTAAAGGTGTCAAACAAAAGGCCAAGAAGGTTAAGCCTGAAACTGCGAGGACCGAAAATCGGTGCTTCAAGTGTGGTGAGGCTGAGCATTGGAAAAGGAATTGTCCAAAAGGTGCAAGTGGTGGTGGAGGAAACGCAAGTTCCTCAGGTAACACAACCACACTTCTTAATCACTTTAAGATACTTGTAAAGTACATTACGAGTAATCTAACTTTTGCAATCGTTTATTGCAGGAGGAGATGGAAAGTGATGACGACCGGCATGAGATGATGATGATCCCACGAGCACCAACTTTTTTATAATTCAGTGTTTTTATGGATTCAGTAAAACAATTTTATTTTATTATTTGGATAATTTTATTTTATGTTAAAACAGGTTTTTCTCTGTTTTTAATAAATTTCGAATCCATGGTTGAATTATATTATGTGCATGTGTGATAATTAACTAATCAAGGTTTATGACTAGATTGTGATTCAAGTTTTGATTTACTTTATATTTCATGTTATATACTTGTTTGATTGTTGTATGAATAATGTCTTGATAGCTCAAGGTATTTAGATACTAGTAATTAGAAAGTTTTTCTAATGAAAGTGTTTAAGAGTTTTATGGAAGCATAAGGTTCAAAAGTTATTGAACTTAGTTAAAACATCTTAAGTAATAGTCATTACTTATGATAGAAAGTTTTAAAGTATTAGTATTAATATAGTATGTTTATATTGGATATAATCAAGATAGACTTTAAGAGTATTATTACAAGTCTTTTATACTTGTAATAAAGAATTTAATGAAGTCATAATTCCCTAATAGGAATAATTGGATATTCGTAAAATCCAAGTAAAATGACTTAGACATTAAATGAGCTCTTAAAAGGGGAAAAACTATATTAAAGTATTTAAGAAATAAAAAGTATTATTGCAAGTCTTTTATACTTGTAATAAATACATTATTTAATCAAGTCATAATTCCCTTATAGGAATCATGGATATTTGAGAAATCCAAGAAATGACGTTGGCATTAAAAGAAGATTCTTAAAAAGAATACTAATGTGTTTAAGAATTGGAAGTATCGTTTCAAGTGTTTCATACTTGTTAGATACATCAATCAATGAAGGTCATGATTCCCTAAACAGGAATATTGGACATTCGCAAATCCAACTGATGATCTTAACTATTGATAAAATTCTTAAAAGATTAAGCTACAAGTTATTGACTAGGTCAAAGTAGTAGTTTAAGAGATGCTTAAATTCCATAAAAGATAGTGGGAGCTATGACTAACATAATTCATTAAAGACATTAATGGATTTAGTAAGTTAGTAAGACATTAACACCAAGTTTTTTACCAAGTCGTTGGCCAAAGAGTTAAGAGAAATAATAAATGATCGTTAATTAGACTATTGCTAACCTAATAGCGTGATCACAAGTCTTGTGATTAATTATTGCATATCTAATAGGTTGTTCACACTCCAGTGGATAACATAATCATTTAAGGAAATTTCTTTAACTAGTAAGAATATCTACAAATCAAGTAACTGAAAGAACCTTTAGTTACAAGGAGAATTTTATGAATTCTAGAAACTAAGGAGTTAATTTCCAATCCTTCTATGTTTACCGAATTGCATAAAAGGCAAGACTAGGAAATGTTCTAAATGTTGCATGAACAATATCTAGCAAAGGCAAAAGTAATAGTACTCCTAAATATTCGTCTTATGTCTTTAGTTTAATAGAAATGATTGGTTTAGTGATAAACTTACAATTAAGGTTGTAAGAATCATTAAGTAATCAAACACGAACAAAAGGAATAAGTAATGATCCAGTAATAATTCAGTATCTATGTCCAGTGAGGAATAATACATGAGTTATTATCATTGTTATTCAGACTTTGTATGTTTTACAATATCCATGAATAAAAGGTTTCTTTATTCAAAAAGATACAAAATCCTTGACTACTCGTCTAGGTGGGAACCTTGACCGGACGATAACGTCATCGCGATGTTTTGGTGGTAGATTCGAAGTTCTTCGAAGATAGCTACACAAGTTTTGTGTAAACCAAACATCGGTGATATTCTGTTGGAGCTCGACGAATATTGGATTGACCACCGTGACAATATATACTTCGTGGTTGAAAAGTTCAAAAGTACTGTTCACTAGGATTGTCCTTAAGCCTGAGGTATTTGGTTTAGGATACAATGACTAATGTACTTTGGTTCGTCTTAGACAATTATGAAATATGGTTGTCATACGAGGCTTTACTGGGTACAAAGGAAGTTGTATTTTGAGTCGAAATATAACAAGATGACAATTGCACCTCCTTTTTAGGAGAGATATTTATGGGTCCTTTGACATGATGAGATAACTGGAAAGTGCATGGCCATGCCCAAACGAACTGATTTGTTCTTTGTCGTTTATCACAACAGTTTGAATCAAGAAGTCATGAAATGATTTCAAATACAGGAGTTGATAATTTCTACCATGCTCGTATTCGTTATCACAAATATCGTGCTGCAAGGGATGAACCTAACAACGTTACCCAAGAAGTAAAGACAGAGTGTTCTTTACTAGGAGACGCTATTAAGAGTTTTTCACAAAACTATACCAGGGTTACATAAGCTGTTTTTATGGGGTTGGTTACCTACATGCCCATCTAGAAGGCCACTGTAGCTCGTATCATTAAGACAAAGGTTACGAACTTGCACAAGTGGGAGTCTGAAGGATTTATGTGCACAGTTAGTCAACTATGATGATACATCCATGCCTACGAAACACTTAAGGGTCACAAACCGGTGAGTGCATGTAATACGAGCAAGTTATGCAATGATACTACGAAGAGGAATGATTCATAATAGTCATTATGAATCAGTTAACTATTAAGTTAAGTTTAACTTATTACTAGATTAGTTTAACTAACTAATTAATACAAGTATTTGTACATTTACTAGTTGGGTAAATATACAATGTGTTAATTACAGATTATCCATGATATGATTTAAAGCTATTAAATCATATAGTAATTGGATAATATTGTTGTGTAAATTATATAAAGGTTATTATATAATTAACTATTAAAAGTATAAATACAAGTATGTATAATTCATGTATATGGGTACCGAATTATTAGTGTGTTAATACTAGACCTTTGATAGTTAAGTGCAACAAATGATAAACTAGTTAAACTATAAGGGATGGAAGTGTTAAAAGGAAGTTTAATTAAAGATCTAATATTAATTAAACTTAAAGGGTTCTAAGCGTAACTTATTTGTATATAAATAAGAGGCTTAGGGTAACCCTAAAAACCCCTTGCAACCCACACGAAATCTCTCCCCCTCTCTTCCCCTTCGATCGGCCGAACCAAGAACACAACACTTTGTGTTCTTCAAGTCTTGAAGATCCAAGATCGTTGCAAGTGATCAACTAGAAGATCGCTCGTTGTGTTCATCATCAGTGGATCTATCTTAAGCACTAACTAAGGTATGTTTCAAGGAACACTCTTCCTTTTCTCCCTCTTGTTCGAAGTCGAACCAAGAACCCTAGGGTTCTTGGTAGTAGTCGATGAACACACACAAGTATGTGTGTGTGTTCGAGTTCTTCGTACAAGGTTTCTTTCTTGTTAATCTAATTTAGATTTCCAACATCCCAATCCTTTAGGGTTTAATGATTAGGTTTAATCCCACTTCCGTTTTTAGGGATTAAATCAGCTAGTTGGTTTTAACCGGTCAAGAACAAGTTCATGTTCTTGGTCAGCAAGGTTTCGAACCAAGTATACTAGGAGGTCGGTCCTTTGGGTCGATCAGTTATGTGAAACCCTTCATGCTTATCTGCACGAAGATGTCCAAGATATGGATAACACAAACAACCAAAAGTACGAAGAATAGTGTAATCAGGAGGTGCTTGAAACATGAGCTGAAAAGGAGACAAATGATTAAGATTTGAAGACGGTAATCTGTTTATAACATAAGCAGTCGTAGAGAAAACGTCTGCCCAGAAAACTTTGGACAACTTTGCTTGATGAAGCATAGTTAAGGCAACTTCAGACAAATGCCTATTTTTGCGCTCAGCCACCCCATTCTGTTGGGGTGTATAAGGACAAGAGATACGATAAGAAATACCATTAGACTCCATAAATGCAGCCATTGGTCCTTTAATATGCTCAGGCGCACCATCACATTGAAATATCTTAATTTTGGTGGATAAAAGATTTTCAACATGTAATTTAAACCTACAAAACGCCTCAAAAACTTGAGAACGAGTAGTTAGTGGATACAGCCAAACATACCTACTAAAATCATCAATAAAAGTTACAACATATTTGTAACCCATACGAGACAAAACAGGTGAAGGACCCCATATATAACAATGAACAATATTCAGTGGAATGAAAGAATGTATTACATGAGTATCAAACGGTTTACGAGTAAGTTTTGAAACATTACAAGAATTACAAGGAAAATTAGACATTCCATTATTGAACAAAGACAGTTTACGAAGAAAATAATGGCCAGGATGACCAAGACGTGAGTGCCACAGTTGAGACAGTGAAACAGAAGGATCAACAGATGTGGCAGTTAGACCATAGACGTTATATTTGCTCAGTGGAAGATGATGCAGTAGTTTTCCTGCAAAATTCTGAATAAAGAAGCCAAAACATGAGAAGGCAACAATACAAGGGTTATCACGAACAAGTTGAGGAATAGAAAGAAGATTTTTCTTAAGACGCGGAAAAAGAAGAACATGTTTAATAGAAAGAGTGCAATATGGAAGCTTAAGTTTAAAACATCCAATGTGTGTAATAGTGAGAGCCATACCATTACCAATGGTCACTTTTTCCTTTCCTGTATATGGTTGAGCATTTTCAACCAGATTAGGATCAAACGTCATGTGAGATGTAGCACCAGAATCAGGAAGCCATGAATCAATTGTATCACAGAAATCTGAAAGATTATTGGCAGTAAATGCATGTTCTGGAGCCCAGTATTTGTGATTACCAGGATTAACATTTCAAACAGAGGCCCATTGAGCAAAGTGATTAGGACCAAAACCATTATCAACTCCATTTCGTGCTGCAGCCCACTGATTTTCAGTATTAAAGGAAGAAAATGCATTAGGATTTGTGAACTGAGCAGAAGTATAATTCCTGTTTTCATATGGTATATTCAATGAATTTCCAGAGAATTCATTGGATTGAGACTGCCAGGCTACATAGCCATTGTGTCCTCCACAATTATTACCTCCTCTAAAATGTCTTCCTCCACGACCACGATAATTTGAAGAATAACCACTGTTACCTCCATTATAACGACCTTGACTATTCGAATTTGTATCATATCGTGCATTCGAATTTGTATCAAATCGCCAAAAACACTTAGAAGCTAAGTGACCGTCCTTATGGCAGATTTGACACAGTTTTCCAAAATTCAATGAATTTTGGTTCTGATTATTATTCATGGAAGATGATTGAGAAGAGACATGAGGTGGTGGAGTATTCAAAGCAGCCATGGCAGCAACATCAATTGCAGGAATCTGTGCCTCTCGAGTAAGACGTTGCTCATAAACAAGAACTTTAGATCGTAATTCCATAAACGAAGGTAAAACTGCAGAGTTCTCTACATTAATTGCAAGAACCCTAAAATTCGGACTCAGTCCAGTCAGAGTATGAATCACAAGATCAGAATCATCAATTTTAACTACAATTGATGCTAAGGATTGTGCGATACTATCAATTTCACTACAATATTCCTCAATACTAGTTGTACCTTGTTTAATTTGATGTAATTTTGTCTGTAATTAAATTTTCTTTGCTGAAATTTGTTGTAAGAACAATGTTTCAATCTTCTTCCAAAGCTCATACGCAGTATTTGTTCCAATTGCAACATGAGCTACTAATGAACTAAGCGTTGCATTTATACAAACTTCAACATATTTATTTAACTTCTTCCAAGCTGCATAATCAGTACTAGTACTAAGAGGTGGAAGACTTGTTCCATCAATGAATGTGACTAGATTAAGCGATTCAAATACACTAGTAATCTGATGTTTCCATACGAGATAGTTATCTTCTTTCAATTGAACAGAAACAAAATTTGAGATGTTTGTGATCGGTAGAAACTGAGACGTCAGGATAGGAAAAGATCACAGATCTCAGATGCAGAAAGCTCTGATACCTTGAAGTGGTTTACACGAGAGAGAGAGAAAGAGTTCTTTGAGTATTGTATATATTTGTGTTAAAATGATACAAATGACAGACACACCTATATATAGGTATGATATTAGACTGAGTACAAGCTAACAATTAATCTAACAGACTAACTAACTCTTAACAACTTATTGACCAACTTGCCCTTACTATATACGTGATCATTGGAGAAACAACAGAAGAAGTTGTTCCTATGTCAGATATTCGAATAAGGTCAAGAAAACCAAATTTAGCTGATTACACATGTCTTCTAAAACCTGGAATAGATGTTTGTGTGTTTTCTGTTTATCAACCACCAGATGAAGAATCAAACAACGATAATTCAGAACCTTTCGTTATGCTCCTATAATTCAGAAACCTTTTGATTACAAAAACAAAATATTATTTAATAATAATCTAAATATAGGAATAAGACATCTTCAGGTTGTAAGAATTAATAGACTTTGGCCAACTTTCAACAGTTGACCCGTTTGAGATAAAACACAGCCTATATTGACCCGTTCTTGTTTAATGGGTTGAAATTATCATCTCTAGTAGTTAGTAGTTAGTACCTCAATTTCCTTTTGAGCTCTTGAACTGTCATTTTCTCATCAATATCAGGAGTTATGGTAACACTTAATTTTTCATTAATTGTGTCCTTTGTAATATTTTCCAGCTGTATATTAAAATATATGATGAAAATTGTACTTGCAACGAAAACTAGAGTTTATCAAAATATATTGCAAGTTAAACGAATCAATCACTTTTTGTTGAATGCTTGAAGACATATTCATTTTTGAATTCCGAACAATCAAAGTTCCTATTCTCAAGTTCTTGGAATTACAGTAATCCTATACAATATCAGAATACATAATATGCGGTTTAGGCCAGTTCTAGTCGGTTCTATCGGTTATTACCCAAACCGAACCGAATCTTCTTTTTCCATATTTTAGAACCGTAGACAGGTTCGGGGAGTGTGGTTCGGTTCCGTTGGTTCCATATGGTTCAGGTCGGTTTCGGTTTTTTATCCAAAGGAAAAGATAATAAAAATATTTAAAAATAAAACATGTTTAAGGTAGATACTAAATACTTCGTAATAAGTTTGTCAATTAATTAATTAACCTTTTCCACCATAAGCTCCTATGGCAATTCGCTCGGTCGATTTAAAAAGCTTGTTGTCCACGAATTTCTTCCTCAAATACCACAATAAAACATTCCCTGCAAATTTGTAACCCAACAAAAAGAATCAAAACTAAAACAAATTTTGATCAATGGTTCATTTACTAATTTCTCTCTATTTATTTTCCAGTAACTGTTTTATTTAAGTGTGAATACTACGGGATTTCATCAATCAAACCCTACAAACCAAAAAATTATCCAAGTTCCCACTTTTAGAGCAGATTAAGAAATAATTTGCTTCCCTAAAAAATGAAGGCAAAGATGATACAAAATTGATTTCATAATGAAGGGATAGGATTTTCAACGATCGAGTTAGGGTCACCCTCAACAACAGTCTAGATTCTTGAAAAGATTACAATTTTGTCTTAAAATAATCAAATAAATATATATTATATTCATCTTCAAGATGAATAACAATTTTCATCTTCAAGACGAATAACAAAGTTTTCATCTTTAGCAGTGTAGATACAAAATTTATGTTATTTATAGAAGCACCAATATTGCAGATTCAATAACTTTGGGGAACTATTAAATCTAAAACCTAAATTTTACCAGGAAAATTAGGGCATTCTGATTCCTCAATAGTGGATTTAAGATCTTGAATTGATGGATATCCCCAAATACACCAATATTGCATATTCAATAACTTTGGGGAACTATTAAATCTAAAACCTAAATTTTACCAGCAAAATTAGGGCATTTTGATTTCTCAATAGTGGATTTAAGATCTTGGATTGATGGACATCCCCAAATACAGAATTGTATAAACCCTAAAATCTGACCTTAAACTTTTTTCCGATATCTAGAGCACAGATCTCTTTCGGGCGACTTCAATGGGGACATTTGACAAACACCTGATGTGCACAATCGATACCTTACCGACGATCGAGTTGCAATAGCTCCTTTGTAAGCTCCACCGCCGGGAAATACAAAAACTCACCGGTGAAATTTTCCGTATTCGCTAACCCTAACCCTAATCACCAAAAACCCCCAAATCACTTGTACTCCAACAGGGAAAACATAGAATAAAGATTCAAGGCATCTGAATTCAACTCCTTGAACCCTAAAAATTTAGGGGAGAAAGGCGGTGGAATGAAAAAGGAGATTATAGTAATGGGAGGGGGGAGAAGGTGAGGAAGACACATTCTTTTTTCTTTTAATCTAAGAGAGAAATGTATTTCGGAAGAAGGAGAATATGAAGAAAAAAATGGGTGCCCTAGAAAACAAGGAAGAGGAAATATTTGATTCATGAAAACCTGCTCATCTAACTGTAGATTTTTTGTCTTGGTGAATCCAAGAAAGAAATGTATTTAGGAAGAAGAAAATAGGTGCCCTAGAAAATGAGGAAGGAGACAACAATCGCAGATTTTGATCCATGAAGAACTGCTCATCAACTGTAGTTGAGCAGTGTCATTTCACCCTGGGAAATGTTAGGCTGAATTTAATGGGATGGTGAGAGTAGGTGAGAAGGTCCAGGTGTCAAGTGAGATCCATTAAATCAACATAGCTTCACGCGTGGCTCACCTCTTGGACAATGTGCAACATTTCATTTCCCTTTTTTTTCAACCGGTTAGTTTTAAATTTTTTTTACCTACAACCATTTATTACCTATTAAATACCTGTTACCTTCAATATTTAAAACACAATTCTCATTTTATAAACTCATATTTCAGTACAATCTCTTCACAAGTATGTCTCAACAAAATACTCCCAAAACCACAAAACGCCAACCACAAAACACTAGCCGAAACACCCCCAACACCCGAAGACATATTTCGTCTTGGAAATACTCCACCGTCAAACCGACAAATTAACTTCCAACAACCATCATTTTTTTACGGGAACCAACAATACCAAATCCAACATTACCAAAACCCACCATTCATACCTCCACAACAAAATATATACAACTCATTCCCACCAAACTTGTTTCACCAATACGGCTCGCAATCTAATATTGGGGGTTCGTCATCACAACTAAATATGAACTCGCCTATGTCTCCCATTAATCAGTTTAATATTGATGAGATAGGATTGTACGTACCCGAATTTTCTCCGCCTCAATCTATGCCTACGGTTCGAGAGGAATCTCTCGACGAAGAAGTCCTGCCACCAAAGAAGTCTTCAAATAGACGCCAAAAGGGACCCGTTCGTAATCAAGAGGAATCCAGGTGCACTAGTTGGACCGATCCAGAAGTAGTGGCATTGTGCAAAGGTTGGGTTCGTATAAAAGAAGATAGTGTTGTTGGTTATACGAGAAAGACAGCTGGGTTTTGGAATGAGGTTTTAAAATACATGCTGAAAAATCATGATGTTTGCAATCGTCGGACCTACGATATGGTAAACGGGAAATGGAAGATTGTGCGTCTAAACTGGCTGAATTTTGTGGTGTGTACGATAATGTCGTTCGGAGGGCGGTGAGTGGAGCCGGGGACGGGGATTACACCCAAAAGGCACTTTTAGAATAGCAAGCTGAATATGGAGTACCATTTACACTTCTTCATGTGTGGGCTGAATTAAAAGATTCTCCAAAATGGAAGGAGGTGGAACTTCCAAACTTTTTTAAAGACAAACAAGACAAGTATAAGAGATACAAGTCATCATGGTCTAGTTCGTTCAACACAACGTAGTCAGGAGATGCTAGCTTTAATCTAAATATGCAGGCTAGAAACGACAAGGAAGACGAGGTGCATGAAGTTCAACGACCAATGGGGAGGGACAAAGCAAAAAAAAAAGCGGCGAAAGGGGCGACGTCATCGACGTCGTCCACAACTTCCACTGACGAAGCGTTGGCTAGGTTGATGGTCTCAGAGTATACAACTCACATGGATTCGTATCCATCAACGAAAAATAAAGACCGTGCTACCTTTTTGGAGATTAGAAAGAAGGAGCTGGAACTAAAGGAACAAAAGTTCAGACTCCAAGAATATGAACAACGTCAAAAAGAAGAAATGTTCTATCTGCAGCCGACTGATTACTTGACTGGAGCACACCTTGATCGGGCCTTGGAGATGAAGCGGGCGATCAAGGCTAAGTGGAATTTACCATACTAGTTTACGTTTATAATTATCTATGTAATGTTTGCGTTTATTTTATTTCGTATGTTTATATTTTTAATTATCTATGTAATGTTTTTAATTTATGAATGAAAGTTTATTTTAGTTTTTAATTAAAAAATTGGTTGAAAATCTTTTTAAATGGTGAAAGGTGATCATTAAGGGTGAAATGTGAGAAAAAGTGAGGATGGGTAAATGGAGAGAGAAAACTGATGTGGCGCTGAAGTGGATAGTGAAGTGGTTTTACCACTAAATCTAGTCTTAATAAGGTAATTGCTTTTTCCTGTAGTGACGATTCCTACACGTATTTTTTTCGAGTTTAAAGAAAATATTAAAATTTTGGATTTTGATAATGACACCCTTAAAGGTTGTCACAAACTATTACATTCATTAAAAAATTATATCTTCATTAGTGGATAAGTGATATACTTCACTAAGAAAGGTAATATCTACGCCACAAATAATTTATTCAAACATCACATTGTACAAGTTGTACAAGCATACCATAACATAGATTGTTTTTTTTAACGACGTAGATTGTGATCTACTGATGTGTAAATAAGTTTTTATGGTGTAAATATCACTAGGGGCGGACCTACTTGGTAGTATGAGGTAGCACGTGTAACCCCTTAAAATTTATCAAATAATGTTAACATAATTTACAACTTTTTATAAGTGATATACCTAAAGATAAAATATATAACCGGTGATACACCGATCAATTTTTTTCCTGAGTCCGCCACCGGATATCACCTTGCTTTTCACTAATGTCTCTTTGTGTTGGGAAATAAACAAGTTATTACTGATGTTGCAGGTAATACTATTGAATTACTACTGATGGTGCTCAAATGTGAAATACTACTGATCTTGGAAGTTACTACTGACGATGGCTGTTATTACAGATGTTGATTTTTAGAGCTGATCGTGTCTGAGATCTTCGTAGAAATCATTTAGAATGTTTATCTTTTTGTAATTCGATTGTAATCTATTCCTAGAATAACTAGGTTAAAGTTTTAGGCTTCAAAGACTATTATATATAGTTCCTTATGAATTGTAAACGTACGTGTATTGATCGATCAAATTAATACATTGAAGCTTTTTGTGATAAACTGTGTTCTTATTCACTCATATTCAATTTACAGTTTACATTGTTTTTAATCAATAACAAGAGTGTTAATCCGCTGTAACTTCTCTGTGTTAATAGATTTGTAATTTAATAACTTGTTAAATTATTCGATCCTCACACTTTGAAATTTTCGTATCTTAAAGAAAAGAGAGAGCGCCTGACATGCATCAAGTTGTAGATTCTACCGAATGAGCATTGGTATCTTTTTAAGATATCAGACAATTATTTTTCTTTAGAAAAATAAACATTTGAACAAGTCGTCATGCACAAAAGTACGCATTTCATTCTCCTCGGCTACAAAGAAATTCTGTCGCATGCTTCCAGTTTTTATATTTTAATATGAAGTTTAATTGTAAACACAAAATAAATAAAAATGATATAAACAATTACCGATCTCATCCATCTATTTAACATGTCCCAAACCCTTGTTCAGGACTTGGTCCAGCTTACGTTCGATGGCCCGTCCAAAACTGTTAGGTTTAATATATACTATAAGGGTCCATTTGGTTCGCAGGATTCCTTGTAAATTTAGGGAGTTTAAATACAATTCCTTAAGATTCATATGTTTGGTCGGAAGGAATTAGAATTCAACTTGGGAAACAATTCCATCAAACAATGAAATTTAGATTTCATCCCTTTTATGGAAGGAATTTAAAATCTCATGTAGAGGGAATGTGGAGTATTACCTTACTACCTTCAAACATACATTTAACCCAAACCCACCACCAGCACCACCCGCCACCGCTGCCGCCGCCACGTGTCACCACCACCCACCACCACCACCACCCGTCCACAACCACCACCGCTGCCTGCACCCGTCACCACCACATGCCACCACCGCCCGCCACGTGTCACCACAACCTCCCCCCTCCACCACCACCGCCACCGACACCCGTCACCACCGCCGCCGCCGCCGCCACCACCACCGCCACTGGCACCACCACTCATCACCACCACCTCCACCACCCGTCCACCACCACCTCCAACACCATTGCCCGCCGGCACCACCCACCATGATCACCCGCCCGCCATCGCCTACCGCCAGTACCACATGCCACCACCTCCACTAAATGAATAAATGTAAATTCATCATTTTATATAATTCCAATTTCATTTCCTATATAGTAAACAAAATATTCAATTTAATTTCAATTTCATTTTCTCCCAATCAAACAGAATATGGAATTGAAATTCAATTATTCACATATTCCAATTCCTACTAAATTCTTATTTCATCAGAAAATTTCTAACGAACCAAACAACATTGTAAAATGGAACAATTATTAATTGTATAATATAATCTAGAGTGCAAAATGGAACAGTTAATACTTAATAGATATGGTATATAAGTTAGATATTAGGTCCTTGTAAAATAGAATTGTCCAATTACAACAGAAAATATCATTAAAACAACAAACTCACTTTCTCTCTAAAATGATAATTTATTTTTATATTATAGTTTTTAATGTCCACACATAGAGTACAGATTTTTTAATTTATACATCACAGCATATAAATTTTTAATGTCTACACCGTAACGTTTTTAATAAAGTGGTGGTGTATATATTGCCACCTCTCTAAATACATTGCATCTCTCTAGCTAGATTTACCATCCATTTGCTTGAATTTTTTTTGAACAATTACATTAAAACAGAACAATTAAAATTAGCCTGTTTACACTTATTAGAAATCCATAAAAACGAATTAAGAGTTATTTAGTTTGTAAGATAAACATGTTGGGCCTTTTAAAGTCTCGAAAATGTCATATGCTCCAAAGGGTGATTTTAATTTCTCTAGCCCTTTTCTAGTAGCTAATACTATTACATTCGATTTTTTTTTAAATGGTCACAAATTGATCATGTACAGTAGATCTTTAATTAGCTAATTGTATACTTGTCGAACTGGTTCTAGGTTTGTTCTCTAACATTATTTTAGATAATCTCTCTTTGTTTTTTCCGGTTTTCTTTTTCTAAAATTGTCTTGTCACGTATACGAGAAAGAAATGGTCAGAGAGCAGGCACACATCAATTGTAATTGCATAGTGTACCGAATGAGGATTGGGATCGTGTAATTAGACAACTCGTTCGAATAAATAATGAGGCATTTGACCTAGTCATCGGCACAAAATTACACATTTCATTCTCTTATTTAATATTTTAACTTGGAGTTTTATCGTAAACACAAATAACAAAAAGGAGGATCTCAAATCCCAATAGGGACCGAACTAATCAATCTTTTTAACATGTCCCAACGTGCAACGTCAGTTAATTGAGGACTTGGTCATGCAAACATTTGATGCCATGCCGTCCTAAACTTCTTCAATGTCTCTAGATATCTGTCTATAAATAGCCAATTTCATCTATATCCACTTCACATAAACACAAGTACTTAATTAGAAGCATACTCTAATCAAGTGATCGATCAAACATGGCTTCCAACATCATTTTTCTCATAGCAATAACAGCAGCAGCTCTAGCTACTTCGGTTTCCGCTAAGGTGTTTATTGTAGGTGACGACAAAGGTTGGACTCTCAACTTTGATTATCAAGCATGGGCCTATGGCAAACAATTTGTAGTTGGCGATAAACTCGGTATGTATCCACTTATACTATGTGAACATTATATATATACTCACTTTTACAAAAAATCACTTCAAACATGATAATGTATTTTTGTTATAACAAACTGTACAACATATTAATAAACCATAATGCAGTATTTAAATATGGTGCTGGAAAACACAATGTCTTCAGAGTGAACGGGACGGTCTTCCAACAATGCATGATTCCTCCGACTAATGAATTAGCTCTAACAAGTGGATACGATGTGATAACCCTAGCAACCCCAGGAAGAAAATGGTACATTTGTGGGGTTGGAAAGCATTGTGAGACTGGGTGGTATGAAGCTTTTCATCAATGTTCTTCCCCAATATTCAACGCCTCCGGTTTCTCCTCCTCATCCTTCGGGCAATGTGTTTGTGGTTGGAGATAGTTATGGTTGGACTCTGAACTTCGATTACCAAGCTTGGGCCACGGGAAAGAAATTTGTGGTGGTAGACAAACTTGGTACGAATATATAACCGTTGTACATATGTTTTGAAGCAAATTGCTAATAATTAGTGATAAAATCATGTACGTGTTATTGATGCAGTTTTCAGGTACCCAGTGGGAATACATAATGTAATTAGAGTAAATGGAACTTCATTTCAGCAATGTAGTAGTATACCTGCTGAGAATTATGAAGCTCTAACTAGTGGATATGACGTCGTCACCCTTGCAACCCCAGGGAGGAAATGGTATATTTGTGGGGTCGGAAAGCATTGTGACACGGGATTGAAGCTGTTCATTAATGTACTTCCCTATGCAACATATCCACCACCACCTCCATACTAGAAAACTCGCACCACCAAAGTTCTACTAGACCCCAAGTATTATCTTCTCTTGTGCTGTTAGACAGACAGCGGTTTGATTTTTTATCATTCATATATCTTTTGTTTCATGTTGTGTGTGTGTGTACGTTGTATCGATCTTTTGTTTGGCGTCTCAACTTCGTCATATACGTGAGATCTTCTAGTTAGTATTTCGTGATCTAATTGAACGATTCTCTATATATTCTAGTACTCTTCATTGGTATACCCATTAAATTCGCTTCTTGATTGTTACAAGTCTTAAATGTTTTGTCTCTCGTTTAGTTTCTTTTGTTATAACGAAGAAAAAGTTATTTGGATTTTGCCATCTTGGTTTACTATAAGTCTATGACATTAATCTACCCAATCTAAGTTCACCTTTTCTCCCTACTATTGATTCAAAGGATTGAGAAAAGTTAAATATCGTATCTCCTAATTAGTGTTGTTGCAACTTGACGACCTTGTACCTGTTTAACACGGGTTGTAAAATTTATTTATAAAAAGAAAGTAGGTCACAATTATTAAAAAAAAGAGGACACATGAATTAATTGGGGAAGAGGTCAGTCAAATAATAAAAGAAAAAGAGGACACACCTACGGCCGTGACTCACAAAACACCACTGGCCCACGCTTAGAAGTTCAATGGGCTTTTGGGCCAAACAGGCCACGGCCGTTTACTTGGAAGAAATTTGAGACGGCCCAAATTAGAAATAGAAAAGGAAGTCTTCGGCCCACTTACTCCTCTTCACGGGCCCAAGTTCACAATTATATTTTAATAATTTGAACTTGAGTAAGATGTATCCATTATATTTTAATAATATGGAATTAAAACATCCTGAGAGTGAACTTCGATCTACTATGAGGTTATGCGTTGAGATGAAAATTTTGCTTACTTGGAATGGTATTACGGACCTAGCTATATTGTGGTTTCTATTTTTGCAGCCAATAACTTAAATTTATGAGTCCGCCATTGCGTATTTTGATTTACCATCAAAATTAATAGCAACCGGAAAAATTAACGAGTTAACCTGATCCAGTCTGTCCGTTATGACCCCAACACATGTAACCCAGTTTCACTCACTCATTACTCATACATTACTTGACCCGACAAGCCCACATGTAGCCACCACCTCTATCATGAATATCTAAAATAAGAGACATGTTTTTAATATATTGTGCAGTAGAATTAAGTTTATGTTTTAACTGTACTAATTCATAATATCTCAAACACATGGATCATGAAAGAAATAACTTTGTAAAATGACTAAAATACCCCTAACTCGACAGGGGTCTTGAAATATAGTGTTCCTAGTATTCTTGTTATCATAGATTTTTATGGCGTACATTGGCGGCTGGCGGTGGCAACGATGGTGTCGGTTTCCACATCCTTTCTTGAACGAGTACGGCCACGGTGCAAATGCCTTTCACAATACTTAAAACCGACGACAACTTCTTTGCTACACCTCCATTTCTTCCCATCGGTTCTCTTACATCTTCCTGGTTCAGCTTCCATTGTGTTTTTATAGTTGTCATATAAACTACGGTCACATCCTGACCCTAAAGAATTAAGCAAAACTATATAATATGATTTATTTATCATTTATAGAGTATATATGAAATTGAATTAGAGTACCTGTTAAGGAAGCAACAACGGAGTTCCAAATTGGTAGGAGGAGGTGGGAAGGAACAGGTAATCCAGCTTCAATGTGTTTGTAGATTAGGGCTTGTAATTTGAGTTCCTCCATTTGCATAAAGGTGAATCCTAGCCCTCCATTCATGCTCATGTAAGATGAGGAATCTAATGAGCCTTCAACACCATTCATTACTCAAGCCGGCCACAACTACCTTTGTTTATGTTGGATCAAGTGAGATATATATAGAGGGAGTAAAAATGTCAAATAGTACACTGAAAATACTCTTCACTTATTTTTAGAATTCTAACTTGACTTTTTCTTATATATTTTGTAAACCGGTATTCTTGTTAGGGGTGTTCACTATTCGGATAAATCCGGATTGTCCAAATGGACAATTTGGATTGGATCATTTGGATTGGTTTTTTGGTTTTTTGATTCAGTTTGGACATGATCCAAATTAACAGTTAGGTCTTTGGATTTGATATGGTTTTCATTGTAAAATCCGGATTGTCCAAAAAATCCAAATAGTAATATAGTGTACTCGTTTTCTTTATATTTCTTATAGTGAACTGATGTATATGCTAATACTTGTTCCTTAATATTGTATTAGTTGGCAATGGAGCAATCTTTTTGGAGTTTTTGAGGAAGTTGTTGTCAAGACTTTTGCATATATTATTGTAAAGTCATAAGCTATGAATTAGACTTGTTTTTATGTATAAAGTAGTTTATCATTTTAAAATTGTATATATTAAACTTAATATTAGTTATTTTATATACTTTTGTAGTCTTGTAAAATATATTAAGAAAAAAACGGGTTGGTTCGGACAAATCCAAACCATCCAAATTGTAATTTGGTTCAGATCGGTTTGAATTTAAATTAGTTTGGACGGTTCGTTTTGAACATTTAAAATCCAAACTCCATTTGGATTCACCTATTTGGTTCGGATAAATTCAAATTATCCAAACGAACACCCCTAATTCTTGTTATAATGGAATTACCCAGGGTTATCGAGTTTGCTTGTGATGTATACAACTTAACCATTGTTCTAGACATTTCCAAACATTCTCATGATCATTTAATACATGTTTACTAGAAAGGGATCAAACTCGTAACTTTTAAAAAGTCATCGAGCAGTACGAAATCAATAAATTTTTAACAGAGTGGTTAGTTGATCTAGACCATTTGATGTGGAAGTGAAATCAATGATGAGTTGGCACTAAGATGTCTATTTGACTAAAGTCACCGTACCCAATTTAATTTGTTAGTATGTAACAATTCAACCCAAAATAAGCATAGCAAATCAGAATTGAGATCACTAATAAGCATTAATAAAGAACTGTTAAAATGCAGCCTTGATACACATTCAATCGAAAATCAATTATATATATATATATATATATATATATATATATATATATATATATATATATATATATATATATATATATATATATATATATATATATATATATATATATATATATATATATATATATATATATATATATATATATATATATAACCCATATACCCTTATTAGCCAATCAGAAATTAGATAAATATTTTCCATTTATTTAAATGTAAAGGGCAATTCCGGTATTCAATGTATTTCGGATTTTATAGAAACAATTAAATTAATTCCTATAAACATGGAAAGTGGAGATTTCACGTATCTATCTTATTTTCGAAAACCGAATTCCTATAATCATGTATCTAAATCACTGCCGATTGAATTCACAATTCAAAGCTTTCAAAATTCGAAATTATTTCGGTGTGTGAGAGTTTTTCTACATGGTATTGATCGATGATCCTGGTTGTTCAAGTGGTGTTCAAGTTACTAATCAATTGGCAGACGCACCCCTGATTGTAGGTGACGATGAGTTGATGGATGGTTGTTTCGATGATTTACCAGGTGCTGAAGATTTAAGTGGTAAGATATCGGTATGAATCAAGATCAATGTATTTGCACCTACATAATCGACATAGAGTTGATTGCTTTTCTCAACGAAGATCCTATTAACCAAGCTTTTAAAGTGGCAATGAGGATGATGTTCAAGGTCCTGAATTTTATTTTTTTCTCATTATAAACTAACTATACTTCATATTTCTAAAGAATATAAATTACATAAATGTAAATACGTGATGTGCCATATTTTATTATTTTACAGATGTTGTACATGTATGTATTCACTATGTTGTACATGTATGTATTTATCAATTACGTACCATATTGTACATGTATGTATTCATCAATTCCATACCATATTGTACATGTATGCATCATATTTCATCATGTGCAACATGTATGTATTCATCAATTTCGTAGTCATGAATGAAATACTTAAGCAACCCGAAAAGAAATTTCATGACATACATGTATGTATTCATCCACATTCAATCAATATACAATCTTGAGAAGTTATAGAAACAATTAAATTAATTCATATAATCATGGAAAGTGGCCATCAACGGTTGTAAGTTAAAACAATTAAATTAATTCCTATAATCATGGAAAGTGGAGATTTCAATTAAAATTAAATTAAAATGACAATTACGAAACTACCCTTTTTATTTAATTAGAGAGTTCTCTATATAACTCACCCCTATATATATATATATATATATATATATATATATATATATATATATATATATATATATATATATATATATATATATATATATATATATATATATATATATATATATATATATATATATATATATATATATATATATATGATCTTATTTAACATATAACGGATAATGTTGAAAGTATAACCAAAAATAACCAACCATTTTGACTCATTAATCATCATTACTGAGCTACAAGACATGAAGTGTCAGAATAATTTGGAAATATTCTTGGGTATGGTGGCCTGGTGGGATAGCGGTGACGGCTGGTTGTCCGGTGTCCACGCTACCACCGATTTGTTTTTGTATAGTGGCAAATTTTAAGCAAAATAATTGTGACCTTCATATCATACGGCTGGTGGCACAAATGGTTAAATTTGGCTTAATTAAGTATCTAGCTGCTGGGTCTGCCACTCCTCGTGGATGCACCACCCTATCTCTATTAGTTATTGCTGTCGGCCAGATGTCACGCTTCAAACGTGAGCTTCATCACATATATATTAATTCATCCGTAAATTATTGGTTACAATATGTAAGTTCAATTTTCTGCTCTAGCGACCTTTAATTTGTGTTATCTGACCCATATACCCTTGCCAACATATTCACTTTTGACACGTTCATTTATTTGCTCCTTCAGTTTCATTATTCCTTAGTTTTCTTCGGTCAAGTGAAGTTTAGGAGACTAGGAGAGAGATTGTGACTGCATTAATCAGGACTTGTACATTTTGCAATATGTATTTTGGAACAGTGATAAAAGAATTGACCAAATTATGTTGGCACAGATGTGTTATAAATTTTTTTTATAGAAAAATATTTCATTCATACAAAAAAATCCGAAGTCTTGATATAACTTTGATATGATGAAACTATTGGAAAAAAAAAATAAAGAATCCACTATTAGGAGATATCTACACTTGAAAAGATTCAATAAACCGGCTTCTAGCCTAGTGGTATTGGGTATAAGATAAGGTGTTGCCCATGACCAAAGGTCATGGGTTCAAATCCCACTAAGGGCTAAAAAGGTGTAGATTAGGTGTCGTTCAAAAGAAGAAAAAAAAAGATTCAATAACAAAATTAATATCCTAAAAAAGAAAAAATCGAATTTGCAGTTAATAAATAAACATTGTTCAAAGATCATTATGTGCGTGCTTATTCTTGCAATGAAAACGTCTTGAAAAATTATATAACTGTAACCAACTCACATGTTCGGGAAAGGAGTATTCACTTCATAATTAATGTAGAATTCAAAGATGTCATGCTATTGAAAGAAAATACTATCTATATTTTCACGGCTTCGAAATGAAATATGTTGAATCCTCTTAAACATAATTAATCGAAATAGTCCATAGATGTATTTTCCAAGGCAAATTCATAAATAGGTCTCACTTTCACCTAACGTGATACTAATAAATAGGAGAGGTCCACCAATGGAATGATAAAAATTAGAAACCAATGTTTTAAAAATTGTATGATTGAGAAGTGAGAACCCTGTAATACCCGCTTTTCCAATGTGGTATCAACATCCTTTATAAGGAATATTCCATTCTCCTTTCCAACCGCTATGTGACGAATGTTACTTCTCTTCCCTTTCGGACACAACGTCTCTGATGTACACATAGGTCAAGGACAAGCTCTGATATCATCTGAAACAACCTAGAACGCCGTAGCACAATATTGTCCGCTTTGTCCGCAGGCGCACAATTCTTTTGGCACGGATTGCTTCACCTAAAAAGCTTCGTACTAAGAGAGGTATCCACACCCTTTATAAGGAATGTTTAGTTCGGTTTTTACTAGGCCAAAATGCTAATCCTAATCCGAAGACCGAACCCAACTAAACCAAATCGAAACCAATAGAACCGAAACCGAAAACCATGAATTTTCAAAACCGAAACATAACATGTTATTGGTTTAGGTTCGGTTTCGATCAGTTGCTGGTTCGGTTTGGTTTTTTCGGCCCAAATACTCCTACGTATGAGTGTATGAGTGTTTACCCTCTTGTTCTCCTCGTTGCACTTCGATTTGATTGGTCATGCGCATGGAATAAATTAATTGTAGCTCAAATTGTGCCTAACGAGGAAAAGGTGTCCGCGCTTCGCGGCGGGGTGAAGATATACACATCATATTTATAAATTAAAATATCTATAGTCGATACAAAAATTTCACACGTAAACTTATTTAGGTAATTAAAACAGGATTGAAATATTACATATAATAGTGAAATTAAGAAAGGGAAAACACCTGGCAAATTAAACCTTCTGAGAATATACTTCCAATTCTCAATAAGATGATTAAATCTATTAGGGTGCGTTTGGTACAGAGAATGGAATTGCAGAGGAATGATTGCAAAGAATGGAATTGCAGAGAAAGAGAATTAGTCTGGAGAATGAGAATTGACTCTTCTATTTGGTAGCACAGAGACTTCAATAGACAATTGCAACAGAGAAACATTCTCTTGTTTGGTAAAACAAGAAATACAACAGAGAATTATCTCAACTTTACATATTATTTTTTTTCACAAGTCATTATTAAAACACAAAAGTACGACCCAACTAAAAAAAAGACATACATGGCAAAACGAGATAATTAACAAAATATGAAATTGCTAGTTTATCATTCTCATCCAATTTCAATGTGTGTAAATCTTTTTGATTGTCTTGGACATACACTTTGCAATTTTAACTCCACCCACCTGCTACAAATGGGTGAATAAATCAGAACAAATAAATATAGTTTCTAACCACATATCACTATACTATTATAAATAGCAATAATGGGAGAATATCAATTTCATACTAGCTAACTTGATAATATATATCCAGTAGCAATATCAGATAACATGGATCACCAAACTATTATCATAAAAATTATGGCCTATAAAATTGTAAATACCAATTTAGAGCTCCATTTTGCTGATTTAAAACTGAGAATGGATACGACGGAAGGAAAAAAAAACCATATTTCTAGTGATATCTTCAGTTAATTATATCAAAATAATGTGTTATCTTCCGTTAATTATATCAAAGTAATGGCAGCAAAACAGTTTGGCCTGCAATCTCAACAACATTTTGACCAATATCAAGTTAACCTAAATCAAATTTCTATCCTACAAAGGAAAATTTAGAAACCTAAATCAAGAAATTTTGACACTTTGACTTCAATTAGTAAAATTTATTTTGACAGAACATTACAATAACCTAATCAACCAAAATATAAGATTGCACATGTACGAAACACAGTGTATCAATTAAAATTATGTACCATAGATACATAATTGATACAACAAAAGCTCGTATTTTTGGATCAACATAAGAAATTGAGAGAAAGAAGATAGAGATCGAGATTAACCTTTGATTGTGGAAGCTGACAACGATTGACTATCGGCGGACGATAGAGAATTCGATGGAAGCCTGGTGGAAGACGACGATTGACGAGGGGAATAAAATTGTGCCCAAGTAGAGAGAAACATACGAGGGCTTTGGATGGGCTTAAGTCTCTACTTTTTTTTTAATTCTCGGTAGACTGTTTCTCTCCTTTTCCCCTTATTTAATAGGGAATCAAAATTAGGGAATAAGAAATGTTTTTTTTCTCCATTTCCTTTTCTCAATGCAACCAAACAAGAGAATTCGATGCAATTCCCTTTCTCCCCCTCCATTTCTCTGTACCAAACACACCCTTATAGTTACTGCACAAACTCTTTTCCATAGTTATTCAAAAAAACTAACGGATTGAAAGTTGCACCGGGTCATGTTGCACCGAATACAGTTAGTAAATTGGTGGCAGATTACCTTTAAATTAAATAAAATAACTTAAAATTTTCTTATACTAACTTTTTTGGTGAACAATTTGTGAGTGAAAGATGTGTTTAAAAATCTGATTTGTTGCTGTTAATCCACTTCTTAAACTTTTGAGTACAATTTCAGCTATGAACACATGTACTTTATAAATGATGAAATCACCCAATTAAGATGAGTGTAAGCAGGTTCATCAACATAAAGTCGCAACCATTTGCCTTCTTTTTCTGAAATTGAACAAAAATATGTGAATAATCAAGTATAATGATTATATATAGTATTATAAATCAATCTAGAATTCAAAATTTGGTTACCATCTTGCAAAAGTTGAACTAAAAAATTATTGCAATTTTTATGTAGGTTAAAAATAATAGAAAAAAAGTATGTTAAAGTTATGCAATTAAAAATATAGTCATTTTTGAAATCGTCATTTGTTTATTGCAGTTTGTGCACCTAAGAAATTCATCTCGATGACAAACACGACCCGATTGAGATATCTGGGCATGTTGCTTAATGTTTTATTGTAATATTTCAAGCGTACAATGTTTGATAATGGAAGCTTTTTTCTTGATTGACAACCACCCAAACATTAATCTTCCTTTTTCTTGATGTTTCTCTTCTTGAATGCTTCTGAAATGCCACTTGGGATCAACTCAACTTGTCTAAGTAGAAATAATTCATAAACAAAGTAAGCAACCTATGTGTTGAAACAAAAATAATGATTCATAGGATAAATTTATCAAGAAAATGTAAAGTAAGCATCAGTATGTAAAAAAAATCTAAACATAATCTTACAAACATTATCACATATAGTAAGAAATATATTACCTGAAGTTCGTACCGAGTGTGTAGCTGAACACCCTTGAGAATAATCACTAAAGTTGTAACCTATAAAATTAAACAATTTTTTTTAACATGAGACAATTAAGATACTGATATTTTCAATGCTGTAAGATTGAGATATCTTCATTGCTGCATTTAGATATACCTTCTATCTTATACTGATTGTATACATGGTGAAATTTAAGATAAACAAATAGTAAATTAAGCTAGTTAGCTTCACCCAATGTTGAAATTTAATATAAACAAACAATAAATTAAGCTAGTTAGCTTCACCAAAAGTGTTTTGCAGGTCAACCCGACCCGTTTCAACATGTATATAAAAGCAAAAATTCAAAATTTGATACAAAAACCATACCAACTTGATGGCCCGCGTGTAAAGCTCTTTGCAGTGTTGTTTCTATTGTTTGTATTTTCCTCATTTGTTTGACTTCCAACAGTTGACTCGTTTGACCATAAAGTTAATCTTTTCATATATTGTTTTCCCACATCATTGACACCAGTCACAACGGGCTAAAGGATTATGACGTTTTATTTTCCTTAATGACCTTTGTGTATTATACGATTCAACCTATATAAATATATTTGCAAATACATCAGCAATAATATATAATTAATCTACTTAACAATTTATTTAAGTTAAAAAAAAATACTCACAACATCTTTAATTTTGCTAGTTATATCAGCAGCTTTTACATATGTAATACACAAACATTGTATAATAACACTTTGCAAAACACCCTCACCACCAGCTTATTTGAATAGCACAAACATCGCCATTTGTATTAAGTGAAGCAGTCATTGATCCGCCCATTACAGCTTTGTCATAAGGGTTTATGAAATCAGATAGTCATGATTCCAAAAATTACAGTGCTCATACTCTAAATTGATTTACAATTCCACGAACCCAAAAGTAGCATGATCAATTTTAGTTGACAGCAAGGAAATTTAAAGTACCTAATTCAGACTCATCTTCTAATAATTGTGACCAGAGTATAAAATAAAAACTTAAAATTATTACAACTGAAATATTGAATATATATTATAAGCAATTTCTGAATTTGTTTATAATAAGTCAAAAAAGGGTTTGTTTCGAGTCAAATCCGTACCGTATTGAAATCAAAACAACTTGCTTTGATATGACCCACATTTGCACCATCAACAATTGCATCAAATGGACCATGCTTTTGAAGCCTTTCCTGCATGAATTTTATTAAATAATTATGGTTAGCAAAATATATATATAGTTCATCTTCAAGAGCTAATGTATACAAAGATTTCATCAGTGAAGATATAAAATTTATATTATTTATACCAGCACCACTATTGCAAAATCAGTAAATGAAAACTTTGAGGAACTATAAAATCTAAAACCTGAATTTTACCAGCAAAATTAGGACTTTCTCATTTCTCATTAATGGATTTAAGATCTTTGATTGATGGATATCCCCAAATACACAAAACATAATTGTATAAACCCTAAAGAACTGACCTTATCATTTTTCCCAATATCTCGAGCATGGAGTTCTTTCGGCGACTTCAATGGGGACATTTCACAAACACCTGTTGTGCACAATCAATCTCTCACCGGCGATGGAGTTGCAGTAGCTCCTTTGTAAGCTCTACCGCCGGGAGAATCGCCTATGAAGATGATGAAGAATATTTTCGTGTATGAAGATAAAAATTATGATACTCACCTTTAAAAGAAGAAAGACGAATCTAGAGTTACATATGTAGATCGTACCCTAAAGAAAAAGAGATCGTCTAAAGATCGTCTGTAGAAGATCGACCGTAGAAAATGAAGAATTTGGTCGAAAGGAAAAGATATCAATTGATTGGAAGGAAAAAATAAAATAAAATAAATAGAAATGATGAAGAAGAAGATCTGAGCGAACTGTAGAAATGATGAAGAAAGTCTTCAAAAGATCTGTGTGGACTGTAGATGCTTGAATTGAAGAGTCCTATTCATGAACTGTAGAGGAACAGGTGGGAAATGTTATATAGGTAATGTTATATAGGTAATACTAGCTTCATAGTCCGCCTAACTGGGCGGACATGTTTCAAGAGATATATTAAAGAAAAATAACAACAAATAATAATACTTTTAAAATGAAATAAGAATCCATAGTTGTAATGATAAGTTTGTACGAATTTTGATACATTAATAAATGTTACATAAAATTTATAGACGAAATAAGACTTCTTTGTAAACGACATTTGTTGTTGAATTAGTGTAATTGTCATCTCTGTCATAACAAATTATCTTCAATCCATTCTTGTTCTTAACTCGTGATACATCTACATAAAGTTGGTCATGTGAGAATACCGGTTTTTGCAGAAATAAACCAACTTGAGACAACGTCTGACCTTGACTTTTATTAATGGTTATAGCAAAGCAGACTTGAACAGGAAATTGCCTCCAATTCAATTTGAAAGGAATCTTGTTGTCGGAAGGACTAATAACCATTCGAGGGTATCACAAATTGTAGAAAATTTTCATAAAATCATCAAAATATTTTCATAATACAAAAGACCATTAATTAGAAAGTGCGTAAACGGCAAAAAAAAATTGAATTCAAATTTTAAAATATAGAATACGATTGTAAGAGTAGTTTTTATACATCAAATAATGTTAACTTCTAATTTATTAGACGTTAAAAATTATGATATGAAAGATAAACCACATATACGACAAGTTAATAAAAGATACAATTGCAGCAAACTAACCCTCAAGACCAAAAACATAATTAATCTTAAAAATACAAATTCATCTTATGAAAAAATAATCTTAAAATTATATAGAATATGTAATATGTAATAATCACATAAACTCAACCATGATTACTTATATCAATATCTGATGGAGTATATTCTCATAATCATCCTGTGAGTATTGGGGTAAATTGTGATTAGGGATCATATTTTGATTAACGGGTGATGGTTGTGGCCTGTGGGTCAATGGTCAACTCTGGATTATCATCTCACCCAGAATTATTAGCAACTCTTGCAGTCATAGGCTGGTAAACATCCTCAATCTTTTCTTCAAATTAACTAAATGAAAAAAAAATCATTAGACTGTAAGAGAATACCTTACTAATATCTCTAAACAATGACTTTTTGGATAAGTCGTGATCCGACACGCCCGTTTAAACAGAAAATAAACCACATATAAAGCAGAGTTAAACAACAGAGTCAAACCTAATTTCTCCATAATTTCTGCATATGCCCAAACCTAATTTCTCCATAATTTCTGCATATGCCACCAGATATACAACAGAGTTAAACTTAATATACAGTAATACATTCTATAGAATGTCCAAAAACGATTTAGAAAAAAAAAATCTAATCAGCATCCTAGTTATTTAACAAATATAATCCGACTTATAAAAAAACGATTTAGAAGATTGTATTCATAAAAACATACATGGTGGCCGATGTTTTATATGTTTGAGCCATTTTGCACAATTTAGTGCGTCTGTACCTGATAATGCAACTTTCCTAAACTATTCAAGAAAATAAAATTTAAGAAGCGGATTAATGTTTGAGCAACCTATATTAATTTTGGTCAAATAAAAGTCAACTTTTTTATATAAACAATTACTAAAAAGGATAAATAATTAAATACATAATAAACCTCACAAATACATCGATTTGAAGGGTCTAAATTGAAGAATTTATCTTCGTTTTACCAACCACAATCCACATTTTATTCTAAGCCTACTTTATCACATGATCCTATCTATCAACTTAATATATGCGAACTCTTTTACTTGGTGTGTTTCCTAGGCTTTAAATCACGTAATATTTAATATAAAAGAACAACCTAATTTATGAATATTTGTTGGATAGTTAAAGAAAAATGTTTTTTGAAATTAACTAAAAGTATACCAAATATATTTAAAGCCTCTCGTCGCCGTCATTGCTTCTGTTAGACTTCCCCTCACCGCCAATGCTTCTCCCAGACTTTCCCTTTGCCATTGCAAAGCCAAAACAAACCCAAAAAAGCTTGTTTTTACTGCATATTTGTGATAGCAACACTGCAAAACAGCAGGCTGTTAAATGTTAACAACATCTTCAACATTAAAGAAGTTTAAAAGCATCGCAAAAATCCAAATGGTTCGGGTAAAAAAAGGTGACCTTAGCCCTAACGTTAATCTGCTCACCATGCTAAACTCATAATTAAAAAACAATTACTTTATTAATATATTTTTAAAAGTTGAGCAATGTATATATAGAATTGACCTGATGAAGATCAAATATCAATTGAGCAAGATCTTCAATGGTGCAAATATCATGATTTGGTGGTGGGGAAATAAGTGTGACCCGAAAGTTATAATGTTACACCAAAACGCCCCGATGCTACATGAAATATTATAATAACAATGCATCAGAAAATGTAAAAATCCAGAAGCATGATCAAGCACAATTATTATTATGTTGCATTTATCAGTTTTCAACTTGTTCCTAAACAACCTTTAGTAACAGTATGGAATATATCTTTCTTGCTGATCCAAATTCTAATATGTTCTTGAAGTATGATAAAGCACAATTGTTATTGCGTTCGAATTATCTAAACCTGATATAATATAGACATAAAGTTGTAGTAACCTAATATTTAACTAACTCTACAACTAAGGCCAAATTAATCAAGAAAAATGGTAATGTCTTCATCGATACGTCTATTATCTCTCATTAGCAGCTCCATCATGCCCGTATTATAAACCAAACTGCCAAACAACGAATTAATACTTTTAGAATGCTACCGTCTTTATTATCATCAATGAAAGAAATAGAGCAAACATTTTAATTTCATGTAAAGGTACCATTTTTTAGCATGATAAAAGAAAGACAAAATAATGAAACAAAGGTACCATATTTATCATATTAAGATAAATCAGGCATTTTCTTCGATGCAGAATCTTCAAGATCTTTCAACTGATAATCGGGTATTATTACGGACGATAAAAAATTGAACCACCAACTGACCCGACAATATGGAAGAAATCAAAATGATCTCGTTTGAGCATGTAACGCAAAAAGTAGCTCTAACACTTTAATTAACGAATCCACCATAAAATCAAAATTCATTGAATCCTTGGACTCTTTAACATAAGGACAACATTAGCAATATTAGTTTGTTGGGTCTCTAGGACGTTATTGTCATCTAAATCATTATAATAATTAAAAGTATACAATCTAAAATGTTTACCAGGATCCGATCTTCCAGCACGTTGATCAGCAGAAGCTTAACATTTGATCTTCACATACCCCGGGATACTTTACACCATCAATTGTTAACGATGTTTATGCAATGTAGTAGTAGCAAGCACCACTTTTATTGCCCCTTCATGAGTCGCTTCAAATAGTCTCCCATGAAGCTCGGTTGGAAGATTGGGCAAAGTATTAACTATGGTATTTTACACCGTGTTCTAAGTTAAAGAATCTCCTCAATTGTTTCGATTTCCTCCGGCCTGTTAGGAACACCAATATGTCACCATCTCCAGGTGGTAGAGTGACATGAATCTCAAGCACCCTAACAACAGCAACATTTATAAATTTATTGTGCAAGCTTCAAATATAATAACATGACCAACAATGAATAAAAGGGATTTTACACATTATCGCATAGTTCAATTCAATAAATGCAAGGTCTAGACGTTTGTTATTAATTCTAATTCTATAATTCTAATTCTAAAATTGCAATCAATTAAAATTCATCTCAAGTAAAAAGTAATCTGATTATATAACATGTAAAGCTTCCAACTTTACACCAGATTTCATCTTTTAAAACAAACCCTAAAATCAATACTATTGGGTATCATCAATCAAACCCTACAAACCAAAATATCCAAATTTCCCACTTTTAGAGCAGATTCATGGTTGAAGATTGATTTCATTATATGTAATAATGAAAACCGACATGAGATTAAAGATGAACATAATGACATTTACCTCTTAAACGGAGAAAGAAGAAGTATGAAGATGATAAAGTGATGTCGATCAGCTGGTCTCCACCCACCCTTAGAAGCAGTCGTCATTGCCCACAACTCCGTTGCACCACAATCAACATAGCCCTAACCACAACGACGACATCACTACACCAAGCCCCCTGGCGACTGCCACATCCAAACATCGTCCCCACCATTGACGGCTCACACCCTATTAACCATCATCGCAAACTTCAATTTCGGGTATCAAATCCAAGAAGAAAGAATGAATTTTTTATAAAGAGATTTGGTAAAAGATAGAATAGTATTTTAGTATCGTGCCCTAGAAATTGAGGAAATGGGCAAGATGAGAAAAGAGGTGAAATCTCTATTCGTAGATGAGCAGTAAGATTTCAAAGTTAATATGGTAATGTGGGAGACGATGGCGAGAGAAGAGAGAGAGGATCAATGGGGTAATTAAAGGTGGCATTAGTAGCCAATAAGAATGTTTGAAAGTACTGAGTTTTCAAACAAATTTCAAATGTAGCCTCATACATAGGTTAAGATAGTAAAGCCCTATCTCCAGAGTCTAGCCACCCCAACTAAAAAAGCCACTCCACACTTGGCCACCATCACATACCCTACTTTCAAAAAAATTTAATCTTCCGAATAATTAATTATTTAGATAATGATGAGTGACATATTTAATAAAGTATCATGTTTACCAATGCTTACAAGTTCTAAAATAACAAACATAAAAATGATCTAATAAGTAAAACACAAAGTCAAGATAGAAAGAGGGCTTAGGCCGCTCGGTATGGTCCAAATTTTCACCGGGCGTGGGGGTGTGACTCGGCAGCCACGCCGTGGGTAGGCAACAATCGACGCTCGGCAACGGGCGTGGGAGATGGATTTGGGACGAAAAATAGCCGTTGTCAAACGGCATTATAGCCGTTAGAATTAAAAAAAAAACTTTTTTTTTAATTATTTACCTATATATATTACACACTTTCACTCATTTTATACACACAATTAACACATTTTACTCTCTACAAACTCCTATCTTCATACCTCTCTACTTACAATGGATCCACACAACAATCCTCCACAAACACCCAATCAACCTTCACAACAAAATATACCACCGAACCTAGGATTTGGTTGCTTCGACCAATATGCCAACATCCTAAATCCCGGTGTTGTCTCACATCCACAATATTATCCACAAACCGCACCTCAATTTCAACTCCCTCAATTTCAACAACCCCAATATTCACAAAATGTATCCGAATTTGCACCCACCGGCCAATATTTTCAACAACAACAAATTCATCAACAAGCCCAAACACAAGAACGACAAGCGGGGGGGAGCAAGAGAAAGGCGAAAGGGAAAGGGAAAGGGAAAAGGAAAGAAAAAGAGGTTGTTGAAGACGTTGAGGGAGAAGATGTGGAAGAAGACACACAACTTCCATGGACAGAAAAGGAGGAACTTGAGTTGTGCCGAGCTTGGTGTGCGACTTCTAAAAACGAGAAGGACGGGAATGACATGAGAATTAAAAACTATTGGGAAGCCATTCTTTCTAAATTCCATACCTTCTTGGGAGTCTCGCCATACCTAAAAGACAATAGTCTTAGTAGCAAATGGCGTGACATAAACAACAAGGTTACAACAAACTCTCGTCGGAAAGAAGTTGCGGAATGGCCGCGTTTGATGTTTTGGAGGCCGCCAAGAAACAATAAAAAGTTGAAAAAATGGCCATGCTTTTGAGCTAGATCGATATTGGTTGATTTTAAAAGAGGATCCAAAATGGATCGGCACAATTACTAAAGATCAACAACAATCGAAGCGCTCAAAAAGTTCATAATCGGTTGACGTTTCTGATGGTCGTTCTCGTGTCAACCTTGATGCAGGGGACGATGAATTTCCCGATGACCTATTCGACGACATTGATGAAACCCCAACTCCTCTTGAACGACCAATTGGAAGAGACAAGGCTAAACGAGCGGGTAGGCATGCTGCGGAAAAGGAAGCGAAGAGCAAGCATAGGTAAGACATTCAAAAACGATTAGACGAGCACTTTGAGGCAACGAAAGAGCGCGTAGAGATGCGTCGTCAACAAGTTCAACTGGAACAATAACGACGCCAGCAAGAGAGGGAGAAAGAAGAAAGAGAAAGGCCGCTTGCAACCGAACAAAGAATGATCAATAATTTGAATATTTTGAGTATGCAACCGCCGCCAGGCTTGCCGCAAGAAGATCTTCAACATTTCCTAGCCGCGAAGGAAAGGGCTCGAAAAGCCATGAGCGATTTAGGATTGTAGTTTTTTTATTTTAAGTATTTTAAATTTTAAGTATTTGTATTTTTATTTTAATGTATTTGTACTTTTAATTTAATGTATTGTTATATTAATTTTAATGGAAGTATTATGTTTAAAAAATAAATGGAAAAGAAATGATGAGATGAAAAATAAAATGGTGTGGTGTGGTGTGGTGGGTATTTCCACCAAATGATGTGGTGTGGTGGTGGTGTGGTGTATGAGGTGGCGATGACATGGCGGAAAAGGGCACCACCACATGTGGGGCCCATACCTATGTATGATTCACAAAGAAAGCAGGGGTGGAGACCATAGGATATGGAAGACCGTTGAAGGAGAAGATTAGGTCATCAATTTTGGATGAAAACAAAAGAAACTTATAAAATAAATTTAGCCCTAACCAATTTTCATTAAAAAAAGAGAAATGCTAACAAGTGTCCTTAATGTAATGGTTAAAAAATTTTCAATGCTTAAAAATTATGTACAATTAATTACATAAAAAATCACCCCTAAATTTCACTAACCACATAGTAGTGGGATGCATAAATACTTGTACATTAACTACTTTAATTGTTCTTAACCATTATCCTAAGGACACTATTAATAAACCCCTTGAAAAAAACGGAAAAACGACCTTCAGAAAACTGATTTCCCCAGAAAACCCAGAGATATCAAAATACAATTAGGCGCAATTCTCGAGAATTTTAGTGAAGTGTCGCCACTCACCGAGCCAAAACGATGCCGGTTTGGTGTTCCTCCCCAATGTCTATGCTCTCCTTTTCCAGCATCAACAAACTAGTCGCCTCTTCTCAGTTTCAATCCCGAGGTGTAATTAGCAGAAGAATCTCTGCCAAAATGCCAACTGGTTCATCATCATTCCAACTCACTCACACTATAAAGTTACCGAGTCAACCCACCGAACTCGTCACGGTTGTTGCCGCCCCTGGTCTCCCCGATTCCGATTTCAGGCGAGTAATTCCACTTTATCCTTTGTTTCTGTGATCAATCGTTTAAATTGCATCAATCAATTGAATTACGTTGTCGAATATTTGTAAGCTTAGGTAAAGTAAGGGTTATGGTAAAAAGGCAAAATGTTGTTATACAAATTAGACATGATCAGCTTACTAATTACAATAATCGATCCTATTTTTCGTGTGCAGTTTTCCTCACAATTTATAGGATTGCTCTACCTTTATCATGCGTTATAATCATCTGACTGAGTTTTTTTTATCATAATTTATAGGTTGATTTGAAGTTCAAATGACAATCCCTTTCCCGAATTCTTTACTTTTTTACTCTGTACATTGTCTCTATGTTCAGCTCTGTATGTCAATGATGCAGGAATGCTATTGGTTCATCTTTATTTGAGCAGTGGCTAAACAACATTCAAACTGAAAAAGGGCTCCTTGCAGATGGATCTTTGTCTTTAAAACAAGTGCTCATTCAGGTAGCAATACAATTTATTTGTGTCAGTTAATTTGTTTTACTTCTACTAATCGTTCTTGATGGTATTTTTATGCCTCAACACATTTATCTATTGTCCAAATTATACAAAAACGTATCCAACTTGACACAAAATGTATCAGATTATAAAACTTACCCTTTGATCTAACCAACTATGAAGACCTAACTTTTGTTGTAATATCTTGTGTTTGATATTTTTGCAAAATAGGGTGTGGACATGTTTGGCAAGCGTGTAGGCTTTCTCAAATTTAAAGCAGATATCATTGACAAGGAAACAGGACAAAAAGTATCTTCACCAACTTAATTCTTTTATATATTTATTATATTTACCAATTTGTCGATAACATTTTCTTAACACATTAAAATCCATCAACTTTATCAGGTTCCAGGTATTGTGTTTGCACGAGGGCCAGCTGTAGCTGTTCTAATCCTACTAGATTCAGAAGGAACAACTTACACTGTGCTTACCGAACAGGTTTTCCTGTGTATATATAATTACACTTTTGTTTATCTAATGATCAAGTTACTATAACTATTGTTTTCCAATATTTAAGGTTAGGGTGCCTGTTGGGAAGGCCATACTGGAGCTGCCAGCTGGCATGTTGGACGATAATGTGGGCGATGTTGCCGGTACAGCTATACGTGAGGTCAGAGTTGACCATAAGTTTTGTTTTTATGTATGTAAACTTTTTTTTATGTTCATGAATCATGATATAAATGATAGGTCGAAGAAGAGACTGGAATAAAATTAAATCTAGATGATATGGTTGATCTCACATCCTTCTTAGACCCGTCAACTGGATGCAAAGTTATTCCTTCACCGGTATATATAATATAAATTAAATTAATTTAATTTAATTTAATACATGTGATAGTATTTAAGCATCTAAAATTAATATTATTTTTTAGGGTGGGTGTGATGAGGAACTTAGTTTACTTTTATACAGAGGGAGTGTAAGTGCAGATGTTATTAAACAACTGCAAGGAAAAGAAACGGGACTTAGGGAACATGGTGAGTTGATAAAAGTGCGTGTGGTTCCTTATGAAACACTTTGGCGTGTGACGCCTGATGCAAAAGTGTTGATGTCGGTTGCAATTTATGAAATGGCCAAAAGAGACGGTTTGTTGCCTCTAACAAACTGATCGATTTGGTGGCTGATTTAACTCTTTTCTTTCTTTCTTTTTTTGTAATTTGAGATGGAGTTGATTTTGCATTTACATAATCTGTGTACAACTGCCAACAGCTTGTGCTGTTGATGTTTAAGAGAGTTTTGCTTCCTGGTAGTCTGAATAAACGACTTCCCACCAAGTAGTTGGCAAGCTCATGTAGTACTTTTTCATGTCAATCTTGGATGTTGTAAAGTCGGGAGACCTAGGTTGGATGTATCTAGCCGTGCACAAAATAACCGAAACCGAAACCGGTACCCGAACCGCAACCGAAACCGGTCAAAACCGGTTTTGACCATAACCGGTTCGGTTATTGAGTAACCGATCGGTTAGTAACCGGTTGGGGTTTTTATGGTTCGAACCGGTTAGTAACCGGTTAACCGAACCGGTTTTGACTCGAAACCGACCGCAAATTTGGTCAACACACCGGTTTTGACCGGTTAACCGGTTTGTAACCGAAACCGAACCGGTTACAATACCCCTTACACCGGTTAGAGTTTTCGAGTCCCCAAAGAAACCGGTTAACCGAAAACCGGTTTTGACCGGCTTTGACCAAAACCGGTTTGGGTCAAACCCGAAACCGGTTTTGTCAAAAACCGGTTTGTGTGCATCCCTAGATGTATCCTTTACAACACTCTTTATTTTTTTTTATTACCCTTATCAATTGCGCATAAACATGTTACAAATAAGATGTATGGCCTACTAGTACTTTAAATATGTAAAATGGAGATTGTGATAAAACTAATGTCAAATTTGTCATTACATATATATGTGCGAAATAAAACATTGTTAAATTTTTATTAAACCGCGGCTTAAAGTTGAGGGGTTGTTGAGGCAGTTGCATGTTTGAAACCGGAAGAGGGAAAGATTTGGTAGGGGTGTGTGGAATTTGGAAATCAGCCAATTAAATTAATTGATATTTATAATTGTTAGGATATGGGCTTGTATATTTGGGTTAAATAATTAAATAGATTAAAGATATAAATAAAGATGTTATACATAATAAAAAATAAAAAAATCATAAATATACAAACACACAAATATGTATGTATATTACTATTTGATTTTTTTGACAATCCGAATTTTACAATGGAAACCAAATTCAATCCGGAAACCAAACTATTAATTTGGTTCAAGTCCAAACCGATCTAAAAAAAGCAGAAAACCAATCTAAAAAAGCAGAAAACCAATCTAAACGATTTCTACATTATCAAAATAGAAATTCATATCTTTAAATTCATTTATCTTATGCATTGATAGTAAAATATGTTTATGTTCAATTCACAGCTATGAACAATATTTTCGTTATCTCAAATTTTAAATTCAAATTGAAGAGTAAAAGATCATTAAAAATAACCGACTTAGGTATTTACTTAACAAGAGAAAGAGTCGAAGAAAGTACAATTGTACAAATCATGATAAACGTATATCGATTATTTATTTCATAGTAAATCCGTTTTGCCGTGATTTTAGAAAAGATATATTTGAACTAAGATTAATACCGAATGGATATATACAATATAGAGTTGGATTAGAAGTCGGAAACCACTTTTTTTTCCCTCTATAAATAAAGACTTGTTTTATCTTCACAATCCATATAATTCTACTCTCGTAACTTTCTGCTTTCTTAATTCTTAATAAGATTCTGTTTTGTTCATTCGTAAGTTTATTATGGCGGGTGGGGCAGTAATGGGTCCGGGTAGCTCTAAAGCGTATCCCGGAAAGCTTACGAGCAATGTGATTATCGCATGCTTATTGGCAGCCTTTGGTGGCTTGATTTTCGGGTATGATATCGGTATTTCCGGTGGTGTAACATCCATGTCCCCGTTTCTCAAAGAGTTTTTCCCTAAAGTTTATAGACAGCAGTCACAAATCGTTGCATCAAGCAACCAATACTGCAAATTCAACAGCACGACATTAACGATGTTCACGTCTTCCTTGTATTTGGCGTGGCATCATGGTTTGCGGGCTCCATAACCAAGGCGTGGGGCCGGAGAACTTCCATGCTTATCGGCGGTTTCACCTTCTGTTGTGGAGCAGTCGTTAATGCCTTTGCGATCAACGTGTGGATGCTTATCATTGGTCGTTTGCTTCTCGGTGTCGGCATCGGTTTCGCCAATCAGGTAATTACTTTAATATTAATTTAGTTATGCAACCCTTGTCATGTACTCCCTTCATCCCAATTTCAATTTTATTGTCCACCTTTTTATTTTAATAATGTTTGAAAATTATCATTAACAAAGCGCAAAAAACGCACCTTCTTAAATTGTGTGTTTGTTACATGTTTGGTGTTTATAATTGTAGGCTGTCCCTCTATACATATCCGAGATTGCTCCTTACAAGTATCGTGGTGCTATGAATGTGATGTTTCAACTCTCCATCACCATCGGAATCCTGGTTGCAAACGCACGGGTTTGCTCAGATATCGGGCGGATGGGGGTGGCGGTTGAGTTTGGGCGGTGCCATCGTCCCTGCTATATTCTTCATCCTTGGCTCCTTTTTTGTGGGAGATACTCCAAACTCACTTATCGAGCGTGGAAAGCTGGAAGAAGCCAAACAAAGGTTACTGGTAATCCGTGGTGTTGATGACGTGGATGAAGAGTTCAATGGCAGCAACTGAAGAAGCTAAAAAGATCACAAACCAATGGGCGAATCTTCTTAGACGGAAATATAGACCCCAAGTTACTTTCGCGATTGCAATTCCGTTCTTCCAACAGTTGACCGGAATGAATGTTTTACGCTCCCGTTTTGTTTAAAACGATGGGATTTGGAGATAACGCTTCACTCTTTTCGGCTCTCATCACGGGTGTCGTGAACATGCTTGCAACTGTCGTTTCGATCCTCATGGTCGATAGACAAGGGAGAAGGTTTTGGTTTCTTCAAGGTGGCATTCAAATGTTTATTAGTCAGGTAACAAAAATATTTAACTTTATAATTGTTAATTTTGTTCCAAGTTTAATTAATGAAACACTAATAATTATGATGGATGTTAATTAATGTTTTGTAGATTGTGATTACGGTTGCGATTGCTTTGAAGTTTGGGGTAAACGGGAACCCGGGGGTGCTTTCGACATGGTATTCGTTTCTGGTGGTTGGGTTCATTTGCGTGTACATCGCCGGGTTCGCGTGGTCGTGGGGTCCACTGGGTTGGCTCGTGCCCAGTGAAATCTTTCCGCTCGAGATCCGGTCAGCAGCTCAAAGTGTTAACGTTTCAGTCAACATGATATTCACCTTCTTTATTGCGCAGATTTTTCTCCAAATGTTATGTGCTTTTAGGTAAGTTAAAATTTTATGTTTACACGGTATAATAATTAATTATATGCAATTAGATGATTAATTTCTTAAGTATTAATTTGTGTTTGTTTTCAGGTTTGGGCTGTTTATCTTCTTCATGTTCTGGGTGGTGGTAATGACGATCGTAATTTACTATTTCTTGCCGGAAACTAAAGGAATTCCGATTGAAGAGATGGCCGGAATCTGGAAGGAACACTGGTATTGGAAAAGATTTGCTTCCGTCGCTGATGAAGAAAAGGTGGAAGTCAAGGATACCAACAAGATATAAATTAGTCATTAGGTTTTTTATTACTCATATTTTTATTTGCTTATATTTTTTAGTATTATTTTAGTTTGAGTTTAACTGAAAGTTTGGGGATTTTTTTAAGTTTATATTTCCGTTTAGTTACGATTTTGTAAGCCTACGCTATTTTATCAATGGATACATAGTAATTTTCTTATGTTTAAAATTATTAGTGATGTATTCTATTTCTTTTTTTATTGTCGCGTGAGAAAATAAATGGTGATTTGCTAACATATACTACTATTAGTTTTAGTTAAATGAAAAATTTAGAAGTTAAACGTAATAATTAATTTATAGAATATGAATTTCAAATTTCTGAAGTTTTTTGAAAGTTGTATTTTGAGGAACCGTCGAAAGCTACATAATTGTCTATTTACAAATTTGATTGCGTTAATGCACTAATTCATTTGGGCAGTGATAATTTTTAAGGTCATTTGGGAGTTCTTTTTTAACGGCAAATGATATTAGCAAATTAGCATAGGTGGAAGCAACAAAGAGAATCATTCCATGTTGATGGAGTTGGTATTTGAAACCCAAACTAAATACACCAAATTTACATTTATGTTCCCCTTTGTAATTCAACTATTAAGAATAATTGTCAGGATCGATTAACTATGAATTATTTAATAAACACCTTTAGATCTAATTGATGATATAAGTTACAGCGGATTAACACTATATCAATATAATTAAGAACGAGAACTGTAAGAACAATGTGTAATAATATTAAGAACACAGTTTCACAAAAAGCTTCAATGTATATTATTGATTAACAATACACACGTACGTTTACAATTCGTAAGGAACTATATATAATAGTCCTTGAAGCCTAACTATTTACCCTAGTTATTCTAGGACTTGATTTACATTGAATTATAAAAGATATACATTGAATAACATTCTATAACTAACTCTGTGAAGATCTCGGACTTGATATGCTTCCAAAACGTATACTAGTAGTAATACCAATCACCAGTAGTAAATAAGCATCGTCAGTAGTAACTCTGGTAATCAGTAGTAAGTCCAAAACCAACGTCAGTAGTAACTACTAATGATCAGTAGTATCTTCAATATGTGCATGATCAGTAGTAAGCTAGTTATAGACTTCACCCAGTATCAACTCATCAGTAGTAATTGGTTCTGCCCCATCAGTAACAACCATAGTCTTCATCAGTAATAACTATAATCAGTACTAACTGCAGCATCAGTAATAAGTTGAATTGTGATCTGTTCCAACAATCTCCCCCTAAACTTATTGATTCTCTTTTAATCAATTAAGTTTCTTTTGTTCTTCTTCTTCCCTCTTTCTTTTCTCTAAGGTTCTTTGATTCTGTTGATGTCTTTGTTCAATAATGTATTTGCTGTTTTTCTTTGTAAAATAGTTCAATTTGTTCTGAACATTACAGCATCATATGGTTTCATTATAGAGTTTGTGAATATCTGATACATAACCTTTTCAGAGTGTGGATATTCTTTTTCATACAAATAAAGCTCACATCTTTTGCTTGACCTTTCAAAGAAGTACATATTTGCAGTTGGTATTACATTCCAAGCATAAACATTTTCTGGACTTGTAAATAGTTCTGGGTAGTTATCTGGATAAAATGCAGCATCAATCATTCTTGTTAAGTATCCATCACCAGACTCTTTCCATGATTTCTTTGTCATCCTTGGTTTTCCAATGATCAGAAGTTTAATTTCATCACTTCTTGAACAGGATCTGATTAATGGTAACCATCCAGTAAATCTTTGTACAGCGTTATCTTCCCTTACAATCTCTATAACATTGTTAGGCATAACTCTCCAATTGATGATTGGATTGTTTTGTATGGGAGCAACAGGTACTTCAAGAACATGAATAATTTGTTCTGTTTTTGACTTCTTTTGAGTACTCTGTTCTTGAGTAATAGCCTTTCTTTTCTTTGATTTGGGAGTTGAGGATTCACCAGTAGTTGATATACTACCAGCTTTAAATAAACTTGGACTGATTGGAATTAAGGCTTTTGATTTCTTTTCTTCTTCAGCTTCTTGTTCAGCCAAATCTTTCTTCTTGGCAGTGCAATATTTTTCTACAATTGTGATCATTTTCATTCTGCCAAAGGACTTTGCATTGTGCCCTTTTGTTTTGAGAAATTCAATCATATTGGTCTTCTGTTCAAATACATCATCTGTTAATTCACTTTTAGTTCTTTTGCATTCAGATACCAGATCTTCAAGACATTTTATATGTTCTTCTTCAACTTTTCTAAGTCTTTTAAATTCTGCTTTTTGAGCTTCTAACTGGATATCTGTTATTTGAACAGGTATTTCTGATTCTTGAGATTTCTTCTTTTTCTTTTCCTCAAGAGCTTGATACATAGCTACTTTCTCCAAGTATCTCTTGTGCTTCACCTTCCATCTTGATTGTTTATCAGCTTTGACAAGATTGATTTTGTTTACCATGTAGTGACCTAGTGCTCTGTTAGGGTAATCTTCATCATAAATTTCTTTACCCTTTCCAATACAAGCTGAAGGTGGAGGTGGAATATATTTCATATCAGGGACACCTCTGATTATTATAGATGGAGAAAATAATCTAAGTTCATTCTCTGCAAGAATTTTTGGATGTTGAGGAAGTGAGCATTCATCAGCTTCAAACCAGTTCACATTATCATCAATGTCAGGTATGATAAGTGGTTGATCAGGTGTAGGTGGTTTGGTGATGATTTCAAAACGTTCTCTTTCAATTAGCTCTGGGAGCTCTAGTTCTTCCTCTTCAGTAGTAACTAAGGTAGTTACTACTGGTGTGACTTCAAGAGTTACTACTGATAGGGCATCAGTAGTGTTTGGTGTAGTTATTTCCTCTTCTTGATTTACTACTGCTATGATATCAGTAGTAGGAATTACTACTGGTTCTTCTTGTTGAGCTTGTTCTTCCATAGGAGCAGTAGTAGTAGCCTCATCATCAATATCCATCTTTTCTAGGCCTTCATCAACTGTTGTTTCTTTGAGATTGAGGAGAGAAGTTTCTGCTGCTGCAATGGATTCATCTATCATGGTTTGAATATTGTCCTTCTCCCCCTTAGTGAGCTCAACAGGTGGAGCATCACTATTTTCAACCTTCTTTTTCAACTTTCTAATAATTCTTGTTTGTTGAAGAAGCCTGTGCTCATACATTCTCATTCTCTTGTTGATGGTATTGATATGCTTCTTCATTACTGTCATTGTTTTTCCCTGATTAGTGAGATATTTAAGGCAGTCATGTACAGTGGATTCAAGGTATCCCAACCTATCCGTCAATTGTGTTTGTTTAATACTGCCCTCACTCCATCTAGCAAGATCATCGGGCTCACTGACAGGTACATTGGCATTAAGGTTTTCCATCCTTTCCGTTAATTCAACAGTTTCAGTTCTACCCTCATCACTTCTTGGTGATGAAATGGGTTGTTTGGACACTCTCTTCTTCCTAGAAGAAGCAGTAGTGCCCCCCCCTTGTGGTTTCTTGGCACCGGGGTCCTCTCAGTAATTCCTCAAAAGAGTCATCACTGAGAGTTGCCGAGGTTTGGGTCTTAGTGATGTTCTCACTATCCTGTGCACCCACCTTTGGGGCATCAGTAGTGAGAGCCCTTTCCTCATGTCCTCTCTCCTCCTTGGAGGACAACTCTTGGAGCCTGGGGTTTGACTCAATTTGTCCCCTGGTGTCCTTTAAGGAAGATTTCTTCCTTTTATAATGTTTCTGGATTGATTTGGTCAAAGGTCGGTCTTCTACAGAGTGAAGAGTAGCACTCTGCAGATTTAAATCATGTTCCTGGGACACATTCAGGACATCTATTTGAGTGGGTGATTGAGTGACTATGTGGGGTGGTGTTTGGGCTGCATTTGGGGGTGATGGAGTGGGTTGAGGTTCAATTTGGGTTGTATCTTTGATTGAACCCTCTCCAATATGTTGTTGATCTTTGATCATGTTAGGAAACAGAGGGGTTTCCTTGCCCGAAAATTTAAATTGTTTTCTCATATTAGAGAAAACTTTCTTGTTCAACTCAGGAATTATAAAAATGTTTTTGGGAGTTGACAAGTTTTGTAATTCACAGTTTAAGATATGTTGAAGAAATCTGGGATACATTAAAAATTTTGAAGCACTAAGATTTCCCAACATACCTTCAAAAATCATATTTGAAAAATTAAATACTTGGTCTGTGCATAAACAAACAACAGCAGATGCTATTGATTTGTTAAACTCATTCCAGGTACTTCTTTTAGGAGAAATACAATGTTGAATGTTATGAACAAGAAATTTCCATTGTGGGGAGAGAAGACCCTTTTGAAAAGTGACTATGTCAAGTCTTCCCTCATATCCCATTTTACTTAAAATTTCAACAATGTGTTCCTTAGGAAGAGAAAACATACCTGAATCGTCATGTAGTTGCAGATGGTGACTGATTGATTGTTCAGTTATAGTGACAGTTTTTCCATCCACGGTTGATTTGATCATAGACATCGTCGACCCTTCGGTTCGTTCAACATTTGTCCAGAAATCAACCAAGTGTTGTTGATATGCTTTCGGATTTACGGTTAAAGCAAACTTGATGTATGAGTTCTTCAAGAATTGTACGATTGGACGAAAGTCTTTTGTGCCGTCTGGATTCTTTAGGAATGCACACATATTGTGAAACTCTGAGTATTTCAGATTTGTTTGAACATCAAGAGATTGTAGAGTTGCCATTGTTGTTGATTTTGAGAAGTTTTGATCGTTTGATTTGAGAGAAATAAGCAAGAATTTTGTTACTGATGCAAGGTTTATGATCGTGAGTTAGGGTTTATCGAGAGGATTTAGCAAATCGATGAGAGGATAATGCTAAACTAATCGACTTCAGCTATTTATATCTTACGATTTAACCTGCAAAAATACTGAATTGCCCTTCGAATCATAACACAACGACTATTTTCATGAGGGTTAGTTTGGTAATTTGATAGTTGAAAGACCAGTAGTAAATTATATGCCAGTAAGAAAACGTCAGTAGTATCTAAGAACGTCAGTAGTAACTAAGGATTTTGACATCAGTAGTAACTATAGACATCAGTAGAAACCACTAGCACACAAGACCAGTAGTATATGTGGATACCAGTAGTACTGTCTTACTAGTAGTATTTGTGTATACCTAATACACACCAGTAGTAGTGACCTACCAGTAGTATTTTGTGCACAAGCCTACATACCTGTAAAGCAGACCTACCAGTAGTAAAACACTTAAGCAAATAAATAACTTTTTACAACAAAAAACTTTACACATGATTTTGAGTGAGAAATTAATTTATTAAAATCATTCCAATACTGCTAACCAAGAAGCTGAATCTTCCTACATCAAATGCTTTTGTAAAAAGATCTGCTAATTGATCATCAGTATGAATTTTAACTACTTTGATTAACTTCTTTTCATTACAATCTCTTATAAAATGAAATCTTATTTCAATGTGTTTGGTTTTAGAGTGTTTTACTGGATTGTTCACAATACTAATAGCACTTTGATTATCAATAAAAATAGGAGTTTTAAGGATAGAGATACCAAAGTCTAGAAGCTGGTTTTGAATCCAAAGTACTTGAGCACAGCAAGCAGATGCAGCTACATACTCTGCTTCAGCAGTTGATGTTGATACATTTGTTTGTTTCTTGCATTGCCATGATACCAGTCTTGATCCAAAGAATTGACATCCACCAGTAGTGGACTTTCTATCTTGACATTCACCTCCATAGTCACTATCTGTGTAGGCTATGAGTTCAAAGGGTGAATCATGTGGATACCATAGACCAAGTGATGGTTTGCCTTTCAAGTATCTGATTATTCTTTTGATAGCCTGAAAGTGTAGTTCTTTAGGTCTTGCTTGATATCTTGCACACACACAAACACTATACATAATGTCAGGTCTTGATGCAGTTAAGTACATCAAAGAGCCTATCATTGATCTATATAAGTGTTCATCTACATCCCCCCCTCAACATCAGGATGTAGGTGTTTGTGTGTTTCCATTGGTGTACTTGCACTCTTGCAGTCTTTCATATCAAATTTCTCCAAGATGTCTTTAACATATTTTGATTGGTTTATCAAAATACCATCTGTTCTTTGATTGACTTGGAGTCCAAGGAAGAAGTTCATTGGACCCATGGAGCTCATCTTAAATTTGATTTGCATGAGATTTTCAAACTCTTTACATAATGAATCATTTGTTGATCCAAAAATGATATCATCTACATAGATTTGCACCAGTAGTATATCATCTTTGACCTTTCTTGTAAACAGAGTTTTGTCAATTGATCCTCTTTTGAAATCATTCTTCAGTAAGTATGATGACAATGTATCATACCATGCTCTTGGTGCCTGATGCAGGCCATATAGAGCTTTATCTAGTTTGAACACATAGTCACCATGTTTTGGATCTTCAAATCCTGGAGGTTGGCATACATATACTTCTTCTTCAATTTTCCCATATAGGAAGGCACTCTTTACATCCATTTGATAGACTTTAAACTTTTTGTATGAAGCATATGCTAGGAATATCCTAATTGCTTCAATTCTAGCAACAGGGGCATATACCTCATCATAGTCTATTCCTTCTTCTTGAGTGTATCCTTGGGCTACAAGTCTGGCTTTGTTTTTGATCACTATACCTCTTTCATCTTTCTTGTTTCTAAAGATCCACCTTGTTCCAATGGCTCTTTTTCCTTTAGGTAGAGGTACAAGTGTCCAGACAGCTTGTAATTTGAATTGAAGGAGTTCTTCTTGCATTGCCTCAATCCAGTTTGAATCCTTCATTGCTTGTTGAATCTTCTTTGGTTCATCCTGAGACAGAAAGCATTCAAACATACATTCATTAGCAATTAGACTTATATTACACATGTTTGCAGTTAGACTCTTATGTAATTTGCTTCTTGTCTGCATGCTTGAGTTCACATCACTAAGGACTTGATCCAGAGGATGATTCTTTTCAGTTCTAGTGCCGCGAACTTTATCAACACATAGTTGGTTTTCAAGATTGGACTCATTTGCTTCAGGAGATTGTTCCTCTTGAGGTTCTTCATTGTCATTGATGTTTGGTTCATCATCCTTTGCTGGTTCATAGTTACTACTGGGGTCAGTAGTATTTAGGTTGTTACTGGGATCAGTAGTATTTGGATTATTTAGGTTATTGCTAGGACCAGTAGTATTATGAGTACTATTACTGGTACCAGTAGAATTTGAATTACTACTGTCCTCATTGTCTGAATCACTACTGCTCTCAGAATTTGAGTTATTACTGTCCTCAGTATTAACTGTGGGAACAGTATCAGCTACTATGTATCTCCTCTCTTCTTGACCAGTATTGAAAGATGATGTTCCTTCCTTTTGAGTATGACAATTTGAATCACCTGCATTTATATCCATGTTAGTGTTAAAGGATTTGGTTAGATTGTCTATGTTAAATAGCCAATCTGGACCATTTCCTTGTTCATTAGGAATATTCTCATTAAAGGATACATTGATGCTCTCTTCAATAATCCTTAATCTTTTGTTGAACACTCTGTATGATTTGCTTTGAGTAGAGTATCCCACAAAGATTCCATCATCTGCTTTGCAGTCAAACTTACCAATTTGTTCTCTTGTAATCAGAATAGTACAAGGACAACCAAATGATTTTAAAAAACTTATGGACGGTTTTCTTTTATTAAAAAGTTCATATGGTGTTTTATGATGTGGCTTAACTATTAATACTCTGTTTTGTAAATAACAGGCAGTATTGACAGCTTCAGCCCAAAAAGTGATTGGTAACTTTGAATCTGCTAACATTGATCTTGCTGCTTCAATGATGGTTCTATTTCTTCTTTCAGCTACACCACTTTGCTGAGGAGTTCTAGGTGAGCTGTATTGCCTGTCAATACCTTTAAGATCACAAAAGTTAATTAAGTTAGCATTTTTAACTTCTGTGCCATTATCACATCTTATGGCTTTAACTTTTTGATCAGATGTGTTCTCCAGTTTAACAATTAAATTCTTGATGAGTTCACCTGTTTCATCTTTTGTCCTGAGAAAGAAAACCCATGTATATCTGGAAAAGTCATCAGTAATAACAAGACAATATTGTTTCTTTCCAATACTCATTACATTTGTAGGTCCAAAAAGGTCCATATGTAAGAGTTGTAAAGTAACAGAAATAGAGTTTACAATTTTGGACTTATGAGAAGACTTATGTTGCTTATCTTTTAGGCATGCAACACAGTGAGATCACACATGAACTGTTTTTGTGGTAATCCAATTACCAAATTTTTTCTTACAAAATTGTTCATATTTTTAAAGTTTGTGTGACACATCCTTCTATGCCAAAGTTCTGATTCAGTAGTGTTTGCCTTGGATATAAAACAGTTGATCTCATTTGAAGAAATGAGTTCTCCCCCTATATCCAGGCAATACACATTATTTCTCCTTGGAGTTCTCAAAACGACATATTTTTCATCTAAAACAAAATCAGGAGAAAGAATGATGCACTCAATATCTGTGAAAAATTTTTTGTTATTTTTATCACATACTTGAGACACACTGACAAGATTGTATTTTAGCTCAGCTACATAAAATACATCATCAAAAGTAATTTTACCATTAGTAACAGTACCTTTGCCTGAAATCTTACCTCCCTTTGGGTTCTCACCAAAGGCCACATATCCTCCATCAAATGACTTGAAATTTTTAAGAATTTGCAGATTTCCAGTCATGTGCCTTGAGCATCCACTATCAATGTGCCATGTTCTACCTTCTTCAGGGATCTGAATGCTCTGCACGGGTAAGTAAGAGGTTAGTTAATTTTGGGAACCTAAGCTTTATATGTCTTGGGTTCATCCTTTGAGAAATAAGATTTAGAACAGTTAACTTTAAACATTTTTGGTACCCATACCTTTTTAGTACTGGTGTTCTGTTTTACTACTGCCCTTTTAGATTTGGTACTGGTGTCTGAGTTTACTACTGATCTTGGTCTATACCCATGATATTTAGCTTTTGAATACTTTACTACTGATGGACCAGTAGTATTTGGGTACTTACCATGTTTAGAATGACCAGTAGTGTTTTTAGCATTTGGTTTGGCAGCAGTAGTATTTTTAACATTAGGGTTTTTACCAGTAGTGTTTTGATACTGGTATCCAACAGCATTGTAATTAGGGTTATGACCAGTAGTAAACCTATTAAAGTTTCTACTGGTATTGGAAAAGTTAAAATATTATTTATTTTGATTTGTTTTTCCATTATTTTTGAAGTAATTGCTGTTCTTTGGGCTACCAACTCTGTTATTTTGCACAAATCTTGGTGCATTTCTTCCAAATTTTGGTGTTTCAGATTTTTGAAATTTTGTTTTATTTACTACTGAAGGATCAGTAGTGTTTTTTGACTTTTGTGTTTTTGCTTTTTCTTTAGAATTTTTGAATTCTTTGAACTCTTTGCAGTTGATTGGATTGAAGTGACAATCCTTTGCTAAATGGTTTACTTTGTTGCAAATAACACATTTTAATTTCTTATCCTTAGCACTTATAGACTTTCTTTGTTCTAAGAGTTGATTCCTGTTTCTTTGATTTCCCCTTCTTAAAATTCTTGGTATATTTTCTGCATTATATTTGGGAGATTCATTTGGACTTTGTGCTGTGTGAAAGCTTGTATCAATTGAATTTGTAGTTTCAGTTTGAAAAATTGTAAATTCAATTGAGTCTGTAGTTTGATCATCATCAGAAGAATCATTTGATTCAGATGTTTCATTACAAGTTTCAGTTTCATTTGATATTTTTAAATCTTCTAAAATTCTTTCTGTGCTTGATTTAAGAGGAGGGATAAAATTAGTTGGAGGTGGAACAGCATGATATCCCACTCCATGCACAACTTTTTCAGTGGTTTGGTTATTTGTTAATTCATTAACAATTTGAGAACTTCTTTCAAATTTTTTAATAGTTAATTTATTTTGTTCTAATTCCATTTGACATTCTTCCAGTTTGATCAAAGTTTCTTTTAATTTTAGCTCAAAATGTTCTTTTTCATAAGTTGTTTGTAGCAATTCTTCTTTTATCTTTTGATCAGTTATTTTATAAATTTTAATTTGATTTTCAAGATCAGCTATACAACCATTATATTCAATTCTTCTATTTCTATTTAGAATCATCTCTGCAAGAGTTTCTTTATTTAGTTTTTCTAAATCTTTATAAGCTTTAATGCATTCAGGAGTAAAAGATTTAGAATGTACCTTAGTAGGAGAGTCAGTGAAGGCCATGAGAGCTTGATTCTGTGCATGCTCCTCTGCTTGAAAGCTCCAGTCATAACCTTGTCCTTGTTGTGAAACAAGAGCAGTTGAGTTTGATCTTTTGTCTGGCTGAGGACATTCTTTAGCAAAGTGCCCAAGGTTGTTACAGTTGTAACATTTGACTTTAGTCTTGTCAAATCCAGCCTTGTCACCTTTGTTGTAGTTAAGGTTTGTTCTTCCAGTCCTCTTTAAGAACCTTTTGGTTCTTAGACTCAGCATAGCCATCTGCCACTTAAGATCCATCTCCTCAAGATCATCAGGATTCAATTGTTCCAAATCATCACTAATTAGTGCAGTATGCACATGACTAGTGAAGAAGGATTCTCTTGCAGTATCTTCACAATCTGCAGCCTTTGCAGTTTCCTGACCTGTTCCTGTACTAGACACAAAAGCAGCATTGTTTGAAGATAAATTAGGAGTTTTAGAACTTACCTCAGATTCAAACATCCTAAGCTCATTGTACAATTCATCCAGCTCCTTTTCTTCCAAAGCATCTCCTTGTCTATAGATGACTGTGTACATAGACCATTCTTCTCCAAGAGATCTGAGAAACTTTCTATTGACATCATCATTGTCAGGTTTCACACCAACTTGATTCAATTCACCAATGAGTTTATTGAATCTATCAAAGGTTTGAGATAGAGATTCATTCTTTTGGCCTTTGAAATTTTCAAAGTCCTGTTTTAGTACAGACTTCATGTTTCTTTTGGTGCTTTTAGTGCCAACGAATCTCTTTTCCAATGCCTGCCACAACACCTTTGCATCATCATATTCAACAAAGAGATGTTGATAGTCATTAGGAATGGCCAGTAGAAGAGTGCTTAGAGCTTTGAGTTCGATTCCTCTGTCTTTCTTCTCCTTTTCACACTTGAGCTTGTCTGCTTCAGTTGCAGAACTTGTTGCTTGACCAGGAACGGTTTTGTTTCCTTCAACAACAACTTCCCACATGGAATAATCAGTAATAAGCATGTATTGCTTAATACGATTCTTCCACATCCCAAAGTTATTGGGAGTGAGTATAGGGATTTTATTTGCTTGAGTACTTTCATTGTTATCAGTCATGATTAACAATCTGTGTGTTTTAAAGATTAAAACTTTTTGTTGTTCTTTAAAAATCGTAGATCTAGAACCAATATGCTTTGATACCACTTGTTAGGATCGATTAACTATGAATTAGTTAATAAACACCTTTAGATCTAATTGATGATAGAAGTTACAGCGGATTAACACTATATCAATATAATTAAGACCGATGAACTGTAAGAACAATGTGTAATAATATTAAGAACACAGTTTCACAAAAAGCTTCAATGTATATTATTGATTAACAATATACACGTACGTTTACAATTCGTAAGGAACTATATATAATAGTCCTTGAAGCCTAACTATTTACCCTAGTTATTCTAGGACTTGATTTACATTGAATTATAAAAGATATACATTGAATAACATTCTATAACTAACTCTGCGAAGATCTCGGACTTGATATGCTTCCAAAACGTATACCAGTAGTAATACCAATCACCAGTAGTAAATAAGCATCGTCAGTAGTAACTCTGGTAATCAGTAGTAAGTCCAAAACCAACGTCAGTAGTAACTACTAATTATCAGTAGTATCTTCAATATGTGCATGATCAGTAGTAAGCTAGTTATAGACTTCACCAGTATCAACTCATCAGTAGTAATTGGTTCTGCCCCATCAGTAACAACCATAGTCTTCATCAGTAATAACTATAATCAGTACTAACTGCAGCATCAGTAATAAGTTGAACTGTGATCTGTTCCAACAATAATAAATTACATCGTCATGACGTTTTTTTTTATATTATTGGGTTTTTTCTGATATTATAGGTTTTAGATTATTGTGACGCTTTATGATCCAAAAAGCAGTTTGAATGACCACATCAAAACAATTTCGGATGAGTTTTTATTGGGGCATCTTTTCCAATGTCTTCCCCAGTAGAAAAATCAAGTTCCACCATTTAGCTATAAATGTCCAAATTTTGTTAGCAACCCAACAATCTCGGAATAGATGATCTCGACTTCTTGATCACAGTCGCAAACCGTACATTAGACATGGCAAATGGGTCGTGTCGTGTCGGGTTCGTGTCGTGTCGAGATCTTAAACGTGTTGAGACCCCTAAACCCAAACCCGACACGTTTAATAAACGGGTTCAAAATGTTGACCCAAACCCGACACGGTTAATTTCGTGTCAACCCGACCCAGCCCGTTTAACCCGTTTAAGTCGTGAAAATTTGCATATAGCAATTAAACATGATAAAAATCCAACAAAATATAATAAAAAATTAAAAAACATAGTAAAGTTCCAACAAAAATGTAATAAAATTATATATTAAGCCTAATATAAAATAAGAGCACAATCTTTTCTACTACAACTACTAAGTTATAATATTTTCATATAATGTATTAAAAAATATAAAATATTTTAAAATATATACATACTTAAACGGGTGATTCGGGTTACCTTCGGGTTGAAAATATTGACACTAAACTAACCCAACCCGTTTAACTTTCATGTCGTGTCGAGTCAACCCGTTTAGTTAAACGTGTCGAAACCTCTAACCCAAACCCACTAATTTCGTGTCGGGTTCGTGTCGAGTTGTCGTGTCGTGTCTGATTTTGCCAGGTCTACCGTACATCATGTTGAATCTCTGTCAATTCCCCGTTTGCCAAGGTTGATCATAGTAGGAAGTCTTTTGTGTTGTATTTTCCATGAGTTGATGTTTATTTTGCCGGGGTAAAATTATTCCATCTCGTATTGAATTGATATGTTGAAAAAAGACGTGTCAATTAGTTTCCTAGTGGACTTTACATACAAATTCGAGTTGCATCGTCAGGATACTCTATGAGTCATCGAAATTTTGGAGGTGAATGCCAATCAGGGTTATGTTGATTCGAACCATCACGAACAATCACGCCGAGGGAAAGCTGATTTTGGGGCGTTTTGCGGGCCCTTTTCACATGTGTGTAGTGGTTTGGTGGTTATTTCCTGTAAAATGATGTGGTATGATTGCTTAAGTGCATTTGATATGACAAATTTTTTAGTGTGGCTCGTAGTATCCATACCATATTCCGATATCCACCAGCCTAGGAAAACTTCAAAACTAATAGATATTTGACTATTTTGCCCTTTGAAGTATTAACCCACTATATTTTACTCTTTTCACCCTTCAAAACCCCAACAAATTTTCACTAGAATTAGTCGAAGACGAAAGATTAATTTTCAACTGAATTTTCAGAGTAACAATCACCACACTATATCTCTCTGAACAGTGGTGGTTATTTCGATCATATCGAAAATAGAGTGAGATGGAAGTAAAGCATCGGTGAAGCGGACGTCACAAGGAAATGGGATTTGACTTTAGTCAACGGTATGCAAATGTGAAAAAACTAAAATAACATGCGTTAACATCTAAGGGTAAATTAGCCAAATCAATAATTTCTAAGTGTCTGTAACAACATCACAAGCGTGCAAATCAGCCCATGATAAAACTAATTAGTCACTAAGCTTTTAGACAACATAGTTTAAGTCATCAGTTTGACCTACAAGTTTGGCTATATTTGAAATGTTTGACTTCTAAAAAGGCAAATTAAACAGGCCTAATGAACCTCATTTATTCATAACAAATGAAATTAATTCTAAAATGTCAAAATATTAGGCTTTTGACTCGAATTAATTATCCCCAGACTGGACTTGAAATCTCTGCAATCATTAGGAAAATAGTGCATCATATGGAGATCCAGATATCAGGCTACGATACCATATATTCGGACAATATTTCACATAAAATAAACTAAATTCTAATGCAAGTATGCAACTGTAGTTTGTTGTATATTAAACTAAATTCTTAAATTATAAGTGACACTCAACAATTTAATGAATTGACCACTTTTATTTATATATACTCCGTATTAAGTGCCACCCGGTTGCCAGAAATACCCATCGCCGTCCACTACTCTACTACCCATTGCCACGTTATATCTTTATTTTCTGTTTATCTCATTTAAGCCTATTTCCGAACATAGAAAATTATATAGAAGGTTTATATGTTTTGTCACTTGTTAAAACTTAATTATTGTTGGGATAAATACGAGTTATTACTGATGCTGCAGGTAATACTGGTGAATTACTATTGATGGTGCTCAAACGTGAAATACTACTGATCTTGGACGTTACTACTGACGATGGGTATTACTACCGATGTCGATATTTAGAGATGATCGTGCCCGAGATCTTCGTAGAATTAGTTTAGAAAGTTTATCATTTTGTAATTCAATTGTAATCTAGTCCTAGAATAACTAGGGTGATAATGTTAGGCTTCAAAGACTATTATATATAGTTCCTTATAAATTGTAAACATACGTGTATTGATCGATCAAATTAATACATTGAAGTTTTTTGTGATAAACTGTGTTCTTATTCATTCGCATTCAATTTAAAATTTACGTTGTTCTTAATTAATAATAAGAGTGTTAATCCGCTGTAACTTCTCTTTGTTAGTAGATCTGTGGTTTAATAACTTGTTAAGTTATTCGATCCTGACAAGTGGTATCAGAGCGTTACGGTTCTAGATCTACGAATTAAGAACATCAAAAAGTTTCATACTTTCGAAACAAAAATTGTTAATCACGTCTAACAACAATGAAAGCACTCAGGCTAACAAAATTCAAATTCTCACTCCCAATAACTTTGGGATGTGGAAAAACAAAATTAAGCAGTACATGCTTATTACTGATTATTCCATGTGAGAAGTTGTTCTAGAAGGTAACAAAACCATACAAACTCAACTCACAACTTCTTCAACTGAATCAGACAAACTCAAGTGTGATAAAGAGAAGAAAGACAGAGGAATTGAACTGAAAGCCTTAAGTACCTTATTACTTGCTATTCCAAATGACTATCAACATTTATGCTAAAACGCTATGGCAGGCACTGGAGAAAAGGTTTGTTGATACCAAAAGTACTAAAAGAAACATGAAGTCTGTCTTAAAGCAAAACTTTGAAAACTTCAAAGGACAAAAGAATTAATCATTGTCACAAGTTTTTGATCGATTCAACAAACTCATTGGTGAACTCAATCAAGTTGGAGTTAAACCAGACAATGATTGTAACACCACAATCTAGAGCCATTTTTTTTTTTTTTTTTTTTTTTTTTAAAATAAATAAACATACGGAAGCGATTTAAGAAGACATACATCCTAAATTATTACACAACATAAAAACTTTACATATTAACTAAATATTTAAAACATTTTAAGGTGTTACTAAAACAGGCTCGACCCGGTATACAAAATCAGAGTGCGGTCATACTTCCAAAACCCGACTCTAAACAAGCCTAATCCACAACCTGAAAAGAGTCAACAAATGAGGGATTAGCACAAAGCTAAGTGAATAGAAATAAACGTCAATTTGCATAACTACAACAAATTAGAACATCGAAGGAAATCAATAGGGAAACCCGTCCAAACTTCCACAAGCAATTGGACGTTAAAAGAGGATCGGCGGTCGGGCGAGGACCTTCAACTGTTGTCGGCCAACAACAGTCAACCGATGGCTTCTTTACTAGAGGCACGGTGATCCCTCCTTACATAACGAATACGAAGGAGTCCGATCGCCCCTGCCAAGAGTAACGAAGCGTAGCCGAAAACCACCATAGCTAACCTCTAAAAAAAAAAACATGTGCACATACTACCATGAACCACTAGACCAAGTATAAACTTGTAAAAAGGAATTGCAGCCAAGAAATCTGTTCCTGACGAAGTTCGCGTCGTGAACTCATGGTTCGCGTCGCGAACTAAGAGTTCACGATTCGCGAACTACATCACGACCAGACCCCAAACTTTCTGTCCCGAGTTCGCGATCGCGACCATAAGTTCGCGACGCGAACTCTTCCAGATACCAAATTCCTGCACTTTTTCTCAAAACTCCACCATTCCCTAATTTTGTACATCACACAAGAAAGAAGGTTAAGTCCACTCACCTTTGCTTCCTTATGTGCCGAGCTCAATGATCTTATATCACTGAGGCTCCTTCCCTTTTCCTGTACAAAATGAATACCGAATTAGTTACCCGAAATCACCAAATGTTTAATAAATAATTCAAGCTTAAAGTCAAATCTTGCAACAACATCTCATAACCAATTACTTGCAATTGCACATATAAACAATACTAAAGTCTAAACTTCAACAAGTCAATTCGTTTGACAATTAAACCAATTTGCACACTAGGCCCAAACGGGTCAAAACAACAATAATAAGTCGGGAATACACACAACATTATCCAATGAGTTAGACTACATATTTAACATCAAAATTACACAACCAACATGCTTCTTGCATCCAATTGCAAGTGTTACCAATTTTGACTTTACTTAAGTCAATTTCACAATTAAGCAACCAAACGGGTCAAAATATGAAACCTACACACTTAAGCTTACAATTCATTCAACTAACACATTTCTAGCATGAATTTGATAATTAGAGTTTACAAGTCATACAAGACTAAAAGTCAATTCCCAGATTTGACCAAAGTCAACAATTCACAATTTTAGCTAGTTATGACTAAATTTCCATCTAGCCAAACACTACCATCTTTTATGCATTTTCACAATAGCTAACTAGTGATCTTCAAGATTAACAATTACCATTCTAACATGCATAACTAACCTAACACAACATCAAAATTCACATTTCACCAATTTAGGGAAGATCTCCATCTTCTTCCCCAATCCACCATTGATGGAGCTTTATGAAAGCTTCACCAAATGCACTACAACTAACAACAATGCATACAATACTTGCAAGAACTCAAATAGACACCAAATCAATCATCAATTTCGGATTTCCATCAAGAATCAACAAGAATTTCAAGAAAACCCACTAGTTCAAGAACCCTAGTTCATTTCTACATCAAGAACATGAAACCCTAGCTAAAGAAGGAAGAAACTTACTTAATCTTGCTTCAAGAATCCGAAAATCATACAAGGAAGGCAAGAACAACAAGGATTGATCTTCAATTTGAAAGAAAACTCAAGAAATGTGGGTGTGTGTATGTGTGGTGTCGAGACAGAGAGAGAGACTAGAGAAAAAGAAGTAAACATGACATCTGCCACTTAACTTAACACGTACCCCCAACTCACCATCACAGGTATTTTCAGTTAAACACAGTACAGGATATCAGGTTCGCAGATAATTTAATTAGACCTAACTAACTCCAATTTTAACAACGAAGATATTTTTAGAACCCCGGTTCAGAAATGAACCCAAATATGTAAAAATCATTTTAACATTTAAATATCTCAGTTTTACTAATTTTTAACCCCATGGTTAAAAATACAATTAATTCAAATAAATCAAATAAAATCATATAAAATAATAAAACAATAAACAATAAAATATTACTTACCAAAAGTAATAAAATATTAAGGGTCGGGTCTCGGGATGTTACAAATCTCCCCTCCTTAAAGAGATTCCGTCCCCGGAATCTCACCTTGATCAAATAAATTCGGATATCGATTCCTCATATCTGATTCGGTTTCCCACGTCATATCGGCACCCAAACTATGTTTCCATTTAACCAAAACCATCGGTATCTGTTTCTTTCTCAACTTTGTTACCTTACGATCCAAAATTTCAACCGGCTCCTCAATTAACCGCTTTCTCGAATCCACCTTTAAATCTGCAATCGGTAAAACCGGTATTTCCTCATCACTATTACACTTCCTCAAATAACACACATTAAACGTGTCATGAATACCCGACAATTCAGGAGGAAGATCAAGTGCAACGGTTTGGTCATTCACCACTTGACGAATAATAAACGGGCCAATAAATCTCGGTGCTAACTTTCCCCGTTTCCCGAAACGGATAACACCTTTCCACGGAGAAACCTTCAAATAAACCCGTTCACCCTCAACAAAAGTTACGGGTCGACGCCGTGGATCCGCATACATTTTCTGTCTATCCCGAGCGGCCTTTAACTTTTCACGTGCAATCGCCACCTTTTCGGCCGTTATCTGAACAATCTCGGGACCCGCAAACTGTTTTTCTCCCGCTTCAAGCCAACATGTGGGAGTTCTACACCGTCTACCATACAACATTTCATATGGTGGCATTTTAATACTCGAATGATACGAGTTGTTATAAGCAAACTCGATCAAAGGCAAATGAGAATCCCACGACCCACCATATTCCATCACACAAGCCCGTAACATATCTTCCAAAGTCTGAATGGTTCTTTCTGTCTGACCATCTGTTTGTGGGTGATACGCCGTGCTCAAATTCACCCGAGAACCTAATTCTCTTTGCAAACTCTTCCAAAAATTGGAAACAAATCGAGGATCCCGATCAGATACAATAGATAACGGAATACCATGTCGGGAAACAATCTCATCAATATACAACTTGGCCAATTTATCGAGTGACGCGGTTTCGTTTGTGGCCAAAAAGTGAGCACTTTTGGTCAACCGATCGACAATTACCCAAATCATATCGTGATTCTTTTGGGTACGAGGTAATTTCGTGACGAAATCCATTGTAATATTCTCCCATTTCCACTCGGGAATATCTAACTGTTTTAACGACCCATACGGTTTTTGATGTTCGGCCTTGACTTGAGCACAAATATGGCATTTTTCAACAAATTGGGCAATATCTAACTTCATAGAGGGCCACCAATACAAAACTTTCAAGTCATTGTACATCTTTGTACAACCCGGATGGATAGACAAACGTGATTTATGCGATTCTTCCAATATTAATTCCCGTAATCCCCCAAGTAACGGTACCCAAATTCGTGACCGAAACGTCTTCAATCTTCGAGTATCATCAACCAACTCATCTTTTCGTTTACACATAATTTCCGACTTCAAGTTTTCGTCTTTCAAGGCTTCTATTTGACATATTCTCAACCGGTCAATATTATCGGACACAATTTCCATACGCATAAACTGAACCACCTCCGATGACCCCTTACGACTTAAGGCATCGGCAACTACATTAGCTTTCCCCGGGTGGTACCGAATTTCACAATCATAATCTTTAATGAGTTCTAACCACCTTCGTTGCCTTACATTCAAATCTTTTTGTGAGAAAACATATTGAAGGCTTTTATGATCGGTACATATAACACATTTAGTACCATAAAGGTAATGCCTCCACAACTTTAATGCGAAAATCACCGCCGCGAGCTCTAAATCATGGGTTGGGTAATTCTTTTCGTGGGATTTCAATTGACGAGAGGCATAAGCAATCACCCGGTCTCTTTGCATTAGTACACAACCCAAACCCAAATAAGATGCATCACAATAAACTATAAAATCATCCGAGCCTTCGGGTAAGGCTAGTATTGGAGCTTGACACAATAATTGTTTTAACAATTGGAACGCCTTTTCTTGTTCATCACTCCACCGATATGGAACATCTTTTCGTGTCAACTTTGTCAACGGACTAGCAATCTTTGAGAAATTCTTGATGAACCTTCTATAATAACCGGCCAAACCTAGAAAACTTTTAATTTCGGATGGAGTCTTCGGGGCACTCCAATTCATTACCGCGGTTATCTTAGACGGGTCCACTTTCACCCCTTCTTTACAAATAACATGCCCCAAAAATTGAACCTCACGAAGCCAAAACTCACACTTCGAGAACTTAGCATAAAGTTGTTCCCGTTTCAAAGTGTCTAAAACTTGTCTTAAGTGATTCTCATGATCCAAATCGGTTTTGGAATAAATAAGTATATCATCAATAAAAACAATTACAAATTTATCAAGAAACGATCGACATACCCGGTTCATAAGATCCATGAATATAGCGGGAGCATTCGTCAAACCGAACGGCATGACTAGAAATTCATAGTGACCGTATCTCGTTCGAAACGCGGTTTTTGGGATATCGGTCTCATGAACCCGAACTTGGTGATAACCCGACCTTAAATCGATCTTTGAAAAGTATGAAGCCCCTTGCAACTGATCAAACAAGTCATCAATACGCGGTAACGGATACTTATTCTTAACCGTTCTCTTATTCAACTCACGGTAATCAATACACATTCTCATAGTGCCGTCTTTCTTTTTAACAAACAAAACTGGTGCACCCCAAGGCGAGGAACTCGGTCTGATAAAACCCTTATCCAATAACTCTTGTATCTGTGTCATCATTTCCCGAATTTCTGACGGTGCTAATCTGTACGGAGCCCTGGCTACGGGACTGGCTCCCGGAACCAAATCAATTTTGAATTCTACCTCCCGAATAGGAGGTAACCCAGGCAACTCATCGGGAAAGACCTCCGGGTATTCCGATACCACCCGGATGTCTCTAACAACCTGCTTTTCTTTTCTGACATCAATAGCATAAGCAAGAAACGATTTACATCCTTTGGCTAGAGATTTTCTAGCTTTCATAAATGAAATAATAGGGAGAGATGTATTAACCCGATCCCCACGGGCCACTACGTGTGTCCCGTCAGGCAATGGAAATGAAATCAATTTCTTATCACAATTAATTAGTGCTTTATTTAAACTAAGCCAATCCATTCCAAGGACCACATCAAAACCAGATATTGGCATTAAAAGTAAAAACATATTAAAACACGCCCCATCAATATTAATATTTGCCCCAGTCACAGATGTTGTGACTGGCACCACATAACCATCAGCTACCTCCACTTCCAATGGAGTAGTTACCACAGATGTAGGCAATTTTAATTTAGCATGGAAATTCACAGAAATAAATGAGCGATTAGTTCCAGAATCAAACAACACACGTGCATCAATGTTATTTATTGGGAACATACCAGTGATGACATCATCAGTAGTGGTAGCCTCTTCGACCGTCATTTTGAAGGCTCGTCCCTCTGATGTAGGACGGTTCTTCCTCTTTTGAGGAGATGATGCCACCGATCCCCCAACCGATCCAGAACCCGAACCCGATCTTCTATCCGAGGGACAATCACCTACTCGGTGACCTTCTTTATGACAATTCCAGCAAACACTTCTTGGGAATTTACAATCATTCATCTCGTGCCCATACTGTCCGCACCTGACACACCGCATCGTCTGGGCCGTACAAGCCCCACTATGAGAAGATCTACATCTAACACACCACTGTGTCCTTTGACCCGAATTTCCACCCGACTGTTTACGATTCGGACTAGTAAACCTTTGATTTCCTTTCCCTTTCTTGCTTTGTTGAGAACCCGATTGTGTGGACTTGAACTTTTGATACCCGGGTCTATCTTGGGTCATCCAATCACGAGAATTTAAATCACCTTCAACAGTTTTAGCCAAATCAAAAGCCTGTGAAAGTGTGGTTGCAAGCCTTGCTGTGGTTCGGTACTCGGGTCGCAAAGCACCAATAAAATGCTTTATTTTCGATGGCTCATCGGGAACCCATTGTTGCACAAACCTCAGTTTTTCATTAAATTGCTCGATCAGATCATCAACTGTCATCCTTTCAGTCATCCGCAAATTTAAGAATTCCGACCGAATCCTATCCATCTCAAACGAATTGCAATAACGTTTGCACACCTGTTCTTTAAATTGATCCCATGTTATACTGTTTTTAACTTCCTTGGGTAGATGCTCAATTAAAGTATCCCACCAATTCATAGCCCCACCTACTAATTTTCGTGTGGCATACATGACCCGGTGTTGGTCATCACACCCGCAAGCATCTAATGTTCTTTCCATTTCTCTTAACCAGTTCATAGTGACATTGGGATCTCTACTCCCACTGAATTCAGGGGGTTTACAGTCTAGAAATTGTTTGAAAGTGCAACTTGGTTTCATGCCGAATGGGTAAGGTTGGTTGGTAAATTGGTATTGAGGTAAACCTTGGCTTGGGTTAACATAATAGTATTGTGGTTGTGACATTATTGGATGAGGTTCGGATGTGGTTGACATTAGGGGAACCGTCATGGTAAAGGCGGGAGTTGTGGGAATCTGCATGGTAGGAACGGGCATTGATGGAGTGAACACGGGAGGGAAATTTGGGGGTTGGTTATTTTGGTTCTGGCTCATGCTATCAACCAGATTTTGAAGATGTTCCAACCGACTTTCCATTCTTATAATATAATCTTCCCTGTCTTCATTTGTATCCCGAGAAGTACCAATGATTCCTTGTTCGGGGTTCGGCATGGTTATCGGCGGATTGGGATCGTTATCTGTCATATCTGTAACAAACACAACATCTCACGAACTATTAGTTTAAATCGTTAGTACCTATCTACTAACTACTACTAACACACAATTCATATTCACTCGACTAATCCACTCCCAATATTATGGAAGTTTGACCAACTCGAGCCAAGATTTGGGAATGGTACACCTAATGTGCAACCATCGCCAAACCTGGGCTCTGATACCAAATTGTAACACCACAATCTAGAGCCATTTTTTTTTTTTTTTTTTTTTTTTTAAAATAAATAAACATACGGAAGCGATTTAAGAAGACATACATCCTAAATTATTACACAACATAAAAACTTTACATATTAACTAAATATTTAAAACATTTTAAGGTGTTACTAAAACAGGCTCGACCCGGTATACAAAATCAGAGTGCGGTCATACTTCCAAAACCCGACTCTAAACAAGCCTAATCCACAACCTGAAAAGAGTCAACAAATGAGGGATTAGCACAAAGCTAAGTGAATAGAAATAAACGTCAATTTGCATAACTACAACAAATTAGAACATCGAAGGAAATCAATAGGGAAACCCGTCCAAACTTCCACAAGCAATTGGACGTTAAAAGAGGATCGGCGGTCGGGCGAGGACCTTCAACTGTTGTCGGCCAACAACAGTCAACCGATGGCTTCTTTACTAGAGGCACGGTGATCCCTCCTTACATAACGAATACGAAGGAGTCCGATCGCCCCTGCCAAGAGTAACGAAGCGTAGCCGAAAACCACCATAGCTAACCTCTAAAAAAAAAAACATGTGCACATACTACCATGAACCACTAGACCAAGTATAAACTTGTAAAAAGGAATTGCAGCCAAGAAATCTGTTCCTGACGAAGTTCGCGTCGTGAACTCATGGTTCGCGTCGCGAACTAAGAGTTCACGATTCGCGAACTACATCACGACCAGACCCCAAACTTTCTGTCCCGAGTTCGCGATCGCGACCATAAGTTCGCGACGCGAACTCTTCCAGATACCAAATTCCTGCACTTTTTCTCAAAACTCCACCATTCCCTAATTTTGTACATCACACAAGAAAGAAGGTTAAGTCCACTCACCTTTGCTTCCTTATGTGCCGAGCTCAATGATCTTATATCACTGAGGCTCCTTCCCTTTTCCTGTACAAAATGAATACCGAATTAGTTACCCGAAATCACCAAATGTTTAATAAATAATTCAAGCTTAAAGTCAAATCTTGCAACAACATCTCATAACCAATTACTTGCAATTGCACATATAAACAATACTAAAGTCTAAACTTCAACAAGTCAATTCGTTTGACAATTAAACCAATTTGCACACTAGGCCCAAACGGGTCAAAACAACAATAATAAGTCGGGAATACACACAACATTATCCAATGAGTTAGACTACATATTTAACATCAAAATTACACAACCAACATGCTTCTTGCATCCAATTGCAAGTGTTACCAATTTTGACTTTACTTAAGTCAATTTCACAATTAAGCAACCAAACGGGTCAAAATATGAAACCTACACACTTAAGCTTACAATTCATTCAACTAACACATTTCTAGCATGAATTTGATAATTAGAGTTTACAAGTCATACAAGACTAAAAGTCAATTCCCAGATTTGACCAAAGTCAACAATTCACAATTTTAGCTAGTTATGACTAAATTTCCATCTAGCCAAACACTACCATCTTTTATGCATTTTCACAATAGCTAACTAGTGATCTTCAAGATTAACAATTACCATTCTAACATGCATAACTAACCTAACACAACATCAAAATTCACATTTCACCAATTTAGGGAAGATCTCCATCTTCTTCCCCAATCCACCATTGATGGAGCTTTATGAAAGCTTCACCAAATGCACTACAACTAACAACAATGCATACAATACTTGCAAGAACTCAAATAGACACCAAATCAATCATCAATTTCGGATTTCCATCAAGAATCAACAAGAATTTCAAGAAAACCCACTAGTTCAAGAACCCTAGTTCATTTCTACATCAAGAACATGAAACCCTAGCTAAAGAAGGAAGAAACTTACTTAATCTTGCTTCAAGAATCCGAAAATCATACAAGGAAGGCAAGAACAACAAGGATTGATCTTCAATTTGAAAGAAAACTCAAGAAATGTGGGTGTGTGTATGTGTGGTGTCGAGACAGAGAGAGAGACTAGAGAAAAAGAAGTAAACATGACATCTGCCACTTAACTTAACACGTACCCCCAACTCACCATCACAGGTATTTTCAGTTAAACACAGTACAGGATATCAGGTTCGCAGATAATTTAATTAGACCTAACTAACTCCAATTTTAACAACGAAGATATTTTTAGAACCCCGGTTCAGAAATGAACCCAAATATGTAAAAATCATTTTAACATTTAAATATCTCAGTTTTACTAATTTTTAACCCCATGGTTAAAAATACAATTAATTCAAATAAATCAAATAAAATCATATAAAATAATAAAACAATAAACAATAAAATATTACTTACCAAAAGTAATAAAATATTAAGGGTCGGGTCTCGGGATGTTACAATGATGATGTCAACTGGAAGTTTCTCAGATCTCTTGGTGAAGAATGGTCTATGTATACTGTTATATATAGACAAGGAGATGCATTGGAAGAAAAGGAGCTTGATGAACTCTACAATGAACTACGAGTGTTTGAATCTGAGGTAAGTCAGAAAAATCCTAGTTTAATCTCAAACAATGCTGCTTTTGTGGCAAGTACATGTACAGGTCAAGATGGTGCATCTGGAAAGCAGATGGAGTCTGAAGATGCAGCTAGAGAATCCTTCTTTACTAGTAATATACACAGTGTATTGATTAGTGAAGATCTGGAACAAATTAATCCCGATGATCTGGAAGAGATGGACATCAAATGGCAGATTGCAATGTTGAGCCTGAAGACTAGGAGATTTCTTCAAAGAACTGGTAGACAGTATCTGAACTTCAACAAGGGTGAACATGCTGGATTTGACAAAACCAAAGTCAAATGCTACAACTGCAATAATTTTGGTCACTTTGCTAGAGAATGTCCTAGCAAAGATCAAAGATCAAATTATAACAAAAACATCACTTCAAACTCAACTGCTTTGGTATCTCAAGAGGGTCTAGGATATGACTGGAGCTTTCAAGTAGAGGAACATGCTCAAAATCAAGCTCTCATAGCTTTCACTGATTCTACTACTGAGGTACATTCCAAGAATATAAAGAGCTAGAAAAACTTAATAAAGAAACCCTTGATGAGATGATATAAACAAGAATAGAAGAATCGAATTTAATGGTTGCATTGCAGATTTAGAAAATCAAATTAAATTTTTAAATAATCGATCAAAAATTACCAGATGAATTATTACAAGCAACTTATGATAAAGAACATGCTGAATTAAAATTCAAAGAAACTTTAATCAAATTAGAAGAATGTCATGAGTTAGAATTAGAACAAAATAAATTAACCATTAAGAAATTTAAAAGAAGTTCTAAAATAACCGATGAATTAACCAGCAATCAAACCACTGAAAAAGTTGTTCATGGTGTTGGATATCATGCAGTCCCACCTCCAACAAATTTTATCCCTCCACTCAAGTCTAGTTCAGAAAGAATTTTAAATGAACTAAAGATAGAAAGTCAAACTGAAACCAGTAATGATTCATCTGATGATGAACAAACCATTAAATCAACTGATACAAGCTTTCATACCACACAAAGTCAAACTGAATCCCTAAAATATAATTCAGAAAATATACCCGCTATTTTAAGAAGGGGAAATCAAAGAAACTTGAATCAGTTAAAAGAACAAAGAAAGCCTGAAAGTGCTAAAACAACAAAATTAACATGTCTGATCTGTAATAAAGTTAATCATCTAGCAAAGGATTGCCACTTCAATCCAATTAATTGCAAACAATTTAAGGAATTTAAAGCAAACAAAGAAAAGTTAAAAGAATCCAAATTAAAACAAACTAAAAAGGTTCAACAAAGAAAAAATCCACATGTTGAAGTCCCAAAATTTGGAAGATCTGCACAAAGATTCATGCAAAATATCAGGCATGGAAGCCCAAAAAGAAGTAACAATTTTGAAAATAATCAAAGACAAACTCAATTTTCAAGATATTCAACTTTTTCAAACATCAGTAGGAACTTCCACAAGTTTACTACTGGTAATAAACTTAATTACAATGATGTCAATTATAACTACTATAATACTACTGATCATGCTAAAAAATTATATTACTCAAATACTACTATAATACTATTTTTATTGATAATCAAAGTGCCATAAGTATTGTAAATAATCCAGTAAAACACTCAAAAACCAAACATATTGAAATAAGATTTCATTTTATAAGAGATTGTAATGAAAAGAAATTAATCAAAGTAGAGAAAATTCATACTGACAATCAACTAGCAGATCTTTTTACAAAGGCATTTGATGTAGGAAGATTCAGCTTTTTGGTTAGCAGTATTGGAATGATTTTAATAAATTAATTTCATTATTAAGCTTATGTGTAAAGTTTCTTGTATAATATTTCTAATTAAAAGTGTGTTTTAATACTGGTTATTCATTATTACTGTCTAGAAGATGTATTCGTAATTTATTACTGATAGGGTTTTTCTGAGAATTAGGTTAAGTATAAAACAACAGTTACTACTGATGTTTTACTACTGGTACTTAGTTACTACTGATCGACCGTTATCTGAGAAATACGATGTTTTACCAAACTAAACCCCATGAAAATAGTCGTTGGGTTATGATTCGAAGTGTATTTCGGTCCTTTTACAGATTAATTCGAAAAATCTAAATAGCTGAAAGTAATTAGTTTAGCATTATCCAAACCTCAATCCGATAAACCCTACGATAAACTCTAATCTGTGAAAATCCGATCAAAACTTTTAACGAGTAACAAATCAATTCATTTACGAAATCGTTCATAACAAATTTTCAAGATCATTTTCTGCAAAACATCAAACCCCAAAACGTCACAATGGCAATGAAGAAACCTCTGGCAGTTGAAACAGATCTCTTCTACTCTAAATTTCATAATATGCTTGCATTCCTAAGGAATCCTGATGGAACAAGAAGCTTTAGGCCTATTGTAATGTTCTTGAAAACTCTCTCATTCGCTTTACATTAACTGTACAACCAAAACTTTGTGTACAACATATTGTTAAATTTTGGGAGAAGGCAGAGAGAGTAGAAGAACAGGGCATACTCAAAATCAAATCTGACACTGATGGAAAGCCCATTATCATCACAGAACAATCCGTTAGAAATCATCTTCAACTAAACGATGAGTCAGGTACATCTCTACTCTCTAAATCTGAATTAATTGAAAAAATATTTTAAAAATGGGATATGAAGGAAGAAGCGACATTCAAACCTTCAAAAGGGTCTTCTTTCTCCCCAATGGAAGTATTTGGTCCATACAATTCAACACTGTATGTCACCAAAGAAGAGTACTTGGAATGAGTTCAACAGATCAATAGCATCTGCTGTTGTCTGTTTGTGCACAGATCAAGCATTCAATTTTTCAAACATGATTTTTGAAGGAATGCTTGGAAACCTGCCAGTCTCAAAATTTTTAATGTATCCAAGATTCCTTGCACACAATTTTGATTGTGAGATCCCCGATCTCATAAAAACCACAAACATTTTCCCATTCTAGAGCTAAATAAAAAGGTTTACTCAAATATGAACAAGAAGTTCAAATTTTCTGGAAAGGTTACACCACTTTTTGCAAATATGATCTATGATCAACCCCCCACTGGAGAAGGTTCAAGCCACCCCATTGAACCACAACCCACTTCATCACTAAAAACAGCTCAAACACATTCCCTTGAGTCCACTCAATCAACCACACAAACAAATATCCTGAATGTGTCCCAGGTACATGTAAATAAACCTCAGAGTGCTACTCTTCACTCCGAGGTAGACTAGCCAAAAGCCAAACAAATTTCCAAAACTTATAAAAGGAAGAAAGCTTCCTTAAAGGACACCAGGGGATCCACTGAGCCCCAGGCTCAAAGAGTTGTCCTCCAAGGAGGAGAGAGGGCATGAGGAAAGAGCTCTCACTACTGATGCACCAAAGGTTGGTGCACAGGCCAGTGAGAACATCAATAGGACCCAGACCTCGGCAACTTTAAGTGATAACTCATCCTTTGAGGCAACACTTAAAGGACCTCGGTGCCAAGAAACCACAAGGGGAGGTACTTCTGCTTCTTCTAGGAAGAAGAGAGTATCTAAACAACCCATTTCATTACCAAACAGTGATGAGGGTAGATTGAAACAGGTTGAATTGACAGATAGGATGGAAAACCTTAAAGCCAATGTACCAACCAAGCCCGATGATCTACCTAGATGGAGTGAGGGAAGTCTTGAACAAACCAAATTGACGGATAGGAAGGAAAACCTTGAAACCACTGTACAACATTGTCTGAAACTATTAAACAATCAAGGAAAGACCATGAGATACATGAAGCACTATATAAATGCAATGAACAGAAGACAGAAGAGGTTCGATTATAGGCTTCAAAGGCAATAAACATTATAAGAAAATGACAAAAGAAAATTGCTGATAGTGAGGCTCAACAAGTTGAGATCACTAAGGGGGAGAAGGCTCACATACAGGGTATGATAGAAACTTCTATTGCAACATCAGCAACCTCCCTCTTGAACCTTAGAGAAGCTCATAGTGAAACAGGTCAAAGTTTTGGTGAAGACCTGAATAGAGGAGTCAGAAGTATGGATGAAGATGTATTTATGGCTGCATAACAATCACCAGCAGCAGAACAAATACCTTCACCAATTATTAATGAAGCAGTAAATACTACTGAATTCATGGGTACTGCTGATCCCATGGATACTACTGAGGCCATTGAAGAAACATAGGTCATTACTACTGATCCCATTGAAGAAGAGATCCAAGAAGTAACATCAGTAGTAAACACTCCAACAGTAGAAACAAACATTCCAATGACTACTGACGACCTAGCAGTAGTAACTACAATTGAAACCTCTCCAGTAGTAGATTCCTCAAAACAACTGGTAATCCATACAACAACTACAACACCAGTAGTAACTACCTTGGTTACTACTGAATCTGATGAAGAAATACCAGATCTTACTGAACCCAGCTGTAATCATCCCAAGAGCTCCAACTCCAGAATTACAATCACTTATCATCCCAGATATTGATGATAATGTGAACTGAGATGAAGTTGATGAATATGCTCTACCTCCTCATCCAAAAATATTACCAGAGAATAAAATACATACATTTTCTCCATCAATCACAATAAATCCAGCTATAGATATGAAGTATACTCCACCCTCAAAGTGTGTTGGTGTAGGGAAAACAAAATTTGATGATGACTACCCACACAGAGATTTAGGTCACTACATGGTGAACAAGATAAATTTAGTCAGACCTGTGAAGCAAGATAAGTGGAAGGTAAAAAGGATGAGATATCATAGAAAGTGTGCTAAAACTCAAGCCCTTGAAGATAAACGAAAGGCTGAAGAAGAAAGAATAAAAAATGCAGCCATTCAAGAAGTAGAAGAGTTTTTAGAAGAAGATCAACAAGAAGAACTAAATAAGATAAAACAAATTGAAAAGGAAAGTATAGATCTTCTTGAAGCACAGGTAAAAGAATGCAAACGGATGAAAGAAGACATGCCTGAACAGTTTGCAGAAAAGAAAGATGATATGATCTCATACTTAAAATCTCGAGGGCACAATGCAAAATCCTTTGGAAGAATGAAGTTAATAACTATTATTGAAAGGTATTGCATTGAGAAAAAGAAAGAACTGGTAGAACCAGAGATCAAAGAAGTCAAGTTGACAAATTTAATTGAAATTGATCCTAAACTGGTTGTTGGATCCCAACAACACAAATGTGTCGCGTTATGACAAGTAAGGACGATAAGATAAAGAACATACAAGTTTTCAATGATTAAGAGTTCATTAAAACAACTTAATACAGTACAAAGTTTGCGGAAATAGATACTACACACTAACTAAAACTTTATACTTGAAGTGACACTTTTGCTCGCTCAAACTAGAAGACAATGCAAGGAGAGTTATATCAGCTGATACAAACAGCTGATATTAAATGCCTTAGTAATAACTATGGGAGAGTTAATACCAGACAATAACAAACTCTCAGAGAATGTTCTTGTGCTATGAATGTTAAAAGGTGTGTATAAATGCAAGCATTTACGTCTCTATATATAGCTTAAGATCCATGTTCCTTTGTCCACAAGTTAATCGACGTGTAAACATATCATTCGTTGATGTAGACTTGTCCACGGAAACATTTAATGCACTTGCATATGTTATAGTCCCAAGTGTACTTTGTGTCAACTCCTTTTGCTACCTTTTCTGACGCACAGTGAAAAGGTGTACCATGAAAGTACAAAAGTAGTTGACTTTCCCTTTACAAGCTTGGAGGGACAAACGATGATGTACTGACCTATTATCTTCTATTCCAAAATAGAATATCTTCATCGTTTTCTTCTTCTTTGAGCGGGAAAGGGAAATGTTCAAAGTGTCAAGAACGTTTCCACTAAGTCTTTATCTGCAGCAGGTACCATCAGCTGATTCCACAATCAGCTGGATGGTCTTCTTCTTGTCTCTGTCCTTTGGCCATAGACTTCGAATGAACTCTCTTGTATAGCTGCTGATATGACTTGATTCCTAGAGCTAAGTACGCACTCAGCTGAAGGTTTATTGCATATACTTGTTTCATCTGAGATACATACTTCAGCTGATATTATTCTTCTTAGCTATCGATCATCAAATCTTATTTACTTAGTCTAGGGACTAACAATCTCCCCCTATTTGATGCAATGTAATAGATGTATAAGTATGAACCTGTAATGATTCAGTTGTTTGGATCAGCTGAATGTTTATGTGCTTTGACCCTTTGGGTTCTTTTGTATTTGTTTATCTTTTTACAAGTTTTTTAACAAGTATATTACAAATTTTTTTATTTTCTAATGATATAACACTGATAAAGTACAAGGAAAATAAAAAAACAAAATTACAATGTCTTGGGCATTGCTTCCCCAACGACATTGTGATATAGTGAGTTGATGGCTGAGTCGATTAATTTCTTCATTTCTCTTCCCTCTTCAGTGGAGGAACTCAGCAGCTTGTGATAGATCATAAGTTGATCAACATCACATAGATCTAAGTCATCAGCTCGTTGAAAGCAAGGCACCTTCTTCTCCAGATAGCAAAAGCCATAGATTGGTTCTTTGACGATCAGCCCAGGGACAAAGTTTACTCCCATGGGGACGGCTCTTGTGATATTGAGTCTTGGTCGTTTTGCAAATATTATTGAAGACCCAATATCAAGTGTTCTGGGTTCAGCAAATGGCTCGGGGAGAATGGACTTACGTTTCTCCCCTCTTGCTGAGGAGCTTTCACCAGCAGGTTCTCTGACAGCAACAGCTTGAGAGTCACGCAATTCAGTTGGTATGCGATTTACCAAGTCAGGAGAGTGTCTCATGATCTTATCGCATAGAGTCCTGAAGGAGAAGATTGCGACTTTTATCTCGCTTTCCAGATCTGTTATAGTAAGTGATGGTTTTGTAGATCTGGCAGCTGCTAGCAACTCATTCCATTCAGCATAGTTGAGTTGAGTGCTGATCTTGTTCAGAGGAACCCTTTCAGAAACAACAAGTCCTCCAGCTCTATATATTATGACTTATTGTGGAGAGCTAGATGATGACTTGGGGGCCCTTACGCTGGTGATTTTTGCTTCTTGCCTACGCTTGTAAAGAACCTTGTTGAACAACCTAATGTTCTCAGCTCTTTCTGCTTCAGCTCTTTGAAACAGCTCTTCTTGAGTTTTTCTTTGAAGGGAAATAGTTGTTCCGAGATCAGCAGTGGTTCCAGCTTCCTCTAAGAGAAAAGCTTTAACCGTGGTAGAAGTGGGCTCCTCCTCAGCAGGTTGAGGATTCACCTGTATAATGGGCTGAGGGATTTGGATTTGCGAGGCTTGGACTTGTGGGCCCTCAACTGGTTCAAAGGAATCAACGATTTTAACAAAACCAGTTGAGGGTTCTACTGTCCTGAGGCCTTCAGCAGTGGTGAGTGTTGATTGCATAGTTGTCTCACCTGCTGAAGTACTTACCTCAGGTGTTTTAGTAGTGACGAGTGATGTTGGAATTTGAGTCTCGTCTACTGAAACTTCTTCTTCTTCTGGTATCCTAGCATAGGTGATAGGTGGAGATCTTGGGGTCTCACCTGCTGGAATGTCTTTAACATTGGCTCCAACAGCAGAGGTGATTATGGATTGTGAAACATTTTGTTCACCTTGTTGTTCACCTGCTGAAGTAGCTTGATCTTTCTCGCCCTCAGAGAGTGCCTGAAGAAGTAAGGTACTCTCTGGTGCTGAAGCAGGATGGACAACAGCGGCACCCTCATTTAACTTTTGAAGAATGAGGTTGAGGGTGCCTTGGAGACCAGCGACTTGGGAAGTCAGCGAGCTGACCTAAGTCTTCAATTTGTCCATTCTTGTGGACGCAGCAGAAGCGGACTCCTCAATAGCCTTAGAGAGATGGCTATGAGTGTTGGTCAGCAGAGACTCTTGCTTTGACTGTGCAAGAGCCAGACGATCGATAGCTGGTTGGAGAGGAGATACATTGGAGGACAAGGTATTCAGCTGTCTTTCGACTTTTGCTTCAGATGCCCGAGCTTCGGAGAGAAGCTTGTCTTTCTCGACTCTGTCAGATTCGCGAATGGAGTTCAACTCTCGATGAATATACGTTTTGAGAGTGTTGAACTCGCTGTTGTTGAGCCGAATCTGATCAGAAAGAAGAACCACCTGAGGAGTCTGAGTGTGAGCCTCAGTGTGCAGAGAAATTATGCTGGAAGAGAGATTCTCAGCAGTTTTAGCAAACTTCTTTGGAACATCCCTGCGAAGGGTGTCCACCTGCTTACTCAGCATGGCCATCCCAGGTCGAATCTGGGATGTTACAACTCTAGACATCAGAGTAGCAGCGGCTCTGATAGGAATGCTTCCTCCAGCTTTGCTGGATTCAGCATGGGACACTTGGACGCTTTGGGGGAAGGGCTCCGGTATGTCTCCAGCTGGAAGGGTAACCTCAGCTGTGGAAGTGGGTGTTCCTGAGGTAGGAAGAAGAGTTCATATGGGATCCTCAGAAACTTTGGAGGGTGAGTTGGGTCCAGCTGAAACTTCTGGGGTTCTGTCAGAAGGGCCGACATCAGCTGTCAAATTGAATTAAAGCCAAAGTTCATTTACTTCTTCGTCTGGAGATGAATAGTAGGGCTGAAGGGGTTCATCAGCGGAATCAAACATCACGTGAAATGCTGTTTGATTACCTTGGGCTTCGGTCTCACCAGCTGGCCAAACTGGTTTAGAGACATGAGGAAGAGTTCCTCTGGGTGGTGGGTCAGCTGCCTCACAACTCAGTTGGCGAATACGTTCGCGATCACTGTCAGCTTGGGTGGTTGCCTCAGTAAAAACTGGGTCTACAGTTGTCTCTTCATCGGCGGTGGTGGTTTCCTCGATCACCAGCTGGTGTGTGCTAGTGACGTTGCAGGAAACAGAAAGCATAGTTTCAAGATTGACTTGGCTTCCAGTCAATCTGTCATCAACTGCTGACTCAGAACGTGATGGAGAGGTTGGTGGTGGTGTGTGTGTAGCTGACTCTCGGGTGGCTTGGGATGAGCCAAAAACTTCACCAGCAGTCTGTTGAGAGACTGAGGTTGCTTGTGGAGTTTGTTCCCTTGTTACAACGACTGATAATGAATCAGTCGAGGAGCTACGCAGAAAGGTGGAGCCGACACTAACTCCTAAATAACGAAATTGTCGTTTTGAAAGTTGTTGACTTGTTGAGAAATCGGCAGGTGGAAGAGAAAGAGGAAGAAAAAGAGAGAAGTGATCAACCAGGAGTGATTGACTAAGAGCTCCGATTGTTGGTGGAGTTCCTAGAAAATCACTGCAAGAGTGAAAATGAGAGGAATTACTAACAGATGATGTCATAGCTTCTGATCGTAAGCGATCTTCTCGAGGATCCTGGCTGAATCCTGATGATGCTGCTGTCGCCAGTTCAGCATCATCAGCCGCCACACTTTCTCCACAGGTAGCAGACCCTCTTACACTCAGCTGAGGAGAAGAAGGAGCACGTGAAAAGGGAGAAGATGGCGGAGAGAATGAAGAGGAAGAAGGAGAGCGATGAGCAGGTCACTTAACTCGCTTCTTCACCACCAGTGGAATATAATCCACATCCACATTTTCCACATCAATGGGAATTGAGATCCCTGTTGAGGTGGTGGTATTTCCATCAACTGTTTGTGGACGTCCAGTTGAGGGAAAACTCTCCAGATGAGAAAAAGACTTACCTTCTTGTAGGGCAGATTTCTTCGTTGTTGCGCCCTTTTTTTGGATCCTTTTTGGATCTGGTCCGATCTTTAATGATCTTCAGCATGTACGAGGAGAGGGGAAAATCCTTACCAGCTTCCTTCTTGGAGTTGAAGATGGTGTTGGATAAGGTACGAACCTCAATCCATTCCCCATTAAGGTCGTCATAATCAATCTTCAGCTTTTCAACCATCACATGAGCGATGCATTGTAACACCTCAAATTTTAATACAAAATATTTGCCCAAAATATATCATTTTTCATAAATAGAAGAACTGTTCCAAAATATGGATTTACAAAAACCTTTGGTATGAAATTCAGAGTATAAAGTTTGGTGTTACAAAATAGATCAAAATCAAAGCTAAGTCTAAATCCGTTCTAGTGTTCTTCTACTCTAGGCCCCGCATCTCTATCCATGCGTACCTAAACCTTCGATCCCGAACCTAAGTACATAATAAAACAAACAAGGAGTATGTGAGACAAAACGTCTCGTGAGCTACATGGGTTTAGACCCAATAATAATCATAAACATAAGACATGTAAACAAACATATAAGTAAATCATCCATCTAATTAGTCACCACATTGTGACTCTAATACTTTGCTTTCCTAGCAATCATATCTAGTTATTGGGTTGCCCCCGAACTAACTAGAACCACCTTGACTTATTAACCGAAATCCATCGCCATTAATAAGCCTCAAGATACCGGCAAGAGGGATTCACCCAATCTACCAATATCTGCCTTACTCACCGGACTACCTCCAGTTAGCAAGACTACTACCGTGGTTGAGTCGATGGGAATCCACCCAACTGCCCCTCACACCACACCTCATGGCCGGGGGTCCCCCGCATCATCACATCATCTCCACGTATCATAACTCCATGGTTATGCCAAATCTAGCTCTCGGCTATCACGTCTATAATCAAACAAGTTAGTTCAATACTATTATCGGTATAACTAACTACTAGTCTACACAATTAAGCAAATAGACCATAACACAAGTAATAAAATGTATTTCATAGGCTATGTACTCAGTAAATTTCCACACGTACTCACCTTAGCAAATAATGCTCCAACCGTGTTCTTGACACCAAAACTCTTGCTTCCACAATTCGGTCAAACTTCCCAGACTTCACCAAAAGCCTAATACAACAATCATACAATGTTCAACATCACATACTACTAATAATGTATCCATTTATCACTAGATACCATCAACTAACACTTTCCCCCAATTATGGTGATTTACCAAACCCTAAGTTTAACCAACCCTTACGATTCTTACAAATCTTATTCATACACTTGTTTCCTTTGTAAATATACCATCTATTAAGTGTATACATCATTTATTCACCATAAATCATAACCCCAATATCTAGGGTTTCAAACCCATCCATCAAAATACATAGATCTAAAGCTACAAAGATCAAGGAGTGAAGATATACCTCTAATCTTCACTTAGGAGTGAAATCTACCCGAGATTTGTGAAGAGATCGCCTTCAATCTGCACTTGAGCTCAAAAATCGCCAAAGATGAAAACTAGGGTTTACTATTGCATTAAATGAGCTTAAACCCGAATTTATTGCAGACGTCCCAAGTTCACGGCGTGAACTAAGTTCACGGCGTGAACTTTGCGCTTCGTGACCACTTCCCGATCGCTACCTGAACGTGAACTTCGATCGCCAGAAACACCAATCCCTGTAGGGAGTTCACGATCGTGAACCCAAGTTCACGCCGTGAACTTCCCTTGTGCAGCAGGGCTGCATTTTTCGGTCTAGGTCTCGACCCGGTTTCGTCCATAACTTTCTCATACGGTCTCCAAACGACACGAAACCAATTCCTACATTCTTTAAACGATTTATCCTCATTTATCATATTTTTATACAATTTATATATTTACAAATTTTGGGTCGTTACAACTATCTACCCCTTAAGAAGATTCCGTCCTCGGAATCTCATCATAGTTCACGAAATCCGGGTATCTTTTCCGAATCTCGTCTTTGACTTCCCAAGTCAAATTCGGCCCAAGTGAATGCTTCCACTTGACCAACACTAACTTGATCTCTTTATTTCGAAGCTTCTTCGTTTTCGTTTCTAATATCGCCTCGGGCTCCTCAATCAACCTGTTCGGGGCGTCAACCCGCAACTCTTGTAATGGAATTATATTTTCAACTTCCCCGATGAACTTCTTCAAGTAACTTACGTGGAAGGTGTCATGCACACCTTGAAGCTCGGGTGAAAGTTCCAACTTAAATGCTTGAAGCCCGACCCGTTTCAATATCTTAAACGGTCCAACATACCTTAGACTTAGCTTTCCTTTCTTACCAACCCGCATTACACCTTTCCAAGGTGACACTTTCAACATTACCATATCACCGACATCCAAGTCGTATGGTCTTTTCTTTAAACCCGAATAACTTCGTTGCCTATCTTGAGCGACTTTCATGTTGGCTTGTATAATACCGATTTTCTCATTCGTTACCCTCACGATCTCGGGACCCGTGAGCTTTGTTTCTCCCGCCTCAAGCCAACATGATGGAGTTCTACACTTTCTCCCATACAACGCCTCATAAGGCGGCATCTTAATAGTCAAGTGATAACTATTATTATACGAAAACTCGACTAACGGTAATTGTTCATCCCATTTACCCCCGAAATCCAACACACACGATCTCAACATATCTTCAATCGTTTGAATTGTTCTTTCACTTTGACCGTCGGTTTGCGGATGATAAGCCGTGCTCAACTGCAACTTTGTACCCAACTCTTCTTGTAAAGATCGCCAAAATCTCGAGGCAAACCTCGCGTCTCTATCAGATACAATCGATAATGGAACTCCGTGGAGTCGAACCACCTCATCAACATACAACTTAGCCAACTTCTCAAGTGGCAACGTCTCCCGAATGGCTAAAAATAACGCACTCTTGGTCAACCGGTCAACTATGACCCAAATGGCATAGTGACCCTTACTCTTCCTCGGTAACCCTACTATGAAATCCATAGTTATATCTTCCCATTTCCCGGCCGGTACTAACAATGATTGAGCTACCCCATACGGTACTTGATGCTCGGCTTTAACTTGTGCACACGTGGCACACTTCGAGATGTACTTGGCCACTCTCGCCTTCATTCCGGGCCACCAATAAACCCGTTTCATATCTTGGTACGTCTTTGTACTTCCCGGGTGAATCGAATATTTCGATTTGTGCACATCATTCAACAACTCTTTTCGGATATCACCGAACTTAGGAACCCAAATACGACCGCCTACGGTCTTCAACCCTTGTGCATTTTCGAGAAAATGTTGGTTCTTACCTAACTGTTCTTGCCTTAACTCGTCTTTTCCCATAACCTCTCGTTGGGCATTCTTGCTTCTTTGGATAATACTCGAGACGAATTCTATACGTGTTAAAATTACTCCGTTCGGGTTCTCATAAACCTTTCGGCTCAAGGCGTCGGCTACTACATTAGCCTTTCCCGCATGATACACAATCTCACAATCATAGTCAGCGATCAACTCGATCCATCTTCTTTGTCGCATATTAAGATCCTTTTGAGTAAACACGTATTGTAAACTTTTATGATCCGTGTACAACGTACACCGAGTACCATACAAATAATGCCTCCACAACTTCAAAGCAAATATAATCGCCGCCAACTCCAAGTCGTGTGTCGTGTACCTCAATTCCGCATTCTTCAATTGTCGCGAGGCATACACGATCACCTTTCACCTTTGCATCAACACACAACCGAGCCCTTGATTCGAAGCATTACTATAAACCACAAAAGCTTCCATACCATCCGGTAACATAAGAATCGGCGCGTTACACAACTTTTCCTTCAACAATTTAAACGCCTCTTCTTGCTTCTTCTCCCACACAAACTCCTCACTTTTTCTCGTTAACTTAGTTAGTGGAATCGCGAAGTCTTGTATAAATCTTCAGTAATAACCGGCTAATCCAAGGAAACTTCTAACCTCGGTAGGAGTCCTCGGAGGCTCCCAATTTGACACCGCTTCAATCTTGGACGGGTCAACTTTAATACCATCACACGTCACCACGTGACCTAAGAATTGCACTTCTCGCAACCAAAATTCACACTTCTAGAATTTAGCATACAACTTCTCCCGTTTTAACACATCTAACACAAGCCTCAAATGACCCTCGTGTACTTCCTCGGTTTTCGAATAAATCAAAATATCGTCAATAAACACGATCAAAAACTTATCAAGAAACGTTTTACAAACCCGATTCATCAAATCCATAAAAATGGCCGGCGCGTTTGTAAGACCAAACGGCATCACCAGAAATTCATAATGACCATAACGCGTACGAAAAGCCGTCTTCTCGGTGTCGCCTTCCTTCACCCGAACTTGGTGATAACCCGACCTCAAATCAATCTTCGAGAAATAACTAACACCTTGCAATTGGTCGAATAAGTCGTCAAATCTCGGCGACGGGTAACGGTTCTTAATAGTTACCTTATTCAACTCTCGGTAGTCGATACACATTCTCATCGAACCGTCTTTCTTCTTAACAAATAACACCGGTGCACCCCACGGTGACGAACTCGGACGAATAAAACCTTTGTCTAACAAATCTTGCAATTGAGTCATCAATTCCCGCATCTCGGTGGGAGCTAAACGGTAGGGAGCACGAGCAATCGGCGTCGCCCCCGGAACCAAATCAATCTTAAACTCGACTTGTCTCTCCGGTGGTAAACCAGGCAAGTCATCGGGAAATACCTCGGGGAAATCTCGAATAATCTTGACATTTTCCATCGATTTCTTTTCTTTTTGGCCATCTAACACATATGCAATAAACGATGAACAACCTTTCGATATACTTTTCCTTGCCTTGATGGCGGTAATCACATTAGGCATGTGATGTCGTTTTTCCCCATACACATACACCTTCTCATTCTCAGGAGTCTTAATCGACACTATTTTCTTTCCACACAAAATCTTGGCTTGGTGCATACCCAACCAATCCATACCGATAACCACATCAAACGCTTTTATTCCCATGGGCAACAAATCTACCTTAAACTTTCTACCGTCTATTTCTATTTCACAATTTCTATAAATACTTTCAACCATAGAAGTTTTCCCGTCGGTTACCTCTATTTCATACACCTCATCTAACATCTCGGACGGCACATTCAACTTACAACCGAACTCATAAGACACAAACGAATAATTGGAACCCGAATCAAACAAAATATGAGTTGGCAAGGAATTAATGAATAAAGTACCTGACACCACATCGTGTGCCTCCTTCGCCTCTTCCCGGGTGAGTTGGAAGGATCGCCCCTTCACCTTAGCCGGCTCCACCTTCTTTTGAGCCGTGGACACCATCGACTCGGTTCCCTTCTTCGGGCACACATTGCTATAATGCCCTTTTTCGTGGCATGAGTAGCACTCCACATAGGCCAATAACTTGGCCTTACAATCCCGGGCTATATGCCCCATCTTGCCACAACTATAACAAGCCTTCGACTCTCCTCGGCATATGCTGGTTTGATTTTTCCCTCACTTCTTGCACGAGGCAACACTTCCTTGTTTAGAGAAGCTCGATGTGAACTTCCCTTTCCTGAACGAACTAGAGCCGCTCTCGGCCTTTCTTTTCTCGCCCACATGGGCCCTCTCGGCAATCCGTGCCTCATTCACTTCCTCAACACCTCGGGCGGCACTAATGGCCTCATCAAGTGTGACCGCCCTCTTAACCTCCAATTAGTAGTCCCACGGTAACCCACTAGCATACCAGACCACCCTCAACCTCTCTTCCGAGTAGGTTTTAGCAACAAATGGGAGCAATCCCGTGAACTCTCTCGAGTATTCTTCAACCGACATGTCACCCTTCTTAAGGGTCACAAACTTCTCATGCATCTTTTCTAAATCCCTCTCGGGACAAAACTTCTTTCTCAACTTCGCGGTAAACTCATCCCACCACATTTTCTCCACCACCTCCCTTCCTAGGGTCTCATACACAATATCCCACCAAATCATGGCATCTTCTTTCAAAAGTTGTGACGCATAGGTCACCATATCGGCTTCCTTACACTTGGTACTACCGATAACCCGCTCGGTCTCTCGGATCCACCTCATAGTCACCTTCGGGTCCGAAATACCCGTATACACATTTGGCTTACAAGCCATGAAGGATTTAAATGGACAATCTTCTTTCACATCGGGCCTCGCCCTAGCATCACTTTGGCCACCCGTGGAGGATTTCCCTTCACCAGTGCCACTACCCCCGGTTCTCTCATCTGATCTAGCCTCGGATTCGCGGTCTCCACCCGCCCTCTCACGGTCCCCAATAATTCGGTGCACTTCCTCGGCCACTGTCCCTTTGATTTGATCAATAATAGTTTGGAGATCCGCCATGGTTACCGGAGTTCTATTAGCTCCGACTTCCGATTCATCATCCTGATGCGTCGACGGTTGACTTCCTTGTTCAACCACCACCTCAACATGAGGTATCTCTTCCTCCCGGCTCTCCGGGCTTTACCACTTCTACGCGTGGTCACCATTTCTTTTGATCAAGACTATATGAAAGACATTAAACATTTAGTACCTTGTGTACAACCCATTAGTCGCATAAGACTCAATATCCATAATCATATCAAATTTCATCGGTCCCCTAGGTTCAACCCTAAACTTAATATAATGTCTCAAGGTCAACCTATAATCTCAAGGAATCTTATATTCCTAATGCTACAGTCTAAGACTAGGATGGTCATCCAACCTAATTCACTTAAACAGTAGCTCTGATACCAAGTTGTAACACCTCAAATTTTAATACAAAACATTTGCCCAAAATATATCATTTTTCATAAATAGAAGAACTGTTCCAAAATATGGATTTACAAAAACCTTTGGTATGAAAAGTAGAGTATAAAGTTTGGTGGTACAAAATAGATCAAAACCAAAGCTAAGTCTAAATCCGTTCTAGTGTTCTTCTACTCTAGGCTCCGCATCTCTATCCATGCGTACCTAAACCTTCGATCCCGAACCTGAGTACATAGAAAAACAAACAAGGAGTACGTCATACAAAACGTCTCGTGAGCTACATGGGTTTAGACCCAATAATAATCATAAACATAAGACATGTAAACAAACATATAAGTAAATCGTCCATCTAATTAGTCACCACATTGTGACTCTAATACTTTGCTTTCCTAGCAATCATATCTAGTTATTGGGTTGCCCCGAAACTAACTAGAACCACCTTGACTTATTAACCGAAATCCATCGCCATTAATAAGCCTCAAGATACCGGCAAGAGGGATTCGCCCAATCTACCAATACCTGCCTTACTCACCGGACTACCTCCAGTTAGCAAGACTACTACCGTGGTTGAGTCGATGGGAATCCACCCAACTGACCCTCACACCACACCTCATGATCGGGGGTCCCCCGCATCATCACATCATCACAACGTATCATAACTCCATGGTCATGCCAAATCTAGCTCTCTGCTATCACGTCTATCATCAAACAAGTTAGTTCAATACTATTATCGGTATAACTCAGTACTAGTCTACACAATTAAGCAAATAGACCATAACACAAGTAATAAAATGTATTTCATAGGCTATGTACTCAGTAAATTTCCACACGTACTCACCTTAGCAAATAATGCTCCAACCGTGTTCTTGACACCAAAACTCTTGCTTCCACAATTCGGTCAAACTTCCAAGACTTCACCAAAAGCCTAATACAATAATCATACAATGTTCAACATCACATACTACTAATAATGTATCCATTTATCACTAGATACCATCAACTAACACTTTCCCCCAATTATGGTGATTTACCAAACCCTAGGTTTAACCAACCCTTAAGATTCTTACAAATCTTTATCATACACTTGTTTCCTTTGTAAATATACAATCTATTAAGTGTATACATCATTTATTCACCATAAATCATAACCCCAATATCTAGGGTTTCAAACCCATCTATCAAAATACATAGATCTAAAGCTACAAAGATCAAGGAGTGAAGATATACTTCTAATCTTCACTTAGGAGTGAAATCTACCCAAGATTTGTGAAGAGATCGCCTTCAATCTGCACTTGAGCTCAAAAAACGCCAAAGATGAAAACTAGGGTTTACTATTGCATTAAATGAGCTTAAACCCGAATTTATTGCAGACGTCCCAAGTTCACGGCGTGAACTTTGCGCTTCATGACCACTTCCCGATCGCTACCTGAACGTGAACTTCTATCGCAAGAAACACCAATCCCTGTAGGGAGTTCACGATCGTGAACCCAAGTTCACGCCGTGAACATCCCTTGTGCAGCAGGGCTGCATTTTTCGGTCTAGGTCTCGACCCGGTTTCGTCCATAACTTTCTCATACGGTCTTCAAAAGACACGAAACCAATTCCTAGGTTCTTTAAACGATTTATCCTTATTTATCATATTTTTATACAATTTATATATTTACAAATTTCGGGTCGTTACATGCATAATGTGAAGAAGCGAAGATAGGAAATGCGATTTCCTTTTGCCTTGAGCTTGGTCTTAACCTCCTCGAAAACCAGTCTCCCATAATCAATCCGCTAACCGGTGATTAGGGCTTCAACAAAGACATGAAGGCTGGAGTTGCACTGGTTGTGAGACCCAGAGTTGCCGCCTATGCACTGAATGATGTGCGTGAAGAAGTAGGCCCAGGGTCTCGACAGCTGAGACTTCTTAAAGATCTGCACCCTGTCGTCATCCTTTTCTAATCGATATCCGGTGATACGGATTAGACTCTCTTTAGCATCATCAGTAGACTTCGTCTCCTGATAGAGTTCGACAGGGAGCAAGTAGTCGAACCCGCAAGCAGTTCGGAAATCATCAACAGTGATGGTGATATGATGACCTCCTACCTGCGCAACAATATCATCTCCAGAGATGGAGACAGATATCCAGAAACCACGCAAGAGTTCGTAAAAACTCTTGGTGAACCGAAAGAATGCACCAATGATAGGGCAGTGACACAAGAATCTTCCGATCGGACGATATATATCGATGAGTTTGTCCGGTGGAGAGGTGTTTCCTACCAGATTCGAGTTCTGAGTGAACTCGATGGCAGCTCCAGAAAGAACAGCTTTTGAGGTTTTCTTCGATATTTTTGGGAGAGGGAAGAAAGATAAAAGCTTGAAGAAAAGGAGTTTGAGAGGAAATTTGAGAGGGAAATTTGGGAGTGATGAGGATGAGGTGGGGAGATACGTGGGGTATTTATAGGGAGAAGCGGGACATTTTGGGTGAAGATTTGAATTTCAAACGGTTCAAAATTGGATAGTTGAAATCCGACTATGGACATGTTGGTTTTCGTGCGAAAAAGACGGTTGGATGTGATAGAGAGGGGTTAGTGGAGCCGTTTCGGTGTCAGGGTGTCTTATCCTTCATAAATGCCAAATATTTTCACTCGAGTGAAGATATTGGCCGCAGAAATCATGTGGATAGGGATAAAAGATTCCTTCTCAAGGGAGAAACCAAACGTTTTAACTTATAAAACTTGATAAGTTATCATTTTGAGATGTTTTATTCGGCTGACTGAGTGAATTCAAAATGTTTTTAGTCAGCTGAATGTACTAAGTGACAAGGTGATCTTATCAGCTGCTGATAGTACTTCAGCAGATGATTTAAGCATTTAACATACCCAGCTCGCTGACTAAAAAATTGAAACGTTTTTCATCTAAAGGCTTAGTGAATAAATCAGCCAGCTGAAGGTCTGTTGATATGAAATGAAGTTCAACGTCACCTTGTTCAATGTGATCTCTAATGAAATGATACCTTATATCAATATGTTTGGTTCTGGAATGAAGAACTGGGTTGTTGCTGATTGCAATAGCACTTGTGTTATCGCAGTAGATAGGAGCTTTGCAAAAGTTCATATCAAAATCAACCAGCTGATTCTTCATCCAAAGGACTTGAGCACAACAACTTCCAGCAGCAACATATTCTGCTTCAGCTGTAGTGGTGGAAACAGTATTTTGTGTCTTGCTTGTCCAGCTGACTAGTTTCCCACCTAGCAGCTGACATCCTCCAGTAGTGCTCTTTCTATCCATCTTGCATCCTGCAAAGTCCGAATCTGAATAACCAATTAGATCAAACCCTGAGTCTTTGGCAAACCAAAGACCTAGGCTTGGAGTACCTTTAAGGTACCTCAAAATTCGCTTAGGGATTATTAAATGAGACTTTTTAGGATTAGCTTGATACCTAGCACACATGCAAGTAGCAAACATAATATCTGGTCTGCTGGCAGTGAGATTGAGCAAAGACCCAATGATTCCTCTGTAGAATGTGATATCAACTGATTTCCCAGTTGTATCAGCATCTAGATTATTTGGAGGAGCCATTGGAGTTTTCATGGATGATGATGAATTCATATCAAATTTTTTTAAAAGATCTTTGATATATTTTTCTTGATTTTTGAAAATTCCATTTTTAGATGCTTAACTTGTAAGCCAAGAAAATATGTTAATTCACCCATCGTACTCATCTCATACTTTGTAGACATAAGTTTTGCGAAACATCTACAAAGCTTTTCATCAGTAGCACCAAATATTATGTCATCCACATAAATTTGAACAAGAATGATATCACCTTTGATTTTACGAATGAATAAGGTTTTATCAATCTTTCCCCTGGTGAAGTCATTTGCTAAAAGGAACGTGGAGAGAGTGTCATACCATGCACGAGGAGCTTGTTTCAACCCATACAGCGCCTTATCCAACTTATACACGTGGTCTAAGTATTTAGGATTTTCAAAACCTGGGGGTTGTTTCACGTAGACTTCCTCTTGCAATTTACCATTTAAGAATGCACTCTTCACGTCCATCTGAAGAACTGTGAAGTTCTTGTAAGCAGCATAGGCTAAGAATATTCTTATAGCTTCAAGCCTTGCTACCGGAGCAAATGTTTCATCGAAATCAATTCCTTCCTCCTGTCTATATCCTTGTGCAACAAGTCTAGCCTTGTTGCGAATAACCACGCCTTCTTCATCCATTTTATTCCTAAATACCCACTTGGTACCAATTATTGTCTTACCAGTTGGTGGAGGTACCAACTGAAAAACTTTATTGACCTCAAATTGGTTAAGTTCTTCCTGCATCGCTTGAATCCAGCTGGAGTTTTCCAAGGCAGCTTTAATATTCTTCGGTTCTTCAGCTGCTAAGAAATACGACCATAGGCAAAGATTACATGATGCCTTACATCTTGTGACCACTCCTTGTTGTGGATCTCCAATGATTAATTCAATTGGATGTTCTGAGGTCCACTGGGATTGAGGAGCGGCTGAAGAGCAAGAGGATTCGGCAGAATTTGATCCTTGATGAGCGGCTGAATGCTCAGCAGGATTGAGTACTTCATTTTGAACTAATCTTCTTGAAGTATGAAGAGGTGGCTTAGAGATAGCCTTAGATGATGCTCTAGCTGTTGGAATTTCTTGTTGGACAGCTGCAATATCTACAAGATATGTGGGAGCATCATGGAATGTATCATCTGAATCATTTATTGGAACTTCAAAAAGATTCAAAGCATCCAAGAATGCTTCAGCTGTATCATTAGAAGGTGGTACAGCTGATCTCTGGAATGCGTCAGATGATTCAGCAGAGGTGGGATTTAAGGCTTTAGAGTGTTCTTCAAAAGTAACATTTATAGACTCTTCCAATGTTTGTCTTCTTTTGTTGAAAACTCTGTATACCTTAAATACAGTGGAGTACCCCAAGAAAATTTTTTCATCAGCTTTAGAGTCGAACTTACTCAGCTGATCTCGTGTGTTTAACACAATACACACACAACCAAAGACATGAAAGAAACCAATATAAGGTTTCCTCTGACGGAGAATCTCATAAGAAGTTTTCTTGTGTCTTTTCACATAGAGAGACCTGTTTTGAGTAAAACAAGTTGTGTTAACAGCTTCTGCCCAAAATTGTTTTGGCATGTTTGACTCAGCAAGCATTGTTCTTGCAGATTCTATTAGGGTTCTATTTCTTCTTTCAGCAACACCATTCTGTTGAGGTGTTCTAGCGGCTGAAAAATCTTGGGAGATCCAAACTTCTGAGCAGAAGTCTTCTAATGTACGATTTCTGAATTCAGTACCATTGTCTGATCTTAGCTGCTTTACTCATGACCCATTTAGAAGTTCCATCTTCTTGATGAATTTGATAATTTCATCAGCTGCATCACTTTTGTTACGAAGAAATATAACCCAAGTATATCGTGAGTATTCATCAACGATAACAAGTGTGTACTTCTTTCCACCTAGACTTTCAGTGCTCATAGGACCAAAGAGATCCATATGAAGCATGTGCAGGCAGTTGTCGATGGAAAAACATTGCTTTGATTTGATGGAGCTTTTATGTTGTTTGCCTTGTTCACAAGCTGAACAAAGCTTATCTTTTTCATACTTGATCTGTGGCAAACCATTCACTAGCTGTCCTCGGGACAACTTAGATATGTTTTTAAAGTTTAAGTGAGATAGCCTTTTATGCCACAACCAATTCAGCTCTTCAGTGGAGTGAGAGAATAGACAAACTTCTTGATTTTGAGGATTCATGTCAAGTGTATATACATGGTTGTTTCTTGGTGCTATTAGCACGAATTTTCCTCTTTTATCTGTCACCGTTCCTCTGTACTTATTAAAGTTCACTGAGAACTCTGCATCACATAGTTGGCTAATGCTGATTAAATTATGTTTCAGCCCGTTCACATAACCAACTCTTGTGATCTTTATAGATCCATTAGAGATGGATCCATAGCCTTCGGTTGAGCCTCTACCATTATCACCAAAAAATACTGGAGGAGCAGCACAAACTTCGAACTCTTCAAGCAGGGATTTGTATCCAGTCATATGTCTTGAGCAACCACTGTCTAGGTACCAGACGTTCTTGCTTTGATCACCCTGCACATAAGTTTAAGAGAGTTAGTTCTTTTTGGGAACCCACACCTCTGTGGGTCCTTGAGATTTCTTGCTGGAACTCACAGGGGTTGGGTTCTTAATGGACTCACAAGCTGAAGTTGGAGAGGGTCTTAAGCTAGTGCTGTCACACTCACTTGCCATATACCCACGATCTCCACACTTATAACATTTTCTGTTCTTTTGTAGTGGAGTGGAAGGCGTGACAACGGGGCTAGGTACAGGACCCAAAATCCCTTTCTGATTATCCGAGATAGTCAGAGTTTGTACGAGTGATGTCAGCTTGCTGACCTTTCCTTTCAGCCGTTTAACAGACACAGCTGAAGAAAGACTTGGAGTGTTTTTAGAAACACTCTTACCTTTGTTCTTTGCAGCTCGAGTACGAACTCCAACTGGCTCACCCTTGAAGGGTGTAAGAACAGTTTTCTTTCCTGCTGTCTTGCTAGTCTTTCTCTGAGGTCTAGCAGAAGCAGCAGCCGCTGAACCCAAGATAGACTTACTTGATTCAACAATGACTACTGTGGGAGTCCTAACAACTATGGCAAAGGAGTCAGCTGGCGAATCTTCTCCAGTAGTTTCAGAAGGTTCTTCTGTGGACATCTCAGTAGCATAGGTTTTGGTAGACTTAACAAAGCAACCAAAAACCAACTCTTCAGCTGGTACAGAAGCATCAGCTGTCGAGTAGTACGGATCATCCGTACTGCTGTCAGGTACAACAGATGCAACAAGGAAATCTGCTCCTAATACAGCTTGTACTTGACTAGGAATCTGTGAGTTGACACACTCACTCACACGTTTGGATGATCGAGACCATGATTCACAAATCTTTTTAATTGTTTCCAGTTCTTTAACTTTTCATTAAGATCGTGTTGAAGAACTGAGTTTATAAATTTTGTTTCAGAAAGTTCTTCTTATAAAGTTTTGTGATCAATTAATCTTTCTTTTAAAAATGCGTTTTCACGAAGAATAGCACTGTGTTTATCCAAACATTCACCTTTCAGCTGATCAATGAAGTGCAAGTCACAGATAATGGAATCAACAATATCTTTGGCTTCAGAAGCCTCAGCAGAGATTAGAGAAGATACCTTTTTGTGAATTATGTTGACCCATTGATATGAACCAGCATCATCAGTTGTAATACTTTCATCAGCACGAGCCATCAAACACATTGTGGCCATTGGTTCATCATCATCAGATGAGCTGTCACCAGAGTCAGCCCAGTCGTGAGTTTCAGCTACAAGACCCTTGTCAGCAATTTTGCCTTCAAGTGCCTTCTTTTCTTCTAGGATCTTTTTGGTGAAGGCTTGTAGCTTTTTGTACTTTTCTTCAATGGATTCACCACTTGAAGAGGATGAACTAGCTTTCTTTTGCTTACAGTCGTTAGCATAGTGTCCCTTCTTTTTGTAGTTGTAGCATGTTATCTCAGAGATATCAGGTGTATTTCCAGAGGATCTTGTAAGGACCGGACCCAAAAACAACCATTTTCAACATCATATACATCTAACTTAGCCAATACTAACCAAAATACAAGTTTTAAACATATTTACCAAAAGAAATTATACATATCATGGAGCAACCAACTATATCGGATACAAACCACTAAACAACCCAAAAGATGTACATCAAAATATCACAATTCTATACCAAAAGAGAAGCTTTCTCAAGCTTCAAGCAAATCCAACTTCAAGCACCTATTCACACTTGCCCTTGCCTTTATCTATCCCTGAAATATGGTGACAACTAAACGGGTAAGCTATAAAAGCTTAGTGAGTTCCACAATGTATAATGTTATACTAAATAATTATATAAATCAACATAGATAAAGAAACAAGTATCAACGGGTCAAAGCACCGGGTTATCTCAACAATATCACCACAATGCATCACATATCAATATCGGGTCAACAATGATCAAGTACAATTCCGGATTCAACAAAGTGCGTCATTCCCTCTTAGGCCATTAGGGAATGAGGCCGATGAAGGTGATCAAGGCACCCCTAAATGAGTCCAAGATCCAGCTTCACCACCACGGTCCATACCACTCCTCCGCCAGGTACTCCCGCGTCCACCGCCCGACATATTACACGAAGTAATACTCGGACCGCCATGGGTCCTCACGAAATGAATTATCACTCAAGGCATTTCACTCATACGGGTCAAGGAAATGTTACGGTTTGACAAGGTAATCTCAATGATCAAGGCAAAACATCAGGCATCCAATCGAAAGGAACACTATCTAACCACATTGCACATATATAATTACAAGTATACACATTGCACATAGTGAACTCACCTGGGATTATGCAATTGCCAATACGAGCCAAGTACTTCCTTTAGTCAAATTCCATTGTCACCGATCGATACAATCACCACAATTTCCCAATTGTTTACCTATCACAATTATACTTATCTCATTCAATATACAAGCTCAAAATCACAACTAGTATGACCCTTAATCACCAATTTTCCCAAAATTGGTGATTAACCCCAAAACCCTAAACTTCTAACTATACATCTAGTGCATAATCACATGCTAACTTCCAATTTCCTAGTTCAATATCAATTATACATAGTCTACAATCATCAATTTCAGTTCCATAACTCAAACCCTAACTAGGGTTCATGACCTACTAACTCAATACATCAATTTATACACATGCATGGTGATAGGGATGATGTTTTACCTTAATTATCAATACAATAGATGAAAAACCTTTGATTTATAGCTATAATCTACCCAAAAGCACCAAATATCGTCCAAAATCGCCCAACACCGAGAAGAGAAAGTTCTAGAGGTTATTTGGGCTGAAATGGGGAAAAATCCCGATTTTATGCCTAATCTGCACAAGATAGCGCCGCTATCTTCAAGATAGCGCCGCTATCTTGCCTCCCCTTGCTTTTTAGCGCCTCTATCTTTGAAGATAGAGCCGCTATCTCCAAATTTTTCGCGTTTTTACCCATCGCTATAAAGAGTGGCTGTTCTAATTGCACAAGATAGCGCCGCTATCTCTAAGATAGCGCCGCTATCTTCCCAATAGGCTGCAATTTCGCATTTTTCTTCCTTTTTAACTTGTACTACTTAATCCAATACCCAAAACTCAGATTTTTCTTCAAAATTTTAACTACCAAGACTTAATTCCTTATCACTTATCAACTAATACCGAACTTAACAATTAAAATGCATGGATTTAAAACACGTATGTTACAATTACCTCCTCCTTTTGAGAATTTCGTCCCGAAATTATGTTGACTTGAACAGAAACGGATACTTCTCAATCATATCATCTCTTCTTTCCCATGTGCAATTCGGGCCTCTATGGTGTTTCCATTTCACCAATACTAACTGAATTTCCTTATTTTTGAGATTGACCGACTTTTGGTCAACTATTTCTTCCGGTTCCTCTACGTACCTCAATTTCTCGTTGACTTTGACTTCGGTCAACGGTACCGTTTCCTCATGTTCTCTAAGGCTCTTTCTTAAATAACAAACATGAAACACGTTATGGATACCCGCTAGCTCTTCCGGTAACTCAAGTCGATAAGCTTGCTTTCCGACCCGTTCTATGATCTTAAATGGGCCGATAAATCGAGGACTTAACTTACCTTTCTTCCCAAATCTCATGACACCCTTCCAAGGGGAAACTTTTAACATCACATAGTCATTTACCGCAAATTCTATCGGTTTTCTTCTTTTATCCGCATACGATTTTTGACGATCTTGGGCCGTCTTCATTCTTTCCCGAACTATTTGAATCTTATCATTAGTATCTTGAATCAATTCGGGTCCCACCAAAAGTTTCTCTCCGGTCTCTCTCCAACACAAAGGTGTTCTACACTTTCTTCTGTACAATGCTTCATATGGTACCATATTGATTGAAGAGTGATAACTATTGTTGTAAGAAAATTCGGCCAATGATAAGTATTTATACCAACTTCCACCAAATTCTAATGTACAAGATCTAAGCATGTCTTCTAAAGTCTGAATCGTCCTCTCGGTTTGACCGTCAGTCTGTGGATGATAAGCAGTACTAAGGGCTACTTTCGATCCTAACTCTTTTTGCATACTTCTCCAAAAATTGGAAGTAAATCGGGAATCCCTATCCGATACAATCTTCAAAGGAACACCATGTCTAGCGATTATCTCGTCTAAATACACTTGTGCCCAAGAATCCATCGGTGCCGATTCCCTCATAGCAAGGAAATGCGCACTTTTGGTCAAACGGTCAACAATCACCCAAATACAATCGTGCTGACGAGCGGTTCTCGGAAGTTTGGTGATCAAATCCATGGAAATTTCTTCCCACTTCCAAACAGGGATGCTAAGTGGTTGCAAACTTCCATAGGGTTTCTGATGCTCGGCTTTAACTTGAGCACAAATATTGCATTCTTGTACAAACCTCCCAATATCCTTCTTCATTCCCGGCCACCAATAATCCAACCTTAAATCATGATACATTTTATTCATACCCGGATGAATTGAGAACTTTGAACTATGTGCCTCACGCAACACATCATTTCTCAATTCTCCAATCTTCGGTATCCATAAACGGTTACTAAAAACCCTGACACCTCGACCATCCACCTCTAAATTTTTCTCATAATTCACCATTCTCTCCTTCTTAATATTCTCGGGCTTTAATGCCTCATCTTGCCACTTCTTAAGGTCATCAAGCAAAATAAACTTCAATGTAGTGGAGGACATTGCATAACACATACTCGAACGGTAAGCCTTACGGCTTAGGGCATCAGCAACTACATTCGCCTTCCCGGGATGATACAAAATTTCACAATTATAATCTTTAATGAGTTCCATGGCACGTTGTTGTCGCATATTCAATGTTTGTTGGCTAAATATGTATTTGAGACTCTTATGATCGGTAAAGAGTTGGAACTTAGTCCCGTACAAATAATGCCTCCAAATTTTTAATGCAAACACTACAGCAGACAACTCAAGATCATGAGTTGGATAATTCTTTTCATACTCCTTCAATTGACGGGATGCATATGCTATGACTTTTCCTCGTTGCATGAGAACACACCCGAGTCCCATTTTTGATGCATCACTATATACAACAAAATCTTCCTCGCCTTCGGGTAATGACAAAATAGGAGCATTCACCAAGCAGTCTTTCAATATTCTAAAGGCATTTTCTTGTGCTTCACCCCATTCATAATTTACATCTTTTCGGGTAAGACTCGTAAGTGGTACGGCCAAACGAGAGAAATCTTTAATGAACCGGCGGTAATAACCCGCGAGACCTAAGAAACTTCGGATCTCGGAAGCATCTCGGGGCACTTCCCAATTCTTAATCGCCTCAATCTTTGAAGGATCGACAGATATACCTTCACCTGATACCACATGACCAAGGAATTGAACTTGGCGCAACCAAAATTCACATTTGGAAAACTTGGCATACAATTTCTCTTTTCTTAGAAGATTAAGGACTTCACAAAGGTGCGAAGCATGATCACTCTCGGATTTTGAATATACTAAAATGTCATCGATAAAAACAATAACCGACTTGTCCAACATAGGACGACATACTCGATTCATCATATCCATAAAGGCGGCCGGAGCATTCGTTAAACCGAATGGCATGACTAAGAATTCATAATGCCCATATCTAGTTCGGAATGCGGTTTTAGGCACATCTTCTTTATAAACCTTCAACTGATGATAACCGGACCTTAAGTCAATCTTAGAAAAATAACTTGCACCTTGCAATTGATCGAAAAGGTCATCAATCCTAGGCAATGGATATCTGTTCTTGATTGTCACTTTGTTAAGTTCACGATAATCAATACACATCCGCATTGACCCGTCTTTCTTCTTAACGAACAAAACCGGTGCACCCCACGGTGACACACTCGGTTGAATGAACCCTTTATCTAGCAATTCTTGCAATTGATTCATAATTTCTTTCATTTCCGCCGGGGCTAATCGATAAGGAGATTTGGCTATCGGAGCCGCACCCGGCACAAGATCAATTCGGAATTCAACTTCTCGATCAGGCGGCAATCCGGGTAGATCCTCGGGAAATACATCCGGGAAGTCATTAACGATAGGAACATCTTTCACCGATTTCTTAACTTCTACAACCGGATTGAGAACATAAGCTAAATAAGAATGACATCCATGGGACATCAATTTATTAGCTTTCAAGAAAGAAATCACCCGCCTCTTCTTCATTTTACTTTCACCATACACGTACAAAGGTTCTCTTCCTTGTACCGGAATTCTAATCACTTTCTCATAACACATAATATCGGCATGGTACTTAGACATCCAATCCATCCCAATAATAATATCAAAATTGGGCAAATTTATCATCACTAGATCTACTAGGAACTTATGATCATCTATCTCTAACGAGCAATCCTTATATACACGATCGGCTACCAGGGTCTCACTACCCGCAGTATCAACACAGAATGGATTCAACAAAGGAGATGGAAGCACATATAACAATTTAGCAAATTTCACAGATTCAAAGGAATCAGAAGCTCCAGAATCAAATAATATATGGGCGGGTTGGGAATTAACAAGAAATATACCAGAAACGACATTGGGATCTTCCCGGGCTTGATCCGGGGTCAACTGAAATGCACGGCTTCTAACCTTGGGGACCTCCTCCTTTTGACTTGCCGCACCCACTCGCGGAGGTTGTTGTACCGAACCTCGACTTCCAACTGTTCGATTAGAAGGATTAGGACATTGACGCCTCCGATGACCCACCAATCCGCAACCATAACAAACAACATCCTTATTCGGGCACCTAGATTTTATGTGACCTTCCTCATAACAACCAAAACACTTCACGGGCCCACGATCACTATTACACCGTCATCGGTGATTCTTGCCACAAGATTGGCAATCTCGGTTAGCATCCGATTGAATAGAGAACGATTGGGATTGGCCACGAGGCCGAGATGACCCTTGAGATTGAGTTCGACGATTGGAAATAAATCGATTTATACGACCGGAAGGAGACGAAGTAGTTTGCTCAACCTTTTGACGTTTAGATTCGGGAGTCAATTCCCTACGAAGACTCAAATCATGCTCTCTTCTTCGAGCATACTCCACCGCCTTAGCAAACGACAGAATATCACGGTTGCTAACAAAGTCTTGGATTTCATAACTTAACCCTTCTACAAACATTTGGATCTTCTCAACCTCGGTCGGAATGTACTTTGTTGCGAACTGTGCCTTTTGATTAAATAACGTCTCATACTCATCTACCGACAAAGTTCCTTGCTTGAGTTCTAAAAACTCCTTCTCTAACCTTCTTCTCATATCACTTGGGCAATATTGTTCAAGAAACCGGGCCTTGAACGAATCCCAATTCATATGATCTTGCTCTTCTTCACTCAAGATTTTAAACGTGTTATTTCACCAAGTTAGTGCCTTACCGGTGAACATGGCGGTGGCATACACGGTTTGATCATCTTTGGCGACACGAGAGATACGAAATACCTTCTCCGTATTTTCAACCCATAACAAAGCCTCCACGGGATTCGACACTCCCGAGAACTCCGTGGCCCCACTACTTCGAAAAGTTTTGAACGAAACCGTTCCCGACTTCTTACTCGGGGATTCATCAATCACTTTCTCCTTCCCTCTTTCTTTTGACCTTTCCTTCTCTTCACGTCTAAATTGTTCAAAGGTGGCCCGGACCATGTCCGCCATCCTATTCATCAACCTTTCCTCCCTCGGAGATACCACTTCTTCTTCTTCTTCACGATTACTAGGGTTTGTTCCTTGGGTTCGAAGACCCGAAGGAGTTAATTCTGGATGTTCCGCACTTCTCGGACCATCATTATCATTGTTACTACTTCCTTGATCCATCCCTAACTGAAATTTTATGAAAAGATAAAGAATATATTAAATAACACTCACCCTAACATTTCTTTAGACTCATACATACATGTCCAACCTATGGTTTGTATCCGACCTAAGCTCTTAGCCTATACATTATACCATCAACGCCTAAGTTTGAGTCTAGTACCACAATGATACCTAGTTCACTCAAACCAATGCTCTGATACCATATTGTAAGGACCGGACCCAAAAACAACCATTTTCAACATCATATACATCTAACTTAGCCAATACTAACCAAAATACAAGTTTTAAACATATTTACCAAAAGAAATTATACATATCATGGAGCAACCAACTATATCGGATACAAACCACTAAACAACCCAAAAGATGTACATCAAAATATCACAATTCTATACCAAAAGAGAAGCTTTCTCAAGCTTCAAGCAAATCCAACTTCAAGCACCTATTCACACTTGCCCTTGCCTTTATCTATCCCTGAAATATGGTGACAACTAAACGGGTAAGCTATAAAAGCTTAGTGAGTTCCACAATGTATAATGTTATACTAAATAATTATATAAATCAACATAGATAAAGAAACAAGTATCAACGGGTCAAAGCACCGGGTTATCTCAACAATATCACCACAATGCATCACATATCAATATCGGGTCAACAATGATCAAGTACAATTCCGGATTCAACAAAGTGCGTCATTCCCTCTTAGGCCATTAGGGAATGAGGCCGATGAAGGTGATCAAGGCACCCCTAAATGAGTCCAAGATCCAGCTTCACCACCACGGTCCATACCACTCCTCCGCCAGGTACTCCCGCGTCCACCGCCCGACATATTACACGAAGTAATACTCGGACCGCCATGGGTCCTCACGAAATGAATTATCACTCAAGGCATTTCACTCATACGAGTCAAGGAAATGTTACGGTTTGACAAGGTAATCTCAATGATCAAGGCAAAACATCAGGCATCCAATCGAAAGGAACACTATCTAACCACATTGCACATATATAATTACAAGTATACACATTGCACATAGTGAACTCACCTGGGATTATGCAATTGCCAATACGAGCCAAGTACTTCCTTTAGTCAAATTCCATTGTCACCGATCGATACAATCACCACAATTTCCCAATTGTTTACCTATCACAATTATACTTATCTCATTCAATATACAAGCTCAAAATCACAACTAGTATGACCCTTAATCACCAATTTTCCCAAAATTGGTGATTAACCCCAAAACCCTAAACTTCTAACTATACATCTAGTGCATAATCACATGCTAACTTCCAATTTCCTAGTTCAATATCAATTATACATAGTCTACAATCATCAATTTCAGTTCCATAACTCAAACCCTAACTAGGGTTCATGACCTACTAACTCAATACATCAATTTATACATATGCATGGTGATAGGGATGATGTTTTACCTTAATTATCAATACAATAGATGAAAAACCTTTGATTTATAGCTATAATCTGCCCAAAAGCACCAAATATCGTCCAAAATCGCCCAACACCGAGAAGAGAAAGTTCTAGAGGTTATTTGGGCTGAAATGGGGAAAAATCCCGATTTTATGCCTAATCTGCACAAGATAGCGCCGCTATCTTCAAGATAGCGCCGCTATCTTGCCTCCCCTTGCTTTTTAGCGCCTCTATCTTTGAAGATAGAGCCGCTATCTCCAAATTTTTCGCGTTTTTACCCATCGCTATAAAGAGTGGCTGTTCTAATTGCACAAGATAGCGCCGCTATCTCTAAGATAGCGCCGCTATCTTCCCAATAGGCTGCAATTTCTCATTTTTCTTCCTTTTTAACTTGTACTACTTAATCCAATACCCAAAACTCAGATTTTTCTTCAAAATTTTAACTACCAAGACTTAATTCCTTATCACTTATCAACTAATACCGAACTTAACAATTAAAATGCATGGATTTAAAACACGTATGTTACAGATCTGGAAGGTGCAACTGATGAGATAGGTTTTCTAGTTGAGCCTCTAGCTGAGGAGCCCGATTTGCCTTTGAAAATTTTTCTATTTTTGACAAGTAGGGCAAGCTCAGTTATAATGGCTTCATTATCTTCGTTTTCATCGATCTCTTCGATGCTGACCTCAGGTATGTTGAACAGATCAACAGCCGAGGTTTTGTCAGCTTCATCATCTGAGGGAGGATATTCAATTCTGCTGGGGTTGTTTAGAGAAACAAGAGCAGCTGAGGATCCTGAGGAGCTCATTTTAGAGTCCTTTGGAGGTTGAAATTTGTTGAGTAAAGTTCTCTCATGGCTTAGAAACATGCCATAGAGAGAGGAAAGAGTGTAATCTTTTAACATGGGAGATGTACTCATGCAAGTTATAATGGTAGCCCATTTAGAGGGAAGAGCTGCCATAAACTTACAAATCTTGGACATATCGTCCTTTTCAACCCCATGAGATTTTAGCTCGTTTAACAGAATGTTATAACGGTTGAATGTTTGATCTATTGTCTCACTAGGTTTGGCTTTAAACAACTCGTAGTCATGAATGAGCATGTTTTTGTTGTGTTCACGCACAACAGATGTGCCTTCATACACTTCAGCCAACCTTTCCCACATCTCTTTGACTGAGTCACAAAATTGAATATTGTGATACAGTTCATCACCAACTGCTTGAAAAAGCAAATCCCTTCCTTTGTTCTCAAGATGAACAAGACGTTTTTCAGCGTCTGTCCATTGAGCTTCAGATTTCACAACATAGTGTTCTGGCACTTCGGGGGTACCAGGGATAAGGGTTTTGGGAATGTATTTTCCTATCATTATATTGTCTTGAAGTTTTGGGTGATAGGTAACCATGTGGGATAACATACGCGTTTTCCACATGGGGTAGTTGGTTTGAGTGAGTTTGGGAGGTTTTCCAGATGATGGAAGATCGGATGTTGTAGGTTCAGCCATAACAGATGCTCAAAGTTGATGGAAAACAACTTTGACACTTGCTCTGATACCAGTTGTTGGATCCCAACAACACAAATGTGTTGCGTTATGAAAAGTAAAGACGATAAGATAAAGAACACACAAGTTTTCAATGATTAAGAGTTCATTAAAACAACTTAATACAGTACAAAGTTTGCAGAAACAGATACTACAAACTAACTAAAACTTTATACTTGAAGTGACACTTTTGCTCGCTCAAATAAGAAGACAATGCAAGGAGAGTTATATAAGCTGATACAAACAGCTGATATTAAATGCCTTAGTAATAACTATTGGAGAGTTAATACCAGACAATAACAGACTCTCAGAGAATGTTCTTGTGCTATGAATGTTAAAAGGTGTGTATAAATGCAAGCATTTACGTCTCTATATATAGCCCAAGATCCATGTTCCTTTGTCCACAAGTTAATCGACGTGTAAACATATCATTCATTGATGTAGACTTGTCCACTGAAACATTTAATGCACTTGCATAGGTTATAGTCCCAAGTGTACTTTGTGTCAACTCCTTTTGCTACCTTTTCTGACGCACAGTGAAAAGGTGTACTATGAAAGTACAAAAGTAGTTGACTTTCCCTTTACAAGCTTGGAGGGACAAACGATGATGTACTGACATATTATCTTCTATTCCAAAATAGAAGATCTTCATCGTTTTCTTCTTCTTTGAGCGGGAAAGAGAAATGTTCAAAGTGTCAAGAACGTTTCCACTAAGTCTTTATCTGCAGCAGGTACCATCAGCTGATTCCACAATCAGCTGGATGGTCTTCTTCTTGTCTATGTCCTTTGGCCATAGACTTCGAATGAACTCTCTTGTATAGCTGCTGATATGACTTGATTCCTAGAGCTAAGTACGCACTCAGCTGAAAGTTTATTGCATATACTTGCTTCAGCTGAGATACATACTTCAGCTGATATTATTCTTCTTAGCTATCGATCATCAAATCTTATTTACTTAGTCTAGGGACTAACACTGGTAAATACAAGTAATTCAAAGTCTGGTGAATCATCAACAATAACTGCCAAGAAGAGAAAAGACATAGAAGCTGAACAAGAAGCAAGGAAGATAGCAAAACAAGATTCACAAACACTTAATCTTCCAATAGAACCTTTACAAGATAATCCAATTATTAACTGGAGAGTTGTAAATGATGTGATAGAATTGTTTGAGAAGACAAGACAACTCAAAAGTTCAATGCTTGGAAACCAATGGTTATGTCATTGTCAAGAAGTGATATAATCAAAGTATTAATTATTGGTAAACCAAGAATGTCAAAGAAGACATGGAGAGACTCAGGTGTTGGTTACCTCACTGAGATGATAGATGCTGCATTCTATCCAGATGATTATCCTGAGAGATTTGCTAGTACAGAGAATGTTTATGCTTGGAATGTGCTACCAACTGTCAATATGTATTTCTTTGAAAGGGCTAGCAAGAAATGTGAACTGTTTCTATTTGAAAAAGGAATATAATCACTCTGAAGAAACAATGTATCAAATCACCGCCTGTTCCTTCATGAAACCACATGATGTTGCTATGTTTGCTGAAAAATTGAACTATTTTGTTAAGAGGAACAACAAGTATATTATTGCACAGAGAAAGTCAAGAAATCAACAAACAAAAGAAGGTGATGAACGAAGGGCAAAACTCTTGGAAGAAAAGAAGAAGAAAGAGGAAGAAGAAAGGAAACTTGGTTAATTAAAGTGAATTAACAAGTTTAGGGGGAGATTGTTGGGATAGATACAAGTTATTACTGATGCTGCAGGTAATACTGGTGAATTACTACTGATGGTGCTCAAACGTGAAATACTACTGATCTTGAACGTTACTACTGACTATGGGTATTACTACTGACGATGGGTATTACTACTGATGTATATATTTAGAGCTGATCATGTCCGAGATCTTCGTAGAATTAGTTTAGAAAGTTTATCTTTTTGTAATTCAATTGTAATCTAGTCCTAGAATAACTAGGGTTATAATGTTAGGCTTCAAGGACTATTATATATAGTTCCTTATGAATTGTAAACATACGTGTATTGATCGATCAAATTAATACATTAAAGCTTTTTGTGATAAACTGTGTTCTTATTCATTCGCATTCAATTTACAATTTACTTTGTTCTTAATCAATAACAAGAGTGTTAATCCACTGTAACTTCTTTTTGTTAGTAAGTCTGTGGTTTAATAACTTGTTAAGTTATTCGATCCTGACAATTATTTACACGCAGTTTGTTATATTGATGGTCCTACCACTAAATTATAGCGTTATATTTTGTTTGAAGGACCAAATTACATTTTGGCCTTTTGTAAAAAAAAACCGTAGATAGAGGCTATGTGCAATAAATGATAAACCCATGTAATTCCATAATATTTACTCTATTAATTAATTCTTATTTCTTGAATTCGAAAACATAACTTACCATCCTCACTTCGCAATCAGTTCGGTTAAAAATCTTTGATGATTCTCGAGATCTAGGTTGCAATTAAAACATTAACTCCTTTAGCGACCTACGTTTTCAATCGCTTTTAGGTGTACGGTTTAAAAGACCTAGTTCGCTACTTGTTTGGGTCTGTTACACAATCTTCATAAATCGGTGATCTTTGGAACTTCTTTAGTAAAAGGATTGATGATACTAGAAAGTTTCATAAAACCAATGCTCTATTTGTGCCTTCTACTAAACAAATTCTGAATAATCAATCACATTAAACAAACCTCAAATACATAAGGACTGTAAATGAAAATATAAGTTACACTTCAAACCCTCAAGAATTTCAAACATACAATTGAAGATATAACAATGTAAAATCTGGAAATCCCAATTAATACACACCCTTTTCCAATTTCATTTTCTCCAAACCAGGTTTCCCGTACAATCTACTCTCACTATATTAAACAAACAGTTCAATTACGGATAGAAAAACAAGATAAATAATAGGATTAATTGACCACTTAGTTTTTAATTTTCTTTTTGGGAGATGGTTTAATTTTATTGAGTGTATTGTTGTGGAGGGTATTGGTGAGGAGGATATTGATGAGGAGGGAAAGGTACTGGATTTTTCTCTGGATCAACATTAGCGTTGATCGGAAAAGCAACTGCTGGATTTGTGACAGTTGGTGTAGCTGGCGGAGCAACGGTTACATAAGCCGCAATCCCAAAAACCGCACTCAAAAGAGCCAAAATAGCTCCGGCTGCGAAGATTCCAGGCTTTACAACGTAACACGTAAAGTAACCATAAGAATCCACTTGTCCACCTTCTTTATTATTTAGACCAGCAGCTGACAACAATAGAATCACACCTATAACCGTAGCTACCCTGTAAGTGTACATTCAACAATTAGTTGACTCGCAATAATCATATGATAAATAGGAAACACCAAGACGAGTGTTTTATATTTCTTCGTCTAATAGTAAGTGATATGTTGTTAATGTTATGGTTTTTAAGACAAAAAAATTATAATGAGGATTATGATGGATTGAGCGGATAGTTAATTAATGGATGATAAGTCTCACTTCTTTTGAATAAAGTGATGTTAATGATATTTAAAAGTAAAAGTTAATGAGTGTAAGTTCCAGTACCTTTTACCAAATAGGGTAAATTATCAAAGTGCATTACTTATTTTAAAACTGACAAAAATGAAAAATGTATTACTTATTGTGATACGAAGGAAGTATATATAGTATGTACCGTGATAATATAGAAAGAAGTTTAGAAATTGGGGTCGAATTAGGGTCATTGCGACAACATGATCTACATCCGTCAAATGTCACGCTTATGTAAACTTGTGTAATGATTGCGAACACGGCCGATATGATTCCAAGGGCGAGAGCCGGACTACTCGGATAAACACATGAATTGCGATAGACAGTAATATCAGCAGCCTGCATACATGTATGCCCATTATAATTAACACTTATGTTAAAAAATAAATTCAAAATGTCATCTCAAATTTCAATTTAAACGGAAGTATATATATTAATGTTGCTTGTGATCACCTTAACCCTAGTGACCTCCCCTGCAAAACCGGTAGCAGCTGATATTATTCCGAGCACCGCCACAACTGCACAGAATCCTAAGGCTTTGCTCTCCATTTATGAGTTGTGTATGAAACTACGGCGTGTATATGACGAAGCCTGTGGACGAAGTAACTAGCGACTGAAGGTGTCTAGGATATATACATGGGTGATTGCCGAAGGTTTGTATTAAAATATATGCAAATGGAATATCAGAAACTAGAATACAAAATTTTATTTCGGATGTCAACCAAAGACTTGGTCACCTTTTTGGAACAAAACAATTTTATAATATCGATATTAACTGTTTTCTTAATAAGAAAATATATTTGGATTCCCATACAATTAATCAAGTTTCATGTAATCGATGCAGTTAAATTTCACCACACGTTTTACACCCCAATTTTTTATTTTTTTTTGCAGAAGATTTGAACACAGCTCTCAATTATAACATCAATTGACACTTCAGTTTTTATCAAAATAGCGTCATGTCAGCTGACATTCAACTGACAACCTCATGCACATAATATCAATTCAATTAAAACTTTATACATAAAATACATACACACAAAATATCAATACCCATAAAATAACTCTACGTCGATCTATCTCCAAACCGAAATGATTTACTAACGTGAAACCAAACTCCGAAGTGGGATGTGTCGATAGTTTCCCCAAACTGAAGGCAACCAAAACAATGGTTGGCACCCGTCTAAGTTGGGCTATATTATATATGAATGATATTTTGTATTTTATAGCCCTCTTGATCCTTTTTTTTATAATTCTTGCATTAAACGATCTAGAATTAGGTGTAGCCATACTTCAAGCTAATGCTTTGACCATCTTTATCTATATTTATTTTAAATTCAAAGCTTATAATCTAATGATATTCGTGTAAAGTGTAAGATGTTTGCCATAAACTAAAGTTATGAGTTCAAAATCCCAAAATATAAGAATAGATTTAGTGGCGTTAAAAAAATCTATATTTACTTAAATGATGTATAAGTTTCCATTGAAGTAGTTATTTAGTTATAATTATTGAAAATTTTTATTATAGGTGTTCACAAAAATCGGTTTGCCAAATGCAATTGCAAGACCGTTAAAAATAGTGTCTATAGGGATTGCAAAACCAAAGAATTGAATCTTGGTACTTTATTTATTACAAAATTAACTAAACCAACTCATGGGAATAATTCTTGGTGGAATGATTTTGGTGAGACTAATTAATTAATTAAAGTACTAAGAATAATAAATTAACATGTCAATTGTCATATCATGCACCCACGATAGTATAGTTGAAACAAAGATGATTGGTTAACTTACTCGAGCTTAAAACATATTTTGAAAAAATTGTAAAGAACCCACATACGAAGTATAAAATAATAAATTTTCCTTATCGCTTTATTAGTTTTTTATGGTCTATTGAAATATATGCATATGCCACCACTCAAGGTGAATAATTTTTATTTGTATTAAAAGGAACGGTTTCAAACGATTACATTCTTAGTGTTAGTGAGGTTCAAAACCATTAAAGGTACGGAAATAGTTGATGCCACTAATTGTTAATGAAAAATTTTTGGGGGCAAAGAGAAAAAAAGGATTATGTTGTTTAAGGTGGATTTCGAGAAAGTTTTTGACTCCTTCAATTTGAGTTTCTTACATTCTATTACGGGGCAAATAGGTTTTCGCACAATATGGAGACATTGGATCTATGGTTGCCTTGGTTCGGTAAGAGCTTCAGTTTTCGTAAAGAGTTCACCAGCATCGATTTTACTATTTAAAAAGGGTTCAACAAGGAAATCCTCTATCTCTCTTTCCCTTTTATTTTGGCGATTGAAGCTCTCAATGTCACCCTCCATGAAGTATAAAATTTTCTTCAGTAGGGTTGAAGTAGAAAAGTATAAGATTTATATATTTAGGCGAATGATCTTTGGAGAATGAGAGTACCTTCCACGGATCCTCGCTTGCTTTCATTTGGCTTCCGAACTAAAAGTTAATTTTTTCAAAAGCAAACATTTTAGAAATGGAATGCCTCACTTAGAGGTAACTAATTTTGCTGACTCTTATTAAATGCCGAGTTCTTATCTTTTTTTTTCTCACCGCTTACTTATTACTTATATATACATTAGGCATACCAAAAGCACTGTTCATAAAGTGTAATTGACTTTGTTTTCAAAAATAATATATAAAGGTTGGTGCTCAAATGTAAATCATTTGTGAGAATGGTTGGATTGAAAACTTGCATGCCTGATTATCCCGTGCCTAATATTCGAACCCCAGTTTCCATTTTCTTTTTTTGGTCTTTTCATTTTCACAAGTTCTAAATTAATTTTTATAGTAATTAATAAATTTCACTATCCATTCTTGAATAATTTAATTTCTGTATATAAGTACTAAACTTTTATTGTTTTATATATTTTCTATAATTTATTCATTCATTTTTTACTAAAAATGCTTCCCCTTGAACTATTATTATTAACACTTTAATAATTTGTATTTTAACTGCCTACACTTTTCTAATATGTGCTTTTACCTCATATTAAATAGTTTTATTCATTTTTTTTCACTTAAAATTTTTGGACTAGGTTTATTTTATTTCATTACAAGAGTTATGTATTTATAAGTCTACTAAGTTATAATTAATAACTAATATAAAGTCTAAAATCGTGTAAATTTTTAGGTTATTTAACATTTTCAGTTCAAGTTATATATAAAGACAATTCTTTATAATATAGTAGAGATAGTTTTCAACAGAAAATAAATTCAATATGAAATCTTTATTAGTGTAATTTTCACTCTAATTAGAATTTGGATCTAGAAAAAAACATCCTTATTTGAATAAGCTAGAAAATGGTTGCATTTTCGTAAAATATATATATAAATATATACATATACATACATATATGTACATATACATAAATATTTAGACCATAGATATATATTTTCACATGTATACCCTCTATATCTATATATACACACACATATATATACGGTATGTATATGCATTTTCGTAAACGAAAATGCAAGTTCCGATATGAAAATGCAAATGCAAGTTACGTAAAATGCATGTGTATATATATGTGTATATACATATATATAGGGCATTAATATGTATATATATAATATATGGTCCAATTATATATGTATATATACATTATGCATGCATATATGTATAAGTTACGAAAATGCAACCATTTTCTAGCTTCTTCAAATAAGAATCTTTTTCTATGAATCATTACCCCTCTAATTAATTAATTATTAATAAATTTGAAAGTTTTATGAATTTCTGAAAGACTCGTAAAATGGAAAATGGCGCAGGCAACCTACTCTTGGGCCTGAAAGGTCGCAGTTGCAATGGGCTTGTAAAATAGTTGGGCTTGACGTACGCTTTAGACAAGTGGTCAATTCGACAAATTTGAACTCGGGAATCGATTTGAATTCCTCCAAATGTCTGATGCACTCGAGAGCGAATCCCACCTGTTTTCAATTTGTACAGTCGTTAATGGTCTATGGACTATGATTATCAAATGGTGGAACCTACCTAGCCTACCTCTCGTTTCGATGTTAGAAGTATACAAACTTTCAGTCAAGTCATTTGTTTTAAAAAAATGAGTTCAACATTGTCATCAAATCGGCTCTTTGGCGTTTCCAAAATAAACGTGTGTTCGGAGCCCAACAAAGTGGGAATTAGGACAGTTTTAGTAAAAATATCGTTAAATAAAATTAAAAATAGTATACTGGTCTTTTTATAACCAATGGTTTCCTAGGAGCTTCTTGACCAACGGTTCTGTGTAAATTCGATAGCGTCACAAACTCACAATAATTCATTAAACATTATTGGCCTCACTCCACACATTTTTCATATCTTATCTCAATCTTCCCAAAAAGACCAATCTGCAACACGAATCATGATTCCTGTTTTCAATTCCACCACCACATCCACGGCAGAAGCCGGAAATGGCCTCCAAATTAGGGCTCACTATAACAACTTCCCGATTATTTTCTGTTCCTCTTCGAAAACCCTCGGTTTCACCGGCTTCTTCTACATTGCCATCTTCAAGAGTTCAGTCGATTCAGCTTATCGGAAGAGACATTTTAAATCGACCAAGACTTGTAATTAAATCCCCAAAGGCCGCCACCGATCAGCCAGGTTAGTTTATGAATAATTCTCTCTTATATAAATTTTTGCTTCCTTTCACTTAAAATTAAAAATCTATATCTTCAATAGACCTCAATTAGTTGCTTTTGTAATTCATTTAGTTCCAAAATGTGGAATTGAAGAATACCTCAATAGAACTTTAAAATTAAGGACAAATGTTCTGGACTTCTGGTTATGTGATTTGATCAGCAGTTAGATGTGTAAATTTAAGCCTTTCGTATTGTTTCAGAAATTTGAAGATATATATAATTGGAATAACTCAAACAAGTTATTGAATCACATATCTATTAATAAAGAGAAGTTACAGCGGATTAACACTCTTGTTATTTGATTAAGAACAATGAAAACTGTAATCGAATAAGAACAATAATAAGAACACAGTTATCACAAAAAGCTTCAATGTATATTGATTAAATCGAACAATACACACGTACGTTTACAATTCGTAAGGAACTATATATAATAGTCCTTGAAGCCTAAATTATTAACCTAGTTATTCTAGGATTCGATTATAATTGAATTTACAAAAGATAAACATTCCATAACAAACTATACGAAAATCTAGAACACGATCAGCACCAAATATAGACATCAGTAGTAATTGCCATCATCAGTAGTAAACTCGAGATCAGTAGTATTTCGTGTTTTTGCCCCATCAGTACTATATTCTATAATTGTTGATCAGTACTAACTGCAGCATTAGTATTAGAATGTTTATATCCCAACAATAATGCTACACACTCTGTCATAATCTATAAAGCTTAATGAAACCATGGTTTTACTCCAACACTCTGGGGTCTGTCTGGTAAAACCGAATGATTTGAAGGATCGAATGATTCAAAAGCTCTGTATAATTACAACTGAAAATTAGTTGGCTATAAGTTTGCATCAATATACTAGGTAGTTAGAAGGCCGTGATAATCACGGCCCATAAAGAGCAATCCAAAAATAACATATGAAGTAGCACATGCAGAATTGCTTCTGAAACTTCTCGAGTTGAAAGAGGTATTAAAGTTGGACAATACTACTTTTCTAGAAACTGGGATTTTTCTAGAAACTGAGATTTTTCTAAAAACTGGGATTTTTTCTAGAAAATGGGATTTGTTCTGTGGAAGCAAGTGTATCACTCGAACTAAGATCATAACATGTTAAATTAATACTATATAATGATAAGTATCATTAAAAATTAATTGATCTAAATCTTTTTAATGGTCCAATTGGTATATAAAACCATATTCCAATAACTCAATTAGGCAAAACTTTGTATAATAACTAACTAAACTATCACAAATGTAAGGAACCCTTTTATAATAAATTCTTTTAAAATATTATTATTTGAAGTTTAAAAAACTGTTTGCATGTCAACCAAGTCCGGTCCAACCCAATATAACCTAAACTTAAAAGATTACCATTTTTAATTTTTGAAAGATCAGAGAAGAGGTGTACTTGCATTAACTTTTTGTGTCAAATATTTACATAATAGCATGAACTCGTAAGCCAAAAGTTTTGATCTCCTTTCAAACAATATCCAACTAATTTCACCACATTAGGGTAGTAGTAAAACATTAGGGTAGTAGTAAAACATAAGTACTTCAACTGTAAATTCCTCATTTCCTCCAATACCTGCAAGATTAAGTAACTTTATTGCCACAAACCAGCAAAAAGAAATAACATTTATAGTTCATGATGCACAAGAATTATAAAACAAATATGTTAAATAAAGCGCAGAAAATATAAAGTAGGAGACTTTCTTTTTACATTAATCGCAACAAGCATATTTTCAAGTATAAAATTAATAGGCTAATTCTTAAACTGTTAAAAAAACATTACGATAAATGTGTAAACAATTTAATTTATACTGATTTGTAAAGGTAGCAAACCAGTTGTTCACAAGAGTTGGTTAATGGGTTAAATATGGATATTTTTGGTACAAGTCGAAAAAAACGTCAAGTTAGGTTGACCCAAACACTTCTATCCTAAAAATTGCACTTCATATACAATTGGCGTGTCAAATATTTTTATAAAAATGTTACTTTTTCCATAATGAGCTATAATTTTCTAATAAAATGATTTAGGATGTTCTATCAAAAGATCATTTTGACTCGTTTTTTTAGCTTACTTCTTTTACTCGCTGGCCAATTAGAAATAAAATATAATCCGGATTGATCCGCTCAAAAGTAAACGGGTCGAAGTAACCACCAGATTAGTAAAAGCATAATAAATTGACTTTTGAAATAAGCGATGAATGCAAAATTGAAAGCCTACGAATATTTTATAAAACGTTTAACAATCAGATTAAGTTACTTCTTGAGTTCTTTAAATATTGAAATGTGGATTAATTAATCACTAAAAATTAATAACCTGAGTTGAGAAATAATGAATCCAAAGTGAGAAAAAAACCTTCTTCGTTAAAGACCCTTTTGAAGCAATTACCAATGCATGCATACAGTTTCTTTAACTGATTTCTTTTTAATAATTCTCCTTGATTTTGCAGTAAAATTTTTACTCTTTCAATTGGTTCTGCTGCACTTTTCGATATTAAAATCTCTTTAATTTTGTTGCCATTTCAAATGCTTTTTCGGGCCTGCAGAAATCACACGCGTCAAAATAACACCTTTCGCACCTGTCTTGACTTGGTCTAAAAGTTGGCTATTTGACCTACCCATTTTGTCAACTCTAGTTTAAGAATCGAGTATCTTCCTTAAAATGTATGCAATCATGCATGATCTTATAGTCTAACGTATTATATAACAAATCAAACTGTTCCAGCCCATTATCTAGTTCATTTGATACATTGTTCGATAGCATAAGGATTCATATCATAAACGCTAATAATACCTCACATGTTATTGTCCCAAATTCATACAACAATTAGGTTCCTACATATAATCGAAGCTAACCACCACCAGCCAGACAGAACATGTCAAAAACCAACAACAAATCGAAATTATCTGGTAAAAATGAAAAATTAAGGAAAAAGTCGGGGCAATCAATTAGCTCACACAAAGTAATTGAGGAAATTAGATATATAAAGCCCTCAAAAGACAAAAACACATCACTAATAAATGATGCAGGTAACTAATTAATTCTTTGTAATTAAAAAAGAAGATTTCATGTTGCAAAATTCACGAAAAAATGAGGGATTCATGATCGTCTGTTGAAGGCTATCCTTCTTCTCTATGTAGTTCCATAAGTCGTGTCGGATATGCACAACTTTTTTTACAATATTCATTTTATATGTGATTTTTTTCAAAGTGATTATGTTATTATTTATATTTTTAGTAAAATTACCTATTTATGCAACCTCTTTAGCCACCTTCATCCATGATCGAGCATGTGTTGCTCATGTGTATCAACTGTGTGGATTGCCAATCACATGAAATTAAAATAGAGTAAAATTGGTTAAATTAACAAGTGAAGATGTAAATATAAGTACGTCAACATCATAGGGAGGATATAATACTGCACCCATTCAACCTCTGCAACACGTTACCTTGATACACAAAACAAAACCACAAATAAAATAAAATACAAAAGTCCAACTATGTGAAGATTAGGAATAAAGGGTAAATGGTTAATAATGATTACTTACCTATCCTGATCCCAGTTTCTAAGGATCCAAAATTTTCTCCGGCTCTCAATCTGCATACATTTGGATTATACATTATATATCATATAAAAATGAAATACAAGAAGAAAAAACTATAGCTATTGACAAGGAAAAACCATCCATCAGGAAGTGCCTTGTAACTGCAGGAAAGAAGAAAGGATGATTAGGTTAAAAATGTTGCAAATTTTCAGTTATTTCTACAAATTCTGATCTTCATAATGTCAAAAATGCTATTTTTGCTTCACCGGCTTGGCTATTGCCAAATTGGATGACAGTGTCCCTGTACCAAAAACCAATTTAACCCTAGAACACAAATATATGGTTTACTTACAAATTAATTATGAAAACGTTGCAATTAAATATATAAATAGATGAAAAATATAACATACTCTCTTGAAGAGGTGTCAACAATCTGGAAAACGGTAAGTATAATCATGGATACTGAAAAGGCAACAAGGACTATTGCAGACATATAAATATATGATTTTTTTTATATATAAATTTCAAGTGAAGTGTGTTGATATATTTAAGGAATTGTATCAAACAAAAACCAAACACAGAAAATTGATGTAGATCTAGTCTTTGTAATTGTATAATATATTAATTTTTGATCCTATAAGTTATGATGTTACTAAAGGGTATCAATCTTTTTAATTAGTATATGAACAAACGATCAATCTCTTTAATTAGTATATGAACAAACATGGATTTATGAACCTTAATATGAAATTTGAAAAAAAAAAAGACAGAACTTAAACAAAGAAGTGATGGATGGAGTTTACGAACACTGTTGGGCGGAGGTAGATACTGAATAAAGAAACGGTAATTCCAAAAGCTAAACTAAACCCCCAAATAAAAAGAAGTGATGGATGAAGTTCTAATTCCAAAATGTTAAACCCCAAATTCGAAAAACTCAGTGAAATTGACCTGAAATCGTTGATGAATGGAGAAAATTGAGAGGTAATAGGTTTACAATTCAAAGTAAGAAACCACAAATGGAAATTTCAAAAAGAAATAAATCACTGAATTAGAAATAGCCATCGACAGTAAACCGCAAAGAGAGAGGGCGATAGTTTCTCTTAAAAGCAAAGCATATGGAGAGCAATTGAAGGCGGTTGTAGCAACCTTCCTATTGGAGGAGACAAAGCATTTGCCATTTACTATTGGACACCTTGCGATCTTCAGTTGGGCCTGGGAAGCACCTCATCGACGTGGGCAACAAAACGTACTTTGAACATATAGATACTAGCTACATAACCCGCCCGATGGGCGGGTATGCTTCAAAATTTAGTATGTATAAAAATCCCAACAAAGATTAATAATTTTAAAAATGACATAATAATGTTGTAGCTGTAATGATGAATTGGTAGAAAAATCGATACATTAAGAAATGTTACATAAAACTTACAAACGAAATAAGACTTCTTTGTAAACTACATTTGCAGTTGAATTAGTGTAATTCTCATCGATGTCACAAGAAATGACCTTCAAAATACCATACCTGCTCATTAAGAAAGTGTTTTGTGCTGAAACAGAATTGAGTGAGTATAACTTAATTTATAATCCCTTTGCATAGCCTGCAAACATAATTAAACCTTGTAACTATCCCACCCATATTTTCAACTACATATAATTATATATACATATTTTGTATTTAAAGCAACAATAAAACATCTCCAACAGAAAATTGATACCTGAAGTAAATCAAACTGAACTCGTCCCTCCAGTGTAACTTCTTTACTTTCCCTTGTACCATATTGTCTGCACCACCAGAATTAACTTTATTACGTATTAACTTAAACAGTGATCAAAGCAGAAATTAAAGAGGGTATATAATGAATGACCTTGAAGAAAAAGTTGTATCCTTCACATGGACCCTGCTATTTCTGATCCACCCCAGTATCGGGAACTCACTATTTTTCAATGTTTCTGACCTTGAAGAATATGTACGTATTTATACTCCAAAATAAAAAAGATATAAAGAACCACTGACCTGAATCAGATATGGCAAGTCAAATTTACAAATGACATCACATCAACACCAACTATTTGTGTTCATGACCAATTGATTTGTGATTTTGTGTTTAGATCATGTCCAATTGATTTGTGATTTTGTGTTTCAATTGGTGATTTTGTGTTTAGATCATGTCCAATTGATTTGTTTTTTTTTCTCCACAATCCTACAACATTCAAATGCGAAAGACTTCTTCTTCTTGCTTATTTAAGGTGAATAACATGGTCAAAGACTTACTCTTCTTGCTTGTTTTCCTCTGTAACCAATTCTCCTTCTTCAACGTCAAAATATTCAGCCTTAGCCCATACCAATCTTTTTGTTATTCTGCTTGAACTTGAAGTAATTACCTGTTTTATCTCATCCACAAAGCTTCTCACATGGTTTTCATCAGGAAGTGGTCCAGATACATGCAAAAAAGGAAAATAAATTAAATATGTCAACATATAATAACTATTGCAAATTAACAAAAGCATAGTTAATTTGATTTTAACAACATTCCTGGCTGCCAAATTTAAATTTATAAAAGATTAGATAGTAATGATGAAATGTGCTATTAGATAGTAATGATGAAATGTGCTATTTAATCATAGGTACAATATGCAAAATTTAAATGTTTTAATTAAATATCCACAGACATTTCAACAAACAGGTAGAGTGCATTGTAGTAACAAAAGGGGTTGTTTACCAACATATACAATCTATTGCAAATGAGAAATAAAATCAATAAAAAACCTGACATAAATGCCCTGTAAGTTTAACAATTTCTTGTGATAATTTGACATGAAAACTCAGCAAATGAGATAAGATTTAACATCCATTCCTTAATATAGTTTTCACTCATTGATGAAGCCAACAATATTAAGCAGCATTGGAGGTAAAAACAATATATAGTACAAAATTAATATCACACAAACAATTAGGATTAGGAGTACCTGAGAATTGGTTCAGGAAACAATGGAATTAAGATAAATACCCCACTAAAGTAATGAATATACTCCAATATGTTGGTTTAAGCTCACCTATAAAGATATAGTAGAATAAAATCGAAACAATTAGGCGACAATAAACACATGTGTTTAAAGACGTTGGATCTTTGTATATCTTCATACTTTAATTCAATATTTGTCATCACATCGGGCAGTAATGGTCTCTTTGTTGTCAAGAAAGCATCAATATCCTCTTTTAGTTGATCTAAAGACATTGCACCCATAATTGTGCTTGGTCGACCTGCACAAATCCAAGTGCCAGCTCAACTGGAGTTAATCCATGTTTCTTTCCCATGTCAATGTTTTGTGTTGTTGCTTCCTACATGGTCAAAATCAAACAAACCCCATTGACTAATTGAAATGCATAGTATAATGAAAATGTTACCACTATTTATTGTTAATGAAATACATACCTTAGCAATTACTCTTATCTTTCCATGTATCCAGAAAATAACTAAAGCCTGCCTTTTTTAGCATCTTCAGATTCTGAACTCAAATATTTTCCACTTAATGTATCTCGTATCTAAAGAATGTCAAAACAAAAGTACAATCACGAAATACGTAAATTATCAAATATTATAGACTACATGTGTAATGAGAAAATGTCGTCCGACAAAAGCCATAAATATTATTTTAACGATAGGGATTATTTATGTAACCTACTAAAAAAAAAGAAACTAAATGGTAAATCATCGGATGATTAAAAGATTTACTACTACCTGAATGTCTCGGAAATGAAAAGGGCTAAATGTTAAAAGGCTGATTCACAATTTATAAAAATATGGAATTTAAAATTTTTATAAAAAGTAAACACCAGTAAATCTACGTATTGCTGCCTTTTGGTGATACCCCACAATCATTCTTGAACATTCCCTAAATAAAAAGTCAAAACATACCACATTAAAAAAGTTAACTCATTAGAAATATACCAAAAAATCTATATCATTTAAAACATTATTTTAACTTAAAAAAATGATTTCCAGTGTAGATAGTATGCCATTCACAAGTATTTGACCACTGATTCAACTTATAAAGGCTACATTGAGGCGTATAGATGACTACAACCGCCAAAAAAAATGGCGGGAATTTTGCATTTCGTATTCCATGAGACACAATTCGATTAAATAAACGGGATTTTATCAAGGTTTGACTTTGATTGAGTTGCTTTTAGGAATCTTTCATTAAATCGGTAGTGACATGTTAAATTCTAATGTGTAATGTGTTCAGCATCAGTTTTTCTTGTTAAGCAAAAAGGGAGAAGATTATTTACTATTGAAAACTCCGATTGTTATGCTTTAAAAGATCAACTTTCATTGAAAGTTGTTGACTTTTAGTACCATTTCAAGAAGTTGACTTCTTGTGTAAGCTTTGTCTGAGATGAAAACTAAATCATTGATAACATGCACCAAAACTTCTTCGTATTTTCATGCTAAAAGCATGGAAACTAAACAACCTAATTCCAAGTTTTTTTCTAATGACAAAATGTTTATCCAAAAACCGATAAATATGATTGACTGTTAAAAATAGCGTCTCAGTTTGGAGGGTCAAACTTAGGATGTACATGTCGAATTGTCATTCGTTAGTAACAAAAATAGCAAATCAATAATGGGTATAACTATTAATGTGCAATAATCAAATTTTAGAAAATTTAAAAAACAAAAAACTAATTGAGAGTGAAGTTACCTCAATTAGCCAGTCAATTAGTATAGCTCACATCTTCTCATTGATGTCAAATTGTTATGTCATATAGTCCACATGAAACCAAGCTGCAAGTCTGCAAAAACATTGAATTAAATACATTTATATTTGTTTACAGTTCCACTAAAACCTATTCCTAATAAAGTGAATTCCAATGTAAATCAAATTATAGAAATTTAAGCATTCCATTGTTCGCATAGAAAACACAAATTCACATAGTTTGACCATTTAAGTCAAAGTAAGAAATATACCTCCATCCCTCTATAATGAGCATAATGATCTTCAACATACGTAACAACCGCTTCATTAGGCGGGTCAACCATGGTCAATTCAACACATAACCACAAACAAAATCAATTGTTGCTCAAAAGCAACAATTCTTTTGAAACTAAACAATTCTTTGACAGATAAAATCATGAAAGATATAGTGATAAAATCACTATCTGCATTTTCTTCCATGCTACAGCCTGGTGAGCACGCGAGGATGTGGACTATTAGGGCTTGAAATTAGCTCCTAATCCCCTTTATTCACATCATACCGATAAAGATCACCATAAACGTGCGTATAACAAATCAGATCATCCTCAATGTAAGTTCAGACACAAATCCAAAATAGTGTAATCATCAAAACGAATTCCACAAGACTAAACATGTGGATGAATTCGAGAGCAGCGGTCACGATACGCTGGTGGAGGTAATCATACGATGTTTTTCAACATCAGGTCATTTAGCAGTGGAATGCTAAACCGAAAGCAAATATCAAATTTTTCATTCTGAATTAAATTACCAGGAACATGATGCAATCCAAGCCACGGATTTGGAGGCAACAACGATTCATTGTTTTCAAATGGATGAGTAGAACTCTTCAGCTCCAACATATCATGAAAAGCTTCAATAAACAAATAATCAAAAAAACATACCTGAATTTCGTATCAAAAAGTTGTGAATTTATAGCCCTAAACTAAAAACACAAATAGATGGTGTTTACAAAAATTGGCATGATTCAATCAACAACAAATTCGAACTCAATTTAAGTCAGGTATGGATCGAAACAAATTAATAGGGGCAAAAAGGTGCCCCATAAATCGAATACGCAAATGAGATGATGACCGTGTTTATCAGTACGTATTTATTGGAGAATTTGAAACAAAAAATTGTGAATTACCATGTGGATTTCGTCGAGTTCTTCAAAGAGTAGAGACCATGGAGATTAAGGTCTGGCGATGTTGATTTGGAGAAGCCATTGGCAATTTTGATTAGGGGAACCCCTATCTTCTGCGTCGACGGGCATCGGAGCAGATGATTTCTGCAATGGAGAGGCACGGATTGAAAAGGGATGCACAGATACTTGCCGTAGATTTGGGCGGAGAGGTCGTATAGTAAATTGGGGCGTAAATGAAGAGTCTAGAAGAATGAATGGACCAATGCCGGAATTACACGTGGCATTCTCCACCAATCAAAAACTGTCGTTGTGATGATGTGGCATGAAATAATCATGTGTAGCCTCATATATAGGGGAGGATATGATATAATTACAAAACCAACACATAACTCCACATATAGGTAGAATTTAGAGTAGCCAAAATTATTTCACTTTGTCTTTCTCTTGTCGCTAATTAGACTCAAATATATGGCTATAAACTTCAGTTAGACTTAGAAATATTTATTTTATTCCATAATTCAAAAATTGATTTAATTTGAATTTCAGGTGAAATAAAGGAAGATGAAGTTGTTGACAGCAACATTATGCCTTACTGCAACATTGAGCAAAAACAGAAGAAATCAATTGGAGAATTGGAACAAGATTTCCTTCAAGCATTACAGTCTTTTTATTATGAAGGAAAAGCTGTCATGTCAAATGAAGAATTTGATAACCTAAAAGAAGAATTAATGTGGGAAGGAAGCAGTGTTGTAATGCTAAGTACGCTTGTAATTTTAATATAGTTAATGTCGTATTTCTTTTAATTTGTTATATCTCACTTGCAGGCTCTGACGAGCAGAAGTTTCTAGAAGCTGCAATGGCGTACGTATCTGGTAACCCAATAATGAGTGATGCAGAGTATGACAAATTGAAGAATCAACTAAAGGCATGTTTCTTCTCAACTGTCAAAAATAAAATATTATATTAAATTATTATATCTTTTTTATGCTTAACATAATTCTATTTCAGAAAGATGGAAGTGAGATAGTGGTCGAGGGCCCACGATGCAGTCTTCGTACAAGAAAGGTATATAACATAATTAAATTTATTATTATAAAAAAGATAATTTAATTTAATAGTTAATCATTGTAGGTTTACAGTGACCTTTCTGTTGATTATCTTAAGATGTTTCTCATAAATGTTCCTGCTGCTGTTGTTGCATTAGGATTGTAAGTTTTACTTGGATTTATATTTAATTTAATTTAATTTAAATATTATATGCTAATATATTGCAGGTTCTTCTTCCTGGATGATATTACTGGGTTTGAGATTACATACCTTTTGGAGGTAAATTAAATTATAAATTCCCTCCCTTTTTCAGTGTCTTAAAGTTTAGTTATTCTATTTACATTTTGGTTTTTAATTTTGTAATATTTTGTCAGCTTCCGGAACCTTTTAGTTTTATCTTCACTTGGTTTGCTGCTCTGCCATTAATATTGTGGTTATCGTTCTCATTTACCAGTCTCATAGTGAAGGACTTTTTGATACTCAAGGTACAATTTTTTCTATTTTTTAATTTTTTATTCTTCAAGAATTAAATAAGCATTTTCTGTGTTGACATTTTCAGGGTATTTGTCCCAACTGTGGTACGGAGAATAATTCATTTTTTGGAACCATTTTGTCAATTTCAAGTGGTGGTACCACCAACAGTGTCAAATGCACCAAGTAAGTTCACCTTCACCACTTAATCACCCATCTCATTTGACCCGTTTACCTACAAACGGGTCAATTTGGTTATGTTATTACCCGTTTTGACACATTATGCAATTCATCATGTAATAGAATTTAGCATGACAAATAGCATTGTTTTTTCAGCTGTCAAACTGCATTAGTGTTTGATCAAGATACCCGCTTGATAACACTACCAGAAGGAAGTGAAGCTTGAGGTACCACATTAAATATATCTCTATTTTCGGTCTTTTAGTTAATCATACAATATAATCATCATATTAATTTTGGTCATAAACTATGTGTGAAGTCAGTTATTGCATTGTTATGGATGTCAGGGATCCAGTGAGTAGATCAAAGTATTATAAGACAAGATGAATACATGTATGATACTGTAAATGTTGTTAGGTGTTTTTTCCACATCACACAAGGATGTATATATCTTTTGTGTTTCATTGTTTGATAATTGTATGTTCATATGTATATTCAAAATTGGGTACATACTATGTTACAATGTTGTTCATATGTACCATAATGCGTCTTATGTGGACTTCCTAGATGAAACCTTTTTTCTTCACAAAATTAACTAATAAGAGCGAGAATGATGTTAGGTTATGACAATGTTCAAACAAAACATGGCGTATATATAAATACGAGATCACTCAAACAAAGACGTGTAAAACGCAAAACTTACAAACTTGCATGAAAGAAAATAAGAACACAAGAAGATTATGTAATTCACTTGATCGTCCATGGTCAAACTAGAGATTCTTTATATTTCAATCTTGATACAAAAGTAAACAATTTCTTAGTTTTGTACATGTGGATACAAAATAAAACATATATGTAAATGGCTCAACGACAAAAACATATTGGTATCTTTGTTTTAACCTACAGAAAGGCAACATAATATTAAATATTTTCATAACCAACCTCAGGCAATCTGACTTTTACCCACTCAAATTATGATATGACACCTAACATTTGGTTAATTCTGATCCTGTTGACTTGATGTGGCCTCAGAGAAACCGCTTTATCTTACAAGATAAATAGTTTTTGAAAGAGGAAAGAGTCAAACAGAGAGTGAGATCTATTTTTATTCCAGTTCACACATTTTCTCTTTATTTAATGGAGAATTAAATACAGAGAATAGAAAATACCTATTTTTTTCTTCTTTCTTTTTTCTCAGTGCAAATAAACAACTGATTTTTTTTTCTTTTCTCATCCCTAATTTCATTGTACCAAACACACTAAAAATAAAGACTGGATCAATACAAATGTCCAAATAATATAACTGGATTAGGAAAGAAAATTAGTATTATCTACATATTAATCATTTTATGGATAAGATAATTAAGAAAATTTAAAGAATCAATATAATTTCTCTTCTAGGCTTTTTGTCAGTTCAAATAGAATGTGTTACCTAATAAGTTCCTTATTTTTTATGCAATTTCTTGCATTAAATCCTGACACATAAAGATACTTGGATTCCAACATGTTCATAGAATATAAAGAATACAAAGCAAATATATGTACAACTTAACGAGAGGTCACTAAATCATAATACAATGACTTATAATCATAAGCTGTTGGAACAAAACACAGATCAACTTAATACTGATGCTGCAGTTAGTACTGATCATACTTAGTACTGATGGGGCAGAAAACATTTACTACTGATGAAGTTGATGCTGATGAAGACTATAACTAAAGTTACTACTGATCAAAGCTTATTGAAGATACTACTGATCAATAGTAGTTACTACTGACGTTGATATTGGACTTACTACTGATCACCAAGTTTACTACTGACGTTACTTATTTACTACTGGTGATTGCAGTTTACTACTGATACGCGTTGTGGAAGCATATCAAGTCCGAGATCTTCGTAGAGATAGTTATAGCATGTAAATCAATGTATATCTTTATAATTCGATGTAAATCAAAGTCCTAGAATAACTAGGGTAAATAGTTAGCTTCAAGGACTATTATAAATAGTTCCTTACGAATTGTAAACGTACGTGTGTATTGTTAAACTCAATAATATAGATTGAAGCTTTTTGTGAAACTGTGTTCTTAATACTTTCGCATATTATTTACAGTTCATTATTCTTAATTACATTGATATAGTGTTGATCCGCTGCAACTTCTATATTCAATTAGATCTAAGGTGTTTATTAACTTCTATATAGTTAATCGATCCTGACAAGTGGTATCAGAGCTTATTGGTTCTAGATCTACGATTTGTTAAGAACAACAAAAAGTTTTAATCTTTAAAACACACATTATTAATCATGACTGATAATAATGAAAGCACTCAGGCCAACAAAATTCCTATACTCACTCCCAACAACTTTGGGATGTGGAAGAATCGTATTAAGCAATACATGCTTATTACAGATTATTCTATGTGGGAAGTTGTCCTTGAAGGAAACAAAACTGGTCCTGGTCAAGCAAGCAGCTCTGCAACTGAGGCAGACAAACTTAAGTGTGAGAAGGAAAAGAAGGACAAGGGAATCGAACTCAAAGCTCTAAGCACTCTCCTACTGGATATTCCTAACGATTATCAACATCTCTTTGTTGAGTATGATGATGCAAAGGTGCTATGGGAAGCACTGGAGAAGAGATTCGTTGAGACCAAGAGCACCAAGAGGAACATGAAGTCTGTTCTCAAACAAGACTTTGAAAACTTCAAAGGAAAACCCAATGAAACACTCACTCAAGTGTTTGACAGATTCAACAAGCTAATTGGTGAACTTAACCAGGTTGGGGTTAAGATGGATCAAGAAGATGTCAACATGAAGTTCCTAAGATCTCTTAGTGAAGAATGGGCCATGTGTACAGTGGTATATAGACAAAGAGATGCTCTAGAAGAAAAAGAGTTGGATGAACTCTACAATGATCTCAGAGTATTTGAAACTGAGGTAAACCAAAAGAACCTTTCTATTTCTTCTAATAATGCTGCATTTGTCTCTAGTACAGGTCAAGGTCATGAAACCTTCACAGGAAAGGCTGCAGATTCTGAGGATGCTGCAATAGAATCCTTCTTCACTAGTCATGTGCATACTGCATTGATTAGTGATGACTTGGAACAATTGAACCCAGATGATCTTGAGCAGATGGATCTTAAATGGCAGATGGCTATGCTGAGCCTAAGGACAAAAAGATTCTTAAAGAGAACTGGTAGGACAAGCCTCAACTTCAACAAAGGTGACAAAGCTGGATTTGACAAAACTAAAGTCAAATGTTACAACTGTAACAACCTTGGTCACTTTGCAAAAGAATGTCCTCAGCCAGACAAAAGATCAAAATCAACTGCCCTTGTATCACAACAAGGACAAGGCTATGACTGGAGCTTCCAAGCAGAAGAGCATGCTCAAAATCAAGCTCTCATGGCCTTTACTGACAACAAAACTGAGGTAAAACCTAAACCTTGTACTTCTGAATGTGCTAAAATTGTTAAAAACTTAGAAAAAGAAAACACTAAATTAAATGAAGATTTAGCAAAAGCAGTGAGAAGAAATCATGAATTTGATGGTGTGATTACTGATCAAGAACATCAAATAAAGGTGTACCAGATGATTGATCAAAGGATAAAGGAAGAATTGCTTCAGGCTGTGGATGAGAAAGAATTTTATGAACTAAAAAATAAAGAATTAACAAGTAAATTAGAAGAATGTCAACTTGAAATTGAACAAAATAAATTAACAATCAAAAAGTTTGAAAGAAGCACTAAAATTCTTGATGAACTAACTAACAATCAAACTACAGAAAAAGTTGTTCATGGGGTGGGATATCATGCAGTACCACCTCCATATAAAATCATTCCACCACTTAAAAACAGTTCAGAAAGAATCATTAATGAATTAAAAACTGAAAATCAAAATGAATCACATAATGAAACATCTGAAACAAATGATTCTTCTGATGATGATCAATCAATTGAATTTACAATCTCTCAAACTGAATCACCAAAATCAATTGATACAAGTTTTCACACAGCACAAAGTCCAAATGAATCTCCTAAATATAATGCAGAAAATGTACCAAAAATTTTAACAAGGGGAAATGAAAGAAATAAAAAACAACTCTTAGATCAAAGAATACCTGAAGGTGCTAAAAATAAGAAACTAAGATATGTCATATGCAACAAAATGAACCATTTAGCAAAGGATTGTCACTTCAATCCAATAAACTGCAAAGAGTTAAAGGAATTTAAATTTTTTAAAGAAAATACAAAAACTTAAAAGTTAAAAGATACTACTGGTCCTTCAGTAGTAAATAAAATTAAAACTCCAATTGCTGAAACTCCAAGATTTGGAAGAGGTGCACCAAGATTTGTGCAAAACAGAAGAGTTGGAAGCCCAAAGAACAGCAATTACTTCAAGAACAATGGAAAATCCAATCAAAATAAATAATATTTTAAATTTTCCAACACCAGTAAAAACTTTAACAATTTTACTACTGGTGTTAACCCTAATTATAATGCTGTATGGTACCCGTACAAAAATACTACTGGTAAAAACCCTAATTACAAAAATACTACTGCTCCCAAACCAACTTTCAAAAATACTACTGGTGTCAACCCTAAAAACACTACTGGTCATTCTAAACATGGTAAGTACCCAAATACTACTGGTCCATCAGTAGTAAAGCATTCAAAAGCAAAAAATCACGGGTATAAACCAAGATCAGTAGAAACTTCTCACACCAGTAATACTTTCAAAAGGGCAGTAGTAAAACAAAACACCAGTAATAAACAAGTATGGGTACCAAAAATGTTTAAAGTTAAATCCCCAAAAGCTTATTTCTCAAAGGATGAACCCAAGACATATAAAGCTTGGGTTCCCAAACTTAACTAATCCTTTACTCATTTGTGCAGAGCATTCAGATCCCAGAAGAAGGAAGAACATGGCATATTGATAGTGGATGCTCAAGGCACATGACTGGAAATCTGCAAATTCTTAAAGATTTCAAGTCATTTGATGGAGGATATGTGGCATTTGGTGAGAATCCCCAGGGAGGTAAGATTACAGGTAAAGGTACTGTTACTAATGGCAAAATTACCTTTGATGATGTATTTTATGTAGCTGAACTAAAATACAATCTTGTCAGTGTGTCTCAAGTTTGTGATAAAAAGAATGAAATTCTTTTCACAGACATTGAGTGCATCATTCTTTCTCCTGACTTTATTTTAGATGAAAAATATGTTGTTTTAAGAACTCTAAGGAGAAACAATGTGTATTGCCTAGATATAGGGGGATAACTCATTTCTTCAAATGAGGTCAACTGTTTTATATCCAAGGCAAACTCCACTGAATCAGAACTATGGCATAGAAGGATGTGTCACACTAATTTTAAAAACATGAACAATTTAGTAAAAAGAAATCTGGTCATTGGACTACCTCAAAAATAATTCATGTGTGATCATCACTGTGTTGCATGCCTAAAAGGTAAACAACACAAGACTTCTCATAAGTCCAAAACCATGAACTCTATTTCTGTTCCTTTGCAGCTCTTACATATGGACCTATTTGGACCTACAAATGTAATGAGTATTGGAAAGAAACAATATTGTCTTGTTATTACTGATGACTTTTCCAGATATACATGGGTTTTCTTTCTCAGGACAAAGGATGAAATAAGTGAACTCATAAAGAACTTAATTGTCAAACTGGAAAACTAATCTGATCAAAAAGTTAAAGCCATAAGATGTGATAATGGCACAGAATTTAAAAATGCTAACTTAATTAACTTTTGTGATCTTAACGGTATTGACAGGCAACACAGCTCACCTAGAACTCCACAACAAAATGGTGTTGCTGAAAGAAGAAATAGAACCATCATTGAAGCAGCAAGATCAATGTTAGCAGATTCAAAATTACCAATCACTTTTTGGGCAGAAGCTGTTAATACTGCCTGTTATGTTCAGAACAGAGTATTAATAGTGAAGCCACATTTTAAAACACCATATGAACTTTTTAATAAAAGAAAACCTTCTATAAGTTTTTTAAAATCATTTGGTTGTCCTTGTACTATTTTGATTACAAGAGAACAAATAGGTAAGTTTGACTGCAAAGCTGATGATGGAATCTTTGTGGGATATTCTACTCAAAGCAAATCATATAGAGTATTCAACAAAAGACTAAGGATAATTGAAGAAAGCATTAATGTATCCTTTAATGAAAATGTTTCTAATGAACAAGGAAATGGTCCAGATTGGCTATTTAATATAGACAATCTAACCAAATCCTTTAACTCTAACATGGACTTCAATGCAGGAAATTCAAATTGTCACACTCAACAGGAAGGAACATCATCTGTCAATACTGGTCAAGAGGAGATGAGATACATTGTAGTTAATACTGCTCTAATAGTTAATACTGATGTCAGTAATAACTCAAGTTCTGGAACCAGTAGTAACTCTGAGAATGAGGACAGTAGTAATTCAAATACTACTGATACCAGTAATAGTACTCAAAATACTACTGGTCCCAACAATAACCTAGATTCTCAAGATACTACTGATACCAGTAACAACATCAATACTACTGATCTCAATGAAGACAATAGCAGTAGTAACTCTGACCAAGATGATGATGAACCAAACATCAATGACAATGAAGGATCACTAGAGGAACAACTGCCTGAGACAAATGAGTCCAATCTTGAAAATCAACTAGTAGTTGATAAAACTACAACCACAAGGACTCAGAAAAACCATCCATTAGACCTTGTTCTAAGTGATGTTAACTCACCACTACAAACAAGAAGCAAATTAAATAAAAGCCTAACTGCAAACATGTGTAATATAAGTCTTATTGCTAATGAGTGTATGTTTGAATGCTTTTTGTCTCAGGATGAACCAAAGAAGATCCAACAAGCAATGAAGGACTCAAACTGGATTGAGGCAATGCAAGAAGAACTCCTTCAATTCAAGTTACAAGCTGTTTGGACACTTGTACCTCTACCCAAAGGAAAAAGAGCCATTGGAACAAGATGGATCTTCAGAAATAAGAAAGATGAAAGAGGTATAGTGATCAAGAACAAAGCCAGACTTGTAGCCCAAGGATACACTCAAGAAGAAGGAATAGACTATGATGAAGTATATGCTCCTGTTGCTAGAATTGAAGCTATAAGAATATTTCTAGCATATGCTTCATTCAAAAAATTCAAAGTCTATCAAATGGATGTGAAGAGTGCATTCCTATATGGGAAGATTGAAGAAGAGGTCTATGTTTGCCAACCTCCAGGTTTTGAAGATCCAAAACATGGTGACTATGTGTTCAAACTAGATAAAGCTCTATATGGCCTACATCAGGCACCAAGAGCATGGTATGACACATTATCATCATACCTATTGAAGAACAACTTTAAAAGAGGAGCCATTGACAAAACTTTGTTTACAAAGAAAGTCAAAGATGATATACTACTAGTACAAATATATGTAGATGATATCATCTTTGGCTCAACCAATGATTTACTATGCAAAGAATTTGAAGAACTGATGCAGATTAAATTCAAGATGAGCTCTATGGGTCCAATGAACTTCTTCCTTGGACTCCAAGTCAATCAAAGAACAGATGGTATTTTGATAAATCAATCAAAATATGTCAAAGACATCTTGGAGAAATTTGATTTGAAAGACAGTAAGAGTGCAAGTACACCAATGGAAACACACAAACACCTACATCCTGATGTTGAGGGGGAGGATGTAGATGAACACTTATATAGATCAATGATAGGCTCTTTGATGTACTTAACTGCATCAAGACCTGACATTATGTATAATGTTTGTGTGTGTGCAAGATATCAAGCAAGACCTAAAGAACTACACTTGCAAGCTGTTAAAAGAATATTCAGATACTTGAAAGGCAAACCATCACTAGGACTATGGTATCCACATGATTCACCCTTTGAACTCATAGCCTACACAGATAGTGACTATGGAGGTGAATGTCAAGATAGAAAGTCCACTACTGGTGGATGTCAATTCTTTGGATCAAGACTGGTGTCATGGCAATGTAAGAAGCAAACAAATGTATCAACATCAACTGCTGAAGCAGAATATGTAGCTGCATCTGCTTGTTGTGCTCAAGTACTCTGGATTCAAAACCAGCTTCTAGACTTTGGTATCTCTATCCTTAAAACTCCTATTTTTATTGATAATCAAAGTGCTATTAGTATTGTGAACAATCCAGTAAAACACTCAAAAACTAAACACATTGAAATAAGATTTCACTTTATAAGAGATTGTAATGAAAAGAAATTAATCAAAGTAGTTAAAATCCATACTGATGATCAATTAGCAGATCTTTTTACAAAAGCATTTGATGTAGGAAGATTCAACTTCTTGGTTAGCAGTATTGGAATGATTTTGATAAATTAAAATCTCACTTAAAATCATGTGTAAAGTTATTGTTGTAAAATATTATTTATTTACTTAAGTGTTTTACTACTGGTATATCTGTATTACTGGTGTGTAGGCATGTGCACAAAATACTACTGGTAGTTAAATACTACTGGTGTGTATTAGGTTTACACAAATACTACTGGTAAGTCAGTACTACTGGTATTCACATATACTACTGGTCTTGTGTGTTAGTGGTTACTACTGATGTCTATAGTTACTACTGATGTCAAAATCCTTAGTCACTACTGATGTTAGTAGATACTACTAACGTTTTACTACTGATATCATATTTACTACTGGTCTTTCAGAAACACAATTACCAAACTAACCCCCATGAAAATAACCGTTATGTTATGATTCGAAGGGCATTTTAGTCGTTTTGCAGATTAAATCGAAAGATATAAAAGGCGGCAGTCGATTAATTTAGCATTATCTTCACTTCGATTTGCTAAATTCTCTCGATAAACCCTAGTTTACGATCAAAAACCCTTCGTCAGTAACAAAATTCATTCCTGTTCTTCTCAAAATTCAACAAAAATGGCAACTCTAAAATCTTTGAATGTTCAAACCGATCTCAAATACTCAGAATTTCACAATATGTGTGCCTTCCTAAAGAATCCCGACGGCACAAAAGATTTTCGTCCGATCGTCAAATTCTTGAGAAATTCTTATATACAGTTTGCTTTAACTGTAAAACCAAAATCATATCAACAGCACTTGGTGGATTTCTGGACCAATGCTGAACAAACAGAAGGAACAACCATATCTATGATCAAATCAAAAGTAGATGGAAAGCATATAACAGTCACAGAACAATCAATTCGACACCATCTACAATTACACGATGATTCAGGTATGTTTACTCTTCCTAAGGAATACATTGCTGAAATTTTACAAAAAATGGGTTATGAGGGAAGACTGAACATAGTAACTTTTCAAAAGGGTCTTCTCCCCCCACAATGGAAATTTTTAGTACATACTATTCAGCATTGTATTTCTCCTAAATGAAGTACTTGGAATGAGTTTAATAAGGCAATAGCCTCTGCTGTTGTCTGTTTATGCACAGACCAAGTATTTAATTTTTCTTACATGATCTTTGAAGGTATGTTGGGAAATCTTAGTTCTTCTAAATTTTTAATGTATCCCAGATTTCTACAACATATCATAAATTGTGAATTACAAAACTTGTCAACTCCTAAAAACATTTTCATACTACCTGAGTTGAACAAGAAAGTTTGCTCAAATATGAGAAAACAATTTAAATTTTCGGGCAAGGAAACCCCTCTGTTTCCAAATATGATCAAAGATCAAACTCTTATTGGAGAGGGTTCAACCATTGATACAACCCAAGTTGAACCTCAACCCACTCCATCACCCCCAAATACAGCCCAAACACCACCCCAAACAGCTACTCAATCACCCACTAACATAGAAGTCCTGAATGTGTCCCAGGAACTTGACTTAAATCTGCAGAGTGCTACTCTTCACTCTGTGGAAGACCTGCCAGACAAAACCCAAAATATTTCCACTATTTACAAAAGAAAGAAATCTTTAAAGGACACCAGGGGACACATTGAGTCAAACCCCAGGCTCCAAGAGTTGTCCTCCAAGGAGGAGAGAGGACATGAGGCGAGGGCTTTCACTACTGATGCCCCAAAGGTGGGTGCACAGGACAGTGAAAACATCATTAGGACCCAGACCTCGGCAACTTTGAGTGATGACTCATTTGAGGAGTTACTCAAAGGACCCCGGTGCCAAGAAACCACAAGGGGGGCATCTCTGCTTCTTCTAGGAAGAAGAGGATGTCTAAAAGACCCAATGAATCACCAAGAAGTGATGAGGGCAGACGTATGGATTTGACGGATAGGATGGAAAACCTTCAAACCAAAGTACCTGTTAGTGAGCCCGATGATCTTGCTAGATGGAGTGAGGGCAGTATTAAAATCAACCAATTGACGGAAAAAGTGGATTCTCTTGAATCCACTGTACAAAATTGTCTTACATATCTTACAAACCAAGGAAAAACTATGGCTGCCATGAAAAGGCATGTCAATACCATCAACAAGAGAATGAGATTCTATGAGCACAGGCTTCATCAACAAACTAAAATCATCAGGAAATTGAAGAAGAAAATTGATGATAGTGAGGCTCCACCAGTTGAGCTCACTAAGGGGGAGAAGGATAACATTCAAACCATGATTGATGAATCAATTGCAGCAGCAGCATCCTCTCTCCTCAATTTAAAAGAAACAAAGGTTGATGAAGGCCCAGAAATGATGGTTACAGAAGATGAACCTACTACTACTGCTACAATGGAAGAACAAGTTGAAAAAGAAATACCAGTAGTAACTCCTACTACTGATATCATAGCAGTAGTAAGTCAAGAAGAGGAATTGAAAGCACCAAATACTACTGATGCCCTATCAGTAGTAACTCCTGAAATCACACCAGTAGTAACTACTCTGGTTACTATTGAAGAGGAAGAACTACAATTCCCAGAGCTAATTGAAAGAGAAAGACATGTCATTATCTCCAAACCACCAACACCTGATCAACCATTTATCATACCTGACATTGATGATAATGTGAATTGGTTTGAGGTAGATGAATGTACACTTCCTCCACACCCTAAAATCTTACCAGAAGGTCAACTACATCTGTTTTATCCAAAACTTCTGATGATGGGAATACCTGATATGAAATACATTCCACCTCCACCATCTGCTCACATTGGAAAAGGAAAAGAAGTATATGATGATGATTATCCAAACAGAGCATTAGGTCATCACATGATAAACAAGATTAATCATGTCAGAGCAGAAAAGCAATCCAGATGGAGAATAAAACATAGGAAATTTTTGGAAAAAGTGGAGATGTATCAAGCACTTGAGGAAAAGAAAAAGAAGGTTCAAAGTGAAATTCCTGTTCAAACACCTGTTCAAGCAGAAGACAGTCAGATAAAAGCTCAACAGGCAGAATTCAAAAGGCTCAGAAAAGTAGAAGAAGAACACATACAATGCCTTGAATATTTGGTATCTGAATGCAAGAAAACTAAAAGTGAATTGACAGATGATGTGTTTGAACAGAAGGATAATATGATTGAATATCTGAAAACAAAAGGGCATAGTGCAAAGTCATTTGGTAGAATGAAAATGATGACTATAATTGAAAAATATTGCATTGCTAATAAGAAAGACTTGGCTGAACAAGAAGCTGAAGAAACAAAGAAAGCCAAAACTTTAATCCCAATCAGTCCAAACTTAATCAAAGCTGGTAGTGTTTAAACTACTAGTAATACCTCAACTCCCCAATCAAAGAAAAGAAAGATTGTTGATCAAGAACAAAGCTCTAAAAAGAAATCAAAAACACAAATTGTACCTGTTCTTGAAATGCCTGTTGCTCCATTGCAGAACAATCCAATTATTAACTGGAGAGTGATGCAGAACAATGTTATAGAGGTCATAAGGGAAGACAAAGTTGTGCAGAGATTTACTGGATGGTTACCATTAATCAGATCATGCTCTAGAAGTGATGTAATCAAGCTTCTGATTATTGGAAAACCTAGAATGACAAAGAAATCATGGAAAGAGTCTGGTGCTGGATACTTAACAAAAATGATAGATGCTGCATTTTATCCAGATAATTATCCAGAACAATTTACAGATCCAGGAAATGTGTATGCTTGGAATGTCATTCCTACAGCTAATATGTACTTCTTTGAGAAATCAGGCAAAGTATGTGAGTTATATCTGTATGAAAAAGAATATCCACATTCTGAGAAGACTATGTATCAGATATTCATAAATACTTTGATGAAACCTTATGATGCTGTTATGTTCCAAAACAAATTAAATTACTTTACAAAGAGGAACAGCAAATATATTATTGAACAAAGGCTTCAACAAAATCAAAGAACCCTTGAGAAAAGAAGAAGGGAACAAGAAGAACAAAAGAAACTTGATTGATTAAGAGATAATCAATAAGTTTAGGGGGAGATTGTTGGAACAAAACACAGATCAACTTAATACTGATGCTGCAGTTAGTACTGATCATACTTAGTACTGATGGGGCAGAAAACATTTACTACTGATGAAGTTGATGCTGATGAAGACTATAACTAAAGTTACTACTGATCAAAGCTTATTGAAGATACTACTGATCAATAGTAGTTACTACTGACGTTGATATTGGACTTACTACTGATCACCAAGTTTACTACTGACGTTACTTATTTACTACTGGTGATTGCAGTTTACTACTGATACGCGTTTTGGAAGCATATCAAGTCCGAGATCTTCGTATAGATAGTTATAGCATGTAAATCAATGTATATCTTTATAATTCGATGTAAATCAAAGTCCTAGAATAACTAGGGTAAATAGTTAGCTTCAAGGACTATTATAAATAGTTCCTTACGAATTGTAAACGTACGTGTGTATTGTTAAACTCAATAATATACATTGAAGCTTTTTGTGAAACTGTGTTCTTAATACTTTCGCATATTATTTACAGTTCATTGTTCTTAATTACATTGATATAGTGTTGATCCGCTGCAACTTCTATATTCAATTAGATATAAGGTGTTTATTAACTTATATATAGTTAATCGATCCTGACATAAGCATAGATTAACATATCATACACTAAACCTAATTGCGTCACGATCAGTTTCGTCGTCCATTATGAATTCATTTTTAGAGCTGGAAAAAGTCGCATTTACATTTGAGGGATCGAGTGTGAATCATCATCGGATTTGTTGATTTAAGCCTTGGTGGGTCCCACCATCATCCGCTTGATCATTAGCCATATCTTCTGACCAATGAATCGACGTCATTGGTGGGAAACAACACGAGCATTGTTCTTTGCATGGGCTAGGAATCTTAGAAAGTGGTGTGGTTGGCCCGCGCCTAGACAAGGACCCACCAGCTTCTAGAAGCGGGCCCCAACATTCCACTCTGTTAAACTCTGGAATGTTGGAGTGAAAATAAACCCAAACCATAGCTTCTTGTAGATCTGGATAATTGTTTAACAGATTCCCATCTCCGTGTGCAAACGCCTTTAACACCTGTGATTGTATGCATTAATACTTGTACAAAATAGGGTGTATTGCACTGTGTGCATTGATAGTTGTACATACCAGGGGTAGTTCTTTGGTGAAAATGAAGAACCTAAGACGAGCAAATAAGTCTAGAAGGAAATGGCCACCGCTTATGTGACAATGAACATGAAGAGACATGTTTTCTTTCACTTTTCTCCATTCTGCCACCACTTCATCCCTGTATAGTTTGTTATTCCACCCTTGCAACTGAAATTAAACCAACTAAGCGAAATTACATATTTATATAAGATGATAATTTTTACACCACACATTTTAACCTATATACACCACAATAGGTGATTTATACGTTTGTGCAGTCTGTAGTAATACTTGCACACTGTGGTACAAGCATAAGAAAAATATGATGCAAGAATTAATTCCCATTTATATAATGTGTTACTCCGTACTATGAATGATAACATATACTTCGTAGAAAGTTTAACCCAAAATCAATATAATCATATAGTGTCTTTCACCACATAAAATGTTATTAGAATGAGGAGTATTACAATATATTGATTTTTTGCAGTTATTATATAAAACACGATTATATCGTGAAGTTTTATTATGTGGTGGAATTTGTGGTACGGAGCACTATACATTGAGTGTGAGGAAGGAGACCCCATGAAATATGTGGTAGAGTATTGTCTCGTCAAATTTAACTAGTTTTTCAAAATAAAAAGTTAGTCATACATGAACTTGAATACTTATTTAGCTAAAATTATATTAATGGTTTAGTCATGTTTCGGATTAGAACTGATTATGTAAATCATTTCTTATAATTAAAAGAAACTCAAATAGTTTTGAACAAAACAAAATAAGAAATTTACACCCGATATAAAGACCCCTTCGCAAAACATGAACATATAAAACCTTATTTGTTTCAATTTAAGTGATCAAATCATACCAGCTTATTGATCAAATTCAAATAACCCTGAATTATCATGATCAAATAGTATGACGAGTTATACATTATAACACCTAAATCCACAAATATTGCTTTCAAAAAAGGTAATTTTGTAGTTCAAAACTCAGTTGTTCAAAAAAAATATTTGTACTTAAAAAATGGCTAGCAGCACACAGCTTGTTAGTCGTTTGACTTCCTATCTATATTTATGAATTTTAAAAGGATATAAAAGCAATTAACTCTAATAACAAAACCAAAACAAAACATAGTTTAAAATTCTAAACATATAAAGAAACGGAAACTTAGCCAAGATTCAGTTATTGATTTGGGTATTTCAGATTAAAAACAATTTAAAATTACCTGAGAACTATTAATGTTTTGAGAGATTGCAAGAGTCAATTTAGAAGTAATATCACTATGTGTAAGTGTGTATGTTCTTGGAAGATTCCCAGGATGCTTCTTTTCATCAACTCCCAAAAATAACACCTTCAACTTTGAAGCTTCAAATATTGATGGCCCAAATAATCTTGCAACCTATTTCAGTTGCATTAAAGCAAAAAATAAAAACCCATTATAAACATATAATTTTCAAGAAAATTAAAAAAATAAATAAAGGAACGATTTTAATTACAGGGGAGTGAGTCTTCTTGATCTTTGTTGGTTTCTTGAAGATGAACAGAGAGCTTTGATTGTGATCAAGAATCGAATATGATGAAGAAAAAGAAGGGTTTAGTTTTGAGGGTAGGATGAGAGAAGCCATTTGTTACTAATTATTGGAATTCTTTTTCTTCTTCAAGAACTCTGTTTTTGTACACTAGATGGCCTAATCTCACACACAACACCAAGAACACACAGTGAGAAATTATAATAATTATTTAATGGGTTTTAAAGCTGAATCTTGAAAGTAAGAGAGTATGGCGTGTTGGTATTAAAAGTAGTTGCTTCAAAGTCCAAACTTCTTGGTGAAACCGACCACGTTTTACATTGTTTTTTGTTTGTATTTGGTTTTTCCAAATGTTATATTGAATTTTGGTAAGTATTTACATCAAATAGAAAGCCAGATGACCAAAATACACACATAACACATAGCGCGTACACAATGAAAAAGCTGATTAATGAATTTGAAATTTAGGATTTTGAGGCGATTGGGTATAGAACAAGTTGTCCAAAAAAATCTTGGAGAAGCTGACGTGTTAAAATTTTTCCCAATCTCACCACGTTTTTTTTCTTTCTATTTTTTATTATTTATTTGAATCAATAATTAAAATAAAATAATAACTGAAATATGCTATTTATTAATATAAAGTATAATAAATAGAATTATATTCCTTCACCTATCTACAGCAGTGTGCAATACTGCAATGTGTTAGAGGTATTCATTTGTAGATAAATGTTTTCCAAATTATAATACTTTTTAACAAAATATACTGATTATTTTTTGTTTTAAGTGGGTCTAAAAATGGTATATTTCAACATCTCACGTGATTTAATGGAATATATCTTATTACTATATAAAGCATTTAGGCCTACCACATTAGGCAAGTTTAAGGAGCTCCTTAAACTTAATTTTAAGGACCTTTCCACTTTTGTTAGTTAGTTCTTTACCTTAAAAAATAATAAATCGCGGCTTATAAGATTCGAACCCAAGACATCTCCTAAGTTATCACTATGTGTTAACCACTTGCTATACATTACACTTTATTTCAAACCACTCACACTTAATACATTAGGCTGTTATTATAACCATTTATCCCAATAACATTAAATATACGATGGTGTAAATCATCAACTCTTACCAATGTCGGCACCTACCATCACTACATTTGACCATCACTAATGTCGGCACCTACCATCACTACGCACCACCACTCATCACCATCGCTATTGTCACCACCACCGTTACTATCGTCACTTTGAAATATAGTTACGGGTACCCGCCGCCGCATTGCGCGGGTACCCTGCTAGTCTACATAATAATCGATTATATTTCCGTAAGAATAAATCAAATTAGGTTTATAAACCAAACTATGGATAAAATTTTGGAATTATAAATAGTAAGCAAGTAGTACAACTGGGCAGGCCGGATCTATGCCAACCAAGGACGGTGCATGGCCACCACTTGATGGGTCGTGGAAACAATTTTAGTAAAACAAATTAATGTAGAATTTTTATATAATCTTTACTTATTAAACTTTTGTAAAAATTTCGGTTGAACGTACTAAATTCGCCACTGCAACTTAATGTTGTCAAATCAAACCCTTGTGGTGTGCAAAATATAGAATAAGTTAAATGAAAGAACTACAAACGTGTTCTATTTCATTTTTGTGGTGTGCAAAATATATCTCTTATTATTTATTTAATTTCATAGATCAGACATTCCAATTTTGCTCATAAACTGTAGTTCAATATTATGAAGCTATTATTTTGATAACTGTTTGAAATTAAGCATAAGTATTTGTATCTCACGATTATCTTTATTCTATATTACCAAACCCGCACTAACCCCACCCCCATGTGGTTTCCATTGTTCTTTCCCTCTCCCACATACTTACTCGAACACTCATTTGTCTTCTTCCAATGATGAAAAATAATACATCTATAAGCAGTGTTGTAAAAACAATCTAAACGACAGATTAATCGGCGCTTAGGCGATTATCAGCGGTCGACCTGGAAATAAATTTCCTAATCAACGCATTTACCGGTTAATGTACAAATCAGGCAAAATCATTCAAAATTGGTCAAGGTCAATAAAAGTTAAACTTATTTATTTATTTTAATAAATCAGTTTACAGGTTACAATTAACAAACGCTTCATGCAGCGTTCATACGAACTACTCCCTCTCTCTCTCTCTCTCTCATAATTACGATTGTTTGTGCTTATAGAGTTATGCTTTTTTATTTTAAAATGTGTTAAAAACTTGAACTTTTTCATAGTTATTGACTAATTTAGTTATTTTTTTGGATATCGCTAATATTTATTTTCATAGTTAAGGGCTGTCACTAACATGCATAAAAGACTTGTACATTGATTAAAAAAGTAATATTCCTAAAATTTAGGGGGTGTCTTTTGTTATTTTGCCCTCTTAATGACAGCCATAAGGGATGTCATTAGCATTTTCCTTATCTTTTTTAAATAAATTTTTTTATAATTTAGAGTAACCACCTAGAATCGGTTAATCACCATCGAGATACATTAATCATTTGAAGATGGTCACCGATTAGTAAAGTTGACCAATTTTTACAACCTTGCCTATAAGCATTAAACACAATCATAGCGGACGGAACCGACAATAGAAGAACAAAGTATAAGGATATTATGAAAACTCTCTATGGAGTATTACTGTGTATTGATCGTAACATATAGCACATGATTACAAACTAATAAATCAGAGATACTAGGAGATTTACAAGTAAAAAAGTCTACAACTAACTATGCTAAGTTATAGCTATATTTGAATCGGCTCTATCACCCCCCGCAAGCGAAGTGGGGGAGGTCCAACATGAAGCTTGGTTCTAAATTCTTCAAATAGGGGGCGAGGAAGACTCTTTGTAAATATGTCGGCTAACTGTAAATGTGTGGGAACGTATTTGGTAAGCAGTTTTCCCTATAGTACAAGTTCCCGAACAAAATGATAGTCGATATCGATGTGTTTGGCTCTCTTATGTGAAACTGGATTTTGACTTAAAAATAAGGCACTTCGATTGTCACATAGTATTGTGGGACGAGAGGAAGGCATAATGTTTAACTCCGTAGAAGATGAGTTATCCATACGATTTCAGAAGCAGTGTTAGCCAATGCCCGGTATTCTGATTCACAGCTAGATCGAGAAACCGTAGGTTGTTTCTTTGCACTCCAAGAAACAAGATTACCACCAAGAAAGATAGAATATCCGTATGTTGATCGTAGGGTTTCAATACACCGGGCCCAATCCGCATCAGAATACCCTAGAACCGTAGGAGATGGTGAATGAGAAAAAGTGAGACCGTAAGATATGGTACCTTTAACGTACCGAAGGATGCGTTTTACAACTTGAAAATGTTCGTCAGTTGGTGCGTGTAAGAATTGGCTCACTTGATTTACCGCATAAGAGAGATCCGGTCTAGTAATGGTGAGGCATTGAAGAGCTCCAACCAATGATCGATATGGAGTCGGGTCAGAAAACGGTGTACCATCCGAAGTGAAATAAGTGGTGGTGGATAATGGAGTGCCAACTGGTTTTGAGTCTAGGAGTTTGGCTCATGTTAGTATGTCAATAGCATACTTAGATTGACTCAAAAATAAACCAATAGCAATGTAGGAGACTTCCAAGCCCAAAAAATAATTTAAGCGACCAAGATCGGTAATCGCAAACTCCTTATTAAGCCGAGAGATAAAAGTGTTGATTGTTGAGGAGTTATTACCGGTAAGTATAATGTCGTCAACGTAGACTAGAAGATAAAGAATGCATGAGTCACGTTTGAAGACAAATAGCGATGTATCGGCTCGACTACAAGTGAATCCAATGGTAATAAGAAATGTACTAAGGCGCTCAAACCATGCTCGCGGAGCTTGTTTGAGTCCGTAAATGGATTTCTTTAAATGACACACGTGATTAGGATAGTCCGGATTTATAAATCCAGGAGGTTGCTCCATAAAAATAGTGTCGTTAAGAGTTCCATTTAGGAAAGCATTCTTAACATCGAGCTGACGTAGTTCCCATTTGTTAAGCATAGCGATAGATAAGACTATTCGAATTGTAGATGCCTTTACCACGGGGCTGAATGTGGCAGAGTAGTCGAGACCGGGTACTTGATTGAAACCTTGCGCGACAAGACGAGCTTTGTAGCGATCAATAGTACCATCAGCATGAAACTTAGTGCGGAAAACCCACTTTGGTCCAACAATATTTGAATTTTTTGGTCGAGGGACGAGTGACCAAGTGTCGTTTTTATGTAAAGCATTCATTTCATCGGTCATTGCCGCATACCACTTTGGATGTTTGGCGGCAGTTTTAAAACCTTTAGGTTCTTTGTGAGTAAGTAAAGCATGTTGTAAAGATGATAGTTGAGTTAAATTTGCCTTATGTTTGGGTCGTACTATTCCAGAACGGGATCGGGTTGTAACATCCTAAAACTGGCCTAGATGTTTTAGGTATATTTTGATATTTGAAAATATCTATTTGACCATATGTGGAATAATTTGATTAAGTGTTAAATGAATTGTTTGACCTTTTGTCCTTTTGTGATATTTTAATCAAGGGATTAAAATATCTGTTTTCTGAAATGTTTATATAAAAATGTGATTTTTATATCTTTGGATTCTCCTTTTGATACCGTCTCCAGAAATGCTTTCGTTTTTAAAATTGGAGTCCGTTTGGTATTTTAAATAAATTATCTACGAAAGGGACTTTTGTATTGTATTTGTTAAAAATGAAAAAAAAAACAAAAGTGGGTCCCACCCCTCCCTTGACCGGCCCCTAGATGGGGGCTTGCCCATCTTTTTGGTCATTCACTCCATCTCACTCTCTCTCTACCGTCTCTCTCTCCCTCTCTCTAAACCACCACCATCTTCATTGTTCTTGAGGTTATCTTGAAGATCTTGTGCTTGTTTCTTGACCAATCTTAAATCTAAACCCGTTTTTGGAAAGCTCTTGAGGTAAGCTTCGACCTATATGTGTTTATTTTCGATTCCATGATAGTTGATAAATTAGGGTTTATATGTTCTTGAGTTTTGGTTGGTGTTTACGGTGTTAAATGGTATATTAGGTGTTTATACAAGGTTGGACATGTTTTGTTGTAGGGGTACAAGTGATTTAGCACAAGGTACAACCTTTTTAGCATAATGTACACATGGGTGTGTGTGTGTGTGTTCGTGTGTGTGTGTGTGTGTGTATCAATTGTGTGGTTTTGGTTTATGCTTCTAACTTGACTTAATATGGGTTTTAATGTTAATGTGGGTTAAGTTAATATGTAAGAAGTGTTAATCTTGTAGAATTGGGTAACTAGTTATGACTTGCTAGTAAGATTGTGATTTATGGGATTTATGTCTAGTTATGATAAATGACATGTTGGATATGTTAGTTGCGATTATAATCAACTAGTGTGTTAATTGATAAAGTGACTAGTTGTGATAGTGTGAGTCAAAATTGTTAGTTTTGAATTATGTTGAGATTTGATAGCTAGTGTTTGGATGATTTGGGTCAAAAGTTATAACTTAAGATTTTGAAGTAAAATAGTTGGGTTGTGATAGCTATGAACTTGTTAGATTGATTAATTAGTTATGATTTGCTAAATGGTAGATTATAGCATTTGTAGTTGTGTTTGGATTTTTTAGTTAAAAATGATTAACTAGTAAACTGGAAGTAAAATACATGGATTGTTGGTAACTTTGAGCTCGATGAATTGTTACATGTTTATGACTTGTTAGTTATAGAGAATTTGTGCTATTTGATGGAAATTGGAAGTGTTATAGTCATATTCGGGCTTTTGACCCGTTTGGGCCATTTAGTGGTAAAATGACTTAAAATAACTTGGATTGTGAAGATGTAAGTATTTGGTTAGTATTATGTGATTAGCAATGCTATTGGTAACATTTGGTGAATTGCAAGTTGATGTTATGTTTTCAATAATAGGAGGTATTATTGTTTAATAACCCGGTTTGACCCGTTTGAATGTATTACTTGCAAATGACTAGTTGACTTGCTATGTAAGTGTAGATGGTCATGACATGTTCTTATGATGGTTTAAGTGTTTGGCTAGTGCAAGTGTTAGTGTTAAATGTATATTTAACATTGTTTATAATTTGGTGGAATTATATACTAATTCGGTATTCCTTTGGTGTACAGGAATCGGGATCGTGACTCAGAAACATTAGACCTCTGAGTTCGACAAGTGGAAGGTTTCGGTGAGTGGATTTAACCTCCAACTTGTGTTTGGTTTAAATTGGTTGGTATTTGCATACCTTGAAGAAAATTGCAGGAACATACCAGATAAGGGGAGTTCGCGTCGCGAACTCCACTTAGCGATCGCGAAGTAGCTCCAGTGGATTTGGTTGGTCGTCGCGAACTAGATCGCGATACGAGTTCCCGACGCGAACAATAGTTCGCGATCGCGAACTAGAGTTCGCTATTGGGAACTCAGTTGTGATGTTTTTCGCGGTGTTTTTCGTAGCTGGTCTACTTGTTATGTATGCCTAGTGTTAGGGAATACCATACATGACCTTGTGCACATAGGTGAAGAGACTTGGCTTGACGGGTAGCTACAACTCGGTTTGACTTGGTGACCGAGGTTTGAGAAGTCAGTGCGCTGGGCAATGGGTGTCGACTAAAGGGTATCCGACCTTACCTGTATTTGTTGCATGGTCAAGGGGAGGGAGTTGCCCGGGTGTTGGTCACGAACCGCTATCGGTTAACGTGGTTTGGCCGACCATGGTTTAAGGCTCCGGCAGGACCCCGATCTTCTTGAACGAACCGGAGATGTTTTGTAAACTTCCGTGTTCCAGCGATGACCCAACCGGAGATGTTTATCTAAACTTCCGGGTTTAAGTGATGACCGAACCGGAGATGTTTTATAACTTCCGTGTTCTAGTGAACAGTGATAAGTGGTTAGGTGGCTTTTAGATAGTAGTGATGACTATGCCAGCTTGTTGGGCTTCACAGAATTTGTAGATTATATTCATTCACTTAGCTTTGTGCTAATCCCTCCATCGTTGAATCTTTTCAGGTGATCGGTGCTTTGGACGGGATGATTGACCAAGCTCCGTTTGATATGTTTTTAAAAATGAGCCATGTCGTTTAAGTGACACCGTTAATGTATTGTTTAAGAAATGTTTATTTGGAAGCTTACTGTGGGACCTTGTTTGTAAACTAAACTAAACTAACCTAGAGGATAACCTAATCGCCTCCGGGCATTTAAAAAAAAAAACGCTTCCTAAATTTTACGGTGTTACACGGGTAGTCATTGAGTGAGTGGAAGTGGCGGTGGTTGGGTTATTTTAAGATGTGGTGGTAGTAGACTGTTGAACAGTAGGGGGTACGGGTTGTGTGATTATTGGTTGAGAGGGTTGGTTAATTTGAGTAGGTGGGGCAGTAGATGGTGTGGATTGTGGGGTATTAGGGGTAATTGTTGGTTGGGATGTAGGATGAGGACAAAGGCTGCATGGGGCGTGGTTTTTGGGTGGACAAATATGGGTTTTATTTTTTAAAATGGGTGATGTTGTTTCTGGAATAGTAGACATAGGAATGCCATCACAATAAGTAGAAAATACCATTTTTGCACTTTCATTTGAAGATGGAAGTCCAGTGAATGGAAAGCATGTTTCATCAAATTGCGCATGTCGAGTTGTGTATATACGACCCGTAGCAAAATCCAAGCATCGGTAGCCTTTATATTGAGTTGAATAACCAATAAAAACACACGGTGAGCTACGTGGTGCAAGTTTATGAACGGAATAATCACGTAAATATGGGTATACACAACTTCCAAACACCTTGAAATTGCCATAGTTTGGTTTCGAGGCAAATAAGAATTCGTATGGTGACTTGTTGTTTAAAAGTGGTGTTGGTAGACGATTTATAATATAAGTGGCAGATCCGAAGGCATAAGTCCACATAGTAGCCGGAACGTTAGCATTAAACATCATCGCTAGACCGGTTTCGGTAATATGTCGGTGTTTTCTTTCGGCACGGCCATTTTGTTGTGGCGTATGTGGGCAAGATATTTTATGTAATGTGCCATTTGATGAAAAAAATGACCCCACCCTATTATTAACAAACTCACTGCCACCGTCCGATTGGAACGACTTGATTTTACTCGAGAATTGAGTTTGAACAAGAGTGGTAAAAACTTGTAAAACACCAAAAAAATCCGATTTAGCCTTGAGTGGATAAAACCATGAGAATCTGGAAAAATCATCTATAAACACAGCATAATATCGATAACCATCAGTAGAAACAATTGGGGAAGGTGTAACACCTCAATTTTCAAAAAACAACATTTAAATATCATTTAATCCAAAAATACATAATATTGTATCAACATCAAATGCCGGTTTTACAAAAACGAAAAGGTTTCTTGTTCGAGATTATCAGAGTTTACAAAAACGGTGTTACAAATTATATCTTAACCATAGGATAAGGACTCTAATCATCAACACCGAGCTAATCTCAACAAGGCCTCTTCTAAACGGGCCCCCTAGATCTTCGATCCCGAAGCTGAGTACATAGCAAAACACAAACATAGTACGTGAGACAAAATTGCCTCGTGAGATACATGGGTTTAAAACCCGATAAACAACTAGTCACATAATATCATTTAAACTTAAAATAATATTACTAGGTTCATTTGGGTCACTTCATTACTTTCAACATTTGGCCAATGTCAAGATAATCGGAATGCCTCCAATCTATCAAGACCGTCATATCCACGGTAACCGGAATGCCTCCAATCTACCGGGACTCATAGGTATTGGGTTATCGGAATGCCTCCAATCTACCACTAACCTTAAGGTACCGTAATAACCGGAATGCCTCCAATCTACTACGGCCCTAGGGACATCAACATCGTCGTCATCACTTATCTGTTATCATTGTGAGCCTATAGCTCCATCATTTCTCATTCAATTAATCGATTCATCATCACATAAGCAATTCATCAGAAATCACATAATTAACTAAATTACTTAAAGAATCGATAAAAGCATTTAATTATAAACATTTACTAACTATGTACTCAGTTTTGAAAGTTCACATGTACTCACCTTAGCCAAGTTTAACCAATTGTTGTGTTCCTTAAACGCCAATATCACTTCTCAAGATTTGAATGCCTCAAATCTTCCAACCGATAACCTATTATCAAAATCAATACAATGGTTTGCATTAATCATCTATACTAACTACATAATCCATGGCTAGTCAACTACTAGCACCATTTTCCCCAAAGTTACCAAACCCTAATTTCATAAATCACCACATTTTCGTGTATCCATAACATGACCACGTTTTCCTTGTTAAAATACCATAGATCTAAGTTATATTACTTCCATTTAACCATTCATGAACAAATCCATAACTAGGATTTATGATTCAAGCTTCCCTACTTGAATCTAAGACTTATAACACAAGAGGGTTGAAGATTTACCTTTGTTCTTCAATAAGGAGCAAGAATCACCAAGATTTGATGAAGATTGAGCTCCAAACGACACCTTACACTTAAAAATCGTTCACACACAAGGAGAGGGAAAAACTAGGGTTTAATGTGTGTAATAAATGAGAATTCCCGAATTAAATGCTGGTGTCGCCAAAGTTCACGTTCGTTACCCGGAGTTCGCGACGTGAACTTCTTCACGCACGCGAAGTTCGCGATCGGGACCTGATCGGGAAGTATTTCACGCCTGATAGTCTGATTCGCTGGACCATGTTCACGATCGTGAACCATTGTTCACGCCGTGAACTTCTTGAGCAGCTAAGGCTGCACTTTTTGATCTTTGGCTCGACCCGGTTTCGCCCATAACTTTCTCGTACGGTGTCCAAACGACACGAAACCAATTCCTACGTTCTCTAAATGATTTATCCTTATTTATCGTATTTTTGTACAATTTATTTATTTACAAATTTTGGGTCGTTACAGAAGGTCCCCACAAGTCACAATGTATCAAATCTAAAACATGCATAGACCTTTTATAATTAAGTTCAAAAGACAAACGTTTACTTTTGGACAATTGACACGATGCACAAATCTTTGGATTTGGCAAAAGAGAAGTAACAGATAAACTTCCCATTTTATTTAATAAAGAAATAATATCGTAAGAAGTGTGGCCTAAACGACAATGCCAAAGGTCATAAGATGCTTTTAATTTCTTAGAAGATAATCTTGCTAAGAAAGCATGTTGGCCTTGTTGTAGAACATATAATCCGTCTTTACTTCATCCCTGAGCTAGAGGCTCCTTTGAAATCTGATTCTGAATTGTAAAAACACCATCGGAAAATAAAACATCAACAGGATTATCATGAGTAAGTTTAGTGACGGATAATAAATTCTTCGTGAGTTGTGGAACAACTAATACGTCAAGTAAATTAATAGTGGGTAATAAGGTTGATTTACCAATAGGAGAAATAAGAGATGAGTTACCATTTCCAAAAAAAAAAAAACTTGTTCATTACCACAATAAGGAGAGGCAGTGTCCAAATCTGCAGCCGAAGAAGTCATGTGGCTAGAAGCTCCCGTATCAACGAACCAATCGGGGGAATTATTGGAAACATTGCACTGTGCGTGAAATGCTTGAGCAATATTGGCAGCAGGTGATGAATTGCGGGTGTCAAAGGTACTTAGATCGGGACACTGTGTTGCATAGTGCTCGTCTTTCCTGCAGAGTTGACAGTGGGGAGGGCGGCGGTTCAAATTTCCCCTGCCACGACCTCTGGTATTACCTCCTCGAGATGAATTGCGACCACGATACTGAGATGATGAACCACGACCAGAAGAAGCAGTAAAGGCAACAGGAGAAGGATTATTATTGGTGATGGTGGATAAAAACATTTCATGACTTTCTGCTTGAGACAGAATGTCACGAAAGGAAGAGCGTGGTTTGATTAATCGCTGCGTGGTTGAAAATGTTTCAAAAGCAGAACCCAAACCCGAAAGAAACCAGTGGATTTTTTCTGATTCTTCGAGTGGGTGACCGATTGCAGTAAGCTGGTCACTAATTGCTTTAAATTTCCGAGTGTAATCAGCGACCGTAGATGAACCTTTCTGAAGATGGCGAATGGAATCACGCAGGGTGTGGATCTTTTCGACGGAATCGTGGCTGTAAGTAGTTTCGAGGGCAACCCAAACAGCTCGAGCGGTATCGTGACCGAAGGTTTCGGCCATTGCTTCTTCAGAGAGAGACGATTGAAGGAGAATGAGGGCCCGTTGATCTGCTGCAAGCCAGGTGGTGTAGGCGGGGTTAGGATTTGTACCGACGGTAGCAGGCGGAGCTGCAATTGTGCCGTCGATATATCCCGTTAATTTTTGATAACCTAGAAGAGGTATCATTTGTCGTCATCAGATGAGGTAATTAGTGGAGGTTAATTTGATAGAGATCATGTGAAGTATGGTGGCTAGGGGAAGAGGAGAATCATTGGTCTCTGTTTCGATTGCCATGGAAATTTAGGGGAGATGGAGATGCTTAAACAAAAGAGACGAAGGGTACAAGGAAAGGTATGCTTGATACCATATAAGGATATTATGAAAACTCTCTATGGAGTATTACTGTGTATTAATCGTAATATATAGCACATGATTACAAACTAATAAATCAGAGATACTAGGAGATTTACAAGTAACAAAGTCTACAACTAACTATGCTAAGTTATAGCTATATTTGAATCGGCTCTATCACAAAGGAACTTCATGTATACATATTGGTTATGGTGTATATGAGGTTTATATATTTGCTAAAACAGATCATCAATACAAAATTAATATGATTGGATGAAAATACTTATTACTTTCTCTCCAGTCTATAGGCCTTATGTTAATCATTAACAAAATCTTTCATTGTTATGGTAATAATTCTTTAAATGTTTTCTATTTCATAAACTGTAACAAATGTTCTAATTAATTATGTATTTTGTCTAATGATATATGGATTTTTATAATATGTCATTAAGAATGGATGATAACTTTTATTAAATATTAATTAACTATATATTAACCACTAACCCCGATTTATCACATAATTCCTTAAATGGAGTTGGTTCGTGTTGCTATAAAGAAGAAAGAAAAGATAAATGGGGTTACTGGTTAATATGTAATTAATAACATTTAATAAAAAAAATTATTCACTTTTAATGACAGCCTTAATTAGGGTGATTATCACAACTCATAATATATAATGCAAATATGATAAAATGCATATACAAGTTAGCTTCTGTCGATGATGACACAAAATTGGAAATTCTGGTTATGTCACAAACCCTGCTAATGTAGTACATACAAGTGTTAATCAAATGAGGTGGCAATTAACTAATAGGTCTCGTATTACGGTTACACGGCGCATCAATGAACTAATTTGTTTGGTAAGGGTCATTTTTCTGTCTATTTAGGTATGTCACATGGTATGATTAATTCTTAATTAGTAGACATGCCTTGGATTATTTATTAGTTCGTGACACATGTAAGCGTTATCTTAGTGTAGTATCTTTTTTTTTTTTTTTTTTTTTTTTTTTTTTTTTTTTGAACAGCAAATTATAACTAAAAATTTAGCAAATCGCTAAATAATTACAAAGGGTTTATAAGCCAATCATCCCAAGAAATCTTAATTTTACGATTTCTGTAATGAAGCCAAAAAAACGAATACAAAACAATATTATCAACTAAATCACTTTTCCGAATACTACCGCCATCAAAAACATTTGCATTTCTATATCTCCAAAGCCACCAACAAGTTGTAATCCCGATCACTTGACGCTTCAATCTTTTATAATTACTAACCGGGAAGCCATCACATGTTTGCCACCAATCTTGAAAGGAATTGACATCCATTACCGTTTGGTCACACCATCTACGAATCGCTGACCAAATTTCCCGAGCCAACGAGCACTCGAAAATAACATGGGCTAATGACTCGACTCCATTATTACAATTCGGGCAGGCAATTGAAACTATCTCCATACCCCGTCGAGATAAGTTTAAACGAGTTGGAAGACGATCCCAAATTAATCTCCAAACGAATACATTGACTTTGATTGGTATCGTATTACACCACAATGTTGTCTTGTCCACTCCCGGGTACATTATGCTATCAATATGGTATCGGGCAGAAGCTACTGTAAACTCATACTCCTCCCCAGTTAACCACCGAACTTTATCATCACCAACACCCAATTGAATTCGGTCGAGCCAAGTTAATAATTCTTGTAATTGAGATTGCTCAATTCCCCCTCTTATCCTTCTTCTCCACTGCCAAACCCAACCACCTTCACTCCATCTATCTTTCACTAAGCATGCGTTATTATCATCCAAGCGAAAAAGACGATTGAATTTATCACAAAGCGGTTGATCCGTTAGCCATGTATCCAACCAAAATTTAACTTTGTCACCACTTACAACCTTATACCCGATACTATTATAGCAGATAATATTTTTGTCATGGAGCACATTACAAGCTTCAATAATTCTCGGCCATGTGCCTTTTTTACATCGAATGTTACCTCTTTTTTTTATACCACCATCTTCACCATATATTGCCTTAATAACCATACACCATAAAGCATCATTAAGATGATATATCCGCCTCCTATTTTCTCTTACACGGTTCATTTGTCACCTTTTATATTTGTCGAAAAAACACAATGTATTTAGTGGTGGTTGTCGGTAACGTTAGAATGTTTTTCATATAAATATTGTCTACTTCTATATTTTATAGCTACAAATATATCCAAGTGTATGATGACAATATATGTTAAAACAAAAGGACCAGGTGATAAAAGAAAAAATATAAATGACACTATCGTTACCTCCATATTTTTATATATTAGTACAAAAATGTTGAAGGTAATCCAAAAATTTTAGCTAGTCCTAAAGGACAATTAATAGTCATTAGATCAAGAAAAAATCAAAGGTCATGATCAGGATTCAAACCACACAAGCACATGTGTTTCAATACATCAATACCCCACCCACCTCCGGCGGCCGGAGACGGCGGCCGGCGGCGGCGGACGGCGACGATGGGCGGCAATCGGTGGCGGCGGCCAGAGGTGGCCGTCGGCGGTGGTGACCGGTGGTGGTGGTCGTGACTGGAAGCACATGTGTTTGAAACACATGTGTTTTGAAACTGACAAGTGCACGGCCGTGATGAGAAACTGACAAGTGCACGGCCGTGCCCAAACGAACTGATTTGTTCTTTGTCGTTTATCATAGCAATTTGAATCAAGAAGTCATAAAATGATTTGAGTTGATATTTTCTACCATGCTCGTATTCGTTGTCACAAATATCGTGCTGCAAGGGATAAGCCTAACATATTTTCCCAAGAAGTAGAGACAGAGTGTTCTTTACTAGGAGACGCTATTAAAGAGTTTTTCATAAACTATACCTGGGTTACGTAAGTTGTTTCTATGGGGTTGGTTACCTACATGCCCATCTAGAAGGCCACTGTAGCTCGTATCATTAAGACAAAGGTTACGAACTTGCACAAGTGGGAGTCTGAAGGATTTATGTGCACAGTTAGTCAACCTATGATGATACATCCATGCCTACGAAACACTTAAGGGTCACACCGGTGAGTGCATGTAATACGAGCAAGATAAACAATGATACTACGAAGAGGAATGATTCATAATAGTCATTATGAATCAGTTAAAGTATTAAATTAAGTTTAACTTATTACTAGATTAGTTTAACTAACAAATTAATACAAGTGTTTGTACATTTACTAGTTGAGTAAATATACAATGTGTTAATCAAAGATTATCCATGATATGATTTAAAGCTATTAAATCATATAAGTAATTGGATAATATAGTTGTATAAATTATATAAAGGTTATTATATAATTGATTATTAAAAGTATAAATACAAGTATATAATTCGTGTATATAGGTACAGAATTATTAGTGTATTAATACTAGACATTTAATAGTTAAGTGCAACAATAATAAACTAGTTAAACTATAAGGAATGGAAGTGTAAAAAGGAAGTTTAATTAAGAAGTTAATCTTAATTAAACTAGAAGGGTTCTAAGTGTAATATCTTCTATTATAAATAGAAGGCTTATGGCTTAAACCTAATGTTGATTCCTTACACCTTGAAGCCGAAATCCCTTGCATCCTCTCTCTCAATTTCGGCCGAACCTAGACAAGAACACAAGTCTTGTGTTCTTCGTTCTTTGTGTTCTTCGTGTTCTTCAAGTTTTGAAGAACAAGTTCATTGCTTAGATCAACTAGAAGATCGCTCGATTTGTTCATCATCAGTGGACGTATGTTTTGGGAAACATCTTTCTCCCTTCTCCCCTCTTGGACGAATTCGGCCAAAGAACCCTAGGGTTCTTTGGTTGATGGTCGACGAACCACACAAGCTTTGTGTGTGTTCGAGTTCTTCGTACAAGGTTTCTTTTTTGTTAATCTAATCTAGATTTCCAACATCCCAATCCTTTAGGGTTTAAGGATTAGGTTTAATCCCAGTTCCGCATTTAGGGATTAAATCAGCTAGTTGGTTTAACCGGTCAAGAACAAGTTCATGTTCTTGGTCAGCAAGGTTCGAACCAAGCATGCTAGGCGGTCGGTCCTATGGGTCGATCGAGTACAACGAAACCCTATAGTAGGTGGCTGTAGGTGGGGGATTTGATCTTGACCATCTTGATCTAATGACTAGGATTTGTCCCTTGGGACTATGCAAAACTCTTGCACTTCCTAGAATACAAATCTATATTAGTATTATGCTTATTTTCTATAGCATTGCTCAACTTTAACGTTTCAACAAGGTTGAATAAATTATAGCTTCTACGAAAAGTTTAAATTGTTATTTTTTGTTATATTATGAAAATCTACCTCTATATATGAGGCCCAATTTTGAATTACATTTGACAACTTGTTCCTTTCCAGCCTTCTCATTGGCTCGCAATGATGACGTGTAATGTCCCATTAATTCCACCTGTCAACTAGAGATATCCACAACCAGCGATATTTCAAAAAAATTCGAAAACGATTTAGTTTTAAGCAATATATTCGGAATGTAACGACCCGAAATTTGTAAATAAATAAATTATATAAAAATATGATAAATAAGGATAAATCATTTAAAACACATGGGAATTGGTTTCGTGTCATTTGGACATCATATGAGAAAGTTACAGACGAAAGCATGTCGAAAAGGACAAAAAAAAGTGCAGACCTGCACATTTTCGTGTCACGAATATTTGGGTTTGTGGCACGAAGTGAGACAGAAACTTGTTTTTGTGATCTGCTGAACGCGAAGTTTAAGTTTCGTGCCACGAAGATAGCCCCGCCAAACCTCGTGCCACGAAGAATTTATTTCGTGCCACGAAGGTGTCTGGACAACATAAAAAGGGGAAAAACTAGGGTTTTGCTCATTTTTCACCCACATTCTTGTGCAGCCGATTTTTGAGAGCCTTTGGGCGATTTTGGGGTTCTTGAGCTCAAATCTTCATCAATCTTGTGGATCTTAACATCAATGGTAAGGATTCTTGATCCTTGATAGTTGGTAGTTAGTTTGTAAGCTTTATTTGTGGAAAAATGGTGGTTTGGGTAACCTACCAAGTGATCTTTGGGGAAGATGACTAAGATTAGTATAGAACACTCATTGTAAGCTTGTAAACATTGTGTACAAGTTGGATTTGAGATTTGTTGATGGAAATCTTGAACTATGGTTTGAGATTCCACCAAGTTGGATGAACTTGGTAGTTAAGAAGGTTATTTTGGTTTGATTAGTGACTAGTTATGATAGGTCAAGAAGACCTAAGGATTGAAGGTGCTCCAATGGTGGGAAGCAAGGATTCGTGTTGATAAACACGATTTGGATTTAGCTTGGCTAAGGTGAGTACATGAGACTTTTACTGAGTACATAGCAAATGATTTTGAAAACTATGATGTTTTATGAGTCTTTATTAATAAATGTTTTTAACAAAGATATGAATGAAAAGATAAGAAAATTCAAATATTAGACTATCTAAGTATGTCTAAATGACTAATGATTTTGAAAGAGATTATGATAATGAGAAAGTGATTAATAATTCTTTATTAATATGATGTATGATTAAGAGTATGAATTAGAAAGTAAGATATTTGGTTTATTAATAATATGTATTAATAAAGCTAATGACAATGATTTTCAAGTAATCAAGTATTGATTAGTATATTATACTAATAAAAGTAGTGATTTATTTGCTAGGAGAATAAGTATAAAGTGACTAGAGATGGATTTATATTCTAGTCAAAGAGAAGTTAATGTATGATTTTTTAATAAATGATAAATATGTTTTATTATATAAAGGACTTGGTAAAGTCAATACTGAAATTGAATAATAAACGAGAATAATATGATAATTAGAATAGATACATTCTAATTTATGTTTGAGCATGTATTATTGGGGCATAGGCCCGTATTTGATTATTTCAATTTGTGTTGAGAAAAGGATCCGGATCGTAGATAACCCACAAAAGTTGGGGGAGTTAGTGACACCTACTTGGGGAGGTACCACCCTGCGCAAGAGTAGCATGTCGAGAAGTAGATAACCCGGAAAGCGGGGGAGTTTCAGATAACTCGGAAAGCGGGGGAGTTTCAGATAACCCGGAAATCGGGGGAGCAATAGATAACCCGGAAACGGGGGAATTTACCTAGATAACCCACATCGGGGGAGTTTGCTTCAGAGAGGTTCGTAGCGTATGTGATAAAGTATGTGTAAGCTCAGGTTAGCTTACAAGTATGTGATTTTGATGAGAGTAATAAGTAATAAATGAATAAAAAAACTAATGAATATGACTTTTATTATATTTGAGAATGGGTCGAAAACCCATGTATCTCACGAGACTATTTTTTCTCACGTACTACTTTATTTTTGGCTATGTACTCAGGTTCAAGATGGAAAGATTAGAAGGTCGCGATAGAAGTGGCCTAGTATTGATTAGCTCGGGAGCTCGTATGTAGATCCCGTTTATCCTATGGTTATGATATTATCTTTGTAACACCGGTTTTAATACTCTGATAAATGTTTTAAGGTTTTTGTTGAACCGTATTTTGGGATATTGGATTTCGTAATATTTTTATTTAAAAATTGTTCTAAAAGGTGTTTTGAAAATTGAGGTGTTACACGGAATAACCATTTAGCCTTTTTATTCGGATTTTTAAAAATAGTGTAGTATCCCCCCATTAAATATACCCTTAAATATATATAGGCTTCCCTAAAAAAACGTATCTCCAATAAATACATACCTAAAATATTCGGTATAACCATCTAGCCACTTTATTCGGAATTTTAAATTAACAGTTGTATCCCCTATTAAATATTTACTTAATTTCCTCCCATAAGTGATTGTATCCCCCATATTTACTTAATTTCAATTTTCATCTGCACATTCTTTCACTCTGCAAGAACAATGCTTCTACAAAAAACACAAGGTATGCAACGTTTTTTATAATCTGTTAAAGTTGGTTATGCATTATTTTTAAATCCATTTACTGTACTTACATCAAAGTTAGGCGGATAAAACTGAGTTTTAGGAAACATACTGTTTGTATTTTTCAGTATTGTGCATAATCAAAGTACTACTGATAAAAAATAGAACAGTTTACAAAATTCTGCATAATCCGTATTTTTTATTTTTCGATATTTTTTGGGATTTATTTGGATTTTTTACTCTGGATTTTTTGAAGAACCCGAACATATGCTTAAAGAACCCAAAAAAATTCGAAACAATTCTCAAAAAATATGGAAAAATGTAAAATCAAATATAATACTGAATTTTTATTTTTTTATTTTTTTTCCGGGTTTGTTATGATTTTATAAAACAAAAAACATTCTATATAATAGAGTCCCTAAATGTTTGCTTCTACGGAAATTAGGAAAAACAAAGCTGGGATTAAAAAAGAGAGTTGTGATTAAACATAAACCATAATTTACGTTGAGCAAAATTCCCTAAATCCCTAAATGTTTGATACGACTATAAAATTTTTACAGAATTCCTGATATGACCAATTACTATTTTTAGTTATTTTTTTTAAAGAATTAATATTTTTTAACAATTATCCTTATCAACCCATTTAAGAATTAAAGTAAATATCCCTGATATGAGTTAAAACTATTTTTAGTGATTTTTTTAAAAAATAAAAAATAAAAATTTGTTATATTTATCGACCCATTTAAGAATGAAAGGATATGCTAAAATTATTCAAAAAAATATCAAAAAAATCACTAAAAATATAAAATATGCAGGATTTTTGTAATTACTATTTTTAGTGATTTTTTAATTTTTTTTAATTAATTTTAAAATATAAAATACTCCCCCGTCCCACCAAAAAGTTCTCATTTCTCATGGGCTCACGTTTTTATGAGATAGTTGGTGGTGAGGTTATTGGTAATATTTTTGATTAAATATAAGGTTAGATTGGAGAGAGAATGTACTTTTAGGGAATTGATAGTGGTGGGGTTATTAGGTATATTATTATTTTATTAAGTGGACCCCTTAAATTGAAGAAATGAGAATTGTATTGTGGGACAAAATTATAAGGATAAATGAGAATTTTTTTTATGGGACGAAGAGAATATTAACTTTTTTTGCAAATTGCATAGTTTTTTTTTTTAAATTTGATAATTTTTGGTCAACTGTTTATTTGATAATTTTTAGTCAACTGTTTAGGTTATGTATTGGTGCATAACCTAATAAAGAAGCTTGACCATTGTTACATAAATTAGGACGACCAATATTACTACATTTCAGATTATAATATAGATTCTTAGTCAACTGTTTTTTTGATTTTATAATTTTGTAGTCAACTGTTGATTAATTTCTATTAACATTTTTTTTTTGAACAGCAAAAGAAAGGTTGGACTAGGGAGAGCTTCGGCATTGCCATCACCCACCCCAATCAAACCCTGATATTATTAATTAACCAAAACCTCTAAGGTACATATTACCGATTACACCACTACAATCTACTAGTAATTACCGCTAAACAACAAAATAAGAAAGAAAAAGACGCCAATCACCATACTAGAACTAGAACTATTGCTATACTAGAAACCTTCCACAAAAGTCCACTGTTTCATACTTCCACCTTGTTATAATGCAGTAAGATCCATACACCAAATACCCCATGACAAATTACTCCACTCCACTTTTGACCTATGTTTTAGCCAAAAAAATGTTTGGGCTTGCGATTGAGATATGATCTTTTGATTTGCCCCGATGTTTTTGTTGAATACCAATTCATTTCTAGCTTTCCAAATGTGCCATAATGTAGATAAAAAAGCTGTAAGGTACCTTTGTGATTTCTCCCTTGACATATTTTGATGAATCTGCCACTCCATCAATTGTTTGATTTCTCGTATTTCGGCGATATCTATAGACCACCACTTACATAATTCAATCCATACTTCCCGTGTTTTATGACAACTCCAAAATAAATGACCTTCATCTTCGATTTCTCTTTCACAGAACGGGCATACCGCTGATTGTATGATCATCCCACGTTTCAACAAATTAAAGCATGTCGGTAACCGCATGTGATAGAATCGCCAATAAAAGATGTTAACAGTGATCGGTATTGCTTTTACCTATGATGATATAAACTCCGGGCATGGGCCAAGTAAGACCCCCTCGATAGCTTTCCTCACCGATGAAACAGTATAAATTCCATCTTGTTCAAAGGCCCATTTAGGCGTCAAAACGCCGGATGTCGAATGTACCGGATATTGGAACCACGAGTCAAGGGGGATGTTTAGTTTATCTAGATGAGATTGAATCTTGACAATGTTGTTCCAAACCCCTGGAAATTTACTAGACGGAATATATGGATATGTAATATTATGAAGAGCTCCAGTCACCTTTTTCCACAAAGACTCGTCTTCTTGTTTCAACCTCCACCACCATTTAGCCAAAAGTGCAAAGTTTTGGGCTTTAAGACTAGACACATCCAAACCGCCCGAATCTAGAGGTGCCTGTATTTTCTTCCAACTAACCCAATGAATTTTACGTTCACCATTCTTTGACCCCCAAAAGAATTTGGCCCGGATTGATTCAAGCTTGTTCATAATACTTTTCGGGACTTTGTACATTGAGAAATAATAAATACCAAGAGCACCTAGAACGGATTTAATTAATGTTAATCTTCCACCGTATGATAAGGATGATGCTTTCCATGTAGACAATGTTTTTTGGAATTTATTAACTATTACATCCCAGTATGAAACTCTATGCATCGGGGCTCTAATAACTAGACCAAGATATTTAAACGGGGTAGACCCTATACCGCAATATAATCGTCTAGCTACTCTATCCACCTCTTGATTTGTTACACCAACTCCATAAATATTGCTTTTAGACATATTTACTTTTAAACCGGAGGCCAAATAAAAGCATGATAGAATTCGAGAGAGATTTTTTGCATTTGCCTCGGACCATTCACCCACAAAAATTGTATCATCCGCATATTGTAAGTGGGAGATCGGTGTATCTAGATTTGGAATATTAATTCCGTGGAAAATGCCTTTTTCCGATGCCTCAAGCATGGCAATATGAATACTTTCTACTGCAATAATGAATAGAAAAGGTGCCATGGGATCTCCTTGTCTAAGACCCCTATTAATATTGAATTCGTCCGTTGGTGACCCATTTAGTAGAACGGATGCCCTAGCGGATGAGAGGCACATTTGAATCCATCTTCTCCACTTTTGGCCAAAACCCATTTGTTCCATGATTGAGTCAAGAAAACCCCAATTCAGTGTGTCATGTTCTTTTTCAAAGTCCACTTTGAAAATTAATGATTGTTTTTTCATTTTTTTGCACCATGATATGACCTCACTTAGTATAAGCGGGCCATCAAGAATATTCCGGCCTTCCAGAATGCCGACTGTTCAATGCTAATAACATCACCAATTACTTGTTTAAGCCGGTTCGCCAAGCATTTTGCAATTATCTTATAGAAACTACCAATAAGGCCAATTGGCCGGTAATCAGTCACTTCAAGGGGGATCTCGCATTTGGGAATGAGAGTAAAAAAGGATGCATTACACCCATATTTGAGTTCACCCCCATTTTCAAAATGTGTTACTGCTTTCATAAGGTCGTCTTCAATAATATTCCAAAAGACGACTGACTTTGGAAACGGAACACGAACCAATTTCAGCTATTCCGGATTTTTATCAAATGCGAAAGTGAATCCATCCGGGCCCGGTGCTTTTCCACCCCACAATCCCAAACCGTTTTCTTTACCTCTTCTCGGGTGAAATTTCCTTCTAGTTGTTCTTTTTTTGGATTTGATAATGTTTTAAATTTATTACTGCTAAAAGATGGCCGTACCCGATTCGGTTCGGAAAAGATTCTCGAGAAATGCTTTGATATACCTTTTTTCATTTCGTTTGGATCTTCAGTCCAGATCCCATTAAACGACAGGCCATGGATAAAATTTTTGCGGTTGTTGTGATTTAAAGTGCCATGAAAAAATCTGGAATTCTCATCCCCATCAACACACCATTTGACTCTAGCTTTTTGTTTGATATCACGAACTGTTACTGCTTCCTTTTCCCGAATCTGAATGTCGAGATATATTCTGGATTTATTTTCCTCATCGGTGAGGCCTAGTGATTCCGCCTTAGCGTCAATTTCAATTGCTTTCCTTTGGAGTTCGGCTACAGTGTTATCCTTGATTTGGCCGACTCGCCACTTTTTTATCTCCAGCTTAACCTGTTTCAATTTCCTACAAAAAAATTGTATGTGCGACTTGCAATTGGGGACGTGTGAAGTCCATACCGAATTAACAATCGGCTCTAAAGCCGGGTTAGAAGCCCATGAATTGAAAATTTTAAAATAACTGGGCCCAAAATCAATGTTTAGAGAATTAAGTAAAAGAGGACAGTGATCGCTATACCCCCTCGGTAATATGTTAACGTTAGGGTTCTGCCAGTGTTCAAAGAACTTATCTGACACGAGAATTCTGTCAAGAAGACTCATTTTCCCACTATCCGGAGTGCTCCTTGAATAACGTCTACCTCCCATATTGATTTCATGTATTCCCGCATCACTAATGAAATTATTGAACGCCCTCGCACCTGCCCTTGAAAATGAAGTTCCTGTTCTTTCTGAGCTTTTTCTGACTTCATTAAAATCACCAAAAGCTACCCAAACCCTATCTGGTTCTGCCAATATGATCGTTAAAAGTGAATTCCAAAGTGCTCTTTTGATACGTAGATCTTGTGATGCATATACATTTATAAACCCACATGAAATATTTGACCCAATGATTTCCCCTTTGATTATAAGAAAACCATCCCCTTTATAGCAATCTATTTTTGAGAGCCAGGATGGATCCCAGATAGATAACAGACCGCCAGATTTACCGTTAGAGCATGAGAATTCATAATCCATTCCGGATCTTCCCCAGTAAGATCTCACCAAACTTACATCGATATGCCTTGACATAGTTTCCTGTAACCCTACGAATTGAACTTTATTTGTATCTCTTATACCTCTAATCCACCTTTTTTTTGGGTGCTATTAACACCTCTAATATTTGTAGATAGTAGCTTCATTGATGAACTAATTTATCCCCTGCACCTTTGATGATGTTCCTAATATCCGGGCCAAACTCGTTCATTTGGAAACCCACTGCATTACCGACCTCCATTGTGTTTTGAATCTCATATGTAGTTGATAACGAGCTTGATGAAACCTATATGATTTCCTTTTTCTTCTTATTTTTCTACTTAATTTTCTTCTTATCACCCAATAAATTTCTGGACATTTTCCCGAAAGCGAGCGGACACGAAATCGTTATACCCGAAGATGCTGTTGATGAGCACGGAACGTTTAAATCGAACTTTGGTATATAAGTTTTATTCAGACTAGGAATTTGAGGTATTTCCGTCGCACTTGGGGAGTTTAGTTCTGCTCCAGATTCTTGTGTTTCATCCACAAATTCGTCCTCATCAGATTCGTCTAGTAATTTGTTCGGAATTAGCCCATTAGGAGACAATGGGTTTTGGGCCAATTCTTTAGTATACTTATTGCGCTCACTATTAATATTATTTTCATAAAACCCGTTAAAAGCTCCTTATTGCCTTAAATTATCGAGGCCCACCACAAAAGAACCATTATTTCCTTCCTCTGGGTCCACCACAAGTGGACCGTTATTATTTATGATGTAGTCATTATTATTATCGGATTCCACGTTGTCTTGGGAATCCCTTTGCGACTTTCCCCCTTCCCCGTTTACATCTGATTTCTATTATTATCGGATTCCACATTATTATTATCCTTTAGGCTAAACGGTGTTAAATTTTTCTGTTAAGTCTTCCATGTGAGATGCACATGAGGCCATTGTAGTCTTTTCCCATTTCACTTTTTGCAAAAAAATTAAAAAAAAAAAAGCTTATTTACAACTTTTAATGCAAAAAGTGAAATGAGAAAAGACTACAATGCCTCATGTGCATCTCACATGGGAGACTTAACAAAAAAATTAACACCGTTTAACCTAAAGGTCTATCGGTGCAACAAGTTTCAAAAATAAGGATCATCAATGTAATTTTTGAAACTAAAGGACTATTGGTAAAATTTAATATAAAGTTAAAGGACCATCCGTGTAATTAACTCTAATATTTAATAAACAGATTTTGACCTAAATTATTTTGATTTAGATTTTTATTTTATTTTTTATTTTTTATTTACTAAAATAGACGAATATTATAGGTTTCACTAATTTATATGGATACATATATACTTTATATTTTATAAATTTAGTGTTTATAATAAAAATGTTTCAGCTGAATACGCAATCCGATAAAGGTAAAGGCAAGATGTGCTATCTAGAAAACACCAACTGATTCAGGTGGCAACAAATGTTGTTTACAAAGAAGTTTTATTTCGTCTCTAAATTTCATATACCATTTATTCATGCATCAAAAATTGTTTCTCACAATTTCAATTATGAATTGTTATGTTATTTCAATAGTATCACTATTTCTGTAACATTTATTCATGTATCAAAATTTGTACCAACTTATTATTACAATTTATGGATTGTTATGTCATTTAAATTGTATCAATATTTTTGTTATTTTTCTACATATCTCTTGAATCATGTCCGTCCAGTCAGGCGGGCTTTGAAGCTAGTAACGATATATATTATAACAAAGTTGAGTTTTATCATAACAATCTAGTATTTCAACAAATTCAAACTATTTTATCACGAGAATGACTCTGAAAAATAGAGGAAAATGGGAAAATTTCAAGTAAATACGGTTTGGGCCTAACTGGGCTAATACATGTGTTTAACAGGTCATGCCGTTTTAAAACATTATTGGCTTGAGCCCATTTCATGTTCACGAGAATCACGGATTTTAACGAACTTTTCTCATTTATCTATCTAAAAAAACAAATTATCTTAGTTATATGACTATTCACTTGATTAATGTCAAAATAAAAAAAATATGAAAAAAGAGAATTAGTAGACTACACGTGTCATTTTGTGGTGAGTAATAACGTGAAATAGACTCAAATAACAAGTCTCAATACCATTTCTTTAAACAATATAAACTAGTAATAGTAATTAATAACTGTCAAACTAAATAAATTATACTGCACATATCCATATGTTTACATGCAAAGTTAATTCTACTGTAACTTTCTTTTTTTTTAGATACATATCCACCGGATAAGCTAAGCTAAGCTGTACACAACTTTAGTTCTAGTGGCCTTTTATTATTAACAACTTTATGATCATTATGCACAGATCAATCAATATCTTTCCTGCAAGATGCCAAATGTATTCCTTTTTTCGTGTTAATGAATCCCCAAGTTTCTGTTGCAAATTAAAAAAGAACAATTGATTTTTATTTAATAAAATAAATTTATTGTTAAGAAAAATAATTTGCTTTTTAACCTGTTAGTTCTTGCAAATGGAGTGTCTTCGGGGATGGATTTATTGATGTGAAACTGAACCTGTTTTGATCCCGATTTTGGTAGTTTGACTTTTACCTGACTTTGTTGTTGAAAGGAGCATACTCTGTTTTCTTTTAAACCCTTGTGCCAAAATTCAGTACAAATTTAGAAGAAAAATAAAAATGCAATTTTTTTTTATTTATGGTTAATGAAAGTAAATAAATAAGAATAACCTTTGTAAAAATAGAGGTAGCCCTTCTTCTTGGTCTATTCAATTGTGAATTGGATTCTGGTGCCAATGACAGCTACAAAGGAAAGTGAACATTTTTCAATTTTTTATGATAAATATATCATTAATTATTAAATATTAAATATACCTTGTTAAAGAGATCAACTGGTGGAGCATTTTGACCTCGTTTCTCTGTTTGAAAACTAAATGCCTGTAATAATAATTATGACATTAATAAATATACATCCATTATATTATTCTTGTAGATAAATAAATACCTTCTTGTTGAGGGGTAGAGCTTTATATCTATGAATTGTTTCACAATCCTGTGGTCTGAGGAAAAATGTATTATAATATTATATATACATTATTGCAAAAATTAATTCAGTAAATTTACAAAAATACCCTTTTGATTCTCTATTGCTACTTTCTGCAGCAAAGGCAAAAACCTGGCTTCTGTGGCGCCTGTAATATGCACGACACATTATCTTCACTTCTTTTTTAAAAATAACATTCTTTTTAATTCTTATCAACAGTATATTATAAGTTTCAGATATTGTATTTTATTTTATTTTTAAATTTATACTCACCTTTGAAGTTGATGGAACTGCAGCAGTGTTTTGTGCAGCCCTTTCGGTTGTCTTCAAGTGAAATTCCTGGTAAGCAATAATTATTTAATTTGTAACATATATTAAGGTTTTAAAAAGTAATTATTTCCAGAATAATTTCAAGGAAAAAAAAATATTATACACAAAGCAACAACTTACTTGAAACTGAGGTAACTGAGAAGTGCTTCTTTTTTGGTGCAACAATGAAGGTGCTTCAAAAATCTACCAGGATTTATAAAATAAATATTAAAAAATAAATGAATAAACCCGCATGACGAATTTTAAAAATATGGTTTATAAATACAAACTTTTCTGTTAAGTGGAAGAGCTCGAAATCCGGTACCTCTTGATGCAACATATTCGTTTCCAGTATCCCCTTTTTGCCTGACACCAAAAAATATTAATAATAATAGAATAAAAACAAGCTGATTGTTGAATAAAAACATATTTAATGTGTAAATCATATGTATAAATAAGAAATATATTAGATTAATATGTACCTTATTCTTTGTGCTCTTTGAGCTGTTGCAAGATCAGGTGGTCTAGGAACTGTGATTCTCAACCTAGTATGACCAACATTCCCATCAACAATTCCTTCCTGTAAAAATCAAAAAATTAAAATATTATAGAATAAAACAAAAATTAAGAGAATGTTTGAAAATTAAGTGAAAAAATTAATATGTAAATACTAACCTTTTTTGGTGCTTTGTGAACAAAATTAGTTTCTTGATTTGTGCTCATAACCTGTTATCACGTAAAACATTAATAGAAAAATGCCTGAATACAATTATTGTAATTAAAAAAGTAAAACAACAACTAACAAGATTTTATGGTATTTCTAACCTTAAACAAATGACCACCTTCGAGTTTTTGTCTTTTAGTAGCTTGACTTTCAACACCAGAAGAACTATTTCCCAACTTTTGAAACCTAACACGCAATTATACGACTTTTTAATATAAGTACTTGCAAAAAGCTATATCATGCATAACTAAAAATAAATAATTTAGCAGTAATTACCTGAAATTATCCACTAAACGGTCTTGATTTTGTTTAGCCAATTGACTTGCTGTAGGTTTCATCAAAGTCGAGGTTCTTGATTTTGTTTTTGATTTATAATTTGCAATTATTTTGTTATCTTTAGGTATTGTATTGGTAGTTTGTTGTTTCTTGAATGCTTGTAGACAGGAATTCTTAAAATCCAAATGAATTCTCCCATTCTCCACTTCATCTGTATGAGAAATTACAGCTGGCAATATAGTTAATTACATATCTTATATCTTACTAAAATGGTAAAAATTATAAATAATTACATATTTAATACCTGTGTTGCTCAAATCCATATTTGAATCTCCTGGTACTCTTATGACATCAGGATCATTTTCCAACTGATTTGATGATGTTGAAGGCTTAGCATTTTTGCTTTGTTCTCTTGCAATTAATCTGACTGCAAATGCTGAAATAAAAAAAATGATCAAATACAGATATATCTCATGTTCATGCTTATAAGAACTATGATAAAAATATATTTTGATGATATTTGATGCATTTGTCTGGTAATATTAAACCACACGAAATGACTATAATCAATCTAAAAAAGTGCATGCAAACTATATGATAAAGTAAACACAACCAAGAAATTACCACATCAAAATCTTGGGACAGTAACATCTCAAGTCATGGACTGCCTAAATACAATAATGACAACTAAGTAGGACCACTTAATATTATATAATTTTTTATTTATTTTCTGCAATCATAATATGGACCACAAATGTAAGACATATATCAAAATTGAGCTGCATGAGCCAGAGATTTACCCCACAGAGATAACCCCACACACCTAATAAGCAAATTATTAGAATTGTGAAACCGTAAGTTGTATCAGTACTCCACTTTTCAGCTATCATTACCAGAGAGTACCAGGTACCAATACCAGAAAATTGGATACGTTTCTAGGAATAAGGTCAACCCTAGAATTTCAGATTCAAAGTTCTACCAAATTTAACCTATTTGAGTAAACAACTTACTGTTGATGATTTTATAACCTAAAAATCATTTTCCTTAATGTTGATGATTTTATAACCTAAAAATCTACGATTGACCTCAAAAGTGAACTTTAGGGAGCGTATGTTCGAAACTACAAAATTTTCAATAAAATTTAGCTTTAGCTTATTCGAATCTCCTTTTTTAGTCGTAACAAAGCGATCGATATCATAATAATACCCATCTCCATCGAATGCCGCAATGTAAAGCTCTATCAGTGTATAAATCAGCTAAAAACCTACGGACAGCCACAATAAACACAAAACACGCGCAGAAATCAGTAATGTATACAGATTTCAACAACTTACGCGAAGGTGGATAACTTTGGACAGAATCAAACCACATTTCGGCTTCACGAGCTTCATCAATCGACTCCTCTCTCGTAAAATCGAAGAACCGAGCTGCTTCAAACTCGTAATCGAGATCGATTTCCACCGCCGTGAACGTAAACTCGACGGCCGTATTTCCGCTACCGTTATCATCCTCAATTTCCACCTCCATTTCGACCTCCATTCTCAAAAAACAAAATTCTGTCTAGAAAACCTGTAATTTTGTCTTCAGAATTCCTCAAAAGCTGAGTATTTTGGGGATTGTGTTGCGGAGAAGGAAACAATACATACAGATTAGTTTGCTTGTAGGTGTAGTTGTAGCCTTGTAGGTGTATGGTTATACACTTATACATACATATTTGTGTATCTATAGATTGGAGGACTGTAGTAAGGGAATAAGGTGCTGTTTGGTTCGCTGGAATCTAATGGAATCTGAGGGAACTGGAATTCAATTCAATCAGATTTCAGTGTTTGGTTCAAAAAAATGAATGGAATTGGATTCCTAAATGATGGAAACATTCCACCAAATGAAGGAATCTCAATTCCATCCAAATGTGGATGGAATTGAATTCCTAGGTTGGATGGAATGTTCTTTTTACATTTATACCCTTTATCCAACACCACAACCACCATCACCACCGCCGTCGCCGCCACCACTCGCCGCCGCCGCCACCCGCCGCCGCCGCCACCACTCGCCGCCGCCGCCACCCGCCACACCACCACCACCTACCACCGCCACCGCCACCGCCACCACCACCACCCGTCACAGCCACCACCACATATCGCCACCACCACCATCACCTACCACCACCGTCACCACCACCACCTACCGCCACCGCCACCATCCACCACCTATCATCACCGCCACCACCACCCTCCACCACCACCCACCGCCGCCACCACCGCCACCACCCGCCGCTGCCACTTGCCGCCGCAACCACCACCACCACCCACCGCCGCAGCCACCGCCACCACCCACCGCCACAGCCACCGCCACCACCTACCGCCACCACCACCCTTCGCCACCACCCGCCGCCGCCACCCTCGCCACCACCACCCATCGCCGCCACCCTCGCCACCACCACCCATCGCCGCCACCAACCGCCACCACCACCTATACCGCTACCACCACCACCCACCGGCGCCTTCGCCACCACCGCTGCCACCACCCACGATCACCACCACCACTCACCACCACCAACCAACCACTATTAGTAATAAGGGTAAATTCGTCATTTTAGATAATTTCAATTCCAATTAATGTCAACCAAACAGAATATTAAATTGGATTCCAATTCCCTTCCATGCCAACCAAACAGACTATGGAATTGGATTCAAATTCCTGACGGATTCCAATTCCTTCATAGATTCCAATTCCATCAGAAACATTCTGCGAACCAAACAGCACCTAAGGGTATTAAAAAAATATATAGAATTTGAATAGAGGTGGGGTTCCAAAAGGAAGATAACGTTATATTTCTTGAAATGACGAATGTACCCTTCGTATTGGTGTGTTTGAATAGGGTTTGTTTTTATTCTTCTTTTGGGTTCTATAAACAAGATTTAGAGAAATGTGTTCTCGTGAAATGTGAGATTATGGAATTTAATAATAAATAGAATATTAAATAATTTTAATTATAAATTAATTATATGTTTAATAATTATGTTCCAAACACATTAAATTAGACAAGAAAGCATTTATATAATAATTCTACGTGTTTCAAACTAACTATTGTTACATTTATGACAATACAATATATTAAGGGAGAAACCAAAATACGTAGTATAAGATTTATCTAGCCTAATTGTAATTTGATGAAGGATTAAATTACATTTTGAGTTCATCTGAATGGTTTGGATTCATTTTTACTAACCAAAAACCAATTGGTTTCAACCTAATTAGTTTAAGTTAATAACGATCCAACCAAAAACTGCCTCTTTTTAAACTATTTTGAACTTAAGTTAGGCATATTTTTTATATTAATCCGAAAAGAAAATGGCAAAAGTCGTATTTCTAGTCTTAATTTATTATAATACAAACTATAAAGTTGGGTTTAGGACAATTGTGTGTTTCGAATATTGGGAAGCGTAATGAACGACAATAGCATGAATTCAATTACATAATGTTATTCCTGTTTTCGGCAAACCATAAAGTTCTTTTTTCTTGCATAGTTGGATGTTCATAAAAAGTTTGAAACTATCTTATTGAAACAAACGGGTTTTAGCAACAAATGGTGTAAATGTATCCTAAAACTGATTTAGATAGGCATCTATATAGGTCCTTATAAACGAATTTCCTACCAAAAAATAAGATGGAAAGGGACTTAGATAATATGACCCGTTCTCTCCTCTATTGTTTTTAATGGTCGCCAAACTTCTTAACGTTTTATTATTCATTTAATCGCACAACTTTTAGTATTCATCGTAAAATTTTAATTTGCTCAATTAATACTTCAAAATAAATACATGTTTTTCTATCGCTGCAATGCACATGCTAATAATTGTTAAATATATCAACAAAAGGAGTAGTAGCTAGTTGTATATATAACATTAAATGATATTTGTTTTAGCTTATTTATGGGGTTTATTAATTTACTTGACATGCTATAAGCTTGATATAGTGTTTCGCTAAATTTATACCCTTATTTAAGGGGTATTTGACGAGCCCAACTTGCATAGCTTATTAGAGAAAGCTTAGGCCAATGCAAATATACACACAACTGAATACAATACATGATTCTAATGAGAGTTTAATTCACAACCTATAAATAAGCTATTGGGTATTTATAGGTCGATGATAACTACATACGGTTAAGCTAGGAAGTCTTTGGTAAGGGTTTTTTTTAGGGGTGAGCATAAAAACCGAAAAACCGAATCGAAACTGAAAAAACCGAAAAACCCGTACCGAAAAAACTGAACCATTTGAAAAACCGATGTGAGCGGTTTTGATTTTGGAAAAACCGAATGTTTGGGGCAGTTTTCGGGTGCATACGAAAACCAAACCGAAAAAAACCGCCCCGCCCCGCCCCCGCCTTATATTTTTTTCAAATTTTGTAAAAATATTGTTATCTTTATAAGAATTTGATGCTTAACCATTTAAAAAAAACATGAGTATATATCATTACACTATACATTATAAACATAAGGGATACATTATAATCAACTATTTAACAGAACTCCTTTGACACAATTTAATTATATATTTTGTACGTTTTCATAACTATATAATCGTAAAAATTTGGGATATTTGTTTGTTTTATATATAAAGGAAAAGAGTTAAAGTTTGTAAGTTTGGATCATAACTATTAAGTTAACAAATTAGTAAATTTCATAGAAAACAAAAAAACCGAAAAATAAACCGAAACCGAACCGCCTTATTGAGAAAACCCGAAACCGAAAAAACCGAAACCGAACGGTTTGTAATTCTTAAAAACCGAAGTATTCGGTTCGGGGTTTGGTTTTAGTCAAAAATTACCCCAACCGCCCCATGCTCACCCCTAGTTTTTTTGGTGGAGATGGGAAACAAAAGCCAAACAACTAAGATTCGTAAACAGTTAAAAATGTAGTTAAGTCGCATTTAAGTGTTAACATGTGTTAATGAGTAATTAAACTAGCCGTATCGCACGACCGTTCGTCTGGTCGCGACCTCCACGTAGCCGACCCCCGACGCGTCCCCTACGTTACTCCCTCCCACCCACGACGCGTTGACCATGCCCAACGGTCGTCTACTCCACCGCTCCAATCGACCGTTCAACGGACAAAAATTCACCCGCCCCCTCCCCAACGGCTCTTTTCAATTAAACCAAACCCCTTTCAAATTTAATTTTTACCCCTTTTTTACCCTATAAATACACAATTCTTTTACCAAATAATTCACAAATCTCTTTTCTTTCTAATATACTCAAACACACACTGTATTCTCTCAATCACCCTCTCCAAAAATGTCGTCCAAGAACAAAGGCAAAGCTTCAAAATCGCGACGCCAAGCAAACAATCTCACACCCTCTCAATCACCCTCTATCAACTTTCAACAACCAACTTTCGTACACCAAACTACTCAACCAATCCCACAAGGTTATCAAAATAATCCATTTGCTCCCCCTACTACCAACAACCATACCGACCATACCCTCCACAACAACAACAACAACCACAATATCAACAACCACCACAAGGCTATCAAAATTATTTTGGTATGGACAATTTTGATCCTTTCGTCGGGCTCGACCAATACGACTACCAACTACGAACACAAACTGGTTCCCCCGCCACTCCCGCCGCTCCCCTCGACGTTGAGTCTTCCGAGTCTTCCGACTCCCCCGTTGTAGCGCCAACCAAAAAGAAGGTACCAAAAAGCGTCAACCACCGACAAAGGGGGTGACCGGCAGAAGCGCCACATGGACGAGGCCCGAAGAGATAGCCTTATGCAAGGCTTGGATCAACACTTCCGAAAATGTCATTTTGGTGAACTACAGGTGCATTGTGGATTTTGGCAGGATGTGTTAGTTTACTTTGCGTCTGAAATGGGTGAGACGACCCGCACAAATTTTGACAACCTCGTACGAAGAAACCCAAGTGGGGCGAACGACCTAATTTTGTACGAGCGGGCTTGTGGTGAATTTAGTGTTGAACATGCAGGGGAGTTCACAGAGGTGGAGTGCTGGAGATTGTTGAAGGACCATCCAAAGTGGAAGGAGCAAGAATACCCAAAATAATTGGCGATTTTTGCGAAGACTCGTGGAAAAAAATCAAGGACATCGTCATCATCAACTGCTCAAGGTTCAGGGGTCGGTGAGGACGGGTATGTTGAAGAAGTGGAAGTTGCACCCACTCGACCATGGGGCGGGACAAGGCGAAGAAGAAAGCAGCGACATCGTCATCAGCTGCTCAAAGTTCAGATTTCGGTGAACCGCCTATGGCTCAACAATTAGTCGGGCATTGGAAAGAGGCCACATACGACTTTTTTGACCTCCGCAAAGCGTCCATTACTATTTCATGGAGATTCAAAAAGATAACCAAGAGCTCAAGCACATGAAATTCTACAATGAACCGCATGACCACTTCACTGGCAAAAAGCTTGAGCAAGTTTTGGCGATGAAAGAAGAAATCAAGGCCAAATACAATTTGAATTTTTAGTTTATTTTTTTTTAGTATTTTTAATTTATTTATGTAATGTTTTTATTATTATTAATGTAATGTTCTTTTTATTATTAATGTATTGTTTTTAATTTAAATTAAAATTAAAAAAAATTCGATCGGTCACCAATTACGATCTATTGGTCGCTGTCTGGTAATGTGTTTGATTAGGAGAAAGAAAGCTGATGTGACGCAGAAGTAACAAAGAATCATCACGCATAGTCTTAAAGATTTGAAAGTTTGGATGGGAACTCGGGAAGGGTCTTGAAAGTCATTGGGTTTTGAGCAAAGCATTGAGTCAGACTAGAGGTCAGGTGTCCGTAATCTGTATACGAAGACTGGTATTTCGGCGAATTTTCAGCTTTACCCCTTCGTTTTCCATTTATTTACATTTCTACACCAAACCCGTGTATGTTCGGTGTTCCCAAGAATAGTCGAGTGGAACTCTTGCTTCTAAAATACATGTCTAGTTTTTTGGATTCTTTGTAACAATAATTTGGTTACTGCTTAACTTGATGGTTAAATAACTTAAATGTGTGTCTAGAGGATGGATTAATATACTCTTTGGTGTATTTGGAAGGAAAGGAACTTGGTGGTGTTCAATAAAGTGCACAAATCCTACTCAGTGATCATGGGTGACATCATATCTACTTCATTTTTATGGGTTAAATATAGGAATAAACTTTCATGTAATTTGGTGGATTGGGGGGTATTTTCCCTTTCGCTTTGCCTTTGTAATCTTTGTACTTTGCTTTCTTAGTTTCTTGCTAAGTGGTTCTATTTAATATATTTGCCGTTTCCAAAAAAGTATATGTTTAAAAGGGTGGAATAATTGTTATAGTTAACTTTTAAATTTAAAAATATAACATTTTTAAAAATTATAAACGATCCATGAGACTGAAAGAGACTTGATATGCTATCTGATGCTTCTAGCATGTAGTTCGGTTAGTAAGACATGAATGAACTTGCAACATAACATATAGGTCAGAAATTCAATTACCGGCTCCTCATGATTCACAGTCGCTGAATGAAAAAATATATCTCATCATTAAGAGGGAGGGGTGTGGTGGCGGACCCCCTCCCTTCGCCGGATCAAAATGCTGAGGTGGAGGGTGTTTGGCGCAAAAGTCCCTTCGCCACTACACCGCCCGTTGGGTGAGTGAGGGGCTACGCCGGATGGTCGGCGAGGCTGGCGAGGAGAGAGGGAGATTTTGGGGTATTTTAATTGGGTAAGGGGTATTTTAGTGGGTCCCCAAAAAGTATTTTAGGTTAACTGATGGTAGAGAGGGTATTTGAGGTTTAGAATGTGAAATGTGAAATGGTGATTTGGCGCGGAGGTGGCGCTGATTTAGCATTCCGACTTAAGTTACTACACCCCAATGCTCTAAGTACAGAACTTGAGTTTAGTAGAGTTGGTTAAAGTTGTCGGCGTCAAGTTCTTTTCAACATATGATTTTGATGTTATCCAATCTTTTTTAATTGATTAGTTTATGGGTTAATTTGTTAACTACACATATTTGTTAGAGCATAAAGTGCTATGATTCAAATCCTTTTGCCATTCCAACTTGACTTCTAACATTTTTCTTTTCAAATATTCACAAACTAAAATATGAGACAAATATGACAAAATATTAAATACAATACGAAATTAATTATCATATCTGTATTTGAAATATTTGTGCGGTTCTCCCCTTCGCCAACTTATAAACCGATTGAGCGTCTTCCCGTTTGAGTCTACACTCATTTTGTAAAGCATCGGTAAAATTGAGTTGGTTACTTCCCACAGTGCCAGACGAGGTAAAGATAATTGGTTGTGCAAAAAATGAAGGCGGTAAAAGGTTTACATGGTTTGAGAAATGGTTGTGTAGTAATTTAAAACTAAAAGTTTAAACATCCACATTTATGAAGAAACAAAAACAAAAAAAAAAATCGACTAATCTTGGCGGGGCACGAGGAAAGGAAACAAGCGTGCATAATGGCGCAAGGGGTGTCGTGACGCGGGGTTGAGGCGAAGAAGTTGGTGATATTATTTTGGGCGTACATAATATTTCAATTTGTCTGTTATTTAGATTTTTTAAATATATATCTAATAAATATTAAATAAAGTTTGAATTCTCATGATATAAGATAGCTGTTAAGGTTTTAAATATGTGCACATTGATACAAGTCTCGTCACTCGTGTACATAACTTCAACATGAACACACGAGATATGGTCCAATTTCATCCCTTGGTCTTTCTCCAAATTTTATCGTTTATATTATTAAGGGTTTTTCTAACATGTGCCCCCTAGGCACATGTTAGGATGCATTAAATACCTCCAACTTTAAAATGCATTTAATACATATCTACAAAATATAACTTATGCACTTCATTGATGTTTAATAACACTTTATTAGGAAATTTTGAGTTAGTTAATGCACCCTAACATATGCCTTGTGGGCACATGTTACCTATTATTAATTCATCACCAAAACCGATCATAATTATCGTCAAGTGTATATATATCAATAATTTTTAATCAATCTTGTATAAAGACACGTTGTAAATATTATTGAAATTAATATTTTCTATAGGTAGGCCCAAAACCATCTTCAAAGCCTAAAGGCCCATTTAATATATGCACTCATTATCTAGACTCTAGAGCCTGTTAAACAAAGTTCATCTCAAATATTGATCTGAGAAGTCAGTAATTTAACTGCAACTATGATTTTCTTGCATGAGGTAGCATAATTACATGATATCACATATAAAATTAAAGAAATAATATTATTTCTTACTAAATATTTTTACTTATATTTTATCATTTTAATATTAAAACTGTTTAATTCAAAAGATGAGATTATGAATAACAATGGTGAATTTCATATGTTAATTATTTTGTCAGTAGAATGATGAATTAAGAAGATTTAATACTAAAAAAAAATAAAATACTATTTTTCATTCGTAGAACCCGATTTATAATGCAACCACGTTAATGCAGAATTTCTAAGGAGATTCTTTCTAGTTTGGTTTGTAGTTCGGTTCATGAAAACATATCATTAGACTGCACGAAAAGCTTAGGTTTGATCTTGTCTCGTTCACGTTTGTTTCGTATGACTCATTTCATACTTCCTCCAATTCAAAATAAGTGATACATTTTACTATTTTAGGTTTCACGGATTTAAACAAAAGATTATACTAATAGTTTAATTAGATTAATTGGATGGTTAGTGGGGAATTAGTCCCACATTTTAATAAATAAAGTGAGGTTAATGATGTTTAAAAGTAAAAGTAAGGGTAAATGAATCATTTCACTTTGTTAAAGTAGATAGTTAGTAGGTGTGAGTCCTGCTATTTTTTCTTAAATAAGGTAATTTTTCAAATTGTATCCCTTATTTTAATTCACTCAAAAAATAAAAGTATATCACTTATTTTGAATCGGAGAAAGTATATAATTAATTATGGGCTTGTGCGAGCTCGTAAACGTTCATGTCTTGATATAGTGTGTTACAATATAGTGTGTCCTACGTGCTGATAATAAGCCCAGGCCATGTTTGATTTTTATGGACTTGTTTAGATGAAGTTTCTCAAACAAAAAATGTCATAAGATTCTACTAAGTTGAGGCAAGTGGATTTTTTCTAGAAAAGGTAAATGATAATAACGGAAGCTTGCGATATTTCAGCGAGTACTCCGGGTTCGAGTATCTTTACAGGGTAAATCCAGTCCCTATAGGAATAGGAATTTCCAGGCAAAAATCCCTCATATTTAGCACCATAAAGAGCTGTATACAGGATTCGAACTTCAGACCCCGCGCCTCATATGAGAGTAAATTTCACGCATCAGTCAAACTGAGCTAGACATCATTTGGTAAGGCAAGTGAACTAACGGATCATATTATTTAGTAGCAAATGCTAGCTTGGAGCATTTATGTCTGCATCGCTAGCTAACACTGAAAGCTCCATTAGCTATCCATTTTTTGGTTCGAGAGATATCGTTCACATCACAAGTGGTCCACTATTCCTTTAGCATATATTTTAGACGTTTTCGGAACATGGGTTTCAAGTTGCCCAATTGATTTTTCTAGTAATAGAAATATTCTTATGATTACCTTGATATAATGAGTTTGAGTATCATCATTTGGGATGAGATCGGGTCTAGATGGACACGAACACAAAATACTTGAGACCCGATTTATGAGAATTATTGACCTGAGAATTGAACTGTTTTATAAGAAACAAATCTGGGCATCGATTCGGGTAAATCGGTATAGACCCGGTTGAAACTGAAATAATAATTGTAGCGGGTTTGGGGTTTCAGACCCAGATGGACCCGGTTGGGGGGAGGGGGTGTTTGTATCATATTAGTTAGTTTATATATATATATATATATATATATATATATATATATATATATATATATATATATATATATAGGGTCCGGATCCGGTGAGGACTCTTTTCCTCGCGAGGACTGTGAGAACTCCAAAAAAAACTCTAAAAATGATCCAAAACAAATTTTTTTCAAAAAATTCCTTTTTTAAACATTAAAATCGCTATGTATAAGATCCAAAAAAAAAAAATCCAAAAATGATCCAAAAAAAAAATATGGATCATAATAATGATCCACAAAAAAAATCTGGATCATTGTTATGATTCGCTAAAAAGTGGATCATAAATTTTTTTTTGAATTTTTTTTTTGTCAAATGTAGTAAAAATCATGGTAGGTTATATATTTTTTTTCGGAATTTTTTGAAACTTTTATGAGGTGTCCTCGCGAGTCCTCACCGAAAAAAGAGTCCTCACAGGATCCCACTTATATATATATATATATATATATATATATATATATATATATATATATATATATATATATATATATATATATATATATATATATATATATATATATATATAATATTAGAATGATTCACAAATAACAATTGTGTAACACATACATGAACTGAACACGAATAGTATTATACCAAAACTAAATTTCAAGTACATAGGTTTTCACATAACATATCAAACCACAACTTGTTGAAACGAGTAAAATTAAATCCGCGCGTTGCAGCGGTAATTAAAAGCATTTTTTTCTTAAGTAAAAATTAAGATTTTGATTTATATTGAATTAGTATATAGAAACATATATACCAATATTTGTGATTTTAAGTCTTGAAGAAATAAAAAAATACATCATGAAGCTGTTTTACTTATCTTATTGGTCATTAGTAAAAAAGTTAATTCTTTTGTGTGACTTATAATAAAAACATCAAAATTATGCAATAAAAACATCAAATGTTTTTGTATCGCAACAAAGTTTAAAAAACACATACCTTATCTGGTTAGTGGTATCGCAACAAAGTTTAAAAAACATATACCTTATGTGGTTAGTGATTTTATATGGTTAAAGCACACACACTTAATTAGTACACGAAATTATCTGTTAACTATAGCTCTACTGTAGTTAACAAAATCCTTTAAACATAATATTTTTAAATATAAAAAATATAGTAATTGTCGAATATATAATACTTGAACAATTTTTTGCTTTTGAACATTTTAGATGATATTAAATCTAAAGATAAAAATAGTACACAAAACAACTATAATTTCTTGTATAACTAAATAAATAACTAATATAATTATAATGCTGTATAATATACATATATTATAGAGGTATTAATCTTAAATTAATATTTTAGATTGATAATATTTTGTTTTTTAAATGTTATCAATACTTTTAGCCTATTTAAGTATATAACTTATTGAATTAATTAATAAATTCATAACGACATAAAAGTTAGTCTAGCTATAAAAATGAATAACTTATTTTAGATTATGTAAGAAGTATAAATTTATAAAGTTTGGATTTAAGTGCTATCTAACAGCAAAGAATGAAAAAGTATATTTTAAATAAGTTTAAAACCATAAATTTAAAAGTATATGGGTTAAAAATGTGTTTTGGAAGAAATATATATATGGAAGTCTATAGATTTGGAAAAAACCAAAAAAGAAAATATTCAAAAATGATAAAAAAAAAAATATGTATCATAATAATGATCCACAAAAAAAATCTGGATTATTTTTATGATTCGCTAAAAAGTGGATCATAATTTTTTTTTGAATTTTTTTTTGTTAAATGTAGTAATAATCATGGTGGGTTATATATATTTTTTCGGAATTTTTTGAAACTTTTGTGAGGTGTCCTCGCGAGTCCTCACCGAAAAAAGAGTCCTCACAGGATCCCACTTATATATATATATATATATATATATATATATATATATATATATATATATATATAATGATTCACAAATAATAATTGTGTAACACATACATGAACTGAACACGAATAGTATTATACCAAAACTAAATTTCAAGTACATAGGTTTTCACATAACATATCAAACCACAACTTGTTGAAATACCAATCAAATATTAACTATATGATCAAATATCAACTATAATATATATCACTTACAAACCAATAACCATTTTCCATAAAACTAAGCATAAACTAACTACTCGATCGCTATCGATGTTTACCTTTAATTTTACATTCCTATTGTGTATTGCATCTTCCAACTCTAATATACACCAGAAAAAGTTAATGCAAAGTGAGTATATAATCTAAGGTTTCTTAATAAATAATAAAATGAAACTGTGACCTTTAGCGACATCATCTTTAAAAATGTCTTCGATGTTGTCCGTAACCGGGTTTTGTGATTTCCTTACACAATCTTGGTTGCAAACTAATGCCTCTACTATAGGTGGGGCCAAGTTGTTGAAATTTCATTCCGATTCTAAGACCTGATTTGTTATATACACGATGTATTCGGACCCGAAAGACCGATGGCCGATTTCAATTAAAAGTTGGATGAGATACCTGAACCAATTTGTAATAATACGATTCTAGTTTCGATTCTAATACGAATTCAGATCGATTTTTTATTTTATAACTCATCCCTACCCTACCTCTAACGCCCTGCAAAATCACGTTGTGCTTCTTTAATTTGTTTCTTTTTTATGTTTCATGCGCCAAAATCTGTACCTAAGCAATGAACGTCAACAACTTTCATAAATACTTAAATACAAAAGAGTTGAATGTTAAGTATAATACACGGTAGTGAAAGAGGACCACTTTTTAGAATTTGACCTTTTTGGAACAAATTTTATAAGTACATGCATACACATACATGTTTGATGGCTCTTTAAAGTATGACTTCCGTCATGCTTAGACCAGTACTAATGGGTATTTCGGTATGTTGCTTCGGTACCTTCAGTTTCATCCAACCGTTGGCACTATGTCTTCGGCTGGAGAGAGAAGCTTGAATCCGTTGGAGATCTAAAGGAAAGAGAAGAGAAAAGAGTGTATATTTTAATAGGTATTAGTACTTTGTGTGTATGTATATTTTATAGAGAAACATTGAAGGAAGTTCATCATTTTTGTAAAGTCTTGAGGGACAAATTTCAACCATTGGATCAATCAACTCTCAAATCATCACCACCACCACCACCACATGTGATTCAATACATCCACACCACTCCATGACTCCATGTGTATTAAATCGCATGTGATTGCACACTGCCGAGTCACCGACCACCACCACCACCACCATCCCATGTGTATTATATCACATGTGATTCGACACCGCCGACCACTATAACAACCGTAATTTTACGTTTGTATTATCGTGTAATTTATTCGGGATTTATTTGAATTTCGTTATTTATATTAGCTTATGTTTCAAGTTGTGTTTTATCGAGTGTTTGAATGTTTGGGACTTGGTGTAACCAAGTATGGGTCAAAACTTGGATGGAAACAAGTTTAAAGGCCAAGAATCTGCGTGGCTCAGCCCTCGCGGCGCGAGCCAGACGCGAGGTCAAACAGAGAGTTCGGAACTCAGACGCGAGGGACTCGCGCCGAGCTCGAGTCGAGATTCGCGTCGAGCTCGCGGCGCGAGCGGGGCGCGAAAGGAGTCTTTGAGCGGCGACCAGATGGGAATCCCGCGTCACTTCGCGGCGCAAGCGAAACGCGAGCGGGGCGCGAGGAGGCCCTGAACTATAAAAAGTTGTGTGAAGGCTAGGGCTCATAACACCTATGAACCCTATATCTATAGCAGCCGTTTTGAGAGCATTTTGGTCGGTTTTTGGAGCTAAGGAGCTCAAATCTTCACCATATTGAAGGATTCAAACATCAAGGGTAAGAATTCTTGATCATCTTGCTTAGTTACCTTGATTTTGAGCTTAGTATGGGTAACCATGGTGGTTTTGGGAACCAACCATGTCATCTTTGGGGAAGATGAATTATCATGGGTGTAAAACACTCCTTGTAGACTTGTAATCAATGTGTACAAGTTAGATTTGGGTTTGATGATGGAAAATCTTGAACTAGGGTTTGAGATTCCACCAAGTTGTATGAACTTGGTGGTTGGGAATGTTTGGATGGATTAATTAGTAGCTAGTTACGGATTATAACTAGGTTTTGTGATAATGTTGATGATAGGTCAAGAAGACCTTGTGATTGGAAGTACTTCCTTGATTTGGAAGTAAGGATTGTGTTGTTGAACACAATTGTTGGATATCATTGCTAAGGTGAGTACATGTGATCTTTTCTGAGTACATAGGAAAACGATTTTTAATGATTAAAATGATTGAAAGAGTCTTTATAGAATAAACATTTTTGATAAAGAAATTGATTGTAATGATAATATGCCATGAGATAATTTGTGACATTGACTTGTTGAAATGATGATTGAATTGGAGCTAAGGCTCATGTTTGATGACCAATTATGTGTTAGTCAAATTATCCGGAAACGATAACCCATTCATGGGAGAGTTAAGATTACTACTTGGGGCGGTACCTCCCTGCGCAAGGGTAGTATATCTAAGTGAACGATAACCCGACATTCGGGGGACTATGATAACCCGATAAAAAAGAGGATTACGATAACCCGCGAGACGGGGGAGTGATGTTCTTGGTAAGTTTGGGAGAACCCAATTACCATGAGATCTTTTGACGATAACCCACATCGGGGGAGTTGCTTCGGGATGACCCGTTGCGTATGTGTGAGCTTAGGGCAAGCTCGAGATTATGTTTGACTTATGTGCAATTCAATATTTATTTAATATTATTTAATTGCAAATGTTTATAATCGGGTCTAAAACCCATGTTACTCACGAGACAATTTTGTTTCACGTACTATGTTTCCTTTTATGTCTATGCACTCAGGTTCGGGAGCTAAGGACTAGGCGGCCCGTAGTTAGCATTTGGAAGTGATTAGCTCGGTGTACTTATTTAATTCCCTAGACTTGGTTTTGATATACTACCTCCGTATCAAAATAAGTGATACATTTGGGAAATTGCGGTTTTTGAGGCAAAAGATTGGAAAGTGATTTAAAATAGTATAAAGTGGATAGTTAGTGGATAATGGGACCCACTTCTTTTGGATGTAGTGAAATTAATGATGTTTAAAAGTAAAAGTAAGGGTAAAAGAGTAATTTTACTTTATTAAAGTAGATAGTTAGTGGAGAAGGGGTCCCACTTTTTTTGCCAAATAAGGAAAGATTTTGAAGTGTATCACTTATTTTGTTCCACCCCTTTTAGGAAAGTGTATCACTTATTTTGATACGGAGGTAGTATATTTGTAACACCGATTTTCGATACTTATTGATTACTCCAAATGTTTTGTTTAAACCTTATTTTTGGGATATTCGATTTGTAAAGACTTATATTTTATTATTTAAAAGTTTTAAATTTGGTTGAAAAATTGGTGTGTTACGACCACCACCACCGCCAACCTCTGTCGGTCACCATCTCCACCACCGCCAACCCCTCGTCACTGTCGGCTGCTTTCAGTCACATGTGATTGCGGCGGGCAGCAGTGGTCGGCTACGGCGGGCGGAAACGATCGGTGGCGGGGGGCGACGGATGGCGGCTCGCTGGCGGTGGTGGCCGGCGGTGATAGTTGTATATTGAATCATATGTGATTTGATGATGATGGTGGTTAAGGGGTCTTTTGATCCAATGACTAATATTTGTCCCATGGGACTACATAAAAATCAAAATTTTTCTTTGAATACAACTCATATTTTATAATGATAGAGCTCAAAATTGAAGAGGAGAGAGTAATGTTTACATAAATATGTTAGTCGGAACGTTAGTTGATGGGACAGAAACTAAATTTGATTTTAACCCTATATGCATTAAACTAACAAGACAGGATAATTCAAAGATCCCAATGGATGGGCTTTGGTAGATATAGAGAATATGAAAGAAATTTGTATACAAAACCATGATTATTAATAGCAAAAAAACGCAGTAGAATTATTTGTCAGGATCGATTAACTATAGACAAGTTAATAAACACCTTAGATCTAATTGATGATAGAAGTTGCAGCGGATCAACACTATATCAATAATTAAGAACAATGAACTGTATGAACAATATGCAAGAATATTAAGAACACAGTTTCACAAAAAGCTTCAATGTATATTATTGAGTTAACAATACACACGTACGTTTACAATTCGTAAGGAACATACTTATAGTAGTCCTTGAAGCTAAACTATTTACCCTAGTTATTCTAGGACTTGATTTACATCGAATTATAAAAGATATACATTTAATTACATTCTATAACTATCTCTACGAAGATCTCGGACTTGATATCTTCCAAAAACGCGTATCAGTAGTAACTGCAATCACCAGTAGTAAATAAGTAACATCAGTAGTAAACTTGGTGATCAGTAGTAAGTCCATAATCAACGTCAGTAGTAACTACAATGATCAGTAGTATCTTCAATCTTCTCATGATCAGTAGTAACTTAGTTATAGTGAACACCAGCATCAACTTCATCAGTAGTAAATGTTTCTGCCCCATCAGTACTAAGTATGTCAGTACTAACTGCAGCATCAGTAATAAGTTGATCTGTGTTTTGCTCCAACAATCTCCCCCTAAACTTATTGATCATCTTTTAATCAATCAAGTTTCTTTTGTTCCTCTTGTTCTTTTCTTCTTTTCTCAAGAGTTCTTTGATTCTGTTGAAGCCTTTGTTCAATAATATATCTGCTGTTCCTCTTTGTAAAATAATTCAATTTATTTTGGAACATAACAGCATCATAGGGTTTCATCAAAGTGTTTAGGAATATCTGATACATTGTCTTCTCTGAATGTGGATATTCTTTCTCATATAAGTACAATTCACACACTTTGCCTGATTTCTCAAAGAAGTACATATTTGCAGTAGGAATGACATTCCAAGCATATACATTACCTGGATTTGTAAATTGTTCTGGATAATTATCTGGATAAAATGCAGCATCTATCATTCTAGTCAGGTATCCAGCTCCAGATTCTTTCCATGATTTCTTTGTCATTCTTGGTTTTCCAATAATCAGAAGCTTGATTACATCACTTCTTGAACATGATCTGATTAAGGGTAACCATCCAGTGAATCTTTGTACTACTTTGTCTTCCCTTATGACTTCTATGACATTATTCTGCATCACTCTCCAGTTAAGAATTGGATTGTTCTGTAGAGGAGCAACTGGCATTTCAAGAACAGGTATAATTTGTTGTTTTGATTTCTTCTTGGAGCTTTGTTCTTGATCAACAGATTTTCTTTTTAGTGATTGGGGAGTTGAAGTATTACCAACAGTTGTAACACTACCAGCTTTGAGCAAATTTAAGCTGATTGGTACTAAAGTTTTGGCTTTGGCTTTCTTTGATTCTTCAACTTCTTGTTCAGCCAAGTCTTTCTTCTTTTCAGTGCAGTATTTTTCAATAATAGTTATCATCTTCATTCTTCCAAAAGATTTTGCACTGTGACCTCTTGTCTTCAGAAAATCTATCATAAGAGCTTTTTGTTCAAATATATCATCAGGTAACTCACCTTTTGTTCTTTTGCATTCTGCTACAAGCTCTTCAAGACAGTTTAGATGTTCTTCTTCTACTTTTCTAAGCCTTTTGAATTCTGCTTCTTGGCCTTCTATCTGAACATCTTTAATTTGAACAGGTGCTTGAACAGGCATTTCTCTTTGATTCTTCTTTTGTTCAAGAGCTTGATACTTAGCTACCTTCTCCCAAAATCTCTTATTCTTCACCTTCCATTTGTCTTGTTTATCAGCTCTAACAAGATTTATCTTGTTTACCATGTAATGACCAAGAGCTCTGTTAGGGTAATCTTCATCATATATTTCTTTACCCTTTCCAATGTGTGCTGAAGGTGGAGGTGGAATATATTTCATATCTGGCACTCCACTTATTATAACTGAAGGAGAAAATGATCTAAGTTCATTTTGTTGAAGAATTTTTGGATGTGGAGGAAGTGAGCATTCATCAACCTCAAACCAATTCACATTATCATCAATGTCAGGTATGATAAGTGGTTGATCAGGTGTTGGTGGTTTGGTAATGATGACATGTCTCTCTCTTTCAATAAGCTCTGGAAAATGTAGTTCTTCCTCTTCAGTAGTAACTAGAGTAGTTACTACTGGTGTTACTTCAGGAGTTACTACTGATAGGGCATCAGTAGTATTTGCTGCTATTAATTCATTTTCTTCATTTACTACTGCTATAATATCAGTAGTAGAGGTTACTACTGGTATTTCCTTTTCAACTTGTTCTTCCATTGTAGCAGTAGTAATAGGCTCTTCTTCTGTCACCATCATCTCTGGGCCTTCATCAACATTTGTTTCTTTTAAATTTAAAAGGGAGGATGCTGCTGCTGCTATAGATTCATCAATCATTGTCTGTATATTATCCTTCTCCCCCTTAGTGAGCTCAACTGGTGGAGCCTCACTATCATCAATCTTTTTCTTCAATTGTCTGATGATTTTGGCTTGTTGATAAAGCCTGTGCTCATATAATCTCATTCTTCTGTTGATGGTGTTGACATGCCTTTTCATTGCAGCCATGGTTTTCCCTTGGTTAGTTAAATATATATGGCAATTTTGTACAGTGGATTCAAGAGAATCCACTTTATCCGTCAATTGAGTGATTTTAATACTGCCCTCACTCCATCTAGCAAGATCATCGGGCTCACTATCAGGTACATTGGTTTTAAGGTTTTCCTTCCTTTCCATCAATTCCACAGATCTGCCCTCATCACTGCTTGGTGATTCATTGGGTCTTTTAGACATTCTCTTCTTCCTAGAAGAAGCAGAGATGCCCCCCCTTGTGGTTTCTTGGCACCGGGGTCCTTTGAGTAATTCCTCAAAAGAGTCATCACTCAAAGTTGCCGAGGTTTGGGTCCTAATGATGTTTTCACTGTCCTGTGCACCCACCTTTGAGGCATCAGTAGTGAAAGCCCTCCCCTCATGTCCTCTCTCCTCCTTGGAGGACAACTCTTTGAGCCTGGGGTGTGACTCGATTTGTCCCCTGGTGTCCTGTGAAGAAAGTTTCTTTCTTTTATAAATTGTGGAAATGTTTTTGGTTTTGTCTGGTAGGTCTTCCACAGAGTGAAGAGTAGCACTCTGCAGATTTATATCAAGTTCCTGGGACACATTCAGGACTTCTGTTTGGGTTGGTGATTGAGTGGCTATTTGGATTGGTGTTTGGGCTGTATTTGGGGGTGATGGAGTGGGTTGAGGTTCAACTTGGGTTGTAGCAATGGTTGAACCCTCTCCAATATTGGGATGATCTTTGATCATGTTAGGAAACAGAGGGGTTTCCTTGCCCGAAAATTTGAATTGTTTTCTCATATTTGAGAAAACTTTCTTGTTCAACTCAGGTAATATAAAAATGTTTTTAGGAGTTGACAAGTTTTGTAATTCACAGTTTATGATATGTTGTAGAAATCTGGGATACATTAAAAATTTAGAAGAACTAAGATTTCCCAACATACCATCAAATATCATGTAAGAAAAATTAAATACTTGGTCTGTGCATAAACAGACAACAGCAGAGGCTATTGCCTTATTAAACTCATTCCAAGTACTTCTTTTAGGAGAAATACAGTGCTGAATGGTATGTATTAAAAATTTCCATTGTGGGGAGAGAAGACCCTTTTGAAAAGTAACTATATTCAGTCTTCCCTCATATCCCATTTTATTCAAAATTTCAGCAATGTATTCCTTAGGAAGAGTAGACATACCTGAATCATCGTGTAATTGTAGATGGTGTCTGATTGATTGTTCTGTTACTGTGATGTGCTTTCCATCTACTTTAGATTTTATCATTGATGATGTTGTTCCTTCTGTTCGCTCAGCATTGGTCCAGAAATCCACCAAGTGCTGTTGATATGATTTTGGTTTTACAGTTAAGGCAAACTGTATATATGAATTTCTCAAAAATTTTACGATCGGACGGAAATCTTTTGTTCCGTCGGGATTCTTTAAGAATGCAACCATATTGTGAAATTCTGAGTATTTTAGATCGGTTTGCACATCGAGAGCTTGTAAAGTTGCCATTGTTGTTGAGATTTTGCAAGAATTTTGTTACAGATGAAGGGTTTTGATCGTAAACTAGGGTTTATCGAGAGGTTTTAGCAAATCGAAGTGAAGATAATGCTAAATTAATCGTATGCCGCCTTTTATATCTTTCGATTTAACCTGCAAAACTACGAAAATAGCCTTCGAATCATAACATAACGGTTATTTTCATGGGGGTTAGTTTGGTAATTGTGTTTATGAAAGACCAGTAGCAAATAAGATATCAGTAGTAAAACGTCAGTAGTATCTACTAACATCAGTAATGACTAAGGATTTTAACATCAGTAGTAACTATAGACATCAGTAGTAACCATTAACACACAAGACCAGTAGTATATGAGAATACCAGTAGTACTGACTTACCAGTAGTATTTGTGTACACCTAAAATACACCAGTAGTAATGAATTACCAGTAGTATTTTGTGCATACACTTTCACACCAGTAGTACAGCAATACCAGTAGTAAAACACTTAAGAAAATAATATTTTACAACACTAACTTTACACATGATTTTAAGTGAGATTTTAAGTTATTAAAATCATTCCAATACTGCTAACCAAGAAGTTGAATCTTCCTACATCAAATGCTTTTGTAAAAAGATCTGCTAATTGATCATCAGTATGGATTTTAACTACTTTGATTAATTTCTTTTCATTACAATCTCTTATAAAGTGAAATCTTATTTCAATGTGTTTAGTTTTTGAATGTTTTACTGGATTATTCACAATACTAATAGCACTTTGATTATTAATAAAGATAGGAGTTTTAAGGATAGAGATACCAAAGTCTAGAAGCTGATTTTGAATCCATAGAACTTGAGCACAGCAAGCAGATGCAGCTACATATTCAGCTTCAGCAGTAGATGTTGATACATTTGTTTGCTTCTTACATTTCCATGACACTAGTCTTGATCCAAAGAATTGACATCCACCAGTAGTGGACTTTCTATCTTGACATTCACCTCCATAGTCACTATCTGTGTAGGCTATGAGTTCAAATGGTGAATTATGTGGATACCATAGACCTAGTGATGGTTTGCCTTTCAAGTATCTGAATATTCTTTTAACAGCCTGCAAGTGTAGTTCTTTGGGTCTTGCTTGATATCTAGCACACACACAAACACTATACATAATGTCAGGTCTTGATGCAGTTAAGTACATCAAAGAGCCTATCATTGATCTATATAAGTGTTCATCTACATCCTCCCCCTCAACATCAGGATGTAGGTGTTTGTGTGTTTCCATTGGTGTACTAGCACTTTTACTGTCTTTCAAGTCAAACTTTTCCAAGATGTCTTTGACATATTTTGATTGATTTATCAAAATACCATCAGTTCTTTGATTGACTTGGAGTCCAAGGAAGAAGTTCATTGGACCCATGGAGCTCATCTTGAATTTAATCTGCATCAGCTCTTCAAATTCTTTGCACAATGTATCATTGGTTGAACCAAAGATGATATCATCTACATAGATTTGTACCTGTAGTATATCATCTTTGACTTTCTTTGTAAACAATGTTTTATCAATGGCTCCTCTTTTAAAGTTGTTCTTCAATAGGTATGATGATAATGTGTCATACCATGCTCTTGGTGCCTGATGTAGGCCATACAGAGCTTTATCCAATTTGAACACATAATCACCATGTTTTGGATCTTCAAAACCTGGAGGTTGGCAAACATAGACCTCTTCTTCAATTTTCCCATATAGGAAGGCACTCTTAACATCCATTTGATAGACTTTGAATTTCTTGAATGAAGCATATGCTAGAAATATTCTTATTGCTTCAATTCTAGCAACAGGAGCATATACTTCATCATAGTCTATTCCTTCTTCTTGAGTGTATCCTTGGGCTACAAGTCTGGCTTTATTCTTGATCACTATACCTCTTTCATCTTTCTTGTTTCTGAATATCCATCTTGTTCCAATGGCTCTTTTTCCTTTGGGTAGAGGTACAAGTGTCCAAACAGCTTGTAATTTAAATTGAAGGAGTTCTTCTTGCATTGCTTCAATCCAGTTTGAGTCCTTCATTGCTTGTTGGATCTTCTTTGGTTCATCCTGAGACAGAAAGCATTCATACATACATTCATTAGCAATTAAACTAATGTTACACATATTTGCAGTTAAGCTTTTATTTAATTTGCTTCTTGTTTGAAGTGGTGAGTTAACATCACTTAGAACAAGGTCTAATGGATGGTTCTTCTGAGTCCTTGTAGTTGTAGCTTTATCAACCACTAGTTGATTTCCAAGATTGGACTCATTTGTCTCAGGCAGTTGTTCATCTTGTGATTCTTCATTGTCATGGATGTTTGGTTCATCATCATCTTGGTCAGAGTTACTACTGGAATTATCTTCATTAGGATCAGTAGTATTGTTGTTGTTACTGGTGTCAGTAGTATCATGAGAATCTAGGTTATTGTTGGGACCAGTAGTATTTTCAGTACTATTACTGGTACCAGTAGTATTGGAATTACTACTGACCTCATTCTCAGAGTTACTACTGCTTTCAATATTTGAGTTATTACTGATATCAGTATTAACTATGGGAGCAGTATCAACAATTATGTATCTCATCTTTTCTTGACCAGTATTAACAGATGATGTTCCTTCTTTTTGATTAAGACAATTTGAATTACCTGCATTGAAATTCATATTAGAATTAAAGGATTTGGTTAGATTGTCTATGTCAAATAGCCAATCTGGACCATTTCCTTGTTCATTAGGTACATTTTCATTAAAGGATACATTGATGCTTTCTTCAATTATCCTTAGTCTTTTGTTGAATACTCTGTATGATTTGCTTTGAGTAGAGTATCCCACAAAGATTCCATCACCAACTTTGCAGTCAAACTTACCAATTTGTTCTCTTGTAATCAGAATAGTACAAGGACAACCAAATGATTTTAAGAAACTTATAGAAGGTTTTCTTTTATTAAAAAGTTCATATGGTGTTTTAAAATGTGGCTTCACTATTAATACTCTGTTCTGAACATAACAAGCAGTATTAACAGCTTCTGCCCAAAAAGTGATTGGTAATTTTGAATCTGCTAGCATTGATCTTGCTGCTTCAATGATGGTTCTATTTCTTCTTTCAGCTACACCATTTTGTTGTGGAGTTCTAGGTGAGCTGTATTGCCTGTCAATACCTTTAAGATCACAAAAGTTAATTAGGTTAGTATTTTTAAATTCTGTGCCATTATCACATCTTATGGCTTTCACTTTTTGATCAGATGTGTTTTCCAGTTTGACAATTAAGTTCTTTATGAGTTCACTTGTTTCATCCTTTGTCCTGAGAAAGAAAACCCATGTATATCTGGAAAAGTCATCAGTAATAACAAGACAATATTGTTTCTTTCCAATACTCATTACATTAGTAGGTCCAAAAAGGTCCATATGTAAGAGTTGTAAAGGAACAGAAATAGAGTTTACAGTTTTGGACTTATGAGAAGTCTTGTGTTGTTTACCTTTTAGGCATGCAACACAGTGATGATCACACATGAATTGTTTTTGAGGTAGTCCAATTACCAGATTTCTTTTTACTAAATTATTCATGTTTTTAAAATTTGTGTGACACATCCTTCTATGCCAAAGTTCTGATTCAGTGGTGTTTGCCTTGGATATAAAACAGTTGACCTCATTTGTAGAAATGAGTTCTCCCCCTATATCCAGGCAATACACATTGTTTCTCCTAGGAGTTCTTAAAACCACATATTTTTCATCTAAAACAAAATCAGGAGAAAGAATGATGCACTCAATGTCTGTGAATAGAATCTTGTTCTTTTTATCACAAACTTGAGACACACTGACAAGATTGTATTTTAGTTCAGCAACATAAAATACATCATCAAAGGTAATTTTTCCATTAGTAACAGTACCTTTACCTGTAATCTTACCTCCCTGGGGATTCTCACCAAATGCCACATATCCTCCATCAAACGACTTGAAATCTTTAAGAATTTGCAGATTTCCAGTCATGTGCCTTGAGCATCCACTATCAATATGCCATGTTCTTCCTTCTTCTGGGATCTGAATGCTCTGCACAAATGAGTAAAGGATTAGTTAAGTTTGGGAACCCAAGCTTTATATGTCTTGGGTTCATCCTTTGAGAAATGAGCTGTTGGGGATTTAACTCTAAAGACTTTTGGTACCCATACTTGTTTATTACTGGTATTTTGTTTTACTACTGTCCTTTTGGAGTTATTACTGGTGTGAGAATTTCCTACTGATCTTGGTTGATACCCATTGTTTTTAGCTTTTGAATACTTTACTACTGATGGACCAGTAGTATTTGGGTACTTACCATGTTTAGAATGACCAGTAGTGTTTTTAGAGTTAACACCAGTAGTGTTTTTGAAATTTGTTTTGGGAGCAGTAGTATTTTTGAAATTAGGGTTTTTACCAGTAGTATTCTTGTACTGGTACCATACAGCATTATAATTAGGGTTAGCACCAGTAGTAAATTTGTTAGAGTTTCTACTGGTGTTGGAAAATTTAAAATATTGTTTATTTTGATTGGATTTTCCGTTGTTCTTGAAGTAATTGCTGTTCTTTGGGCTGCCAACTCTTCTGTTTTGCACAAATCTTGGTGCACTTCTTCCAAATCTTGTAGTTTCAGCAATTGGAGTTTTGATTGTATTTGCTACTGAAGGACCAGTAGTATCTTTTAACCTTTGAGTTTTTGCATTTTCTTTAAAAACTTTAAATTCCTTGAACTCCTTGCAATTTATTGGATTGAAGTGACAATCCTTTGCTAAATGATTCACTTTATTGCAAATAACACATTTTAATTTATTTTCTTGAGCCTTTATTGTTTTTCTTTGTTCTAAGAGTTGGTTTCTATTTCTTTGGTTTCCTCTTTTTAGAATTTTGGGTATATTTTCTGCATTATATTTAGGAGAATCATTTGGACTTTGAGCTGTGTGAAAACTTGTATCAATTGATTTTGGTGATTCAGTTTGAGATATTGTAAATTCAATTGATTGCTCATCATCTGAAGAATCATTTGATTCAGATGTTTCATTATTAGATTCAGTTTGATTTGCAGTTTTTAATTCATTAATGATTCTTTCTGAACTGTTTTTAAGTGGAGGAATGAATTTGTGTGGAGGTGGTACAGCATGATATCCCACCCCATGAACAACTTTTTCTGTAGTTTGATTATTAGTTAATTCATCTAGAATTTTAGTGCTTCTTTCAAACTTTTTAATTGTTAATTTATTTTGTTCAATTTCAAGCTGACATTCTTCTAATTTACTTGTTAGTTCTTTATTTTTTGTTTCATAGAACTCTTTCTCATCCACAGCTTGAAGCAATTCTTCCTTGATCCGTTGATCAATCATCTTGTACACCTTTATTTGATGTTCTTGATCAGCAATTACACTATCAAACTCATGATTTCTTCTGATTGCTTTTGCTAGATCTTCATTTAATTTAGTGTTTTCTTTTTCTAGATTTTTAATAATTTTAGCACATTCAGGAGTACAAGGTTTAGATTTTACCTCAGTATGTTGTCAGTAAAGGCCATGAGAGCTTGATTTTGAGTATGCTCTTCTGCTTGGAAGCTCCAGTCATAGCCTTGTCCTTGTTGTGACACAAGAGCAGTTGATTTTGATCTTTTGTCTGGTTGAGGACATTCTTTTGCAAAGTGACCAAGGTTGTTACAGTTGTAACACTTGACTTTAGTCTTGTCAAATCCTGCTTTGTCACCTTTGTTGAAATTTAGGCTTGTCCTACCAGTTCTTTTTAAGAATCTTTTGGTCCTTAGGCTCAGCATAGCCATCTGCCATTTAAGATCCATCTCCTCAAGATCATCTGGATTCAATTGTTCCAAATCATCACTAATCAATGCAGTATGCACATGACTAGTGAAGAAGGATTCTCTTGCAGTATCCTCAGAATCTGCAGCCTTTCCTGTGGAGGATTCTTGTCCTTGACCTGTACTAGACACAAATGCAGCATTGTTAGAAGAAATAGAAGGGTTTTTGTGATTTACCTCAGTTTCAAACACTCTGAGATCATTATAGAGTTCATCTAACTCCTTTTCTTCTAGAGCATCTCTTTGTCTATACACCACTGTGTACATGGCCCATTCTTCACTAAGAGACCTTAGGAACTTCATGTTGACATCTTCTTGATCCATCTTTACACCAACTTGGTTGAGTTCACCAATTAGTTTGTTGAATCTGTCAAACACTTGAGTGAGTGTTTCATTGGGCTTTCCTTTGAAATTTTCAAAGTCTTGTTTGAGAACAGACTTCATGTTTCTTTTTGTACTCTTTGTCCCAACGAATCTCTTCTCCAGTGCTTCCCAAAGCATCTTAGCATCATCATATTCAACAAAGAGATGTTGATAGTCATTAGGAATAGCCAGTAGGAGAGTGCTTAGAGTTTTGAGTTCGATGCCTTTATCTTTCTTCTCCTTCTCACATTTAAGTTTGTCTGCCTCAGTTACAGAGCTGCTTGCTTGAAGTTGACCAGTTTTGTTTCCTTCACAAACGACTTCCCACATAGAATAATCTGTAATAAGCATGTATTGCTTAATACGATTCTTCCACATCCCAAAGTTATTGGGAGTGAGCATAGGGATTTTGTTGGCCTGAGTGCTTTCATTATTATCAGTCATGATTAATAATGTGTGTGTTTTAAATATTAAAACTTTTTGTTGTTCTTAACAAATAGTAGATCTAGAACCAATAAGCTCTGATACCACTTGTCAGGATCGATTAACTATAGACAAGTTAATAAACACCTTAGATCTAATTGATGATAGAAGTTGCAGCGGATCAACACTATATCAATAATTAAGAACAATGAACTGTATGAACAATATGCAAGAATATTAAGAACACAGTTTCACAAAAAGCTTCAATGTATATTATTGAGTTAACAATACACACGTACGTTTACAATTCGTAAGGAACATACTTATAGTAGTCCTTGAAGCTAAACTATTTACCCTAGTTATTCTAGGACTTGATTTACATCGAATTATAAAAGATATACATTTAATTACATTCTATAACTATCTCTACGAAGATCTCGGACTTGATATCTTCCAAAAACGCGTATCAGTAGTAACTGCAATCACCAGTAGTAAATAAGTAACATCAGTAGTAAACTTGGTGATCAGTAGTAAGTCCATAATCAACGTCAGTAGTAACTACAATGATCAGTAGTATCTTCAATCTTCTCATGATCAGTAGTAACTTAGTTATAGTGAACACCAGCATCAACTTCATCAGTAGTAAATGTTTCTGCCCCATCAGTACTAAGTATGTCAGTACTAACTGCAGCATCAGTACTAACTGCAGCATCAGTACTAAATGCATAAATTTTTAAAAGTTAATCAAATGACCATTTACGATACGTTTATTTCAAACAATTCAAGTTTTATTAGTTACTAATATTATAGGAAACCAATTCATTGTTAGATTTAAATTACAGAAAATATATATCTAAGTTTTTAAATATATTAGCATCTGCGAAAAGCAAACATATAATATCTTGGTTCATTTTCATTACATAAATGGTTTAAATTAAATTTGTATATGTTAATCGATCCGGAACATGTTGTATGTTATTTGTCTTGGGTTATATGTAATCTACAAATGCATAAATTTAATATATAACATTTAGCATGGCTTATAAACAGTGCCCCACTGCTCAATTTTTTCTGATTATTTTTTCATAGTCTTGCCATAATGTTTAACTGCATTCAGCTTTTCGCAATTTGGATAAAAAATAACTAAAGTTTGAAACTATAAGTTTGTAATATTTCCATTTTAAGCCACAGGTTTTTAATATGTGCATTTTAACCCTCTTATGATATGTTTGCTATTTTTCTAAAAATCATAATGTGTAAATTATTAATATGACATTAACCAATATGATTTTACGTCTCAAATTATTATAGTAACCAAATTATTAACAATACGATTTCATAATTATACGAATATTATTAAACATTCTTTAGGACATCATATGAAAAACCCCGCAACAACGCGCGGGGAATACCCGCTAGTTTAAGATATTTATCATATGAGTGAATATTTAAACTATTATGTTTAGTTGAAATTCTTTCAATTATTCTTTATTTTGCATTTAACACTTGTAAGTGAAAGTTAATTTGGACCACTTGCATTTTTTTTTTTAATTTCTTTTGCTTATGCTAAATGTAAATATTATAAGTACAAATATGTAAATATAAATACTTAAAATTAAGGGATTAAGATTTTAAACAGAAAATATAATTAACATATATATGAATATTTTATTGTTTACATATAACCTTACTCGTTAATTATCCTACGTGCATGTTCTTGAAAAAAGTATTACTCCGTATAAGATATTATTCTTGGTGTATATATTATTTGATAACTGACACATACACATGTTCTTAAAGTAAAACTTTACAAAACTTAAAAATAAAAAAAAGTGGGATTAGATGGACTAATTTAACAGTTACACATGTACAAACTATAGTGAGAACCGATTGAAACTATCAAACTGGACCATATTGAACTGAATATGACCAAACCGGTATATGTCGGTTCGCTTCTCAGTTCTTAATGTAAAATCGGTTCTCCGTACGGTTTGATTTGGTTCCGAGCGTCATCGGTTTAGTACTCAGTTCGACCCAAACTATGTAATTTCTCGGTTCGATTCAGTTTACGCGCATACCTAATAAGGCTGGTAGATTAAAGATAGGATAGCAAGTATGAGCTCCAAAAGCTTTAGAGACGAATACGTGTGGGGATGCCAATTTTGATTGCTTGTGGTTGGCAATGGAAGAGGACAAAAAGGCATCTTATCACTACCTTGATAAACATCAAGAATCATGAATTTTAACAAAGCTAATTAAGAATCTTTATATTTGTATCATCAAAACGTTTTTAAATATAACAAAGCTAATGTAAAGATGGACTCTTACGATGAAAAGCATGACAATGTTTCGTTTTTAAGGGCTATTCGTGTATTTTTTAGACTTAGGGATCAAATCCATAATTTTTGGCAAACGACATGGGCTATCCGTATAGTTTATACATAAAATTCGTATGTGTGTGTATAAACACACACACACATAAAAAAAGTCACCCTAGTCACGGCATAACTTGTCATAACTCGTTATGACTTTAGACTTGATAATACCGTCACATCGTGGTTACGTTTTTTGAACCTTTGATATATATCAAGAAGGATTCCAAGAGATTAGAGAGGACCCATGCATGTTGACTTGGAAGGTTGTATATGAGTTGCTTGGATTTTGTGGAACTTGCAACAATATGTGGTTGGTGGTCACTCGTGAAGATGAGCCAAGCCCATATCATAACCAATGAATCATTACCCAATGGAAATGAGTTTAAATATATAAATTTTCGGTTTACTTTCATATATTTAACTTAATGATTTACCAAAACAATAACTATATATTAGTTGCATCAATTGATATTTTTCATTCAAGTTATGGAACAACAAATTGAAGAAATAACAATATGATTTTTAGGAGAAGGACAAGCAATGTCCTGGACAAGTGTCCAATAAACCAAAGGAACAAAAATCGGCCAAGTCAGTGAATCAGTGATCCAATATATCGTACAAATTTGTATCTCACTTCCATCAAAATGTGCATTTGTGTGAGATTTTAGATCACCGGCATGTCCGATTTTCCATGGTTCTTTGGATACGTGGTGTTCTCCTATTGGTTTTGTTATTCCACATTCTGTTATTTTCTTCTAATTTAAAACTCAAAATGGTGATATATATGTGTTATAGTATAACATAGTTGAGAGCGGTTCATGCGAGAAACACTAAAATTACGAGAACTGCGATAACCACTTTCTAGCCAATCATTTTGCTTAATTACATTTTTTAATCTAAAGGGTATTGTAGTTTTTTTAACACTAAAATCTTTTTATTAAATCCAGTTTCCTTAATTAAATTAATTAATTTTTAACCTTAATCCTATTTTTTAGGATCCGAATTTTGTAATTTGTAATTTTTTTCGCAATTCGTATGTGTTCATTGATGAACGCCTAAAAATAACTAATACTTTTTTTTACCATATTTAACATGTTCAACATAATAATAATGTGTTCAATTTGTAAAATTTACAGATTTACCAATGAACAAATCTACAATATACATAATGAACATAATATAATGAACATAATGAATAAGTGTTTCTATACATAATATAATGAACAAATGTTTCTATACATAATATAATGAACATAATGAACAAATGTTTCTATACATAATATAATGAACATAATGAACAAATGTTTCTATACATAATATAATGTTTCTATGAACAAAACAGATCGACTTCGCCGGAACCCTAGCGTCCTCTGGCGCCGACTTCGCCGGGAAACAAATGTAGAAACAACAAACCCTAGAAACTGCCGCATATCTGAATCCATAGAGACCGTCTCAGATCCGAAAACCCTAAAACTCGAAAACGACGGAGAGAGATGAACGAGGGTTGTTGTTGCGAGATCTACGGGTGAGAAATGCATCGCCGGAATCCGATGATGTCTAAGAACACCGGCGGGCGGCGGCAGTTTTCTGCAAAAAAAATGCCAACACCGAGATTCCGATTAGAGATGAACAGATCTGTAGAGAGACGATAATGATTGATTTGAGACGGAAGAGACCACCGGCAATGGTAGGTCTAGACGGAAACAGTAGATCTGGACGAAAAGAGAGAACGGTGGTGGTGGTGGGGCGTTCATGGATTTCTTCCAAATCTGCCATTTTCGCCAGCGGTTGAGATGTTGAAGATGGTGATGATGTTCGGCGGTGGGGACAGTTGTTCGTCCCAGCAGAGTGCCTGCGTGTGTTTTTCGCCGGAGTGAAACTTAATGCCAAAAGAGAGAGAGAGATATAAAAGGGATATAGCGATGTAGAAGGGGAATGCGGAGAGAGAACCGAAAATTCTCTTTTTAATTATGAACAGTTTTTGACAACAATTCCATATTAATTGCAAAATACTATAATTAAATTAGAGTCCTTTTACCATAATACCCTTTTGCCCCTAATTCTTTATCCTCTTTTGTTCATTTATTTACGACAATACCATCATTCATCTCAACCCTTGATTTCTTAATCTAATGATCAGAAAGTTGTTCTCGCAGTTCTCGCAATTTTAATGGTTCTCGCAAAAACTTTTGTCTAACATTATTACACACACAAAAGATTCTGCTCCTCGATAACATAATACATTTAGAACTTTTACACTAATGTTTAATTTTCGGTGAAAACATGTTTTATTTCAGGATATATATGTGTTTATTAAAAATATACATCAAGTAGGATTTGAACTTGCGACCATTGTGTTATTAACACAATGCTCTAACAAATTGAGCTATTAAACTATATGTTCACTACTTAATATAAATTTATTTTTATCAATCTCTTAAATCTTAATAAGTTGAAAGTACCACGACAACCCATCATCTGCGACCTCCACCACTACCAACCACAATCATGTACCAATTGGTCGCCACCAAATATAATCACAGGGTTATCGACACCGCATTGCGCGGATACCTGCTAGTATATTACAAACTAGTCCAAAATTGAATCGATTTCCCCGGAACCGGTTTTTGCCGTTGTCTACTTAATCCGAACGAGCTTTTTTAACCAAACTGGTTTTCCAAAAAAAACCCAGTTTTTTTCACCTCTACTTCCTACACCCTAAACAATAATCATCAAAATTAGAGTAAATTACACCAAAGGTCCCATGTGGTATATATTACTTATTACAAACTCAGTCTTTGAACTTCTTTTGTTACACTTGACGTCTCTATTATATGTATTTTGTTACACTGGTGGTCCCTACAACCATTACAATTTTTATATGACAAAACTACCATTTTAGCCTTTTGCAATAAAGTAGATAAAAAAAACTATGAATATAATAAGTGATAAACCACATTTACCATCCGTGAAATTTACTCTATTAATTGATTTTTTTATCCATATATTTCCATCACATTCAGACTCAGTGCTCGCCTATATCTCTTTAATTTCAAAGCTCAATCAATAACCATTATCGTCGTGCCACCACACCCCCTGAAAAGTTGATCCATCTCCACCCCTATCATTGGTTGCCTTCTCTTGTTGCTCATGTGGTTTATCACTTATTACATATATGGTCATTTACTTCACTTTATTGCAAAAGGCTAAAATGAATTTTTTTCATTTAAAATGTAATCTTGTAGAGACCACCGGTGTAACAAAATACATACATCAAAGATATCGAATATAATAAATGAAATTCAAAGACTAATAATAAAATAATTATATCACATGAACCTACCGTATAATTTACTTTGAAAATTATAAGAAATTATACATACACACCACTAGGGGTGTTCAAAACCGGGTACCCGGAAATCCGGGTACCCTAAAACCGGGTACCCGAAAATTCGGGTAGTAGATTTAGGTACCCGTATCAGTACCCGAGTTTTCGGGTACCCGGTTTTCGGGTACCCGGATTTTCGGATACCCGGTTTTCGGGTACCCGGTACCCGGAAATATAATTTCTTTTTCACAAAAATTACATAAATGGAAGTCGCCATTGTTTATGTATTTAATTTCTTTAAATCTTATTAATAAATTTGTTATTAAAAATTTTCGTTATGATTTTCTTTAAAGAAAAATCGTTACTAGTAATGAATCTGACCAAATATTTAAAGACATCCAATGATTCAAAATCATGATTCAACGACGGAGGTGAGAATTAGATGGTTTGTACGTGAGAATTGAGACATGGTTTTAAATTTTAGACATTTGTCAAAATGAGCCAAGCATATGCCAATATCTAATGATAATTAATGTCTAATAATAATATAAAAATATATATAAAAATAAGTTGGAAAATAAAATTCGGGTACCGGGTACCAAATTACCCGGTTTTTTAGAAAAACACTACCCGTATTTGATACCCGGAAACCGGTTACCCGAAATCCGGGTATCCGGATTTTTGGGTACCCGTATTTTCGGGTATCCGGATTTCGGATATCGGATATTTTTTCGGGTACCCGTTTTTTCGGTTATTTTTGAACACCCCTACACACCACGTATATAAACATAGAGAGACAAAAAATGGTGACCCTCCTGGCCTTTCTCCAGCAGCACTCCCTTTGTACACTCCGTCAACCACCATGCTCCGACGATGAAACAAAATCCTCCAAAATTAAGCAGTAACACTACCACTGGCTCCATCAGCGGAGTTACTACTGACATGAGGGTCATCGTGCCCTTACAAGGTTTAGTTCAAGGCGGTGGTGGCGGTTTGATTCTCGGCTCAATTATCCCCTGTGCTCTCTTCTACTTCTTCCAACTTTACCTGAAATCCAAAACCCGCTCCGAAGACGACCCCGCCGCCCCGCCGCCGCCGGAACTGCCGGAGATTTCTCCTCCTGGTGGTGGCTTGCAAAGAGTTCATTCCGTTAGGTCGATTTGGTCACCTCGTGGTACTAACGGTCAAGCTCACGTTTCTTATAGGGCTAATTCTGTTATTAAACAACCTGATAATCCGTATTATGTTGGATTGAAAAGGGCTTCTGAGAATCCGTATGATGAGTTGAGTAATTCAGAGGGTATTATTCAACTCGGATTGGATGAAAACAAGGTAAGATTCCTGTAATCTTGCCTAATACAGTATGATTTTGAAATGATTATCTTAATGTGCTATATTGTGCCTGCATAATGTTAATTAATTAAAATTGTTGTGGTTAATTGCGTAAATAGTGAGAATTCATATACGAAGGTGCGTGTGTGGGTGGGTGAAAAAGAAATGGAATTTTGTCTTTTATCCGATGAATTATGAATGTGTGGATGGATTTGATAAGTATATTGACACTATCTGCAATTATATAAATAAAATAACTTTGGGGTTTATGAATTGTAGTTGTGCTTGGATTTGGTTCAAGATTGGCTAAAGATGCACACCAAGTGTTCGATAATTGGTCAGGACTTGCAAATTAATGGGATCACTACTTATCATCCATTTCATGGATTATCAGAACTCAAAGTGGTAATTTCCCCTAAATTTCTATTGCTCACTAATTGTTTTTGTCGTAATTCTACAAGCAATATAATTAGAGATTTGATTTTGGTTATTGTGCCATTTAGTATTTTTCTTAACCATCCCATCCTTAAGCAATGTTTTAATTTTTTACATGTTACTCGTTGGTGCTTATGTCGTCAATCTACATTCTACAATCCTCAAGTCAATTGCTTCATTATCACAATTTTATTTTTCTTTAAAGTAAAAATATTACTGGTAATTCTAAGATTTATGTCAATTTATTTATCCTCCTATTTTGTGGCTTTCATGACAGGCAGTTGCTGGATTCATGTCCCAAATAATGGAAAACCGCATATTATTTGACCCGTCACAAATTATTTTGACTCCTGGAATAACACCTGCGATTGAAATGCTCTGTTTTTGCCTTGCGGACCCCGGAAATGCTTTTCTCATTCCCTCTCCTTATTCACCTGAGTAAGTCAAACTTCAAATGTAACCCTAATCTGACCAGAAATATACTATATTAATCCCAATCTTTAACAGGTTGACTTTTTTGAGGTCAAGCATGCAACTTTTCAAGAATTTTCCAATTACCCATTAAACACCATAAAAAATACTCGTAATGACCAAAATTTCTGTTCGTTTTGTGTATAAAATAATATCTTTCCAATTTAAAATCTTGAAAGTAACACGTTTGACCTCAAAATGTGTAATAATTAAAATTTTAAATATTTTCAGGCTCGATAGGGATATTAAATGGCGAACTGGAGTAGAAATTATACCCGTACCGTGTAGAAGCTCAGATAATTTCAGTTTAAATAAAACTTCCCTTAATCGTGCATTTAATCAAGCTAAAAAACGTGGGGTCAAAGTCAAAGGGGTTATAATTTCAAACCCATTAAACCCAGTTGGAAATTTACTTACCCGAGAAACCCTTTACGATCTTTTAGACTTTGCAACCGGAAAAAACATCCACGTCATCGCCAACGAGGCGCTGACGGGGCCCGCAAGTGACAAAAATCAAGATTTTGTCAGCATGGCTGAAATCATTGATTCTGAAGAATATGATAAGACACAAATTCATATGGTTTACGGGTTGTCAAAAGACCTTTCTCTCCTTGATTTCAAAATTGGGGTTATTTATTCGTGTAATCAGAATGTTCTAGAAGCTTCCAAGAAACTTGGAAGATTCTCATCGGTATCATCTTTGTCTCAAAGATTGCTTGTGACAATGTTTAATGATTCCAAGTTTGTTGGAGAGTTGATTAAGGTTAATCAAGAACGTGTTAAGAAAATGTGTGATCTTTTTGTGGGTGGTTTGAAAAACTTAGGAATTGAGTGTATGAAAAGTGATCAAGGGTTTTATTGTTGGGCTGATATGAGTCGGTTTATACGTCCGTATGGTGAAAAAGGTGAGCTGGAATTATGGGAAAAGATGTTGACTTTTGGTAAAGTCAACACGACTCCTGGATCTTGTTTTCATTGTATAGAACCGGGGTGGTTCAGGTTTTGTTTTACAAATTTGAAAGAAAATGAGATTCTGTTAGTTATGGAACGAATTGGGAAAGTTTTGTGAAATTGTGGAAATGTTGGGGCAAAGTGGTTAATATTCTGGTACAGAGGTAACAGAGCCTTGTGAAGCATCTCAAAATTGTATTATAAATGGTTATTTTTTGGAAAATTTTGTATTTTTTCTTTGTTTTGTAGGTAAGAAATTCATTATTTAATGTTGTTGGATGTGTAAAATGTGAATTATTCATTTAATAAAAGAAGTGTTATTCTTTTGCAATTTCATATAACTTTTACCACATGAAGCATAAGTCATTGTGACCGTCTTAGATTAGTTAAGAGAAAAGGGGTACATAAATAGGGTGTATTTTAGCATACCTGATTCAATTATTCATTAGATTTGTTTTTTAATAGCAGGAAATATGATCATAAGAATAGAGTTTTGGTATTACCATTATGCCAAATTTAAGGCCAAATGTATGCATTAAAAACCACAGGTTAAAAGGTCTAACAAGAGACTAGAACACAGTACAAAATATATCAAAGAAAGGGTCTTGTAACCAACCAACCCAATTTAACGCTCATTATATCTTATATACATTTATGGTTCAACTAAAATAAACTATGAACAGTAACAAATTTGCTATAATGCGCCTAAACATATAATATAAATAAATATATTCTTTTGCAGATTTATGACATTGGTTGTTTGTGTTGGAGTGGTAAAGCACTTGATAGATAATCTAGGCGTCACCTGGTCGAATCTTTGAACTTGCTTTTTTTTTTTCATTCCCTTAATGGCATATTGTTTTACCTATATTTAATGGTCAGCCCCTTATTATAAAAGCTAACTTACAACACCACCTCTACCTTGCTAAGATTATCGTTACAACCCTTTTAATATTAGTTTGATTTATTTATTTTTCTTATCTATTATTGTAATGAAAAATTAGAATAATTTTAAATTGTTGGATTAATTTAAAAAAGTTGTTTGTTAACACTTTTATTGTCATGTATGTTTACAAAAATTAAATTTATTTATGTTAATATAATTTTGCAAAAACTTATGAACGATATAAACACGAAACATTATCAAATTAGTTCCTGTGATTGATAATTTGATATAAAGGGTAATATCAAATTTACTATATCTATTTATTTATATTATTATTCAATTATATTATTTTTATATAATTTTTTTTCTTGCTTTTAATACTCTCAGTCTAATCATGTATATTGAAAAGTTTATTTAGGGATGGTAAAAATGATATTGAGTTTTGAATGATTCAAATATCACTAATTCAGGCTTTCTCAAAATCTTAAGAACAAAGTATTCAGAAACCGTGAAATCAAAAGGGTATAACTAAATAAATAGATAATAAAAACCGCAGCGAAGCGCGGCACTCATTACACTCGTTTTCTACACATATTAGAACTTCAAATATAAAAATTATTAACAACATCATAAAAAACCACTCGTTTTCTCACCTTTGATTTTGCAAATATAGATGCACTGCGGAAGTTCCACAAAAACCACAAAAGACTACCTTCAAGAAATCTTTTTGACATTTACTCAACTTTTAATTCTTAAACCATGTCAACAAATCCGTGCTACAATCGAGTATTTATTAGATTATATAAAAAAAATTGCAAAAATTTTTCATGTTTATGTTTCTAGAAAATTTTGAAAACATGTTCAAATGTTGTTTATTTCTAGTTTAGAAAATGAGATGTTTTCTTTCAGTGTCTAAAAAGGAAAATACTTAGAAAACTATAAAAGTAAGAAATTCGGTTATCAACTGAAAACAGGAGTTTTCGATTTTCCATGAAAATTTTACTTTAAAAGTTGAATTTAAACAAGTTTTCAGATTTTCTTAGTAAGGCTGACTTAGTTTGAGAAGAAATCAACTATAAATGGATCTTATTGGAGGCAAATTACAATAAACAATTAATAATGTTAATCACAAAGGACACAAAACAGAATTATTCGTCTAATTCACCTATTCTCACAATCACTTCCGATATAAATTACTTCTAAATCTATGATCCCGATCCCGACCGTACGGATTCAAGAACTTGAACAACTTCCGCCATACTCGGTCTCCTCAAAGGCGATTCAGAAGTACAAATCAAACCCAATTTCATCACTTGAATCAACTCATTCTCAACAAAACCATTCAAACTCGTATCAAAACAATCCGAACTTTTTCCTCTTTCAATCAAACCCCGAACATATTCACACAAAACCACCACCTCATGACCGCCAATGTCCTCCACCGGCTTCCGCCCCGTAACCACCTCTAACAAGATCACACCAAAACTATAAACATCACATTTATCACTCAATCTCATACTTTGAGCCAATTCGGGAGCAACGTATCCAACCGCATTATGGAATCTTGTTAAACCGAGTAAAGGTAGCAACTTTATTAACCCGTAATCCGAAAGCTTCGGTTCGTAATTGTCGTCTAATAAGATGTTGTTTGATTTAAGATTGAGATGAAGAATTTGAGGTTTACAATCATGGTGAATGTACGATAACGCCCTTGCGGTCCCGAGAGCAATCTTGAACCTAATTGGCCAACTTAAGTCACGGTTTCCCACACTAAAACTAGTTCCAGGATAACCCACACCGTGTAGATTATCGTATAGGTTTCCGTGCGATGCAAAATCGGATAGGATTAATTGCATACTCGATGACCAATAATACCCTTGAAATGTAACAAGATTTGGATGTCGAAGCGATCCTAACCGTCCGATTTCTTGCTCGAATTCATCTTGATTCTTAATTCTTCCTAAAGTTTTGATCTTCTTAACCGCGATTGAAACCCCACCTTCGAAATCGGCTTTGTAAACACTTCCGATTGTTCCGGTACCGATTAAAGATTCTTTATCGAGTAAAGCTTTAGTTCCAGCTTCCCAATCTTCATATTTTGATGGTAATCTTTTGCTAAAAAGAACCAATTTTCCAATAATTACATTAGAATCCGATGAAGTTAGAGGTGTGCTTTCAATAATCATTGTTTCATCTTCTTCTCTTCTTCTTTTTCTTCGAGCTTTCATGTTCATAGCGGTTATCAAACAAACACCAGTCAAGATCAATGAAGCTGCAACAATTGCAACAATGGTGGAAACGCTTAATTTCGGCCTTTTTGATTCAGAATTTGTTGAATCTCCTGAACAAGATCGATCCAAAGGGGGCCCACATAGGCCTGGATTATTGGAAAAAGCCGAAGAATTGAAGTTTTGGAGTGAAAACGAAGGGATTTGACCCGACAAATCGTTGTACGAGACGTTGAAATGATTCAAATTCGACAAATTTGTTATGGAAAACGGGATTGATCCGGATAACGAATTGTCAGATAGATCTAATGTTTGGATTTTAAAAAGGTTTCCTAAAGTTGATGGTATGATTCCATCAAGATTGTTGTTGTGAAGATCAAGAATTCTAAGGTATGACATGTTGTCAAATGTTTCGGGGATTTGTCCTTCTAAAGTATTTCCCGAAACATCCCTGCAAATGTAACAAGATTAAGATCAAAACTCAAATTCGAGTTCAAGTTCATATCAATGTTGAATGTACAATAAAGAAAGCATAAGGTACAACTGGACTTACAGCTCTAGAAGAAACCTGCAATTGCTTAAAGACTCAGGGATTTCACCTTGAAGCTCAAGATTATGCAAATCAAGAACTTGTAGAAGCTCAATGGACCCAAATTCTTCTGGGATTTCACCGGTTATTGAATTATTCCCCAATTTAATCACAGAAACTCGTTTTAAATTCGAAATTTGATTTGGGATTTCACCGGTTAATCCGTTATACCCCATGTTTAAAACCTTTAAACCACTGCATTGTGTAACAATGCTCATAGGGATCTCTCCTTGAAAACGGTTGCCAGAAATATCAAAAACTTCTAGCTTTTCACTACAAGTTCGGATCTTTTCAATATTTCCTTCGAACCCATTATAAGAAATGTTATAATAACTCAAATTTGCTGATTCAAGAACACTAAAAGGGGGAATTCCGGTAAAAAGATTGCTTCCAAGATCCAAAAGTTCCAATCTTTGACAAAGTTTGACTTGTTCTTCAACACTTCCAGTCAACACATTGTTTCTTAAAGACAAGTAAACAAGATTTGGGATTTCACAAATTTGTGAAGGGAATTCGCCACTTAAACCATTGAATGACACATCAAAACCTTCAAGATTCAAGCAATTGTTGATGATGATTGGAATCGAACCGGCAAGATTGTTGCGTGAGAGTGAAATGAACTTAATTTTCTCACAAATCTTAAATAGAGATGATGGGATCTCTCCTTCAAACTCATTTTTGGATAAATCAAGAAACCGAATATTTGGTAAATCTCCTAAAAAATCAGGGATTGAACCAGATAATGCATTCGAGCTGACATTAATCTTCCATAAAGTAGTGAGTTCTTGAAACTCCGGTGGTAGGTTTCCGGTGAATCTGTTTCCAAATAGTGTAAGAATCCTTAAAGATTTCAACTCCGATAATGCCGGAGACAAAACTCCGGCTAAACTAGTGTTCCATAACACAATCTTATTTACATTCCCAAGAGAATCACAAAACACACCACTATAATCTCTACAATGATCTTTACTTAAATCCCATGAAATCAAACTATTGTAAGGGTCGTTTATGATGTTACCTTTGAATTGAAGCAAGATCTCTTTCTCGGAGGTGGCTCCGGCTACCGGAGTGATAACCGCCGGCGACTGGAGTACAACCAGTAAGAGAAAACCGACGGTGAAGTAGCAGCATTGTTGTAATAAGCTTCTCATTGATTTAATGACTGATACTGTGTGTAATCATTACTGAATTTGATACAAATTTGAGGAAAATGAATTGGGGAAACGGCATTCTAATATGAATGTTAGAAAGTTTGTAAATCTTTAAGATTTAGCTTGTGGGTCGGTAAAAAAAACAAGAATCAAGTGGTAAATTACTAGTTCTTGATTCAATTTTGCAGAAAATCTGAAATGGGTGTTCAAGAACAAGCAAAAATATCAGGTTTGGAAAGAATCTACTTCTGGGTAGTTGATTAAAAATCAAGATTCAGTTGGGTTAAGAACCCTAGATGTATCGGACGGAAAGGGCGGTGGTGGTCCACGGCGGCGGGTGGTGGTGATCCTTTAAAGCTTTAGAGCATATAGTAATTGTGATGTTGTTTGTTTCCTAAAAAAGATGGGTGTCTTCACATGCTCTGGCCATCTTCTGGTCATAAATTCAAGGGTAGTGAAGATGGGAATGATATTAATTAATTAGCATGAACAAATTAAAAATAAAAAGTAAGTATGAGAATTAAATAAATATAAGAATTAATAAGACTGGAAGGTATGGGACAACGGCAAGGGGGCGTGGGGGTGTGAGGTGGCTGCAACGGCGTGGGGTTTTTGGAGGAACACCGCCCCCCCCCCCCCCCCCCAACGGCGTGGGGGTGGGCGTGGTGAAGCATGGGCACGGGCAACGGGCTTCCACAGGCGTGGGTGCTGCTTTTTTGGACAATGGTGGCTTCTGATTGGTTGAGGGGTATTTTCTTTTTTATTTTATTTAAAATTTAATGGAATAAAATGGTGTGGTGTGGTGTGGTGGGTATTTCCTAGAGATGATGTGGTGTGGTGGTAGTGTGGTTGCTTAGGTGGCGGTGATGTGACAAGAAATATGGGTACCACATGTGGTACACATACCTTGCAGCCTAAGGACGAATGATTTTAAAGTGGAGGGAGGGTGTGTACCAGTTGAGCATTTATTCCTTCCACCAACCAAGGCCAGCACCACCACATTGCCGTTACCATCACCACCCCCCACCCTTTGTCAAATGCCAAGTATAGTTGTTTTAACCTTTATGGCTAAGGGGCTAGATTATTCAAGAATATTTTAGAGTAATTTATAGAAATTATCCATGTTGTATACTTGATTATCTATATTTATCTCTATTCCTTTTTTTTAAGGATTTTTGTCCCTAAACTTTTTGTCTCTCACATGAATGCACAATTTTAATTTAGAGATAAAAAAGTTTAGGGACGAAAAAACTAAAGAAAAAAGTTTATAGATAAAAATGTAAAATCAGGTATACCACAAGAACAATTTATGTAATTTACTCAATATTTTATCTTAAAAATAAAATTTCTTTTTTTATTATTACCAAAAAGTTATAACATTACTTCCTATTAAATTTTATATTTATTTTTTTTAACTATTTAATCAATACAAATATTTAGATTAAAAAAAAAAAACAATTTATTGTATTCCATATGTCAATCATTTTATAAGTAATAAAAGATATTATGAAGATTTAGGCGTTGTTTGTTTGCAATTTATTGAAACCATTCAGCGTTCAATGCTGAATCCACTACTACAGATCGCATTTGTTGTTGCGGACGTATAAATTTATATATTGCGGTTGGATGATAAAGCCGCAACATCAAATGACTATCGCACTATAAAAGAAAGAACCGCAACAACAATTCCATTTCTTGTTGCGGCCACGCAAGACCCGCAACAACAACCATATTTGTTGTTGCGGCCATACACTACCCGCAACAACAACCATATTTGTTGTTGCGGCCATACTTTACCCGCAACAACAATCTAAATTTTGAGTTTAGTTAATTAATTGGCAAACAAAAACAAATTTCATAAAAATAGAACCATTACAAACTATTACAAACCAAACCAACCGAAAACAAGGACAACCAAAACCTAAACACAAAGCTAACAAACATGCATGTTGAATTCAGAGAAGAGTAACGTTGAAGATAACTCCAACACCATTGTTTTTTGCTTCGAGATCAAGGGTGCACATGACATGTTGGTTCGTGCGGATGCCCATCTTCTGTTTGAAGTCGACCATATCACCGTTGATAGTCATATGGTCTATAAAACGAACATTGGACCTCCTTCGATCACCGTGGCGTTTTAAATTGAAAACTTTACCGTATGGGGGACTCATCTCAAGGTTTTGCAAAGCACACAAATGGCGCTCATCCCAAAGTTGGTGATCCCTAACAAGTTTTGCTGGAATAGTCTGATGAAAGAAATGAAAATTAAATTTATACTACAAATTATAATAGCAAGAAATTATTAAAAAGAAAAATCATACAATTTTTTTTGTCATGGACGCACACCATTTTACGATGAAGAAATTATTAACTTGTACTTCGTGATCACCAATATGCAGACTGCTAGAACTCATATTAGAAACTTACAAAAGATCGATTAATCTTACTTTGAAAACTTTTTCTTTGAAACGTTCTTGTAGGTTTAAAAATGAAACATTTTTTGATATAACAAATTAAAGGAATGCATGAAGTCTGCTTATATATATATATATATATATATATATATATATATATATATATATATATATATATATATATATATATATATATATATTATAGAAATTAACTTACAAACCCAACTAAAATTTTTGGCGGGATTGGGGATTTGGCGCGCATCACAACTGTACAACCGCATCTCCAAACAAGTAAATAGTCATTTTGATTTCTGCTGCAACATCATCAAGATTCGCGTGAGAACAAAATCTGCTGCAACATGTGAATCTTGATGATGCAGCACCAGTAAGCAATGACTTAATAAACCTTCATATATGAAAATTAAGGTTGATCCATCAAAATAATGACAATTAGAGTACAATATATAAAGCTGATATTAATTAGTTATCTTTTAATTTCAAAAAAACTATCATCACGTATATTTTAGAATCTCAAGAAAATATTTGATTCTCCTGCAACACTACCTTATGATGTGGTAAAAATAGAGGAAAAATATTTGTTGTTGCGGTTTCCAGATTTGTTATTGCGGTTATGAGGATAAGTTTTAAAAAGTAGCTGCAACACTAGCTGTAACTTCCATCCAACTTGATCTGCAGTATTTACTCGATGCATTTAATTTAAATCCCAAAATATTAATTAAAATAAAATTGATGCAGTTACACTGTTACATTTGTTATTGCGGTTTTCCATATTTGTTATAGCGGTTTCACTGTTGCTACGCGCTTGAATTCTAGATGACGGTCAATTTTCCCTCTTCAATTAAGACGCCCTTGGTTATTATATATAGTTAACCAATATTATTCTGAAATGCAGTTACAAGAAAACTATTAATCAAAAACCTTTTCTGGTTATTAACATCATGAGTTCCCAAAACAAAAATCTTCCACAAGAGATCATTGATATCGAGTCGTCTACCGACGACGATATCAATAACTACCGAAGCGAGGATCCTCTAGAGCACAGCCATTACTTTGCTGTGAAATTGTCCTCGGAAGTTATACAACGGAGGGAAATTGTATGCATTCTATATTGTGGTTCTTTTTTCTTAACTGTTTATGATGATGAAATATTTTTTTGATTTCTTAATTCAGACTATACTAGCAAAGCTGGTTGAGGATGTCAAACTCTACAACTATGGCACATGTTGTGTCTTCGAGATGGGAGAGAAGAGTTCAAGGTTTGTGTTGGTTGATGTCTTTCGTAATCGAAAGAAACCAATCGAAGAAAGACCCTATGGCCCGATCACCATCCATGGGGATTTTGACGAGTTGAGAATGGCTTGGGGCATCCATTGGAACCAATGAGTTGTTTTCACCATTGATCTTGAGAAAATGAAGCCCGGAGGCCGAGTTTACATGAAAGTAACTTTGTTTTAATTAGTTTTTGGTTGTAAATTTTATGACTTTTTAATTTCCCTTGTAATGCATGCCCGTTTGTTAATATTATCCTAAAGTTTTTTTAGTTAACCATCTATATATCTTCAAAGTCTCCGATAAAATAATTAATTTATCTTCAAATTTAGAATGTCTAATTTCAAAATAATTAATTTATAATATAAATAGATTAATATTAATATGTTAATTGATTAATTTATGATATTAACAGAATAATATTAGTATTTTAATTGATTAATTTATAGTATTAATAAATAATGACTGAAATCTTTAAACAAGATTTACTTGTCTAACGTTATTTATTGTAACGGCTAGCATACATTTGTTATTGCGGTCTTATACTTTTGTTGTTGCGGGTTGTATGTTTGTTATTGCGGTTTGACCGCAATAACAAAACAAATTTGAATTATTTAATATCCAACGGGCATATTTTGAAATAGTTGTCTTTCTTCTTCGTTGAGATCCTGTTTTCATTCTGCTACTCTTTTTAAGGTAATTTCGTTTTCTTTTTTTAATCTCATGCTTTGAAGTAGACTTAGAAATATAAGTATCTTCCAATTAGTTGCCAAAATAGACACATTACATTCATAAAATAGAGAATATAGTAGATTATGCAAACATTGCATATCCTATGAAAACTATGCAAATCCCTATCAAATACAATTTCATTATCCTTAGCATTAAGTCACGTTCCTCCAGCTTCCTTTCAAGATTGTTCTTCGAGTTTATTAATCCTGGAATGATTTGTTTGGATCTTTCACACATAACAAGATCAAACCACACAAAAAACCTACATGTAGAACCCTATAAAAAACAATATTATACAATAGTTAATAAGTTGAATTCTAAAATGGTTATATATAAAAATCTTCAAATTAAAGGCCCTACCTTTGTTGGACGTGTATAAAACCTTCGTCCTGGGTTTCTGGCTGTCCATGAAGTGCGAATCACTGCTTGTTTGCCACATGATGAACAGAAAACATCTTGTAGCTAGAAAGATAATGTGTTCGTTTTTTTTAGGTTGATAAATGGCTGAATATATATGAGACTTACTTATATATCCTCCAATTACCATTTAAATATATAATATTAATTAATTTTTATTGTCGTTTTATTAATTTTTAGATGGAGCGTAATTATTGGATGTATCATGCTATACGTTCGTCCGCCGATTATGTCATCGGTGTTGGATATTTTATTCGGTTTGCTGAATCGAATCGCGTTAAGAACGCAAGTCCTTCGATCTTATGTCCTTGCAACGTTTGTAAAAACTCTAAAAGATTCACAAACACCGCTGATATAGAGCACCATTTGTTTCGCCATGGTTTTATGTATAATTACACTTGTTGGTCAAGTCATGGAGAATCACGACTTAATTGTAACACATCTTCGAGCAATGTAAATAGTACTAGTAGTGCATATACATCATTGAACAATGACTCATACCACGATAACGATCAATACACTTCAAATGACCGTTTCGATGAAAGTATTAATGAATTGGATACTAATATGAGTGGTGACGTTGGTGAACAAGATGAATTACATCGCTTATTTGATGAAGCCGAAACACCGTTATATAAAGGTTCTAAATTAATGAAACTTGATGCTGTGTTGAAGTTAATTAACTTAAAGATGAAAAACGGATGGAGTGATACAAGTTTCACAACCCTATTAGAGCTTTTACATCATGAGTTGCTTCCGGAAGAAAATGGATTACCAATTTCTACATATCGTGCAAAAAAATTAATGTGTCCAATGGGATTGGAAGTAGAAAGAATACATGCATGTCCCAATAATTGTATGTTGTTTCGGAACGAGTTCGCAAATTTGCATAACTGTCCTCATTGCAAGGCATCGAGGTATAAACGGAAAAAAGATACGGATGAAGTTGACGATGATGTGACAAAGAATGGACCACCGGCTAAAATGTTGTGGTATCTTCCTATTATACCAAGACTGAAAAGGTTATATTCAAACGAGAAAGAAGCCAAGTTACTTTGTTGGCATTCAGAAGAACGTGTGATTGACGGGAAAATTAGACATGTTGCGGATTCACCGCAGTGGAGAAACATTGATAAAAGGTATGTTGAATTTGGGAAGGAGATCAGAAACATACAGTTTGGGCTTAGTTCGGATGGGATAAATCCTTTCTGTAACATGAGTAGTCGTCATAGTACGTGGCCAGTTCTCTTATGCATTTACAATCTCCCACCATGGTTATGCATGAAATGGAAATACATTATGATGTCCTTGTTGGTTCAAGGTCTGAAACAACCGGGTAATGATATTGATGTTTATTTATCCCCTTTGATTGATGACTTAAAAACTCTTTGGAGTGATGGTGTAGATGTATACGATGCTTATAGAAAAGAACAAGTTCTGCCAATGTTTGCACGATATTAAGGTTCCGTCATCTTATTCAGCAAAAATTCAAAGATTTGTATCAATGAAAGATTATAAATTGCTTGGGATGAAGTCTCACGATTGTCATGTTTTGATGACACGTATGGTTCCAATCGCAATTCGTGGAATTTTACAAGATGATATCTGACATACAATCACAAAGCTTTGTTTGTTTTTCAACAATATTCATACGAAAGTTATTGATGTCGAAGATTTGGGCAAATGGGAGAAAGACGTTTATGTTATCATTTGTGAACTAGAGATGCACTTTCCACCATCATTTTTTGATATAATGGTTCACCTAATATGTCATATCGTACAAGAGATTAAGGCATGTGGTCCTGTATTTCTACGTTACATGTACCCTTTTGAAAGATACATGGGAATATTGAAAGGTTATGTAAGAAACCGTAATCAACCAGAGGGAAGTATTATTGAAGGGTATACTTCTGAAGAGGTGATTGAGTTCTGCCAAGGTACGTATGTAATATATATGATCAACTATAGCAAAAATTAATTTATTATATATTTTGTTTTTCTTAGGCTATATGGAAGGTGTCAAAAGTGTTGGCGTTCCTAAAAGTCGCCATTCAGGTCGACTTGAAGGAAAGGGAGGAGTAGGTTTTAAGATAATAGTACCAATGCACGGAGAACTACAAGTTGCTCATTTAGTAATCTTAAAGCACATGACATGCCTCACTCCATATGTTGATGAACATATGGATATGTTAAAGTCGACGAACCCGGGTAAACAACAAGTGTGGTACATAAACAACCAAAACAAGGATTTGGCAAGTTGGTTGAAAGAGAGGGTGACAACAAGTGACGACATTGATGACACTGTCAAAAAATTGGGACAAGGTCCAGATGCTAGAGTAAGAACTTACCAAGGATATGATATTAATGGTTATACATTTTACACCAAAGATCAAGATAGAAAAAGTACAGTGCAGAATAGTGGAGTTACAGTAATAGCATCAACAACCGAAATCGATAGGCGTGATCATGATACATTGATAAGCATCGCAAAATATTCTTATTACGGTGTGATATAAGAAATTTGGGAATTGTAGTATTCTGATTTCATAATCCCAGTGTTCAAGTGTAAGTGGGTAAATATCCGTACGGGTGTTAAAGTTGACGAATATGGTTTTACACTTGTCGATCTTGAAACTAATGGCTACAAATTCGAGCCATTCGTTCTCGCAACACATGTATCACAAATTTTTTCCGTCAAAGATCCAAGCAAAGCAAAATACCACAATGTGTTGCAAGGTAAAAGACGTATTCTTGGGGTTGATAATGTTGTGGATGAAGAAGAACACGACAACTTCGATGATTTACCACCATTTTCCGTCGGTATCGAACCCGTGAATTTTGAAAACATGAATAGAAGCTCATATGTACGAACTGACGGAGAAGGAACATATATTTAATAACTCAATCTATTATATATTATTGAAAATTAATATTTGTATTATATATGTGTTTTAGTACTATGCAAATTTATAATTAACCTACTTTTTTTATTCATGTGTAACATTTTTTAACAATTTGAATTTGTTACTATGCAACGTTCTTGTAGGTGTAAAAATGAAACTCAAAACCGCAACAACAAATTAACAAAACCGCAACAACTAATTCACCCAACCGCAACAACAAAAAAACCGCAATAACTAATGGACATAAACCGCGGTAACAAATAGAATAAAATAACCCGCTAAAATGAAATAAAGACCCGCTAAAACGAAATTGTTTATTCCAAATTTTCAAATCCCAAAACATAAGTTATCCAAACATCGAATCCTTAATCACTTTTGCACAAAACCTTAATCGACCAAACCGTCCGTTTTCTTCACCATAATCACTCTGCACTAGTTCGCCGGAGTTTGGATTCACCGTCGTTTTCTTCACCTTGGATAGTAACCGACGTTGCTTTCACCACGTCGTATCCTTAATCACTTTTCCAAAAACCTTAATCAATACTTCTCGTCGACCTAAACCCTAGTTTACCGTTACATCGCCGATATTCCTTCACCAAGCTAGGTATTAAAGTATTCTGTTAATGATTTCTTGTGTTTGTTATGCATTCGTTCGTAATCATCTTTTTCTGTTAACGTATTATGTTCACGCATTTGTGTCGTAATTTTGCAGAAATGGCCGATAATCCAGGACGTAAGAGACGTAGAGGCGAACGTGGTCCTGCATCTTTTGGGAAGAAATATAGCAAAGATGTATATAAAACTGAATTTGATGAAAATCATATCCCTCTGAGTAAAGAACTGACGTCATGGTTTGGGATGACGGTTCAACATCGTTTCCCGCTAGCAACTGATATGGGCAAAATGGACAAAGACATATATGAATAACTATGGCTGGATACCAAGGTATATATTTATTAGAAATATGAAATTGTTGTTAAGTGATGATAGCATATAATTTATTTACTCTAAATTGTAGAATATGTGGAATATCGAGAACGATGATGCAAAAGAGTTAATGAGGAAGAAAGCTGTGAAAATTGGTACTAATTTTAAATCTAGGCTTGTTAAACATTTCGTCCTTACAGGTAAGGATGCTCGTGAGAAGTATAAGTTTCTTAAAAGGCATGATTGGGAAGCATTTAAGGCACAAAGAAGCACCCCGGAATTTATGGTATCTCTTAATTATATTATATATTTAGTATTGTACAATATTTTATTATTAACAACTTGTTAATTTGTGAAGCTAAAAAGGGAGAAACCATTGGCAAGCAATGCAAAGAGACAATTCAAGGTCCGCGTGGGCCGAAGCGGGTGGACCCGTTTTAAAAAAAGTAAAAAGGATGCAGTTCGGTCTCAACTTCTACAAAACCACAGTGTTCTTTCGGAGATTCAAAATGAACGATGTAGGTTGTTTTTGATGGGTTGTGCAGTAAAGAATAGTGAAGGAAAGTTTGAACTTCCTAACGAAGCGTTGGACTATTTCTAAGTTTTATTTAATTGAAGATTTTTATCTTTTTGGTAAACAAATACTTTTTGTAGCTCGCGGAAGAGAAAAAGATGATAGAGGATGGTACTTATGCATTAAATAAAGAGGATCCTTTAATTCGTCTTCTAGGACCCGAGCACGGGGGAAGATCTCAGACCGTATCCGAGGTAATTGGATACACAAAGGTTAAAGGTGGATTGATTAGAAATGTGATCCCGCAAAGTACCCCCGCGGTCAACACAAGCCACCATGATTCATGTGGGTCCCGTGGAACGGTGGAACACTATTCACCTATTGAGGTAACATTTTAAAAGTTTTGCAGCCTATACTATCCAGCCTTATAATTGTATATGTTTTTACAGGTGTTGTCACCATGTGAGTTGCTAATTAGGGTGGCTGATTCCCATTTAGTCAAAGTTGGTTCTGGACAAGTATGGCCAACTGTTGGATTCCAACTGTTACATAATAAACCGATTGCCGATGGTTGTGTAAAAGTCCAAGTTGATGCGATCGTGGCAGGAAAGGAGGATTTGCCTGTACATCCTCTCACAAAAACAGATGATGTCCAGTTGGTTGAGAATTTGCCATATAATATAGTACAGTGGCCAAGATATGCAGTGAAGATATATTTTAGTTATTTTTTATTGTTTGTGAACGCTTTTATCTAACTTTGTAGAAATGTTTTAGCTTATCGGCGATGGGCTTGTCAATTCCCCGGAAAGGGACTTGAGAGAATCCTCTCCATTTGATTTGTCAACAAACAATGTTTATATACCAGAAATGCCCGAAACTTCACCCTACCTTTAGACCAAGACTTTTATGGATAGTCTTATCATTATCATTATTTTGATCATTATATTTAAATACTAATGTTTTTATCATTACTTATTGTAGTTGCAATCGGTGGATCCAACATTCCCCGCAGCCCAAACCGTCCCCGCAGCCCAAACCGTCCCCACAGCCCAAACCGTCACCACAGCCCAAACCGTCCCCGCAGCCCAAACCGTCCCCGCAGCCCAAACCGTCCCCGCAGCCCAAACCGTCCCCGCAGCCCAAACCGTCACCGCAGCCCAACCCATTAACCAAGCCCAAACAGTCCCCGTAGCCCAAACAATCACTAAATTCCAACCCATTATCCCAGCCCAAACCATCACCGAAGCCCAACCCGACAGCCCAGCCCGAACAGTCCCTAAACCCCAAACACCCACTGCAGCCCAAACCGTCACCACACCCCAACCCGACAGCCCAGCCCGAACAGAACCCGAAGCCCAAACATTCCTTGAAGCCCAAACAGAACCTGAAGCCCAAACAAAACCCGAACCCGAGAATGTTCCTCTAGATCCTCAGTACGACGAGCATTATGCGATGGTATTGGCCGGTGCTCCCCAATTTCTCCCACTACTTGATGAATTTTTCAGATTTAAAAAATATGGTCTTAATCTTCCTTCCCCTCTGGGTATGTATCCGGAGATATATTCAGAAGGCATCCCAGCCACCGAGGTTTTACAATTTGCTCGATTCCATTGGGTTGATAGCAGCATGATACATTGTTTGTCAATGTAAGCTTAATATTTTAATATTTGGGTATAATTGTATTTACTAACTTTATGTTGTATATTTAAGGTATTATTATGAAATGGCGGGCAACAATTCACAATGTGCATTTTTCAATGCACACTATATTACCGAGCCAGAATGTTGCACCAACAATAACCATGTCAGAAAACATATCAGGGATGTTTTAAATCATCATCCAAGCAAGTCATACGTTCTTGCACCATACTATCAAGCGTAAGATTTGATTTTCCATAATAAAAGCAACACTGGATGTTTTAAATCATCATACAAGCAAGTAACTTTGATTAATTTCTTGTGTTTACTTGCAGGCAACACTGGATGCTTTTTATCCTCTGTCCTAAAACGAATATTGCATATATTGTTGATTCTCTAAAGCGTGGATCGGGTCCCGATTACTACACTCTTGTACGAGTAATCAATGATATGTTTCCCCGTAGATTTAAATGGATAAAGACAACTGTATGTTTTCAATTTCCATTTTTTACCAATTTATTTAAGATGTATAAAATATACAATTGAAATATTACAGTGCTGGAAACAAGATCAAAGCTGGGAATGTGGTTACATTGTTGCTCGACATATTGAAGAATTTTTACAGACCATACAGTTTAACATCAACCAATCTGTAAGTTTATGTTATAGTTTTAAAATATTACTCATTTAGATGTAAAAAAAAATATTGATATTAATTGTTTTTCATGAGCGGATGTGGAAGACTAATAAGAGTTTTGAAGCTTCTATGATTCATGAATACATTGCAAGGATGTTGCCCCCATATCTCGAATGGATGAAGAGGTGCAAGATAAGTGATGCCACTTATTGAAGGTTAGGCCTTAAGCAAATGTAAATTTTTGAATAGTTGTAAATTTTTTAAACATGGTTCATTACACTGATCACAACCTGCAAGTGTACATTTTTTTGACATTAATTTACTGTGCGGTAGTACGTTTTTGGGTGCTATCTATAAATATATAAGAGCTAGATTTTAAATAGAATATAATAATATAATATATATATATATATATATATATATATATATATATAGGGTCCGGATCCGGTGAGGACTCTTTTCCTCGCGAGGACTGTGAGGACTCTAAAAAAAACTCTAAAAATGATCCAAAATAAATTTTTTTCAAAAAATTCATTTTTTAAACATTAAAATCGCTGTGTATAAGATCCAAAAAAAAACAAAAAATTTCCAAAAATGATAAAAAAATAATAATATGGATCATAATAATGATCCACTAAAAAAATCTGGATCATTGTTATGATTCGCTAAAAAAAAGTGGATCATAATTTGTTTTTTGAAATTTTTTATGTCAAATGTAGTAATAATTATGGTGGGTCATATATATTTTTTTCGGAATTTTTTAAAATTTTTATGAGGTGTCCTCGCGAGTCCTCACCGAAAAAAGAGTCCTCACAGGATCCCACTTCTATATATATATATATATATATATATATATATATATATATTGTGGAATGATTTTTTTTGTTTATTTTCAATGCCTAATATTGCGGTTACTTTATCATGTGTGCGAATACTAATACTGCGGGTATAACATCTAGTGTAGTGTGCGAATAACTAATAACGCGTTTTATGCTTTAATATTGCGGTTCCTTTCTTATTGCGGTCTCCACGTTTGATATTGCGGTCACTCTTTTGTTGCGGTGTTAGCTTTAATATTCCGGTTTCTTTCTTGTTGCGGTCTGTGTGTTTGATATTGCATTTTCTCTTTTGTTGCGGTTTGTTTATTTGATAGTGCGTAGTTTGTTAGTGCGTTCCTTTCTCCGCATTATCAAAGCGTTTTCCCCGCAACAGTAAATCGTTTCTGTAGTAGTGATCATATATGTTGAATCAACAAACAGTCAGAATTTGTATTAAAAAGTTTCTCACATTCAAAACAAGTTTTATACATATTCTCTTAATCATTTAGATCATTGAATCATTCAACGTTTAATCATTGTGTTCTTATCAAATAACCCCTTGGTAAAAACCAATACAAATTTTCATGAAAAAAGAAATATTTAGCATCCTTTTCCTAACACCGTGTTCCAGAAATTTTCATTAAAATAAGAGAAGAGAAGAGAGAAGAAGAGAAGAGAAAAGATGTACATTAGAGAAGAAATTTTTTAACCTTTTTCTGTTCCTAAGTTAGGAAGAAAAGAAAAGAAATCAAGAAAGAAAAATTAATAATTTACCCCTAATAATGATAATGTATAATTAGACAAATAACATGATTAATCCAAACATAATAATAATAAAACTGGTTCAACCAAAAAACAATTATATAAAATAATAATATTAAAAAAAAGATGAATTGTTAACACAGATAAGTTTATTATAACAAGATCAATTTTTTTCAAATGTCAATATACAGTGTACTAGCTTCATAGCCCGCCGGACTGGGCGGGCATGCTTCAAGAGATATATTAAAAATAATAACAATAACAAATATTAATACTTTTAAAATGACATAAGAAATCCATAGTTGTAATGATAAGTTTGTACAAATTTTGATACATGAATAAATTTTACAGAAATTTTGAATAATTTCTGTTATTTAAAGATAATATGGATGAAGATTCGTATTAGGCCAGTATGTTTTGAAATCGTGTTCTGTATATTTCAAGAATCCATTGAATTCGGAATTACCTTATTGGTTTGTTGTATACTTGGTGTAAATATTTCCGGACTAACTGAGATAAAAATTTGCTTTAAATGAGTTTCAAAAGTTAGAAACTTTCCAAATTTAAAAAAAATTCATTAATTGCCCATACCTGTAACGACCTGAAATTTGTAAATAAATAAATTGTACAAAAATATGATAATTAAGGATAAATCGTTTAAAGAACGTAGGAATTGGTTTCGCGTCGTTTGGAGAACGTATGAAGAAGTTATGGGCGAAACCGGGTCGAGACAAAGTTGAAAAAGTGCAGCCTGGCTGCATGAGAAGTTCACGACGCGAAGTAGTTCGCGTTCGTGAAGTCGGGCCAGGGTGTTTGGCTATGAGGCGCGAAGTAGTTCGCGATGAGATAATGATCGCTAAGTATGCGTACGACATGCAGAGTTAGCGACGCGAACTAGTTCGCGTCGTGAAGTCCGGTCGTCTGCAATAAATTCGGGTTTTAGCTCATTAAATGCAAAACCAAAACCCTAGTTTTCTCCTTGGCGATTTTCGAGCATAGTGGCTGATCTTGGGTGATTCCTTCTCAAAACTTTGGTTGATTTCACTCCTAAGTGAAGATTAAAGGCTTCCGGTGAAGTCTTGGAGTTTGACCGAATTGTTGGAACGAGGAAACCGGCGGAAAGAATACGGTTGGAGCACTAGATTGCTAAGGTGAGTACGTGTGGACTTTATCGAGTACATAGCCCTTGAAATACATTTTTATACTTGTGTTACGGTCTAATTGCTTAATTGAGTAGACTTATAGTTGTTTAGTTAGTTATGAATTATTGAATAATATTTAACTAACTGGTTTGATGATGAATGTGATAGCCGAGAACTAGATTGACATAACCTTTGAGTTATGGTGAGAACGAGATGACGTGATGCTAGTTAGTTCGGGGGCAACCCGATAACTAGACATGGTGGTGTTTCTAACTAGTTCGGGGGCAACCCGATAGTTAGATAGGATAGTGTTTCTAGCTAGTTCGGGGGCAACCCGATAGTTGGATTTATGGGTGCTTATAGCTAGTTCGGGGGCAACCCGATAGTTAGGCACGTTAGTATTGCTAGTTAGCTCGGGGGCAACCCGATAACTAGATATGTGTTGCTAGGAAAGCAAGGTTTGGAGTCACCATAGAGTGACTATATAGATAGACGAAACTACTTGTTTGTTGTTTACTTGTTTAAACGATTATTATCATTACTGGGTCTAAACCCATGTAGCTCACGAGACGTTTTGTCTCACGTACTCCTTTTTTGTTTTGCCATGTACTCAGGTTCGGGATCGAAGGCTTAGGTACGCATGGATAGAGATGTGGGGCCTAGAGTAGAAGAACATTAGATTGGATTTATGCTTAGCTTTGGTTATGATCTATTTTGTAACACCAAACTTTATACTCTGATTTTCATACCAAAGGTTTTTGTAAATCCATATTTTTGGAATAGTTCTTCTATTTATGAAAAATGATTTATTTTGGGCAAATGTTTTGTATTAAAATTTGAGGTGTTACAACTTGGTATCAGAGCTACTGTTTAAGTGAATTAGGTTGGATGACCATCCTAGTCTTAGACTGTAGCATTAGGAATATAAGATTCCTTAAGATCATAGGTTGACCTTGAGACTTTATATTAAGTTTAGGGTTGAACCTAGGGGACCGATGAAATTTGATATAATTATGGATATTGAGTCTTATGCGACTAATGGGTTGTACACAAGGTACTAAATGTTTAATGTCTTTCGTATAGTCCTGAATCAAAGAAATGGTGACCACGCGTAGAAGTGGTAGAGCCCCGGAGGGTCGGGAGGAGGAGATACCTCATGTTGAGGTTGTGGTTGAACAAGAAAGTCAACCATCGATGCATCGAATGGGTGAGTCGGAGATCGGAGCGAATAGAACTCCGGTAACTATGGCGGATCTCCAAACTATTATCGATCAAATCAAAGGAACGGTGGCCGAAGAAGTGCACCGTATTATTAGAGACCGTGAAAGGTCCGGTGGAGACCGTGAGTCCGAGGCTAGATCAGAGGAGAGAACAGGGGGAAGTGGCACCGGTGAAGGGAAGTCCTCCACGGGCGGCCAAAGTGATGCTAGGGCAAAGCCCGAAGTGAAAGAAGGTTGTTCGTTTAAATCCTTCATGGCTTGTAAGCCGAATGTGTACAAGGGTAGTTCGGACCCGAAGGTAACTATGAAGTGGATCCGGGAAACCGAGAGGGTTATCGGAAGTAGCAAGTGTAAGAGTGCCGATATGGTGACCTATGCGTCACAATTGTTAAAAGAAGATGCCATGGTTTGGTGGGATATCGTGTATGAAACCCTCGGGAGGGAGGTGATTGAGAGGATGTCGTGGGATGAGTTTACCGCGAGGTTGAGGAAGAAGTTTTGTCCCGAGAGGGATTTAGAAAAGATGCACGAGAAATTTGTGATCCTTAAGAAGGGTGATATGTCGGTTGAAGAATACTCGAGAGAGTTCACGGGATTGCTCCCGTTTGTTGCAAAAACTTACTCGGAGGAGAGAATGAGGGTAGTCCGGTACGCTTGTGGGTTACCGTGGGACTACCAATTGGAAGTAAAGAGGGCGGTAACACTTGATGAGGCCATTAGTGCCGCCCGGGGTGTGGAAGAAGTGAATGAGGCACGGGTTGCCGAGAGGGCCCATGTGGGCGAGAAGAGGAAGGCCGAGAGCGGCTCTAGCTCGTTCAAAAAGGGGAAGTTCACTTCGAGCTTCTCTAAACAAGGAAGTGTTGCCTCGTGCAAGAAGTGCGGGAAGAATCATACCGGCGAGTGCCGAAGTGGGTCGAGGTCTTGCTTTAGTTCTGGTAGACCGGGGCATGTAGCCCGGGATTGTAAGGTCAAGTCGTTGGCCGATGTGGAATGTTTCTCGTGCCACGAGAAGGGGCACTATAGCAATGTATGCCCAAAGAAGGGAATCGAGTCGATGGTGTCCACAGCTCAAAAGAAAGTGGAACCGGCAAAGGTGAAGGGGCGATCCTTCCAACTAACTCGAGAGGAGGCGAAGGAGGCACACGATGTGGTGTCAGGTACTCTATTCATTAACTCCTTGCCAACTCATATTTTGTTTGATTCGGGTTCCAATTATTCGTTTGTGTCTTATGAGTTCGATTGTAAATTGAATGTGCCGTCCGAGATGTTAGATGAGGTTTATAAGATAGAAGTGGCCGACGGGAAAACGTCTATGGTTGAATGTATTTATAGAAATTGTGAAATAGAAATAGACGGTAGAAAGTTTAAGGTAGACTTGTTGCCCATGGGAATTAGGGCGTTTGATGTGGTTATCGGTATGGATTGGTTGGGTATGCACCAAGCCAAGATTTTATGTGGAAAGAAAATAGTGTCGATTAGGACACCCGAGAATGAGAAAGTGTATGTGTATGGGGAGAAACGACATCACATGCCTAATGTGATTTCCGCCATTAAGGCGAGGAAAAGTATATCGAAAGGTTGTGCATCGTTTATTGCATATGTATTAGATGGCCGAAAAGAAAAGAAGTCAATGGATAATGTCAAAATTATTCGGGATTTCCCCAAGGTATTTCCCGCTGACTTGCCCGGTTTGCCGCCGGAGAGACAAGTCGAGTTTAAAATTGATTTAGTTCCGGAGGCGATGCCGATTGCTCGTGCTCCCTATCGTTTAGCTCCCACCGAGATGCGGGAATTGATGACCCAATTGCAAGATTTGTTAGATAAAGGTTTTATTCGTCCGAGTTCGTCACCGTGGGGTGCACCGGTGTTATTTGTTAAGAAGAAAGACGGTTCGATGAGAATGTGTATCGACTACCGAGAGTTGAACAAGGTAACTATTAAGAACCGCTACCCGTTGCCGAGAATTGATGACTTATTCGACCAATTGCAAGGTGCTAGTTATTTCTCAAAAATTGATTTGAGGTCGGGTTATCACCAAGTTCGGGTGAAAGAAGGCGACACCGAGAAGACGGCTTTTTGTACACGTTATGGTCATTATGAATTTCTAGTGATGCCGTTTGGTCTTACCAACGCGCCGGCAATTTTTATGGATTTGATGAATCGGGTTTGTAAACTGTTCCTTGATAAGTTTTTGATCGTGTTTATTGATGACATTTTGATTTATTCGAAAACCGAAGAAGAACACGAAGGTCATTTGAGGCTTGTTCTAGACGTGTTGAAACGGGAGAAGTTGTATGCAAAATTCTCGAAGTGTGAATTTTGGTTGCGGGAAGTGCAATTCTTAGGTCACGTGGTGACGTGTGATGGTATTAAGGTTGACCCGTCCAAGATTGAAGCGGTGTCAAATTGGGAGCCTCCGAGAACTCCTACCGAGGTTAGAAGTTTTCTTGGATTAACCGGTTATTACCGAAGGTTTATACAAGACTTCTCGAGAATCGCGATTCCACTCACGAAGTTAACGAGAAAAAGTGAGAAGTTTGTGTGGGAGTAGAAGCAAGAAGAGGCGTTTAAGTTGTTGAAAGAAAAGTTATGTAACGCGCCGATTCTTACGTTACCGGATGGTATGGAAGATTTTGTGGTTTATAGTGATGCGTCGAATCAAGGGCTCGGTTGTGTGTTGATGCAAAGAGGTAAGGTAATCGCGTATGCCTCGCGACAATTGAAAAATGCGGAATTGAGGTACACGACAAACGACTTGGAGTTGGCGGCGATTATATTTGCCTTAAAGTTGTGGAGACATTACTTGTATGGTACTCGGTGTACATTATACACGGATCATAAAAGTCTACAATACGTGTTTACTCAAAAAGATCTTAATATGCGACAAAGAAGGTGGATCGAGTTGATTGCCGATTATGATTGTGAGATTGTGTATCACGCGGGAAAAGCTAATGTAGTAGCCGACGCCTTGAGCCGAAAGGTTTATGAGAACCCGAACCGAGGAATTTTAACACGTATAGAAGTCGTCTCGAGCATCATCGAAAGAATCAAGAATGCCCAACGAGAGGTTATGGGAAAAGATGAGTTAAGACAAGAACGGTTAGGCAAAAACCAAAATTTTCTTGAAAATGCACAAGGGTTGAAGACCGTAGGTGGTCGTATTTGGGTTCCTAAGTTCGGTGGCATCCGGAAGGAGTTGTTGTATGATGTGCACAAGTCAAAGTATTCGATTCACCCGGGAAGTACAAAGACGTACCAAGATATGAAACGGGTTTATTGGTGGCCCGGAATGAAGGCGAGAGTGGCCAAGTATATCTCTAAGTGTGCCACGTGTGCACAAGTGAAAGCCAAGCATCAAGTACCGTATGGGGTAGCTCAATCATTGGTTGTACCGGCCGGAAAGTGGGAAGACATAACTATGGATTTCATAGTACGGCTACCGAAGACGAGTAGGGGTCACGATGCCATTTGGGTCATAGTTGACCGGTTGACCAAGAGTGCGTTATTTTTAGCCATTCGGGAAACGTTGCCACTTGAGAAATTGGCTAAGTTGTATGTTTATGAGGTGGTTCGACTCCACGGGGTTCCGTTATCGATTGTGTCCGATAGAGACGCGAGGTTTACCTCGAGGTTTTGGCGATCTTTACAAGAAGAGTTGGGTACAAAGTTGCGGTTGAGCACGGCTTATCACCCGCAAACCGACGGTCAAAGTGAAAGAATGATTCGAACGGTTGAAGACATGTTGAGATCGTGTGTGTTAGACTTCGGTGGTAAATGGGATGAACATTTACCGTTAGTCGAGTTCTCGTATAATAATAGCTATCACTCGACTATTAAGATGCCGCCTTATGAGGCGTTGTATGGAAGAAAATGTAGAACTCCATCTTGTTGGTTGGAAGCGGGAGAGACGAAACTCACGGGTCCCGAGATCGTGAGAGTGACCAATGAAAAGATCGGTATTATTCAAACCAACATGAAAGTCGCCAAGATAGACAACGAAGTTATTCGGGTTTGAAGAAAAGGTCGTACGACTTGGATGTCGGTGATATGGTCATGTTGAAAGTGTCACCTTGGAAGGGTGTGATGCGGTTTGGTAAGAAGGGAAAGTTAAGTCCAAGGTATGTTGGACCGTTTAAAATATTGAAACGGGTCGGGCTTCAAGCTTTTAAGTTGGAACTTCCACCCGAGCTTCAAGGTGTGCATGACACCTTTCACGTAAGTTATCTGAAAAAGTTTGTCGGGGAAGTCGAAAATATTATTCCGTTGCCAGAGTTGCGGGTTGACGGCCCGAACCGGTTGATCGAGGAGCCCGAGGCTATATTAGAAACGAAAACAAAGAAGCTTCGGAATAAGGAGATCTAGTTGGTGTTGGTCAAGTGGAAACATTCACTTGGTCCGAATTTGACTTGGGAAGTCAAGGACGAGATTCGGAAGAGGTACCCGGATTTCGTGAACTATGATGAGATTCCGAGGACGGAATCTTCTTAAGGGGTAGATAGTTGTAACGACCCGAAATTTGTAAATAAATAAATTGTACAAAAATATGATAATTAAGGATAAATCGTTTAAAGAACGTAGGAATTGGTTTCGCGTCGTTTGGAGACCGTATGAAGAAGTTATGGGCGAAACCGGGTCGAGACAAAGTTGAAAAAGTGCAGCCTGGCTGCATGAGAAGTTCACGACGCGAAGTAGTTCGCGTTCGTGAAGTCGGGCCAAGGAGTTTGGCTATGAGGCGCGAAGTAGTTCGCGATGAGATAACGATCGCTAAGTATGCGTACGACATGCAGAGTTAGCGATGCGAACTAGTTCGCGTCGTGAAGTCCGGTCGTCTGCAATAAATTCGGGTTTTAGCTGATTAAATGCAAAACCAAAACCCTAGTTTTCCCCTTGGCGATTTTCGAGCATAGTGGCTGATCTTGGGTGATTTTTTCTCAAAACTTTGGTTGATTTCATTCCTAAGTGAAGATTAAAGGCTTCCGGTGAAGTCTTGGAGTTTGACCGAATTGTTGGAACGAGGAAACCGGCGGAAAGAATACGGTTGGATCACTAGATTGCTAAGGTGAGTACGTGTGGACTTTATCGAGTACATAGCCCTTGAAATACATATTTATACTTGTGTTACGGTCTAATTGCTTAATTGAGTAGACTTATAGTTGTTTAGTTAGTTATGAATTATTGAATAATATTTAACTAACTGGTTTGATGATTAATGTGATAGCCGAGAACTAGATTGACATAACCTTTGAGTTATGGTGAGAACGAGATGACGTGATGCTAGTTAGTTCGGGGGCAACCCGATAACTAGACATGGTGGTGTTTCTAACTAGTTCGGGGGCAACCCGATAGTTAGATAGGATAGTGTTTCTAGCTAGTTCGGGGGCAACCCGATAGTTGGATTTATGGGTGCTTATAGCTAGTTCGGGGGCAACCCGATAGTTAGGCACGTTAGTATTGCTAGTTAGCTCGGGGGCAACCCGATAACTAGATATGTGTTGCTAGGAAAGCAAGGTTTGGAGTCACCATAGAGTGACTATATAGATAGACGAAACTACTTGTTTGTTGTTTACTTGTTTAAACGATTATTATCATTACTGGGTCTAAACCCATGTAGCCCACGAGACGTTTTGTCTCACGTACTCCTTGTTTGTTTTGCCATGTACTCAGGTTCGGGATCGAAGGCTTAGGTACGCATGGATAGAGATGCGGGGCCTAGAGTAGAAGAACATTAGATTGGATTTATGCTTAGCTTTGGTTATGATCTATTTTGTAACACCAAACTTTATACTCTGATTTTCATACCAAAGGTTTTTGTAAATCCATATTTTTTGAATAGTTCTTCTATTTATGAAAAATGATTTATTTTGGGCAAATGTTTTGTATTAAAATTTGAGGTGTTACAATACCAAGCCTGCGTATTTTATGAATTCATTCCTTATATTGCCATAAATTCGAATGGAATTCAACAGATTACCAAAATTAATCCGAATAATATTTAAAGTATATTTAAAAACTTCCTAATCTACCGGAGTTATTTTTATTTAAAATATATTATATTGAATGAGTTATTTACGAATTCATGTGGCATATGAGGTGGCATTGGGAGCCAATGGAGATGTTTTAAAGTGATGAGTTGACAAAGAAAAATCAAATCCAAGCCTCATATATAGAGGAAGATTGACATAATTTGCAAATCCAGGTTTATAAATTCATTGTGAAACAAAGAAAACATTAAATGAATTAGTATAAATTCATAGCGAAACAAATAAATGAAAGAGTAAATTACATGAACAGTCCCTGTGGTTTGACATGAGTTTTAAATTTGGTCCCTAAGTTTCAGAAATTACACTTGTAGTCATTGTGGTTTGGACTTCGTATTGATTTTGGTCCCTAACGCTAACTGCCGTTAAAAAAAGCTGTTAAATCTATGCATGTGCAAAGTACATGGGGGTAATTTGATCCTTTTACCCTCCTTATCATCTTCATCTTCCTCATCATCACCATTAACAGAGAATCCAAGATTTGTCTTCTTCTCCACTGAGCTATCTTCTTCTCCGGCGAGCCATCCCCCTCCATCTTCTTCTCCGGCTAGCTCTTTGGTCACCACCACCGCCCATGAATCTGACTCGAAACCTTTTAAAATAGCCTCCTTCCGTAATTAAGACAGAGTTGATACACAATTTGAACAACTTCGATGAAGATCAGTGATTGATGTTGTGCAATGGTTGCTGACCCAAAAAAAAAGAGACAAGGATGTAATTATGCATACATACAAAGTTGATTGTAAAACAATTACCAATATATGTGTTCTGTTCATCGGTGTAAGAATCTGCCTCCTCTATTTTTATCGAAGACTCAAGACTGCGATACCCCTATTTACTAAGTAACATTTTTATTAAGTTAAGTCTTTTTTTGTAATGGGAAAAGACGATTCTCTTAAAAATGATAACCTTGACCAAGTGCTTTCATGGTTATCTCCTCCGTCTGTTCTTCACGAACAGAGGGTGCTGAAAGAGGAGGGTTTATTTTGCCGGATTTAAACATGCTAGCAAGTGATGAAATTATATAGTTTTGAAAGAAAATTAAGATTAGGAAAGATGGAGGCGGTGGATGGATGTATGCGGCGGTGGTGACCAAAGTGCTCGCCGGAGAAGAAGATGAAGGGGGATGGCTTGCCAAAGAAGAAGATAGCTCTGTGGTGAAGAAGACAAATCTTGGATTTTCTGTTAATGGTGATGATGAGGAAGATGAAGATGATGAGGAGGGTAAAAGGACTAAATCCCCCCATGTGCTTTGCACATGCCTAGAATTAACAACTTTTTTTAACGACAGTTAGCGTTAGAGACCAAAATCAATACAAAGTCTAAACCACAGTGCCTATGTATGTAATTTCTAAAACTTAGGGACCAAATTCAAAACTCATGTCAAACCACAGGGACTATCCGTGTAATTTACTCTAAAGTTGTTGGACAATAAAAACATCATAGTTGCAGGTGCGGCTGTTGCCGCTATGTGAATCGAACATAATATGTATACGTATATGTAGAGATGAATGAGATAATATCTAGGTTTAAGGGTAAATTGGTATATGGTATTGTTTTAATTAGTTCCAAAAAATCTTCCATCTAAATCTTCCCAACATTGGGAGGAAGTTTAGAAAGGAAATATTTAAAAAAAGTTCTTCTCTTATCTCTTTTTTTTTCTCCTAAAAATTTTTAAGAAACACAAATTTCTTTTGATTTTTCTCTACATCTTTTCTCTTCTCTCAAAATCTTAACTAGGGAACACAGCGTAAAGCCGTAAAGTGATGCATAGAAGGCGCAACTTTAAGTTATTTTTGGAAAAACTCATGTTGAGACTTGAGAGTCACTTTGAAGAGAAAGGGTGATTTTCAAATTTGGACCAAATGAAATAAAATTTCCCTTAGAATATACTTAAGTTTTAAATCTTCTTAAATACACCGTGCAACTCCACTAGAACGCCGCCACGTGTCCGAGTTAGTGATGCTCAAATAGTTACTAATGCTCGTTAATAATGCTCAACCTTGTTTCACTGCTCGTTAATACTGCCAAACCTTGTTACCACTGCTCGTTAAGACTGTTCACCACTTAGTGCTGCTCCGTTAATACTGCTCGTTAGTACTGCTCCCAGTTAGTGCTGCTCGTTAGTGCTGCTCCCAGTTAGTGCTGCTCAAGTCTCCCAAGTCGCACGGGGTATTTTGAAAAGATTGAAATCTATCATTCTTAAATGGAAGTCTCTCACCTAAACTTGTCTAAATTGGTAATTAATTAGAAGAGAAATAAGAAATTATGCATTGTGAGGAAAAACTATGTTACACTTACTACGATAAACAACCGTTTTACTTTTCCTATATTTATGGTTAAGAATGCCTCTCAAGATTGATCATTTGACTTAAATGAAATTAGTTGATGACATGGAAAAAAGCAAGAAAATACATTGACTTAGTTGTTGGTACCATATCCCGGACTAACTATTATTAACTAGGAACCCAAATTTTTTAGCATAGTGGTATTGGTAAAAAAGATAAGATGTTGTCTAAGGCTTAACCCATAGGTCATGGGTTCAAGTCCCATCGTGGACAAATGGTGTGGTTTATTCCCTATAGGTGGAGGGTTCGAGGGAAAACATATGGACCCTTGTGGATATCATAGTCTAGACTCGAACCACTAATTTAATAACTGTCTGCTAAAAAAAAGGATTTTATTGCTTGTGTATTGTACCGAGGTTAAATTCTTATTACCTTTCAATTTCTTGAGCTATTTTTCTAAAGTTATGGTTTCATGATGGATACGATTGGCATTTGGTTTACGTTTGGGTATCATGATTTTATGCAAGTACTTTTTAGCCGTTCAGGTTAAATATATATGTTTTGTCTGTTCAATACTTTAAACATAGTTTTATGGGTTATGAATTTAAAAATAATAATAAAAAAGTTAAGTTATGCGTGCACCTTTGGATTCTTGAAATACAAAATGCCAAATATTGAAGCTAATTTGCTTTATTCCGTTTCTATTTTGACTCCATCTCATAAGACAACCAGAATCAAACATTCTATATTTCTATACTTCAAAATTATCGTTTTGAAGGAAGCATCGTTGGGATTATAACTTTACCAATCACACCCCTAAGAAAATACTTATTTGTAAAAATAGTCCATCTAGCCAAAAGGCTGAAATATAGATTATAACTCACAGATTTGAACTTTCTAGTTAACATTTACAAAATTAGCAGATGATAGTTCAGAAATGACAATGTTAATGATTAGACCACATATATTACAAGTAAATGTCGACCACCCCACAAAAGCCTGTCATAAACGGGAATCCCATATTTTTTTTAAACTATGTAAATATTTGAAAAGACTAATGCATATATAGTCATCGTATGATTGAAATATACTGAAGTTTTTATTGGTTTATTTACAATCTTCATAATATACCGATTTTGATTTACAAGTAAATCATTAAATTTTAGATTGTTTAAGACCTTTACTACATTATGTGCAAACCAAATATTGTAATTTTAACTGAAATGAATGATGATATTTATTCTACATTGTGCACTTGCTTTATGCAACTACTACTATGGTATCGTATAGTGTGGTGGATAATAGTTTTCGCTAGAAAACATGTCTGTTCACATGTCGTCCTTGAACGGACGTAGATGCATGGTTGAATTTGGTATGGAGCATGTTGTGGTCTATGTCATTACTCAATTTTTCTCCCTACGACCGTAAACTAAATTTTATAGAATTTCTTTTGGTGTTATAGTGCTATAACTGGATTAAAATCTACCCATTACAACAAAAAACCTAAGTATTAGTCAGTAGTCCAAACCTCATGCGCAAACTAAAATCTAAACGAAATAAAAGACCTGAAAGCTTGTATTGTGGATTTCTTTTTCAACTTTTAGGTTTATGAAATGAGTAGTTGTCTAATAATTTTATGAAATTAGTAATTTGAGATTAATTGGTGTATATAATCAAACATGACGTTCATGTATTAGAGTCCCTTATGTTTTTTGTTTTGCGGATATATTATGAGCCACGCCAGGGAGGCTACCTCAGGGATCCGCAAGGGGTTGCAACCCCATTGATCCCATCTTTTTTATCCATGCAACTCTTGCAGTGATATTACTGCTAGTAGAATTTTCTAATTCTACCCCTTTCATTTTAAATTTGGAACATATTCTCTTTTGAATATACGTGTATAATGTGTGTTCGAAATTTTGCCCCGAAAGAAAATATGAATTGTTAAAAAGTTATGTAATAACAACTAAGCATTTACTTGTTTACATTAAAAAAGCAACATAGTTTAGTACACCAACAATTTTAAGATTATATCCAGTGGCGGACTCAGGAAATAATTTGAGGGGTTGCACAATATTTTACTCATACTATACAAAAAACATAATTTTTTTAAAGTACGATATATTAAAAATAATGACTATAAATTACATTCTAAAGTTGACCTCTTCATTCTTTCATTTTCTAAAAACGGTTGATTATATTTTCAAATATATAATCTAAAAAACTTTTTTTTTCCTACTGCACAAATCAACGTTTGATTCAAAAAATCATCACCCATTTTATTCCGCAAATCGGCTTTTAGAAGCTTCATTGCAGAAAAGCATCTTTCAACTGTTGCAATTGAAACCGGCAAAACTAAAACCAACTTTAATAACCTATGTACCAAAGGGAAAGAATGGTGTTTTCCTGGTTCCACCATTAAGCGAGAGAGATCAGTTATTCCATTCAAGTTAGCAAATCTGTCATCGTGTAGAGTGATAATAGAACTCAAGTTGACAAAAAAGATATACCCTTTTAGAATCAATAAAATCATCTGGGTACATCTCACTTAATTTCAACAACTTAGTTTTATCAAAACTTAGAAAAATAATCACAAGGACTCAAAGCCGCCATGTTTTCTAGCAATTTAGTGCTTACCTCGCTACTGGTCCCCGAATTCTTGAATTTGCATATCCAAAATCGTATTAAAAATCTCAACTTCAAAATTATGTTGATTAGTAATCTTAGTCCTACGATTTCTTAGAGTAACATAATATTCCTTCATATCCAATGTCATAATATTATGCATTTGAAATAAAGTATATACTTTCTTTAAAATTGAATCAACCCCAACATTTCTTAAAGTTTGCAATGATTTCTTTGCTACTCTTACCAATGAAGACGTTTCTAATATATTTTGATCTTTTTTTGTTGGAATTTAATTATATTCTTCTTAAATTATCTTTTTAATAAATATTTAAATATAACATATAGTAATATTTTGTTTTACTACATAAAAATATTCTTTACACTTTTTTCTTAGGGGTGTCTGTACACTAAAAAGAAAATTTTAAGGGGTTGCCCATTTTTTCTTAGGGGTGTCCCTACACTATAAAAAATAATAATAACATCAATTCAAAAAAATTGAGGGGTTGCCCGGATAACCCCATGCACCATACTAGGTCCTCCCCTGATTATATCGATAATTTGTTATACGGATTTGTTTTATATATCTATGTCACTAAATGAGCAAACAATATGTCATTTATAATACGAGGACCACGAAAGTGACACAGTCACACAGCTGCCTACCTCTTTAATTTTCATGTTTTCCTTCTACCTACGTCATTCTTTATTTACTACTTTGTTATTATTTTTTTTCTTATGAAAAATGATGTAAACAAACTACTTTATGAAAAATTATACAAAAACACAATAAATTACTTATAAAAAATGACGTAAAGACATAAATAAATCACTTAATTCGTTAAAGGCCGGACACGTGATTTTTTTCTTCATATACAACTTTTAATTTCACCACTTGTTTTGATCTTTATTTTAAGTTGTTTTTTAGGTATATAAATTAAGTTTTTTTAACGGCAAGTTAGTAAGTTAGTAGTTTGATATATGCAATTACATCTAAGCAGACAATATGCATTTCTCGAACCTATCTCCTTTTTTTTAAGAGAATAAACTTTACCTCTTTTTTTATCTCCTAAGAAATGCTTTTAACAAATCTTAAGCCCAAGACCTCTTGAAAACAAATCCTTAAAGTAACTCTTGATTACTAATTAATCTAGATCAATTGATTAGGTATATAAATTAAATTGGTATATCATTTTTGTTCTATTTTTATATTTTGTAATAAATGCCGTCTCCAACAATTCTAACAACTTCTATTTTGGGATCATCTCTGAATTAAAAGTTTAATATCTATTAATACATAAATCCAAAATTATTATTTCATTCAGTTATATAGCGGTCATGTATTATTATTCAAAACATATATTTTGTCCTAATATATGTGTTAAGACAAAATCTATATTATTAAGATGGATAGATTACAAGATGCATACATAAGATTTCAAGTTAAGAGGGCTTTTAAATATTAAACTATTACTAGGAAAAAAACATTAAGTTATATATCAAATTAAACATACAATAATACATCTTTTGGGGAAATTTTCAGTTAAAGTTTATTGGGCATAAAAGACCGCTTCGAACTGAGAGTCCGTAATTATTAATTGAGACTTCAGTTTTTATCAAATTAGCGTCACGTCAGTTGCCATTTTAACTAACGCTTAAGTGTCATACTTATGCCAAGAATATAACTTCACTTAATATTTTCTACCTCAAATACACACACAATACCCACAAAATATCCCCTTTCCTTCTCTTGAGACGTTGCCAAACCAAAACTATTTCACCAACACTATAAACGACACCACGGTGCCAATGGTGTCAGTAAACCAAAGCTCTCCACTTCCAATCGAAGTCTACTATTGGCACGAGTATTAAATTATCCCATTTGGTTTCTTTTTTTTTTTCTTCAGAATAACATAATAGCACATGTGTTGAATTTTATACTAAACTAGTAGGTTTTTACCCCACGTGAAGCCGCAAGAATTTTTTCATATGATACCCAAAAGAACGTCTATTGGTATCCATACAACCATAAAATCGCATTTTTATTAATTTAGATACCATAAAAAATTTGATTGAATTTTATACTAAACTAGTAGATTTTTACCCCACGTGAAGCCGCAAGAATTTTTCATATGATACCTAAAAGAACGTCTACTGGTATCTGTACAACCATAAAATCGCATTTTTAATAATTTAGATATCATAAATAATTTGGGTGGTTAATATTACGTATCCTCAATAATAAATGGTTGTATTAGATAAACGTGTATATCAGATAAAATGATTTATTACAGATTGTATATATCACAAATTGATCTCGCTTTTGGATGTGTGGCGGCAGCACTCAGTTCAAATTCATAAGGGTCATATGCTTAACTTTAAAGATAGTCATATGCTTAACTTTAAAGATAAGTTGAAGACGCTCAAAGATAAATGTAAAGCTTGGTGGCTAGAGAAGAAGAATTTTCACCAGAGTGAGAGACGTAAGGTAGTGGAGGAAATTAACAAGATTGAGCAGAAGATGGAAAATGGTACGGTTTCTACTGAGGATCGTGAAGCCCGTTCGCGGGCTAAAATGTCGCTTTATAAGTTAGACGATAAAGAATGGCGCGATCTAGCGAAAAAAGCAAAGGTTAATTGGGGTATTGAAGGGGATGAGAATACGAAGTTCTTTCATGGGGTTATTAATAGCAAGAGGCGGTATTGGTTAATGCAAGGGGTTAAACATGAAGGGTCGTGGATTACTTCGCCGGCCGAATTAAAAGATGTATTCTTTAAATTCTTTCAGAAGAAATACAAACGGGTTCATGCAATTGAAGTAGCGAACCGTAGTGATAAGTTCAAAAGGCTTTCGGAGGATAGAATGCGTCTCCTGTCAACTCCGGTAACCATGTTAGAAGTGAAGCAAGCGGTGTGGAGCTGAGGGAATGATAAGTCTCCAGGACCGGACGAATTCTCCTTTGCCTTTGTAAAAAGGTTTTGGAAGATTATAAAAACTGACGTGTTTAATTTTGTGGTTGAATTTTTTTATACAGGTTTTCTGCCGTCAGGATGCAATGCCTCGTTTATAACACTCATTCCGAAGGTGCTTAACCCATTGGCGGTGACTGACTATCGGCCAATTAGTCTCATCGGACTTCAATATTAGATTATAGCTAAGGTGTTAGCTATTCGTCTAGCGGTAGTGGTAGACTCGATTGTTAGCCTGGAACAATCGGCGTTTATTAAAGGTCGTCAGATTCTAGATGACCCGTTAATTGTGAATGAGATGATGGCATGGTGTAAGAAAAGTAAGAAAAAAGCGATGTTTTTAAAAATTAATTTTGAAAAAGCATATGATTCCCTCAATTGGCAATTTTTGGATAAAATGATGGAGTTAATGGACTTTCCGGTTAAGTGGAGACGTTGGATTAAGGCGATTCTACACTCGTCGAAGGCGTCTGTTCTATTGAATGGGAATGCATCTAAGGAATTCAAGCTTGAAAGAGGTCTTAGACAAGGCGACCTGCTTTCGCCTTTCTTGTTTATTATTGCGATGGAAGGGCTTCATGTGGCGATGGATGAAGCCGTGTCCAGAAAGATGTTTCATGGTCTAAAGGTAAAACTAACGATTTGATTATTTCTCATTTGATGTATGCAGATGACGTTATTTTTACCCAGAGTGGTCATTGGAAAATATTCAAAGTCTCCTTATTTTATTGCATCATTTTTACATGGTCTCGGGTTTGAAGTTAAACTTGCATAAATCAAAGTTGTATGGTGTTGGGATCAATGAGGACGAGGTGAGTTATATGGCGGCTGTGGTTGGGGTGTGTAAAGATAAAATTCCATTTATATTTCTAGGTCTCTCGGTTGGAGCGTCAATGTCTCGGAAGAAGAATTGGGAGGGGTTGATTAACAGGTTCAAACATAAACTGTCAAGATGGAAAGCTAGTGCTTTATCTATCGGTGGGAGATCAATGCTTATTAAATCGGTTCTTGGTGGGTTAGGGGTATATTATCTCTCTTTGTATTTGATGCCGAGAAATGTGGGAAATATTTTGGAGCAATTGAGAGCCGTTTTCTTTTGGGGTGGTAGTGAAGATCGTAAGAAGATTCATTGGATTAAATGGGATGCGGTTTTGGCTTCTTTGGGTAATGGTGGTCTTAATATTGGTAGCTTAAATGCGTTCAATACGGCCCTTCTCTTGAAGTGGATTTGGAGATTCGTTACATGTTGTGGGTTAGAATGATCTCTATTCTTTATGGTAATGATGGTGGTTGTTTTTCTCGTTCCGCTCGGGGGTATGTAGGCCCGCAACCTTGGGCCCAAATTCTCAAAATGATCGATAAATTTCACTCACAAGGTATAAATCTTATGGGTAATTTGTCTAAAAGAGTGGGTAATGGTATGAATACATCATTCTAGAATGATATTTGGTTGTCTACCACTCCTCTAGCTGTCGAGTTTCCTAGGTTATATAGGTTGGAATCGATCAAATGTTGTACGGTGGCAGACAGGTTGGTTAACAATTCTGTCGTTTGGTCGTGGTCTCGGGTGATGGCGGGTGGTAGGTTGAATGCTCTAGTGTCGCAGCTGGGTACGGCTTTAAGTAATGTAGTGCTTAATGGAGATCGTGATCAGTGGAGGTGGGCTATCGACCCAAATGGTGCTTTTGAAGTAGGTTCGACGAGAAAATGGTTAGACGATTTGTTTCTTCCAAGTTCTGTTGTCGCGACACGTTGGAATAAATTAATTCCTCGTAAGGTTAACATTCTGTTCTGGAAGGTTAACTTGAATCGTATTCCGTCTAAGAGAATTTATTATTGCGGGGGGTTCAATTGGAAGACTTAAAATGTGATGTTTGTGGTTGTCCGGTGGAAGATAAAGACCATATATTTTTTGAGTTGTCAAGTGGCTAAAGATGTTTGGTTGGCGGTTGGTACTTGGTTGCAAGTTTTGGATCTTAGAGTTGATGGTTTGGACGATCTCTTATTTTCTTTGGATGCAGGTAGGGCGAGCGCAAAAGCTAAATGTATTTTGGAAGCGGTGTGTTTAACGGTTATTTGGATCCTTTGGAGGTTTAGAAATGCGATGATCTTCAAGAATGGGGACATGAGAAAGAGTTTGTTGGTTGACACGGTAAAGGAAGTTTCTTTTAATTGGATTTGTAATCGTAATAATATGTTTAGAGTTTCTTGGTTAGAATGGCTCATTATGCCTTGTAATTGTTGACGTTTGGTTGTTCTTGTTTTTTGCTAGTTTGTGAATGAAAGCCGTTTCCAACAAAAATAGATAAAAGTCAATAAACAATCAGAAAAAAATGACAAACAAAAAGTTAGAACACTGTTCATTTGGTCAAATAAGGATAGGAAATGTTATTAAGAAATGAGAAATTAGGAGAGTTAATGTTAAAGTGGGCTTAGGCCCAGTTCAGATAGACAATCCGTATCTCTAAATTGGGCCCAAAATTCTAGTGGAATTATACTTGAGACATACAAGTACTAAAATTGATTTGCCTTGGCTTATTCATAAGAGAAATGGTATCGGCAAACATAAATATCTGATACAATACTTAAAATCAAATAATCACTATCACAAGGTCATGTTGGCTTATAAATAAATATCTGATATAAGCCAAAAAATCAAACGTTACAATAAGCTGATGCTGATGTGAATATCTAGATGTACACAGGTGCTCGAATCATGCAAAATTACTAGAATACCCTCAAATACGTAAATGCAATCGTTCCAATTACTAAAAACATGTACATCTCATTGTTATAAGTTATAACACTCGAAACACATGTTTTTCACATCACAAACCCATAAAAACCAACCTTTGTAATAAGCATTTCAAATTATATACACTTTATGGAGTGAGGGTATAAATGTCATAAGAAACCAACAAAACAAACATGGTCAGGTGAATCCCTTAGTTTCATCTATATACTAAAATCAATGAAAGAACAAGAGTTTGTTTTGTTAGTTACTTCTTCTCATCCCCATACCCTAATTTTCACTGCAACAGTAACTGTTCTTCATCTTTCTGCAACTCACTCAATCTTCTTTTAGCAAAAACAGTGACCACAACAGTCGTCGCTATAGTTAACAGAAACCCAAAAACCGTACAAAGGATTTGTGGTGCAGAAAGTGATCGTTGATCATCTGAAGCATCTGCTATAGTTCTTATCATTATACCCCTACAATAATTATATCATAATCATCAATAACTAACAATATATATTCTTTTATTACATTTTTTTAACCCAATAAAAACCCGGCTTTTAATCGATTAATTTGAAATGCATGTAAAACTTACGTGAAAATAGCAACGAAAATCTCGGGCACCATTCCGACCAAAGTGCCCAACAAATAGGGACCAAATTTAACATCCGTCGCCACAGCACAATAATTGTACACCATATATGGAAACGGTGAAATCCTCAATAATGCAACTGCTCTAAACTGATTAAACCAATTTCCTTCACCTGCTAATTTCAAAATTGAAGCTTTCTTTGGATACCTTTCTAACCACCCCTGTATGATCACAGTAATTGAGAATTAAACTAATATAATTAAGCAAAATGTGTGATTTAATGTTTAATTGTCGTAAACTTACTTGAATTTTGTGGTAAAATAAGGAACCGATAAAATAAGGAAGTGAGGTGCCAATGGTGACTCCGGTGATGATCAAAAGAAACCCGAAGCCATAACCAAAACTCATTCCGGCCACCCACATTGACGGTGTAGATGGTATAAAAATTGTCGGGAATAATGCAACTGTAGCGAATATTAGAACTGCTAACACTGGTTTGCTGAAAGTTTCTGTTTCCCAATTCAAAATCGGGATAACCTCCTGAAACAATTGAAATAGTTTAATTGGATCCAGTGTTCAGTAGACTCAATTGAATCAAAAATTGATAGAATTAGATAAGAGCCATTTCAATTAGGGTTCTTATATAAGAAGCAAATTAGGGGTTTTTTTGAAGAGAGGGAAATAACTCAATTACGGTTAGTGAGTGATATATTTATACTATCAATAATCAAATAAGAACAGTTTGCTAATAATATAATGAATTGAACATACCTTATTCATTAAAAAAGGCCCAATCCATAGAAAGAAGCAAACCCCCAAAACAGCCAAAAAGATAAACACAAGAACAAGCTTTAACCACCACCAAATCGAACACCAAAAGCTAACACCGACACTACTACAGCCACTCGCCGACGAAGATGACGGCAAGGAACAACCGCCGCCACCTCCACCGCCGCCGAAACCCTCCGGTTCATTCAGAATTACATAATCATCCTTAGGATCTTCAATCGCGATCTTCAACAGTGTAACTACATCACTCTCTTCATACGTCATAATAAAAGAAAATTAAAATCGGAATCGCGGCAATTTTTAACAAAATTAACTTTACGACCGGAGGTTTTGCAAGTAGCCGTTAAAACTGTTCAGATCAAATTGAAACAAAAAGGGTGAATTATCTGAAACAGATCAAGGATTCAAGAGAAGAAAGGTAAGAAATCGGGGAAACAAAATCAATTCAAATAGATTGATTGATAAGGAGTTTAGATTACAAGGGAAATTGAAGAACTTTGAAGGTAAGGTCGGTGTTTATGGGAAAAATAGTGACTGGAACTCTCGGCTTCAGTTATTTAATCAAGAAGTTTCACCCAACTTGTTCTGTATAATAAGTAAAGAAAATGTCGACAAATAATTTTTATTAAAATTTGACCATACTATTTATTCATATTCATTTTCCAACATATTTAATAAGATGTATACATAATCTATTAATTTACTTTTTTATTATTATTTTGGATATTGATACATGTCTTAAATAATTAAAAATAATAGAAAGCAATATGATTACTCAAAATAAAATTTAAAGAGTAATTTTGTAATAACAGCTCTAGGTTGTTAACTTGTTATATTCTCCCCCAATTGTTTGTCAGGATCATTTTTTTTTTTAACTTTTTTAGTCATTTTGAAAATATTTATAAAATAAAATTTTAGAATCATAACCTCTAGAAATCATTTAGGAAGTGTTAATCTTTTACTACTAGCTGCCACCATATTTTTATTAATTAAATATGTATAATGATTAGAAGAAGAATCTTGGAACCTCAAAAACAACTACCAACTAAAGTCAATAAACCTGATATGATTGGGTATACATGTTTAAAGACTATAGTTTTCATATTAATAGCTATTTAGTTGACGTACTAATCATTTATTTGATGATTACACGAAATATTCTAAAGGCATCTTGAAGAACGACATAATATATAGAACCCCGATGATTGAATAGAAATGTTAGGGCAAATTCAAGAAAAAGAGGTATGACAATATACCAAAAGATTTGATATAAAAGCCAATAATGAATTTACATATTAGTGGTATAATTAATGTCGTATAATTGGCCTACTGGACTCACGAGCTACTTGTGATCTATTTGAAGATATTCAAAAACGACTTGGTTTAAGTCTAACTTGAAGTACTCTAGTACCATAATATTTCTTTCTTATAGAACTCTCGAGCCTTATTAGATACTCCCTCTGTCCCTTAATAAAGTTTCCATTTGTGTTGGGCACAACATTTTAGGAGATAGTTAGTGGTGGGGTATTTGGTATTACTTTTGATTAAAATATAAGGTTTGATTGGAGAGAGAAAGTGTTTTAAGAGATAGTTAGTGGTGAAAATATTGGTAATAATATTATTATATTAAGTGGGCCCCTTATGTTTGAGAAATGAGAACTTTATTTAGGGACAAAATTTGAAGCCAAAATGAGAATTTTATTTAGGGACGGAGGGAGTACATGTTATTATATGTATAAAATATTAAACGAATAAATATTATCGACGTAAAATTAATTTGGTAAAACTAAATGGTCATATTTGTGTGATTTTAATTTGCCAAAGATTGAAATGTTAGGCGATCACTCTGATGTGATAGGTAACGTAATGACAGCCAGTAGAGTTGGGTGATTTGACATGAGACGCGTATGAGATTGAGCTGACAAGCATTACCAACCAACTTTCCAAGGTTAGAGCATCTTTAATGGTAGCTTTTTTAATAGCTTATTACTATCATAATAAATCTTTTAATGACTTTTTACCATTGGAATAACAGGCTTTTTTAAACGTTTATTGGAAAGACTTCTTTTCTACTAAGCTTTTAACCTACTTTCAATGTTTGTCTCTTTTAGTCCCCCATCTTTAATATTTTTCATTTTAAACTTTAGATACTTCCTCCGTATCAAAATAAGTGACATAAATTGCCGTACACGTTTTTTAGGTAAAAAATTAAAGTAGATATTAAAATATATTAAAGTACATAGTTAGTGGGGAATGGGTCCCACTTTTCTTGAATAAAGTGATATTAATGAGTTTTAAAAGTAAAAGTAAGGGTATAAGAGTAATTTCACTCTATTAAAGTGGATAGTTAGTGGATATGAGTCCCACTATTTTTACCAAATGATTAAAATTTTCAAAGTGTGTCACTTATTTTGATACACCCCAAAATGAAAAGTGTATCACTTATTTTGATACGGAGGAAGTATATTGTACATAAATTCTTTATTATACTTTTATTAGTTAATAAATAAATTATATAATATTTAATGTCGATTATTATAATATATTTGTTTGAGATATTTTATAAAATATTATACTTAGTAAGATGCTATAAAAGGGTATTTATAAAATATTTAAGATAATTAAAGCTAAATTAGAAATATTGTAGAGAAAAGCTTTTAGAAAGGTTAACCATTGGAGATGCTATTTATGTAAAGCTTTTTGGTTAGTAGATTGTTGATGTGGCAAAAATAAAAAGCTATTGTGAGGTTAACCATTAGGGATGCTCTTACATAACATGAATGGATGATACTGGGAATTGACAAATTGACACGTACAGTTTCTTTTAAATTTAATGCGATTTTTATAGTAATAATTTTTATAACTTTTATATGGTTATACAAACTTATACTCTGTATCACAATAAGTGATACATTTTTTATTTACGGGTATTACATAATAAGTGATATACTTCAAAAGTTATTTTTTTGGCAAAAATGTGAGATCCAACCTTCACTAACTATATACGGAGTATTTTAATAAAACAAAATTACCCTTACACCCTTACTTATACTTTTAAAACTAATTAATATCACTTTATTTAAGAAAAGTGAGACTTATCATCCACTAACTATCTACTTTAATATATTTTAACCTCTACTTTAATCTTTTGCCTCAAAAATCGTGAAAGCTCAAATGTATCACTTATTGTGATACGGAGGATGTATATATTACCTTCATATCAAAATAAGTTATACACTTCTATTTATAGGTGGATCAAAATAAGACTATTCTGGTCGGCCGTCGACTATTCTGAGCCGCCGTCGATAACCTGCGGGGTCGGGGGGAGGGTTGGGATCGCTCCTTAATCAGAGCAGCATGGGAAGATTGAAAACAATTGCGGATGCATCAGGGTGGTCGTGGAGGGTTAGAAATTCTGACAGATCCAATTCGAATGGGGTTTCTAAACCTATTTCTAATCCATATCATAAATCAGTGGAGCGAATTGCATCTTCTTTCTATATTACCAATTTCCCCAACAACGTGACTGAGAAATCATTATGGACGTGGTGCATGCAATTCGGTAATGTCGTTGATGCTTTTATTCCTAGAAAATTGTCGAAATTTGGTAAAAGGTTCGGTTTTATTAGGTTCCTAGGCATTCAAAACGATGAAAATTTTGCCCGAAAACTTTCTGAACAGTGGATGGATTCGTACCATATCTACGTTTCAGTGGCTAGGTTCAATAGAAACAAGTTAGTTAATAGTGCAGAGAAGACCGATCATATCTCTAAACCGGCACAAAAGAACCAGTCGTCATATGCTAGCGTGGTTGCGGGTTCGGGTGTCAAAGGTAAGGAGGAAGGGGTATTGAATATCGATGAAAAGAAAACAATTGTGTTGAAAGACACTGATTTGGTTTCAATTGAAAACTCGGAATTGGTGGTTATTGCAAAGGTTCGCGAAATAGGGTTCTTGCCCCAACTATACGTAATTCTTGAGAATGAGGGTTTTCAGGATGTTGATATTCATCATATCGGTGGGTACTGGGCGTGGATTGAATTCCGGTCGGTCAAAGCATGTGTTCGGTTTAAGAATACAAATCTAAAAAATTATTTTGCTCATGTTCAACACGTAACGAGCAACTTTGTGGTTGATGAAAGAATAGTTTGGATTGAAGTTGATGGCCTCCCATTATGTGCATGGGACTCCGACGTGTACAAAAAGATAGGGGGCCTTTGGGGGAAATTCTTGTTCTTTGATGAACATGACGGGAATCCTAGCAGAGGTAAATTGTGTATTAGTACTAATGCAAAGATGATTATAGCCGAAAATATTAATGTTGAAGTGGAAGAGGTGATTTATGAGGTTAGAATCAGAGAAACGGAAATTTGGAAGGTTATGATCAATAAACTTATAAATGTTTCGGAATCCAATTTTAGTGAAGAGGAGGAGGAAGAAGTTTCCTCTTTAAATGATTTTTTGCAAAACAATGAAAATGTTGAAAAAGTGGTGACTAACGAACAAACAGTTGAGGATAAAGAAGGTGCCAATGGTGAAAATCTTGGTGGTAAAAGTGACAATGAACAAGGGGTTGTAGAGGAGGTAATCGAAAGGGTGGGAGAGGATGATACCGGTACTCCGGAGCAGAGTGGGGTTCCGACTCCGTTTCCAGTGTTTACGAGTCAGCTTCAAAACAGTAACGATTTGGATCATGATTTGGGTTCTGTTAGCTGTCCCCCAGGGTTTGAAAATTGTGATCGTTGGATGCATAAACAAGGGTCGGTTAGTTTTGATTCCTCTTCATGTGACACGTGGTTTGGTCATAAGAAAAGTAAAAAGAAATCTAAAGAAGTTCAAGATGGTATGGGCGCGTTTGTTGTTACTAATGAATGTAATGTCCATTAATGTTAGAGGAATCGGAGACGTGGAGAAGAGGAAGTGGATTAAAAAATTATGCTTTCAGAATGGGGTTTCGTTTGTAGGTGTGCAAGAAACGTTAATGACAAAAGTTGATTTATTTAAAATTAAAGCTTTATGGGGTAATTATCATTTTGAGTTTGCATGTAGTACAGCTCGTGGTCACTCCGGTGGCATCGTTTCTATTTGGGATCCGGCGGCTTTTGAGAAAGTGAACATCCATTGTGGGGTTAATTTCGTTATCGTTGAAGGTAGATGGATGGGTATTCAAGGCTACGTGTATATGGTTAACGTGTATGCCCCTCAAGATGTAGAAGGTAGACGGGGGTTATGGGAGGAGATTACTTCGTTCCTTTTAGACAAAGAAGGTATCTTTATTATTTTTGGTGATTTTAATGAGGTCCGGTGTGAAGAAGAAAGATTTGGTTCGGTTTTCAATGAACAAGGGGCGAGATTTTTTAATCAGTTCATTGATAATAACGGGTTAATAGATCTTCCAATTGGTGGCCGGAAGTTTACTTGGATGAATAAGTTTGCTTCCAAGATGAGCAAACTTGATAGATTCCTTATCTCGGATAATCTGTTTCAGCTTCGTCCCGATCTTAAGGTGTTAGCTTTGGAGCGTAATTTGTCTGATCATGTTCCAATATTATTGTTCTCGAAAAAAGTGGATTTTGGTCCGGTGCCTTTCCGAATTGCGCACTCTTGGTTAGAGATTGAAGACTTTAATGAGGTGATTAGTAGTTCTTGTGCCGAATATTGTAAAGTCGGTAAGTCTCATATTGTGAATCTTAAGAATAAGTTAAAGTTGATTAAAAATAATTGTAAAAGATGGAATGCGGACAGGAAAGAAGCGGTAGTTATTCGGAAGATTTGGTTACGGAGTCATATTGATGATATGGATACTAAAATTGATAATGGGGCCGCATCGGGTGAGGAAATAAAACAACGAATTGAGTGGTTAAAAGAGCTAAACTCGATAGAAAGGAACGAGACTATCGATTTGCGGCAGAAATTGAAGTTGAAATGGGATGTTGAAGGCGATGAAAACTCGTCGTTTTATCATGGTTTACTTAATCAAAGAAGACGAACTCAAATGATCCAAGGTATTATGGAAGATGGTGAGTGGATAGTGGATCCCGGTAACATCAAGAATATTTTTTTGGATTTTTATAAAGATAAATTTAATAGAGTTGATATCACGGTTCCGAGTGTGGATCCCGATCGTTTTCTGCAGCTCAATGAAGTGGATGTGAATTATCTTGAAAAATCGTGTAGTATGGAAGAACTGAAGGATGCGGTTTGGAGTTGTGGGAGTGAAAAATCGCCGGGCCCCGATGGTATTACTTTTAAATTTATAAAACAGTTTTGGGATCTTTTAAAGCAAGATCTTTTGGATTCGGTTGTGGGATTTTTGACGACCGGTCATATTCCGGTTGGTTGTAATGCTTCTTTTATCACGTTAATTCCTAAAGTTCAAAATCCAGTTTTTGTGAAAGATTTTCGGCCGATATCTCTTATCGGGATCCAGTATAAAATTATAGCTAAATTGCTAGCTCTTCGGTTAGCTAAAGTGGTTGATAAATTGATAAGTAGTGAACAATCGGCGTTCATTAAGGGTCGTCAAATCCTTGATGGTCCGTTAATGATTAGTGAAATTATGGAATGGTACCGGTTTAAACGGAAGAAACTTCTTTTGTTTAAAGTTGATTTTGAGAAGGCTTATGATTCGTTAAGTTGGGATTATCTTGACTTTATTATGTCGAATCAAGGCTTTGGGTCGAAATGGAGGAATTGGATTCGGGAATGTCTCTCGTCATCGAGACTTTCGGTGCTTGTGAATGGTAGTCCAACGGAGGAATTTGTTATGGCTCGGGGTCTTCGTCAAGGTGATCCTTTATCGCCGTTTCTTTTTATATTAGCTATGGAGGGTCTTCATATTATGATTGAAGAAGCGGTTAGAAAGAATCGGTTAGTTGGGGCTTCCGTTGGTGATGGTAATATTCAAGTTTCTCATTTATTTTATGCGGATGACGTTATGTTCGTTTCGGATTGGAGTCAATCGAATGTGGAGGGTATTCTTGGTGTTTTATCGGATTTTCATTCTCACTCGGGCCTCAAAATTAATATCCTCAAGTCAAATATTTACGGTATCAACGTGACGGCGGAGGAACAGGAGGTTTTTTGTGCGGTTAATGGGTGTAGTAAAGGTGATTTGCCTTTTTCTTACCTTGGTATTCGTTTAGGTGCGAAACGAAGTGATCGAGTTTGGGAGGTTATTTGTGACAGAGTCCGTAACCGGCTTTCTAGGTGGAAGGCAAATATGCTTTCGATCGGTGGTAGGTTAACTTTAATTAAATCGGTGCTCGGTAGTTTGGCCATATATTGGATGTCGATATTTCGAACTCCTAAGATGATTATTAAGAAGTTGGAACAATTACGTGCACAATTTTTTTGGGGTTCTACTGATAAAGAAAAGAAGATGAGTTGGGTAAAGTGGGATTCGTGTTTGGCGGATAAAGATAAAGGTGGTCTAGGAGTTGCTAGTTTGGAAGCGTTAAATTTAGCCCTTTTGTACAAGTGGAGGTGGCGGTTTGTAAACGAATCAAGTGCTCTTTGGTGTCGAGTTATAAAAGCTTTGTACGGGGAAGAAGGCGGGTTTGCTCGGCTGTCCAACCCGCAATTCAAAAGAGGTATTTGGTTTCAAATTCTTGATTCGGTTAAATACTTACATAATAATAATATTATTGATACTAATGTTATCCAAAATTGTGTTGTGAGTGGTGATTCGATCAAGTTTTGGTTAGACACGTGGAAAGGTCATGCTCCGTTTGCTCAAAGATTTAATCGATTATATCGGTTAGAAATGAACTCGTTTTGTAAAGTTAGTGATAGATGGTGTAATGGGAGTTGGATTTTTAATTGGAGAAGAGGCATCCGAGGTGGGGTGGAGCAAGAACAATACGATGATTTAATGGGTCTTATTGGAGATATTTCTCTTAGTGAAGGTAGAGATAAAGTTGTTTGGAACTTGGGAGACCAAAATGATTTTACGGTTGGAGACACGAGAAGACATATAAATGCTTTTTTGTATCCGGGTGATTCGACGGAATTTATTTGGTATACCTCTATCCCGCTTAAAGTTAATATTTTTATGTGGAGGGTGTGTTTGGATAGGCTCCCAACTAGATACAATCTTTCTAGAAGAGGATGTGAAATTGAATCCTTATTGTGTCCGGTTTGTAATGTTTCGGCTGAGTCAATCTCGCATCTTCTCTTCTCTTGCTGTACTTCATCGCAAGTTTGGGGTACGGTTTTGAAGTGGTGCGATGTTGGGTCGTTTTGTGGTGGTTCGTACAGACAGTGGTGGGAATTCGGTGATAAGATTCCGATTAGCAACAATCGTCGGTTAAAGTTCAGGATCATTGGCTACACTACGTGTTGGGTTCTTTGGAGGTTTAGGAATTCGTTGCTTTTTGATAGTGGTAGTTTACGTTTAGCAGATTTGTTAGATAGTATTCGCTTATTTTCGTTTTCTTGGATCACCCATAGAAATCAAAAAATTAAGATTTCGTGGGTGGATTGGTTGAGGAATCCGTTGTATTGACTCTTTTTTAGTCTAGCTTTTTGCTAGATTCTAGTGAATATATGTTCGTGTGGAGGTCTTCGGGTGGGTGATGGCAATGCCGAAGCTCGTCCCGTTGCCTTCTTTTTGCTGTCCAAAAAAAAAAAAAAAAAGGTGGATCAAAATAAGTGATACATTCTTAAAATTTATCTTATTTGGTAAAAAGGTATAACTCACTCTCCACTAACTATTTACTTTAATACTACTTTATTTAAAAGAACTAAAATCTATTCTCCAGTAACTATCCACTTTAAGCTAATTTAACTCATCTCTTAATCTTTTACTTCAAAAACCGTGAATCCTCAAATGTCACTAATTTTGATACGGATATAGTTATAAATTATACTTCATTCGTTTCAAAATAAGTAATACATTTTGAATTTTACGGTTTTTAAGACAAAATATTATAATAAAGATTAATTAGATTAAACTGGATAGTTAGTGATGAATGAGTCTAACAAATTTTGGAAAACGTAAAATTAATAATGTTTAGAAGTAATAGTTAGTTAAATGAGTCATTTTATTATACTACCTCCGTATCAAAATAAGTGATACATTTGAGAAATTGCGGTTTTTGAGGCAAAAGATTGGAAAGTGATTTAAAATAGTATAAAGTGGATAGTTAGTGGATAATCGGACCCACTTCTTTTGGATGTAGTGAAATTAATGATGTTTAAAAGTAAAAGTAAGGGTAAAAGAGTAATTTTACTTTATTAAAGTAGATAGTTAGTGGAGAAGGGGTCCCACTTTTTTGCCAAATAAGGAAAGATTTTGAAGTGTATCACTTATTTTGTTCCACCCCTTTTAGGAAAGTGTATCACTTATTTTGATACGGAGGTAGTATTAAATGAGATAGTTAGTGATTGTGAGTCCTACTACCTTTTACCAAATAAGGTAAATTTTCAAAGTGTAATACTTATTTTAAAACACTCCAAAATAAAAAATATATCACTTATTTTGAACGAAAGAAGTTATTATTAAGTTATTATGTGTACTTTTAGTTTTTTACTAGCACTTCCCCTCTCAAGGATTCGTCTCGTCCAGCTTGTTGATGAGTTTATATGTTTTAATCTTTAACTTTCATATCTATATCACTGTAACTTAGAGCACAAAGTGTGGCCTTGATGTGTGTATGGAGCACACGTATTACTGATTGTAGCGGAATATAACAACAAGAACTGAAATACACAATTTAGGAAAGAAACAAAGGAAATGACATTGTTTTTGTATAGTTTTTGGTTTTAAGAAAGAACAAGAACATAATTGAAACGAACAAATAATGAAAGTAAAGGATAGATTAGCACCAAATCAAAGACCTATTAGATTGAATACCAGTGAAAGCAATCTAAGACCTATTAGATTGAGTTCGTGACAATTTAGATACGCGTTCTAAAATTATCAATGTTTTTGAGCAGCAACTCGATGAACACAAAGATGCTTCATTTTTCATTCATAATCATTATACTTCTTTTCTATTACAATGAAAAATTACTTAAATAAGCTTAAGGAACACCTAACAATAATTACTTCAAAAGAGTTACAAGAATGAAACTACTAATGCCTTTAAAATAGCCTTCTTAAAATGCTGCATTAAACTACCTCTTTAACAATAAATATACCTCCTTTGTTTTCCATGATTTCCATTATAACTTCTTTAGCATCCCATAACTCCCTCTTTAATAAACTTCTTGGTTAACAATGAATTAATCATCTCCCTTCGTGCAATAATCCATGGCCATAACATCCACTTATTAATTCTCCATCCATGCAATAATCCATGCCCACATTATGCATGTATCAGGTCTAATATTAAAGATTTAAATTAATGTTAAATGCAATATTTTCTTTTAAATATAAATTTAATATAAACCTTAAAATTACCATCATTCGTATTATCACCCAAAAAAAAACTCCAAACCACTAATTAATAATTTAATAAAATAAAATAAATAAAAAGACTTTTAATTCAGCGTTAAACCGACAGTGCCGGACATTTTGTGTGAGTTTGGCGCAAAGGCTGGTGTAGTTTGACGGTGTTGATACCCATTTAACGTGGCTATAACTTGCCATACCAACTACTCTTTTTATTTATGTTTTCTTTTGTATTCTCTTAGTTAATACTTCATAAAGAAAAAAGTAAAAGAAAACAAAGTTCTCTCCATAATTTCACATAAAAGCATTGTTGGGATATAAACTATCTATTACTGATGCTGCAGTTGATACTGACAAGGACTTGATGCTGCTACAAGACTTACTACTGATGGGGCAGAACTACAAGAAACACTACTGATCTTGGATATACTATTGACGATGGCAAATACTACTGATGTCTATATATGGTGCTGATCGTGTCCGAGATCTTAGTAGAGTTAGTTTAGAATGTATATCTTTTTGTAATTCTATTGTAATCTAGTCCTAGAATAACTAGGGTAAAAGTTTAGGCTTCAAGGACTATTATATATAGTTCCTTACGAATTGTAAACGTACGTGTGTATTGTCAATTACTAATATACATTGAAGCTTTTTGTGATAACTGTGTTCTTATTGTTCTTCATATAAATTACAGTTATTCATTGTTCTTAATTAATCAACATAGTGTTAATCCGCTGTAACTTCTATTGTTGAGTAGATCTGTGATTCAATAACTTATTGAGTTATTCGATCCTGACAAGTGGTATCAGAGCATTAAGGTTCTAGATCTACGAATTAAGGACATCAAAAAGTTTCGTACTTTCGAAACTAAAATTGTTAATCATGTCTGATAACAATGAAAGCACGCAGGCAAACAAGATCCCAATACTCACTCCCAACAACTTTGGGATGTGGAAAAACAGAATTAAGCAGTACATGCTTATTACTGATTATTCCATGTGGGAAGTTGTACTTGAAGGCAACAATGCCATTCCAATACAAATCACTAGCACATCAAGTGAAGCAGACAAGCTCAAGAGTGATAAGGAAAAGAAGGACATAGGCATTGAACTAAAGACATTAAGCATTATGTTACTTGCTATTCCCATTGACTATCAACATCTCTTTGTTGAATATGATGATGCTAAGAAACTGTGGCAGGCACTGGAGAAAAGGTTTGTTGGTACCAAAAGTACAAAAAGAAACATGAAGTCTGTCCTGAAGCAAGACTTCGAAAACTTCAAAGGGCAAAAGAGTGAATCTTTGTCACAAGTTTTAGATCGATTCAATAAACTTATTGGTGAACTCAATCAAGTTGAAGTTAAACCAGACAATGATGATGTCAACAGGAAGTTTCTCAGATCTCTTGGAGAAGAGTGGTCTATGTATACTGTGATATATAGACAAGGAGATGCATTGGAAGATAAAGAACTTGATGAACTCTACAATGAACTACGAATATTTGAATCTGAGATAAGTAAGAAAACTCCTAGTCTACCTTCAAACAATGCTGCTTTTGTGTCTAGTACGGGTACAAGTCAGGATGCTACATCTGGAAAGCATAAAAAAACTGAAGATATAGCAAGAGAATACTTCTTTACTAGTCATGTGCACACTGCACTGATTAGTGAAGACTTGGAACAAATCAATCCTGATGATCTGGAAGAGATGGATATAAAGTGGCAGATGACAATGCTGAGCTTGAAGACTAAAAGATTCCTTCAAAGAACTGGTAGACAGAATCTGAACTTCAACAAAGGTGAACGTGCTGGATTTGACAAAACCAAAGTCAAATGCTACAATTGTAGTAATTTTGGTCACTTTGCTAGAGAATGCCCTAGCAAAGATCAAAGATCAAGTTACAACAAGAACAATTCATCAAACTCAACTGCTCTTGTATCTCAAGCTTTCAAGCAGAAGAACATACTCAAAATCAAGCACTCATGGCCTTCACTGTATCTACTCTTGAGGTACATTCCAAATCTTGCACTCCTGAGTGCATTAAAGCATATAAAGAAGTAAAAAAACTTAATAAAGAAACTCTTGATGAGATGATTTTAAATAGAAACAGAAGAATAGAATTTAATGGTTGCATTGCTGATCTTGAAAATCAAATAAAAATCTATAAAAAAACTGATAAAAAATGCAAAGAAGAACTTTTACAAGCAACTTATGATAAAGAGCATGCTGAATTAATATGAAAAGAAACCTTAACCAAACTAGAAGAATGTCAATTAGAACTAGAACAAAATAAACTTACAATTAAGAAATTTGAATGAAGTTCTAGGATAATTGATGAACTAACTAGCAATCAAACTACTGAAAAAGTTGTTCATGGAGTTGGATATCATGCAGTCCCTCCACCATCAAATTTTATTCCTCCACTAAAATCAAGCTCAGAAAGAATATTAGATGAACTAAAAGTGGAAAGTCAAACTGACACAAGTAATGATTCATCTGATGATGAACACACCATTAAGTCAACTGATACAAGTTTTCACACCACACAAAGTCAAGAATCTCCTAAATACAATTCTGAAAATATACCCACCATATTAAGAAGGGGAAATCAAAGAAACTTTAATCAGTTAAAAGAACAAAGAAAGCCTGAAAGTGCTAAAACAACAAAATTAACCTGCTTAATTTGCAACAAAGTTAACCACTTAGCAAAGGACAACACTTCAATTCAATCAATTGCAAAGAATTTAAGGAATTTAAAGAAAGTAAAGAAAAATTAAAAGACCTTAAATTAAAAGGAGCCAAATCAAACCAAACCGATCAAAATCCACATGTTAATGTCCCCAAATTTGTAAGATCTGCTCAAAGATTTGTGCAAAATATCAGGCATGGAAGCCCAAAAAGAAGTAATTATTTTGAAAATAATCGAATGCAGAATCAATTTTCAAAACATTCAAAATTTTCAAACATCAGTAGTAACAATCAAAGATTTACTACTGATACTAGTGATTATCCTAAGAAGTCATCTCACCCAAATACTACTGGTACATCAGTAGTAAAATATTCAAAAGCAAAAAATCAGGGGGTACAAATTTAAATCAGTAGTAACTACAAACAACAGTAACAACAGAAAATTGAAAACCAACACTACTTCGAAAGTTCAAACTGTTAGAAAACTTTATTCTTCAAAGGATGAACCCAAGACAAAACAAGCTTGGGTTCCCAAAATGAACTAATCCATTTATTGTCGTGTAGAGCATCCAGATCCCTGAAGAAGGAAGAACATGTCATATTGATAGTGTTGGTTTTCAATTTCTTAGAGATTTCAAGTCCTTTGAAGGTGGATATGTTGCCTTTGGTGAAAATCCAAGAGGTGGTAGGATTACGGGTAAAGGTAGAGTATCAAATGCTAAGATTACACTTCATGATGTATTTTATGTTGCTGAGCTTAAATATAATCTGGTTAATGTCTCACAAGTATGTGATAAAAAGAACAAAATTCTTTTTACATATATAGAGTGCATCATTCTTTCTCCTGACTTTATTTTAGATGAAAAATATGTTGTTTTAAGAACCCCAAGGAGAAACAATGTGTATTGCCTGGATATAGGCGGATCAGCTGTTTTATATCCAAGGCAAACACAAATGAATCAGAACTCTGGCATAGAAGGATGTATCACACAAACTTTAAAAACATGAATAATTTAGTCTAAAAGAATCTGGTAGTTGGTTTACCTAAAAAAAGAATTCATGTGTGATCATCATTGTGTTGCATGCCTGAAAGGTAAACAACACAAGACTTCTCATAAGTCCAAAGCAACTAATTCTATTTCAAACCCTTTGCAGCTCTTACATATGGATCTATTTGGCCCTACAAATGTAATGAGTATTGGAAAGAAACAATACTGCTTAGTTATTACTGATGATTTTTTCCAGATATACTTGGGTATTTTTTCTCAGGACTAAAGATGAAACAAGTGAAATCATCAAGAACCTGATAATCAAACTTGAAAACACAAGAGATCTCATAGTGAAAGCCATTAGATGTGATAATGGCAAAGAATTTTAAAACGCTAATCTAATTTCTTTTTGTGATCTTAAAGGTATTGACAGGCAGTATAGCTCACCTAGAACTCCACAACAAAATGGTGTAGCTGAAAGAAGAAATAGAACCATCATTGAAGCTGCCAGATCCATGCTTGCAGACTCAAAATTACCAATAACATTTTGGGCTGAAGTTGTTAATACTGCTTGTTATGTGCAAAATAGAGTATTAATAGTTAAGCCACATTTTAAAACACCATATGAACTTTTTTTAAAATCATTTGGGTGCCCTTGTACAATTTTGATTACAAGAGAACAAATTGGTAAATTTGACTGCAAATCAGATGATGGAATCTTTGTAGGATACTCAACTCAAAGCAAAGCATACAGAGTATTTAACAAAAGGCTGAGGATCATTGAAGAAAGTGTGGATGTATCCTTCAATGAAAACTTAATGAATGAACAAGGAAATGGTCTAGATTGGTTATTCAATATTGATAATCTAACCAAATCTCTTGATTTTAGCTACAATTTTAATGCAGGTGAAACAAACAATCAATCACCACATGGTGGATCATCATCAATCAATGGTAGTCATAATCAAATGAAGTATATCCTTGTTAATACTGCCCCCACATTTAATACTGAGGACAATAGTAACTTGGATAACACAAACAATATTGATACCAGTAATAACTCAAATTCTCAAGATACTACTGACACCAGTAGTAATTCAGAGACTCAAAATAATAATGATGATTCAAACAATCCCGACGATCATACTAACACTGAATCACCTGATCTAAATGAAGATCAAGTTGATACTGATGTCAGTAACAATGAAGAAAATCAAGAAGAAAACTGGACTGATGCACAAATTCCATAATCCAATGAATCCAGTCTTGATAGTCAAATAGTTGTTGACAAAGTTTCAAGCTCTAGAACTGAAAAGAATCACCCATTAGACCTAGTTCTAAGTGATGTCAACTCAAATATGCAGACAAGAAGCAAATTTAACTCAAGTTTATTTTCAAACATTTGCAATATAAGTCTAATTTCTAATGAATGTATGTTTGCATGTTTTCTATCTCAGGAAGAACCTAAAAAGATTCAACAAGCCATGAAAGATTCAAACTGGATTGAGGCTATGCAAGAAGAACTTCTTCAATTTAAACTACAAGCTGTTTGGACACTTGTACCTCTTCCAAAAGGAAAAAGACCCATTGGAACACGATGGATCTTCAGAAACAAGAAGGATGAAACAGGCACAGTGATAAAAAACAAAGCCAGACTTGTAGCTCAAGGTTACACTCAACAAGAAGGTATAGACTATGATGAAGTTTATGCTCCCGTTGCAAGAATTGAAGCAATAAGGATCTTCTTGGCATATGCTTCATTCAAGAAATTCAAAGTCTATCAAATGGATGTAAAAAGTGCTTTCCTATATGGGAAAATTGAAGAAGAAGTATATGTGTGTCAACCTCCAGGATTTGAAGATCCTGAACATGATGATTATGTGTACAAATTAGACAAAGCTCTATGTGGCCTTCATCAGGCACGAAGAGCTTGGTATGATACATTATCATCATACTTATTGAAGAACAATTTCAAAAGAGGTGCAATCGAAAACACTCTGTTCACAAGAAAAGTCAGAGATGATATACTACTGGTCCAGATCTATGTAGATGATATCATCTTTGGATCAACAAATGACCAACTGTGTAAAGAGTTCGAAGAGCTAATGCAGATCAAATTCAAGATGAGCTCAATGGGTCCAATGAACTTTTTCCTTGGACTCCAAATCAATCAAAGATCAGATGGTATTTTGATTAATCAATCAAAATATGTCAAAGACATCTTGGAGAAATTTGCAATGAAAGACTGTAAAAGTGCAAGCACACCAATGGAAACACATAAACACCTACATCCTGATGTTGAGGGGGAGGATTCAGATGAACACTTGTATAGATCAATGATAGGTTCCTTAATGTATTTAACTGCATCAAGACATGATATTATGTATAGTGTTTGTGTTTGTGCCATGTATCAAGCAAGACCAAAGGAGCTTCACTTGCAGGCAGTCAAAAGAATCTTCAGATACTTGAAAGGAAAACCATCACTTGGTCTTTGGTATCCACATGACTCACCATTTGAACCTGTAGCCTACATAGATAGTGACTATGGTGGTGAATGTCAAGACAGAAAATCCACTACTGGTGGATGTCAGTTCTTTGGATCAAGACTGGTTTCATGGCAATGCAAGAAACAAACAAATGTTTCAACATCAACTGCTGAAGCAGAGTATGTAGCTGCATCTGCTTGCTGTGCTCAAGTACTGTGGATTCAAAATCAACTTTTGGACTTTGGTATATTTATTCTCAAAACTCCTATCTATATTGATAATCAAAGTGTCATTAGTATTGTGAATAATCCAGTAAAACACTCTAAAACTAAACACATTGAAATCAGATTTCACTTTATAAGAGATTGCAATGAAAAGAAATTAATCAAAGCGGTAAAAATTCATACTGATAATCAATTAGCAGATCTTTTTACAAAAGCATTTGATGTAGGAAGGTTTAGCTTTTTGGTTAGCAGTATTGGAATGATTTTAATAAATTAATTTCATAATTAATTTCATAATTAAATTCATATGTAAAGTTTGTGTATACTATTTTTAAGTTAATTATTGTTTTACTACTGATTATTCATCACTACTGATTATGGGTTATTTTCGCAAGATACTACTGACTGAGTGTAACTGAGAATTAGGTTAAGTGTAAAAAAACAGTTACTACTGATACTTAAGTTACTACTGATCGACCGTTATATGCGAAATACGCAATTTTACCATACTAACCCCCATGAAAATAGCCATTAGGCTATGATTCGAAGGATATTTCGGTCATTCTCCAGGTCAATTCAAAAAATATAAATAGATGAATTCGATTAATTAAGCATTATCCAAACCTCGATCTGCTAAACCATACGATAAACCCTAAGCTTCACAATCCTGATCAAAACCTTGAACCAGTGACAAATTTCTCAAACTCTCAAATCAAACTCTCAAAGATCACAATCTCTCAGAAATCAATTTCAAAGAATCATCTCAAAATGGCAATGAAGAAGCCACTCGCTGTTCAAACTGATCTTCTATATTCTGAATTACACAACATGCTAGCATTCTTAAGAAATCCAGATGGAACAAGAAGCTTCTGGCCTATTGTTATGTTCTTAAAAAAAATTCTCCAATAAGATTTGCTTTAACAGTACAACCAAAACTCTGTGTACAACATCTTGTTCAATTCTGGGAGAAGGCAGAAAGAATAGAAAAACAAGACACAATCAAAATTAAATCAGATATAGATGGTCAATCTGTAATCATCTCAGAAGAAACAATCAGGCAACATTTACAACTCAATGATGAGTCAGGTATAACACTTCTTCCTAAAGATGTATTAATATAAAATGTTTTAAAAATGGGGGTATGAAGGAAGAACAGATATTCAAACTTTTCAAAAGGATCTTCTTTCTCCCCAATGGAAATTCTTGATTCATACGGTTCAACATTGTATGTCTCCAAAGAAGAGTACTTGGAATGAGTTCAACAGATCAATAGCATCTGCTGTTGTCTGTTTGTGCACAGATCAAGTATTCATTTTTTCAAATATGACTTTTGAAGGAATGCTTGGAAACTTTGTGCAACAAAATTTTTAATGTATCCAAGATTCCTTGCACACATTTTTGATTGTGAATTACCAAATCTTGTTATAACCAAAAATATTTTTCCAATTCCAGAGTTAAATAAAAAGGTATTTTCTAACATGAACAAAAAGTTCAAATTTCTGGAAAAGAAACACCCCTTTTTGCAAACATGATCTATGATCATCCCCCTACTGTAGAAGGTTCCAGTCAACCAACTGAACCCCAACCCACTCCATCACCAAAAAGAGCCCAAACAGAATCCCATGAGTCCACTCAATCAAACTCACCTCCAAATGTCCTGAATGTGTCCCAGGAACATGTACTAGAACCTCAGAGTGCTACTCTTCACTCTGAGGTAGACCAGCCAAAAGCCAAACAAATCTCCAAAACTTATAAAAGGAAGAAAACTTCCTTAAAGGAAACCAGGGGACCCACTGAGTCACACCCCAGACTCAAAGAGTTGTCCTCCAAGGAGGAGAGAGGGCATGAGGAAAGGGCTCCCACTACTGATGCACCAAAGGTTGGTGCACATGATAGAGGGAACATCATTAGGACCCAGACCTCGACAACTTTGAGTGATGAATCATCATTTAAAGCAGCAATCAAAGGACCCCGTTGCCAGGAAACCACAAGGGGAGATACTACTGCTTCTTCTAGGAAGAAGAGAGTGTCTAAAACACCCAATGAATCACCAAGCAGTGATGAGGGTAGACTGAAATCAAATGAATTGATGGATAGGATGGAAAACCTTAAAGCCAATGTACCAAATCAGCCCGATGATTTACCTAAATGGAATGAGGGAAGCATGGAGCAACCCCAATTTACGGATAGGAAGGAAAACCTTGAAACCACTGTACAACATTGCCTGAATCTCATAAACAATCAAGGGAGAACCATGCGCTATATGAAGCACTACATCAATGTAATGAACAGCAGGCAGAAGAGGTTCGATTACAGGCTTCAAAGACAATCAAATATTATCAGAAAATTGAAGAAAAAGATTGATGATAGTGAGGCTCAATAGGTTGAGATCACTAAGGGGGAGAAGGATCGTATACAGGGTGTGATTGATACTTCAATTGCAGCAGCAAAAGACTCCCTCTTAAATCTTAAAGAAGCTCATGGTGAAACAAGTCAGTTTATTGATGAAGACCTGGATAGGGGAGTTAGAAGTATGGATGAAGATGTGTTTGTGTCTGCACCTCAATCCCAGCAGCAGCAGAAAAAACACCTTCTCATACTACTGAGGTGTTGAATAATACAGATTCTATAGATACTACTGAAGTGTTAGAACAAACTGAAGAAATTAACACTACTGATCTTATGGAAGAAGACATACAAGAAACAACATCAGTAGTAGTTACTCAAACTAATGATCAAATACTATCTCCAGTCACTACTGATACAGACACGACTGATAAGCTACCAGTAGTAACCATGGAAGAAGAATCACCAGTAGTAAACTCCTCAAACATGCAACTGGTAATCTACAGACCCTTACTCTTTAACTTATCAGCATTAATACCAGTAGTAACTACTCCGGTTACAACTGAGACTGTAGAAGAAATACCAGAGTTAATTTAACCAGCAGTAGTAATCCCATCTAAAACAAATACTGCAGAGTTGCAACCACTTGAAATCCCAGATATTGATGATGATTTTAACTGGGATGAGGTAGATGAATGTGCATTACCTCCACATCCAAAGATCTTTCCTGAATCAAGGATTTATAAGTTTGATCCTAATATTTGCATTATCCCGGTGGTTGATATGAAGTATACTCCACTTTCAAAGTGTGTTGGTAAACGAAAAGCCAAATTTGATGATGACTACCCACACAGAGCTTTAGGTCATTACATGGTGAACAAAATAAATATGGTCAGACCTCTAAAGCAAGATCATTGGAAGGTGAAGAGAATGAGATTTCAAAGGAAGTGTGCCAAGACTCTTGAATTAGAAAATAAAAGAAAGGCTGAAGAAGAAAGAATAAAAAATGCAGCCATTCAAGAGATTGATGAATTCCTTGTAGAAGATCAACAAGTAGAACCTGATAAACAAAAGAAAATAGAAGAAGAACACTTGAACTGTCTTGAAGATCTTGTTGCACAGTGCAAAGTCATTTGGAAGAATGAAGATGCTGAACATTGTTGACAAGTATTGCACTGCAAGAAAGAAAGAATTAGCAGAACCAGAAATAGAAGAGGTTAAGCTTACAGAGTTGATAGACATTGATCCTAAACTGGTGCTTACCAGAAAACCAATGACTGGTGAATCCTCAATGTAACGACCGTAATTTTACACTTGTCATTTCGTGTAATTATTCGGGATTTATGTCAATTTTAGTATTTATGTTAATTTACATTTCGGTTTGTGTTTTATCGAATGTTTGAATGTTTGGGACTTGGTATAACCAATTATGGGTCAAAACTTGAATGGAAACAAGTTTAAAGGCCAAGAATCTGGCTGGAACAGCCCTCGCGGTGCGAGACAGGCGCGAGCTAGACGCGAGATCAAACAGTGGGTTCAGAACTCAGACGTGAGAGACTCGCGCCGAGCTCGTGTTGAGCTTCGCGTCGAGCTTGCGGCGCGAGCGGGGCGCAAGGTAGGCATTTCTGCGGCGACCAAGAAGACATCCCGCGTCACCTCGCGGCGCGAGGCAAACGCGAGCGGGGCGCGAGGACGCTCTGGACTATATAAGGTTGCGTAGAAGCTAGGGCTCATAACACCTACGAACCCTAGAGAGAGTGCAACCGTTTTTGAGAGCATTTGGACGGTTTTTGGAGCTGAGGAGCTCAAATCTTCACCATCTTGAAGGATTTAAGCATCAAGGGTAAGAATTCTTGCTTATTTCACTTAGTTACCTTCATTTTAAGCTTGGTTTGGGTATCAATGGTGGTTTTGGGAACCCACCATGTCATCTTTGGGGAAGATGAACTTTCATGTGTGTAAAACACTCCTTGTAAACTTGTAATCAATGTGTACAAGTTAGATTTGGGATTTATGATGGAAAATCTTGAACTAGGGTTTGAGATTTCCACCAAGTTGTATGAACTTGGTGATTGGGAATGTTTAGATGGATTAATTAGTAGCTAGTTATGGATTTTAACTAGATTTTGTAATGATATTGATGTTAGGTCAAGAAGACCTTGAGATTGGAAGTACTTCCTCGATTTGGAAGTAAGCATTGTGTTGTTGAACACAAGTGTTGGATAGCATTGCTAAAGTGAGTACATGTGATCTTTCTGAGTACATAGTAAACCATGTTTTATGAATTGAAATGATTTTAGAGTCTTTATTAGATAATTGTTTTTAATAAAGAAAAGATTGAATTGATAGAGTATGAATTGAATTGAATTGAATTGTATTGTAATTGATTGTGTAGTTACCACTAGTATGATTGAGTTGTGATATGGGCTTTAACCCAAGTAGATGATTTGTTATGTGGTAGCTAATCAATTAGATCATAGACAACCCACACAAGTTGGGGGAGTTAGTGACACCTACTTGGGGCGGTACCACCCTGCGCAAGGGTAGTGTGTCGAGATATAGTCAACCCGGAAATCGGGGGAGAAATAGTTAACCCGGAAACGGGGGAGTTTACCTAGTTAACCCATATCGGGGGAGTTGCTTCGGGGAGGCCCGTTGCGTATGTGAATGGCTTATGGCAAGCCTTAGAGTTTGATTGACTATGTGCGATTTGATAATTATTTAATTATTATTTTATTGCAAATTATTTTCTAACCGGGTCTAACGTACTACGTTTATTTTGACTATGTACTCAGGTTCGGGAGCTAAAGATTAGGCGGCTCGTAGTTAGCATTTGGAAGGATTAGCTCGGTGTACTTACTTACCACATCTACTATCGACATCTCATTTGGATATTGTTGATATTGAAAAAGAGAACCTACCTCCAGTCCTCGCCTTCGTTTGTCCATGTATAGAGTCTAGAACCGAATTAAATTTCTCTAGGACACAAGCATTCCACCAAGCATATCTTAGTGATATTGCCGGAACATTCATAGTGATACCAAACTTGTTGGTATTCCACGATGATTGAATGGAAATCCTACCAGTGCTAACATCTAAGCCAACACTGAACGTAGGTCACACAGTTTTTCAACTGTCGTGTTAACGGGATATCTATGAGATCCCGGTTTTCCCTATTTGACTAGGATGTAAAATGTGTTATATATTGATTCATTCAAAATATGAATATATCATTATTCAACACATTTTCATCCATAAGCTTCGGAGTTTCTTCCTGTTACATGATGAGTCAGATAAATCTTGTTCATCATGAGGGGGAGAATGTATTAGCCTAACTTACTCGACATCAAAAAGACACATATGCACCAGTGAAGGTAGAGTAAACAAGGAACCGAAGACTCCATGAAGAAATAATTGTCTGTTTGAGGGGGAGCATAAACCTTATCAACAATTTTCCCGAACAACAATTATTAAGAATCATTGATCGACATAAAGCCACAAACTTCAAGAAAAGACTTCCGCTGTTAATCTCTCTATCATTATGGGTCTCAGTTTTGGTTGATCAATATGTATCTTCAAAGTAAAGTCTTCAAAATACGTTTTGTGGTTGAAAAGCTACAAGAAGTATTCATTTTTACAGACAAACAAAGCTCAAGCCTGATCCTGATTATTATGCAACGAAATATCTACAAGACTAAGCTTTTGCTAAAGATGAAGACTTCGAAGATATGCTTTCCAGACTATTGTTACAAAGGGTGAGATTGTTGGGTCACATTTTAATGTATTCAATAGTCTAGGGGTGTAATGTGACATTTATTGTAACAAATAGTCTAGGGTGATTTTATGTAATTAGTCAAACTAGGCCTAGGTATAAATGCCTAGCTGTAACCTAGTATTGACCAAGCTTGCCGACTTATTGAAAAAGAACGATCGTTTGTGTGTGTGCAAAGCTTCTTCTTGTTCTTCTAATTCATCATTGTTATTGCTTAATCTGTTGCTTAATCGATACATACGGATTCACACAAGTGTTGGATAACATTGCTAAGGTGAGTACATGTGATCTTTCTGAGTACATAGTAAACCATGTTTTATAAATTGAAATGATTTTAGAGTCTTTATTAGATAATTGTTTTTAATAAAGAAAGATTGAATTGATAGAGTATGAATTGAATTGAATTGAATTGTATTGTAATTGATTGTGTAGTTACCACTAGTATGATTGAGTTATGATATGGGCTTTGACCCAAGTAGATGATTTGTTATGTGGTAGCTAATCAATTGGATCCTAGACAACCCACACAAGTTGGGGGAGTTAGTGACACCTACTTGGGGCGGTACCACCCTGCGCAAGGGTAGTGTGTCGAGAAATAGTCAACCAGGAAATCGGAGGAGAAATAGTCAACCCGGAAATCGAGGGAGAAATAGTTAACCCGGAAACGGGGGATTTTACCCAGTTAACCCATATCGGGGGAGTTGCTTCAGGGAGGCCCGTTGCATATGTGAATGGCTTATGGCAAGCCTTAGAGTTTGATTGACTATGTGCAATTTGATAATTATTTAATTATTATTTTATTGCAAATTATTTTCTAACCGGGTCTAAAACCCATGTTTCTCACGAGACAATCTTGTCTCACGTACTACGTTTATTTTGACTATGTACTCAGGTTCGGGAGCTAAAGATTAGGCGGCCCGTAGTTTTGATATATTTGTAACACCGGTTTTGGTACTTTCTAATTATTCCAAATGTTTGAGTTAAACCATATTTTTAGATACTCGGTTTGTAAAGACATATATTTTACATTTTTAAAAGTTTTAAATTTGGTTGAAAAATCGGTGTGTTACAACTTGGTATCAGAGCATTAGTCTAAGTGAATTAGGTTGGTTACCCACCCTAGACTTAGACTTTGCTTTTGGGACATTAAGTTCTATAGGAAGTTAGGTTGACCTTTAAGGATTAGGGTTGACCATTGAGGGAATTGTTTTATATCGAGCTATTCTTATGTTTAATTTTGACTTTTTAGTCAACTTATTGGATTCTAATTGAGTTGGCATCTTATTATAGTAAGATGGCTAGAACGAGAAGTGGTCGATTGTTGGATGGGGAACAAGCCTCGAATTTGAATCAAGATGGGAATGGATTGGCCAATTCGGGTATCGGGAATAACCATACTCCGGTAACAATGGAGGCCTTTCAATCCATGCTCACTAATATGAGAAATGTGATGCAACAAGATGTTAACCGGATCATAAATGGTCGGTTGAACTTAGGAGGCGATGATGATGAAAGGGAGGAAGAGTACGTCTTTATGAGGAAGAGAGGGAGATAAGTGAAGATTCCCCTCAACTCACTAAGACTAAGTCAACGGGAAACACCAACCCGACCGAGAAGTCCTCCAATGGGGAAAGTGGCGAAGAGAGAAATATTGAACGTGAAGGGTGTTCTTACAAAACATTCCTTGCTTGTCGACCCGACTTCTATCTCGGGAGTACGGAACCGAAAGTGACGGTTCGTTGGATTCGAGAGACTGAACATGTGCTTGAGAGTAGCAAGTGCAAAGAGGATGACATGGTGACTTATGCCTCACGATTGTTTAAAGATGATGCTCTTACATGGTGGGACACCGTGTATGAAACTTTGGGAAAGAAAGCCATTTACAAGATGTCGTGGGATGAGTTCACTAGAAGACTCAAGGAGAAGTATTGTCCCGAAAGGGAGTTGGAAGAGTTGTTGGAATTCTTGCACTTCAAGAAAGGCAATTTAACCTTGGATGAGTATACCAAGAAGTTCACGGGATACCTCCCGTTTGTGTCAAGTACTTACCCAACCGTACGAAGTCGTGTGGTTCGGTTTGCTAATGGGTTGCCAAGGGAGTATGAGCTAGAGGTGAAAAGGGCGACTACCCTTGATGAGGCGATCAATGTCGCTCGAAGTGTTGAGAAAGTTATCAAGAGGAGAGTTCAAGAGAGGTTGGTTGGTAATGAAAAGAGGAAATTTGAAAGTTTTTCGGGACCATCCAAGAAAAGCAAGTTTGCCCCGAGCGGGTCAAAGCAAGGAAGTGTCGGTGGATGTAGAAAGTGTGGTAGGGACCACAAGGGAGAATGCAAGGTGGATTCCAATGGTTGTTTCAAGTGTGGTCGTTTTGGCCACAAAGCCAAAGATTGCAAGGTTAAAAGCCTTGATGAGGTTGAATGTTACTCATGTCATGAGAAGGGGAACTATAGCAATGTTTGCCCAGAGAAAGGAACCGAAACGTTGGTGTCGACCGCTCTCAAGAAACCGGAGCCGTTGAAAGTCAAAGGGCATGCCTTCCAACTCACACGTGAAGAAGCCAAAGAGACTCATCATGTCGTCTCAGGTACCTTATTCATAAACTCCATACCCACATATGCATTAATTGATTCGACTTCTTCTTATTCTTTCGTGTCTCATGAACTTGGTGCTAAGTTTAAAGTCCCACTAGAGTTACTTGACGAATTATACGAAATAGAAGTAGCCGATGGGAAAACCTCTATGGTCCAACACATCTATAGAGATTGTGAATTAGAAATCGATAGTAAGAAGTTTAAGGTTGATTTGATGCCAATGGGGATTAAGGCTTTTGATGTGATTATCGGGATGGATTGGTTGGGAATTCACCAAGCCAAGATTTTATGTGGAAAGAAGTTAGTGTCGATTAAGTCTCCCGAAAATGAGAAAGTGTACATCTATGGGGAAAAGAGGCATCATATGCCAAACTTGTTAACCGCCATTAAAGCACGAAAGTGTTTAGCAAAAGGTTGTGCATCATTTATAGCTTATCTCTTAGACGGAAGAAAAGAGAAGAAGACGGTTGAGAATGTGAAGATTATTCGGGATTTTCCCGAAGTTTTTCCCGATGACTTACCCGGTTTGCCACCGGAGAGACAAGTTGAGTTCCGAATTGATTTAGTTTCGGGGGCGACGCCAGTTGCCCGAGCCCCGTATCGTTTAGCTCCCACCGAAATGAGAGAGTTGATGGCTCAACTCCAAGATTTGCTTGATAATGGTTTTATCCGTCCTAGTTCGTCACCATGGGGTGCACCGGTTTTATTTGTGAAGAAGAAAGATGGTTCGATGAGAATGTGTATTGATTACCGAGAACTTAACAAGATGACGATTAAGAACTGATATCCTCTGCCAAGGATAGATGATTTATTTGATCAACTTCAAGGAGCCGATTATTTCTCCAAGATTGATTTGAGATCGGGTTACCATCAAGTTCGTGTCAAAGAAGGTGATACCGAGAAGACGACCTTTAGAACTCGTTATGGGCATTATGAATTTTTGGTGATGCCATTCGGTCTAACGAATACCCCGACGATTTTTATGGATCTCATGAATAGGGTTTGTAAACCATTCCTCGATAAATTCCTTATCGTGTTCATTGATGATATTCTCATCTTTTCCAAAACCGAAGAAGAACATGAAGAACACTTGAAGCAAACTCTAGAAGTTTTGAAACGGGAAAAGTTGTATGCAAAATTCTCAAAGTGTGAATTTTGGTTGCGGGAAGTTCAATTTCTTGGTCATGTAGTATCTCGAAGCGGGATAAAGGTTGACCCGTCTAAGATTGAAGCGGTGAATAATTGGGAAGCACCAAAGACTCCAACCGAAGTTAGAAGTTTTCTTGGGTTAGCCGGTTATTACCGAAGATTTATTGAAGATTTTTCCCGAGTGGCGGTTCCACTCACTAGATTAACGAGAAAAGATGTGAAGTTTGATTGGGGGAAAAAGCAAGAGGATGCTTTTGCCTTGTTGAAGGAGAAGTTGTGTAATGCACCGATTCTCACTCTACCCGATGGTATGGAAGATTTCGTGGTGTATAGTGACGCCTCGAATAAAGGACTTGGTTGTGTTTTGATGCAAAGGGGAAAGGTGATAGCTTATGCTTCACGACAATTAAAGAATGCGGAAGAAAGGTATATAACACATGATTTAGAGTTGGCGGCGATCATTTTTGCCTTGAAGATTTGGAGACATTACTTGTATGGTACAAGGTGTATTTTGTACACGGATCACAAAAGTCTCAAGTATGTATTTACACAAAAAGACTTGAATATGAGGCAAAGCAGGTGGATTGAGTTGATTAGTGACTATGATTGTGAAAGCGTCTATCACGAGGGAAAGGCTAATGTGGTAGCCGACGCCTTGAGTAGAAAAGTCTATGAGAAGCCGGTCAAGGCTAAGTTGATGCGGATTGATGTAGTATCTAGCTTTATTGAAAGTACAAAAACCGCACAAAAGGGAGTGATGGGAAAAGACGAGTATAGACAAGAGAGATTGGGAAAGAACCAAGTATTTGAAGAAAATGATCAAGGGTTAAAAACCGTGAATGGCCGGATTTGGGTTCCGAAATTCGGTGGAAACCGAAAGCTGTTGTTGAATGATGCTCACAAGTCCAAGTACTCGATTCATCCCGGAAGTACAAAGACTTATCAAGACTTGAAGAGAATTTATTGGTGGCCGGGGATGAAGTCGAGAGTAGCAAAGTACATTTCAAAATGTGCCACGTGTGCACAAGTGAAAGCTGAGCACCAAGTTCCTTCTGGTGTTGCACAATCGTTGTAAGTGCCGGCCGGGAAATGGAATGACATCACAATGGATTTCATTGTTGGCCTCCCAAAGACAAGTAGGAATCATGACGCCATTTGGGTGATTGTTGATAGATTAACGAAAAGTGCGTTATTTCTAGCTATTCGGGAAACTATGCCACTTGAGAAGTTGGCAAAATTGTATGTTGATGAAGTTGTTCGTTTGCATGGGGTGCCATTGTAGATCGTGTCCGATCGGGATGCAAGATTTACCTCGAGATTTTGGAGATCACTCCAAGAAGAGTTAGGAACCAAGTTGAGATTGAGCACGGCTTATCATCCGCAAACCGATGGTCAAAGTGAAATAACGATCCAAACGGATGAAGAAGAAGACTGTGCAGCCTGTATTTACTTATTTTTGAATTCTCTTTGTAATTGTTTTGTTATCATTAGATAGGGGGAGATTGTTAAGGAAAAAAGCCTTACTCCTTTGGGATCTTAAGATAACAAAACAACCTAGACTAGCTTAGTATAAATAGTAGAATTAAATAGCTAAGTTTAGGAGTGATACTGAGTTTGGCCAGTATTGGCCACTCAGTATCAGCACTCAGTATTGGAAATCCAATACTGAGTAGAAGGACTGAGTTAGAGTCAGTTTTGTAACAGACTAAGATCAAATCCCTTGATCTTAGCCATTTCCTTAGTTTAGTCCCTCGGTTACTCATTTGCCCATTATGTAAGATCTCTATACCATTATAAATAGAGATCATCTTGCAAAGGAGTACTTACCAATTCACGAACTTACATTCACATATTTTGTAATTGATCAGTGGCCTTGTTATTCCGCAACAAGCCACACTTAGTGGATTTATACATTGACTATATTCTTGTGTTATCACTTTAATATTTCATTAAGTATAATAATCTATCAATTAACATAATAAACCAGGGTTTTTGTGACCTAACAACTGGTATCAGAGCGGGCTAAATTAATCCTTATTTAGTCGATCTATTACCCTGGCAGCCATTCCCTATACTTATCCCTCCAACACTCAAAAATCCAAAATGTCTACAATATAGCACTTGTTATGTCTGGTAAGGGAGTGCCCATCTTTGATGGAAAAGATTTTCATCAATGGAAGCTTAAAGCTCAGTGGTATCTTGAATATATTCACCATGAGATGCTCACTGTGCTTAATGATGGTCCTATCATTCCACAAACCGTGGAACCCGTTGCTGCTACTGATGATGATCCTGAGAGCACAAGAACAGTTCCTAAACTGAAACACACCTGGACTGATACTGACCATCAGTTATTCAGTCTAGACTCCAGAGCAAAGGGAGTAATTGGTAATGCTGTTACCAAAGAAATACTTAATGCAATTATGAAATTGCCAACAACAAAGGCTATGTGGGATAGCCTATCAGTCACTTACGAAGGCACACCAAAAGTGAAGTTGCAGAGGAAGAGCAACATGAGAAGGAAGTATGAAAATTTCTTCTCAAGTCCAAATGAAGACATCACTACTCTCTATAACAGGTTCAATACTGTTATCCATGATTTAATCAGTGTAGGCACTGTCAAGGAGGAAGGAGAGCTTGTTCAAAAGTTCTTGGATAGTCTTCCTCAACAATTTCTTGACATGACAAATTCTGTCAATGCTGCTAACAACATTGAGTCATACACTCTTCAAACTTTGTATGGTTTAATGTTGAATCATGAGGAGAATAATGCTGCAAGACTGATCAAATGGAAGAAAACTGACAGGTCTTCCACTGGCATGGCTCTAGTTGTGCAACAGGTGTATACTGTAACTGAGCCTGAAGAACCAGAAGTTGATCTTGCTGATGCTGAGGCAGAAGAGCTTGAAACCCAAATGGCTCTCATGTCTATGAAGCTGGATCAGTTGAAAAAGAAGAGGCTTGGTTTTAGCTCTTCCGATACTGACCCAAGATCAGGTCTTTTCTATAGGTGTGGAAAGCCTGGGCACATTGCTGCTAATTGTCATACTAAGTCAACTGAAATTGATCAGAATGACAAGATTGCATACCGAGCTAAACGGTATAGAGACAAGTATGTCAAGCTAAAAAACTGGAGCAAGGGCAAGAATGCAACAGGGAATGGAGCACCTCTTCAAGCTCTTTACTCTGAAGCTTGGATGGATGAAGAGCTCAGTGATGATGACAAAGAGGTTGAAAACAAAGCCTTCATGGCTTTCACTGAAGATGATTTGAAAAGTTCCTTTGAAAAGGACATCAAAGAAGCTGAGAGGATGAGTGTTCATACTGATTGGGATTCCACTCGGTTGTACAAGGTGAGTTCCTTTCAAACTTATTCAGTGAATGAAAAAGAAAAGATTTTTGAGTATATGATTGTTGATCTTAAAATATTAGTACAGAGAGAAAAAGCTTTAAAATTAACAATTCTTGAACTTGAAAGGGTAAATAATGAACATTTAGATAAATTAGCAAAATTTAAAGATTTAGAACTAAATTTTTTAAGACATGAATCAAAGATTAGCTGATAAAGCTCATTTACACAAATTAGAAAAAGAAAAATTTGAAAACCAGTGTAAATCTTGGGGAAATGCATCTATTAAATTAAATAAATGTCTAAATCAACAATTTCCAGAAAATGTGAGGGCTGCACTTGGTGTTGATCCTCAATTAAAAAATAGAAATAATTTTGCTGATTTATTTGAAGAATTTTCTGATATGAACCCTATTCAGTTTGTAAAAGCAAAAACCTTTTGTGAAGTTGGATGTCAGACTGAATCAGATGATGATGATAAAATCATTTTTGAAAAACCAATTGGTCCTTGTAACACCTCAAATTTTAAACACAAAACATTTGCCCAAAATAAAACATTTTTCATAAATAGAAGAACTATCCCAAAAATATGGATTTACAAAAACCTTTGGTATGAATCAGAGTATAAAGTTTCGGTGTTACAAAATATATCAAAACCAAAGCTAAGCATAAATCCAATCTAAAGTTCTTCTACTCTAGGTCCCGCAACTCTATCCGTGCGAACCTAAGCCTTCGATCCCGAACCTGAGTACATAGCAAAACAAAACAAGGAGTACGTGAGACAAAAACGTCTCGTGAGCTACATGGGTTTAGACCCGATAATAAAATGAATGTCACATTTCATATAACCAATCAATATACATATATATATCCAACTATCCAGTCTAGTCACCTTAGTGTGACCCTATCAATCTTGCTTACTTAGCAATCACAACTAACGTGGATGAGTCGATGGGAATTCACCCCAACTGCCCCTCACTCCACACCTCATGACCGGGAGTATCCCGTGACATCGCATAACTAACGTGGATGAGTCGATGGGAATTCACCCCAACTGCCCCTCACTCCACACCTCATGACCGGGAGTATCCCGTGACATCGCATAACTAACGTGGATGAGTCGATGGGAATTCACATGGGAATTCACCCAACTGCCCCTCACTCCACACCTCATGACCGGGAGTTGCCCGTGTCATCTCATGACTAACGTGGAAGAGTCGATGGGAATACGCCCAACTGCCCCTCAATCCACAACTCATGATCGGGAGTAGCCCGTATCATCACATCATCTCAATCTCATCATAACCCTATGGTTATGCAAATCTAGCTCTTTGCTAGCACTTTCATCATCATCAAGTTAGTTCAATACTATCATAGGTATAACTAACTATCAACTACTAGTCTACACAATTAAGCAAATAGACCATAACACAAGTAATGAAAATATTTAACAGGGCTATGTACTCAGTAAATTCCACACGTACTCACCTTAGCAACAAAGATGCTCCAACTGTGTTCTTGACACCAAAGCTCTTGCTTCACAATTTCACCGACTTTCCAAGATGTCACCGAAAGCCTAAACAATGATCATACAATGATCAACATCACAATCTACTATCAATGTGTTCATCTACCTCTAGATAACACCCATCAATCCATTTCCCCCAAATATGATGATTACCAAACCCTAGGTTTAACCAACCCTTAAGATTCTTACAAATCTTAACCATACACTTGATTTCCTTATTAATATACCATCTATTAAGTGTATACACCATTTATATCACCATAATCTATAACCCCAAGAACTAGGGTTTCAACCCCAAGCTTCTAAACCCATAGATCTAAAGCTACAACTACAAAGGATTGAAGATATACCTTAAATCTTCAACTAGGATTGAAGAATCACAAGATTTGATGAAGAAATCGACTCCAAATGATGCTTGACACCCAAAATCGTTCACAAGTTCGAAGAGAGAAAAACTAGGGTTTCACTTGGCAATAAATGAGCCAAAACCCGACTTTAATGCTGCCAGGCACAAGTTCACGACGCGACCATAGTTCGCGTCGCGAACTCTCCTTCTACACGCATACTTAGCGATCGTTATCTAGTCGCGAACTACTTAGCGACACATGGCCAAACTCCCTGGAGCAAGTTCCCGATCGGGAACTTATAGTTCGCGCCGCGAACTCCTGATGGCAGCAAGGCTGCACTTTTTCCAACTTGTCTCGACCCGGTTTCGCCCGTAACTTTCTCGTACGGTGTCCAAACAACACGAAACCAATTCCCACGTAATTTATATGATTTATCCATAATTATCATATTTTTATACAATTTATTTATTTACAAATTCGGGTCGTTACAACTATCTACCCCTTAAGAAGATTCCGTCCTCGGAATCTCATCATAGTTCACGAAATCCGGGTATCTTTTCCGAATCTCGTCCTTGACTTCCCAAGTCAAATTCGGCCCAAGTGAATGCTTCCACTTGACCAACACCAACTCGATCTCTTTATTCCGAAGCTTCTTTGTCTTCGTTTCTAATATAGCCTCGGGCTCCTCAATCAACCGGTTCGGGCCGTCAACCCGCAACTCTTGCAATGGAATAATATTTTCAACTTCCCCGAAAAACTTCTTCAAATAACTCACGTGAAAGGTGTCATGCACACCTTGAAGTTCGGGTGGAAGTTCCAACTTAAAAGCTTGAAGCCCGACCCGTTTCAATATTTTAAACGGTCCAACATACCTTGGACTTAACTTTCCCTTTTTACCAAACCGCATCACACCTTTCCAAGGTGACACTTTCAACATCACCATATCACCGACATCCAAGTCGTATGGTCTTTTCTTTAAGCCCGAATAACTTCGTTGTCTATCTTGGGCGACTTTCATGTTGTTTTGAATAATACCAATCTTTTCATTTGTCACTCTCACGATCTCGGGACCCGTGAGTTTCGTCTCTCCCGCTTCCAACCAACAAGATGGAGTTCTACATTTTCTACCATACAACGCCTCGTAAGGCGGCATCTTGATAGTCGAGTGATAGCTATTATTATACGAGAACTCGACTAACGGTAAATGTTCATCCCATTTACCACCGAAATCCAACACACACGATCTCAACATATCTTCGACCGTTTGAATCGTTCTTTCACTTTGACCGTCGGTTTGCGGGTGATAAGCCGTGCTCAACCGCAACTTTGTACCCAACTCTTCTTGTAATGACCGCCAAAATCTCGAGGTAAACCTCGCGTCTCTATCGGACACAATCGATAACGGAACCCCGTGGAGTCGAACCACTTCATCAACATACAACTTAGCCAACTTCTCAAGTGGCAATGTTTCCCGAATTGCTAAAAATAACGCACTTTTGGTCAACCGGTCAACTATGACCCAAATGGCATCGTGACCTCTACTCGTCTTCGGTAAACCTACTATGAAATCCATAGTTATATCTTCCCACTTCCCGGCCGGTACAATTAATGATTGAGCTACCCCATACGGTACCTGATGCTCGGCTTTCACTTGTGCACACGTGGCACACTTAGAGATATACTTGGCCACTCTCGCCTTCATTCCGGGCCACCAATAAACCCGTTTCATATCTTGATACGTCTTTGTACTTCCCGGGTGAATCGAATACTTCGATTTGTGCACATCATACAACAACTCTTTTCGGATACCACCGAACTTAGGAACCCAAATACGGCCGCCTACGGTCTTCAACCCTTGTGCATTTTCGAGAAAATGTTGGTTCTTACCTAACCGTTCTTGTCTTAACTCGTCTTTTCCCATAACTTCTCGTTGGGCATTCTTGATTCTTTCGATAATACTCGAGACAACTTCTATACGTGATAACATTCCTCGGTTCGGATTTTCATAAACCTTTCGGCTCAAGGCATCGGCCACCACGTTCGCCTTCCCCGCATGATACACAATCTCACAATCATAATCGGCAATCAACTCGATCCACCTTCTTTGTCGCATATTAAGGTCTTTTTGTGTAAACACATATTGCAAACTCTTATGATCCGTGTACAATGTACACCGAGTGCCATACAAATAATGCCTCCACAACTTCAAGGCAAAAATAATCGCCGCCAATTCCAAGTCGTGTGTCGTGTACCTTAATTCCGCATTCTTCAATTGTCGCGAGGCATACGCGATCACCTTTCCTCTTTGCATCAACACACAACCGAGCCCTTGATTTGAAGCATCACTATAAACCACAAAGTCTTCCATACCATCCGGTAACGTAAGGATCGGCGCGTTACATAACTTTTCTTTTAACAACTTAAATGCCTCTTCTTGCTTCTTCTCCCACACAAACTTCTCACTTTTTCTCGTTAACTTCGTGAGTGGAATCGCGATTCTCGAGAAATCTTGTATAAATCTTCGGTAATAACCGGCTAATCCAAGAAAACTTCTAACCTCGGTAGGAGTCCTCGGAGGCTCCCAATTTGACACCGCTTCAATCTTGGACGGATCAACCTTAATACCATCACACGTCACCACGTGACCTAAGAATTGCACTTCCCGCAACCAAAACTCACACTTTGAAAATTTAGCATACAACTTCTCCCGTTTTAACACATCTAACACAAGTCTCAAATGACCTTCGTGTTCTTCTTCGGTTTTTGAATAAATCAAAATGTCGTCAATAAACACGATCAAAAACTTATCAAGAAACGGTTTACAAACCCGATTCATCAAATCCATAAAAATAGCCGGTGCGTTGGTAAGACCAAACGGCATCACTAGAAATTCATAATGACCATAACGTGTACGAAAAGCCGTCTTCTCGGTATCGCCTTCTTTCACCCGAACTTGGTGATAACCCGACCTCAAATCGATCTTTGAGAAATAACTAGCACCTTGCAATTGGTCGAATAAGTCGTCAATTCTCGGCAACGGGTAACGGTTCTTAATAGTTACCTTATTCAACTCTCGGTAGTCAATACACATTCTCATCGAACCGTCTTTCTTTTTAACAAATAACACTGGTGCACCCCACGGTGACGAACTTGGACGAATAAAACCTTTATCTAACAATTCTTGCAATTGGGTCATCAATTCCCGCATCTCGGTGGGAGCTAAACGATAGGGAGCACGGGCAATCGGCGTCGCCCCCGGAACTAAATCAATTTTAAATTCAACTTGTCTCTCCGGTGGCAAACCGGGCAAATCATCGGGAAATACCTCGGGGAAATCCCGAATAATTTTGACATCATCCATTGACTTCTTTTCTTTCCGACCATCTAATACATATGCAATAAACGATGCACAACCTTTTGATATACTTTTCCTCGCCTTAATAGCGGTAATCACATTAGGCATGTGATGTCGTTTCTCCCCGTATACATACACTTTCTCGTTCTCGGGTGTCCTAATCGACACAATTTTCTTCCCACACAAAATCTTGGCTTGGTGCATACCCAACCAATCCATACCAATAACCACATCAAACGCCCTAATTCCCATGGGCAACAAATCCACCTTAAACTTTCTACCGTCTATCTCTAGTTCACAATTTCTATAAATACATTCAACCATAGACGTTTTCCCGTCGGCTACTTCTATTTCATAAACCTCATCTAACATTTCGGACGGCACATTCAATTTACAACCGAACTCATAAGACACAAACGAATAATTAGAACCCGAATCAAACAAAATATGAGTTGGCAAGGAGTTAATGAATAGAGTACCTGACACCACATCGTGTGCCTCCTTCGCCTCCTCTCGGGTGAGTTGAAAGGATCGTCCCTTCACCTTGGCCGGTTCCACCTTCTTTTGAGCCGTGGACACCATCGACTCGATTCCCTTCTTTGGGCACACATTGCTATAGTGCCCCTTCTCGTGACACGAGAAGCATTCAACATCGGCCAACGACTTGGCCCTACAATCTCGGGCTATGTGCCCCGCCCTTCCACAATTAAAACAAGATTTCGACTCTCCTCGGCACCCGCCGGTATGAGTCTTCCCGCACTTCTTGCACGAGCCAACACTACCTTGCTTAGAGAAGCTCGAGGTGAACTTCCCTTTCTTGAACGAACTAGAGCCGCTCTCGGCTTTCCTTTTCTCGCCCACATGGGCCCTCTCGGCAACACGTGCCACATTCACCTCTTCCACACCCCGGGCGGCACTAATGGCCTCATCTAGAGAAGCCGCCCTCTTCACCTCCAATTGGTAGTCCCACGGTAACCCACTAGCATACCGGACCACCCTCAACCTCTCATCCGAGTAGGTTTTAGCAACAAACGGGAGCAATCCCGTGAATTCCCTCGAATATTCCTCCACCGACATATCACCCTTTTTGAGGGTCACGAACTTTTCGTGCATCTTTTCCAAATCCCTTTCGGGACAAAATTTCTTTTTCAATCTCGCGGTGAACTCGTCCCACGACATCTTCTCAATCACCTCTCTCCCTAGGGTCTCATATACGATGTCCCACCAAACCATCGCATCTTCTTTTAGCAATTGTGACGCATACGTCACCATATCGGCATCCTTACATTTACTACTACCGATCACCCTCTCGGTTTCCCGGATCCATCTCATGGTTACTTTCGGGTCCGAACTACCCGAATACGCATTTGGCTTACAAGCCATGAATGATTTAAACGAACACCCTTCTTTCACAACGGGCTTAGCCCTTGCATCACTTTGGCCACCCGTGGAGGACTTCCCTTCCCCGGTGCCACTACCTCCGGTTTTCTCATCCGACTTAGCCTCGGATTCCCGGTCTCCACCCGACCTTTCACGGTCTCCAATAATTCGGTGCACTTCCTCGGCCACCGTTCCCTTGATTTGGTCGATAATAGTTTGGAGATCCGCCATGGTCACCGGAGTTCTATTAGCTCCGACCTCCGATTCGTCAACCCGATGCATTGATGGTTGACTTTCTTGCTCATCCACCCTCTCAACAGGAGGTACTTCCTCCTCCCGGTTCTCCGGGGCTTTCCCACTTCTACGAGTGTTCACCATTTCTTTCAATCAAGACTATACGAAAGACATTAAACATTTAGTACCTTGTGTACAACCCATTAGTCTTATAAGACTCAATATCCAAATCATATCAAATTCATCGGTCCCCCTAGGTTCAACCCTAAACTTAATATAAAGTCTCAAGGTCAACCTATGATCTCAAGGAATCTTACATTCCTAATGCTACAGTCTAAGACTAGGATGGTCATCCAACCTAATTCACTTAAACTATAGCTCTGATACCAAGTTGTAACACCTCAAATTTTAAACACAAAACATTTGCCCAAAATAAAACATTTTTCATAAATAGAAGAACTATCCCAAAAATATGGATTTACAAAAACCTTTGGTATGAATCAGAGTATAAAGTTTCGGTGTTACAAAATATATCAAAACCAAAGCTAAGCATAAATCCAATCTAAAGTTCTTCTACTCTAGGTCCCGCAACTCTATCCGTGCGAACCTAAGCCTTCGATCCCGAACCTGAGTACATAGCAAAACAAAACAAGGAGTACGTGAGACAAAAACGTCTCGTGAGCTACATGGGTTTAGACCCGATAATAAAATGAATGTCACATTTCATATAACCAATCAATATACATATATATATCCAACTATCCAGTCTAGTCACCTTAGTGTGACCCTATCAATCTTGCTTACTTAGCAATCACAACTAACGTGGATGAGTCGATGGGAATTCACCCCAACTGCCCCTCACTCCACACCTCATGACCGGGAGTATCCCGTGACATCGCATAACTAACGTGGATGAGTCGATGGGAATTCACCCCAACTGCCCCTCACTCCACACCTCATGACCGGGAGTATCCCGTGACATCGCATAACTAACGTGGATGAGTCGATGGGAATTCACATGGGAATTCACCCAACTGCCCCTCACTCCACACCTCATGACCGGGAGTTGCCCGTGTCATCTCATGACTAACGTGGAAGAGTCGATGGGAATACGCCCAACTGCCCCTCAATCCACAACTCATGATCGGGAGTAGCCCGTATCATCACATCATCTCAATCTCATCATAACCCTATGGTTATGCAAATCTAGCTCTTTGCTAGCACTTTCATCATCATCAAGTTAGTTCAATACTATCATAGGTATAACTAACTATCAACTACTAGTCTACACAATTAAGCAAATAGACCATAACACAAGTAATGAAAATATTTAACAGGGCTATGTACTCAGTAAATTCCACACGTACTCACCTTAGCAACAAAGATGCTCCAACTGTGTTCTTGACACCAAAGCTCTTGCTTCACAATTTCACCGACTTTCCAAGATGTCACCGAAAGCCTAAACAATGATCATACAATGATCAACATCACAATCTACTATCAATGTGTTCATCTACCTCTAGATAACACCCATCAATCCATTTCCCCCAAATATGATGATTACCAAACCCTAGGTTTAACCAACCCTTAAGATTCTTACAAATCTTAACCATACACTTGATTTCCTTATTAATATACCATCTATTAAGTGTATACACCATTTATATCACCATAATCTATAACCCCAAGAACTAGGGTTTCAACCCCAAGCTTCTAAACCCATAGATCTAAAGCTACAACTACAAAGGATTGAAGATATACCTTAAATCTTCAACTAGGATTGAAGAATCACAAGATTTGATGAAGAAATCGACTCCAAATGATGCTTGACACCCAAAATCGTTCACAAGTTCGAAGAGAGAAAAACTAGGGTTTCACTTGGCAATAAATGAGCCAAAACCCGACTTTAATGCTGCCAGGCACAAGTTCACGACGCGACCATAGTTCGCGTCGCGAACTCTCCTTCTACACGCATACTTAGCGATCGTTATCTAGTCGCGAACTACTTAGCGACACATGGCCAAACTCCCTGGAGCAAGTTCCCGATCGGGAACTTATAGTTCGCGCCGCGAACTCCTGATGGCAGCAAGGCTGCACTTTTTCCAACTTGTCTCGACCCGGTTTCGCCCGTAACTTTCTCGTACGGTGTCCAAACAACACGAAACCAATTCCCACGTAATTTATATGATTTATCCATAATTATCATATTTTTATACAATTTATTTATTTACAAATTCGGGTCGTTACAGTCCTTCTATCTGCTCTAAGTGCTATACTGAACTACAAGAGCTCAGTATTGAATTTCCTGAAAAAGAAATTTCTGATACTGACCTCGAAGTTGTGCAGTATGATACTTCTGCTGTTCCTCCATTTGAACTTTTATTTAACACAACTACTTTTGAGATATATAATGAAAATAAAACCACCTCTACTCAAAAGGTTATATCTAATACTGAGGTTGCAGGAACAGACAAGTCAACTACTCAAGAATCTAAAGAACCTGTTCAAGTTGTCATTCTAAAACATGATAACAATAAAACAACTTCCACAGGATCTTCAAGTGGCAAAACCAAGAAGTTGAATATTAAAAAGACTTCTTTGTCAAATAAAAATAAGACCCCGGAACCATCTCCTTCAAAACCAGTCAAACATAACATTAAAACTCCATCAAAAAATGACAAAAATAACATTTTGAAATCTATTGGTGATCAGATCAAAGTCTTAAGTCAAAAGTTTGCAAAACTGACTCATACTGATCAACCAAAAGTCAAACAGTTTTCTAAAATCCTTATGAAAACATGTTCAGAAACAGACCTAGAAAATGTTATAGATGTCATCACACTGGTCATAAAGGAGATGAATGCTGGACTGATCTCTCAAATCCTAGGTACTCAGTTCCAAAGAAAATGAGAGAAACTAAGTCAGTATCACCCAAGAAAACCTCAAAGGTTTCCCCTGAAGTGATACTGACCTCTTCAAAAGAGATTAAGTCTACCCCTGTTTCTCCTACCAAAGGTCCCATTCAAAAATGGGTTCCTAAAAGGAACTAATCCTTATTTTGTGTCCTGTGCAGGGTGACAGAAAATGGTACTTAGATAGTGGCTGCTCAAGACACATGACTGGCAGTATGGAGTACCTTCTAAATTATACACCAGAGAAGGGTCCTTCTGTCAAGTTTAGAGATGATTCAATTGGAAAAACAAGAGGGTATGGAGTAATCAAAGCAGGCAACATAACTTTTAAAAGAGTTGCATATGTAGAGGGTCTTAAACACAATCTGCTCAGTATCAGTCAAATGTGTGATGATGACAATGAAGCTCGTTTTAGAAAGGTTGCAGGAATCATCTACAATGATAAAGGGCAACCTGTACTCATTGCTAGAAGAGAAAAAGACGTCTATGTAGTCAACCTATCTGAAATAGACCCTACTATTCGAGTTTTCCTGCTGTCTAAAGTCAAGCCAGAACTTCAGTGGTTATGGCACAAGAAACTTTCTCACATAAACTTCAGAAACATAAATGTGCTCAATATGAAGAAACTGGTGAGAGGGTTGCCCACTATTACTTATTCAAAAGATAAGTTATGCTCAGCATGTGAAATGGGCAAGCAGAAGAAGAGTTCATTCAAGTCAAAGGTTAATCACTCCATTAATGAACCTCTTACAATGATACATATGGATCTTTTTGGCCCCATCAGCACACCATCTTTGGCCAAAAAGATCTATACTTTAGTCTTAGTAGATGAATTCTCAAGATATACTTGGGTCATCTTTCTCAAGACTAAATCAGATGCAACAACAGAAATCATTGCCTTTATCAAAAGAGAAGAACTTCAGAAAGGCAACAAGGTCAAGCAACTTAGAAGTGACCATGGTACTGAGTTTAAGAACTCAGTATTAGCAGATTTCTGTGAAGAAAAAGGAATTGTACAAAACTTCTCTGCAGCCTACACACCACAACAAAAGGGTGTTGTAGAAAGAAAGAATAGAATATTAATTGAAGCTGCAAGAACTTTGTTATGCCATGCTGGACTTCAATTAAAGATGATTGTAGAATCCATTCATGTCACGTTTGATGAAGATCAAAATGAGCATTCTACCTCAGCAACAGAAGACATCAGTGGCATAGCAAATCTATGCAATCCAGAAAACTCAATTGCTGAACAGCCCAAGTCTCACCCATACTATGTTGATCATGGTATGAGTGACACTGATCAAGAGATAACTCAGTCTAACTCTAATATATCAAATTCTGAGGTTCCCATAACTGAGAACCCCAATACTGAGTTCCCAATACTTGATCTGAACAATTCCATCTATGAAGAAGGTGAATCCTCTAGTACCTTTCAAGAATCCACCTCAGATTGGCAAAATCAAGAAGAACAGCAACCAGAATTGTCTGATACTGACCAGAATTCAACTCAGTATCAGACAGACAACACATCAGTACAACAAGAAGTTATTGACCCTATTTCAAATGCTCCCTTAGGAAACAATCTAAGGGAACACAGAGATCATCCATATTCTAATATTATTGGTCCAATTGAACAAGGTGTCCAAACAAGAATAAAGTTAGAGTTTGAACCCCAAGCAACTGCAAATTTTTGCTTCTTCTCAAGCTTCTTATCTACCATGGAACCAAAGAAAGCTGATGGAGCTTTATTAGATGAAGACTGGGTAGAAGCTATGCAAGAAGAATTGACAGAGTTTGAAAGAAACAAAGTTTGGAACTTAGTACCACCCCCCTGCTGGCAAAACTATCATTGGTACTAAGTGGGTGTTCAGAAACAAAATGGACAAGGATGGTATTGTCATTAGAAACAAAGCTAGACTGGTTGCTCAGGGTTACAGGCAAGAAGAAGACATTGACTATGATGAAACTTTTGCACCAGTTGCAAGAATTGAAGCTATTAGATTGTATCTTGCATATGCAGCTTTTAAGAACTTCAAAGTCTATCAGATGGATGTCAAGAGTGCCTTCCTCAAGGGAAAACTACAAGAGGAGGTTTATGTTAAACAACCACCAGGTTTTGTTGATCCTAAATTTCCAAATTATGTTTTCAAGCTTGATAAAGCTTTGTATGGGCTCAAACAAGCTCCCAGAGCCTGGTATGATACCCTGTCTGAGTACTTAATTGAAAATAAATTTATAAGAGGTAAAATTGAAAAAACTTTATTTTCAAAAAGGAAAGGTTCTGACATTTTACTTATTCAGATATATGTAGATGACATTATCTTTGGCTCCACTGACAAGTCAATGTGTGACTGGTTTGCTAAGATTATGTCATCTCAGTATCAGATGAGTATGATGGGTGAACTTACTTACTTTCTTGGTTTACAAGTTGATCAAAAGCCCGATGGCACTTTTATAAATCAAAGTAAGTATGTGCATGATATGCTAAAGAAATACAAATTTGAAAATTTATCTTCCATGCACACTCCTATGGGTACTCAGATTAAAATAAGTAAAGATGAAACTGGTAAGCCAGTATGTCAATCCACATACCGAGGTATGACTGGTTCTTTACTTTACTTAACAGCTAGCATGCCTGATATCATGTTTGCAACTTGTTTATGTGCTCGGTATCAGGCTGATCTTAAAGAATCACATATGAAAGCTGTTAAGCGCATTTTGAGATATCTTTCAGGTACACCTAACATGGGTCTTTGGTATCCCAAAGACTCAAACTTTGATCTTGAAGGGTATACAGATGCAGATTTTGCAGGTTGTAGATTGGACAGGAAAAGTACAAGTGGAGGATGTCAATTCCTCGGTGGTAGACTAGTTGGTTGGTCATCTAAGAAGCAAAATTCAGTAGCCACTTCTACTTCAGAAGTAGAATATGTTGCTGCAGGAAGTTGTTGTGCTCAACTCTTATGGATGCAGTATCAACTAATGGACTACGGGTTCAATTTCCAGAAAACTCCTATTCATTGTGATAACAAGAGTGCTATTGCTATCACTGAAAACCCAGTCCATCACTCAAGAACAAAGCACATTGATATCAGACACCACTTTATTCGAGATAATGTGGAAAAGGGTAAAGTTGAGGTAGATTTTGTTCATACAGATGATCAATTGGCTGATGTATTTACTAAACCTCTCTCTGAGGAAAGGTTTATGTATTTACTAGGACAATTGGGTATGTTGAATCCTTAATCTTTCTTAAAATTTACTGATACTGACCTCCCAGTATTGGTTCCAATACTGACCCGCTCAGTATCACTCGTCTGATTTATCAAATGTTATAACTTTTAATTTTTTATTAATTTATAGACTAAATTAAATGTTTTTATATTTTTTTTTAATTTTTTTTTAATTTAATTTTTTTTAATTTAATTTTTTTTAACTCGGTATTGGAGTCCTGGAGTGGTAAAACTGACTTTTAATCCTCATACTCCCCAACGGTAACCTTTCTTAATAAGAAAGTTACCGTTGGAACAGGATAAGGCTGTCAAATCAGCCGGTTTTACTTCCCAATACCGTAATTATCTCTAATTAAATATAAATAACAGTTTATTTTCTTTCTTTCGAATTTTCTAACAGTTATTTCATATTTTCTCTTTCAATTCTCTCTGCGATTAACGATTTCACTTTCTCCTTGCAAGAAAATTACTTAATCAAAATCGTAGATGGAAAATTACAGATTTTCCGCACCGGAGGTTGCTCCCGCAACTCAGTTTCGGAACGACGAAGTGCTCAAGTTTGCGAGGAACAACATAACCGCCAATTTCAACATTCCTCAGGCTTGGGCGTGCCCTGAATTCATTCACATGATTACATATCTGAAGCATTGTCCGATCACGCAAGCATTGATTCGTTCTCCTCGGGCAATTTATCCGAAAATGCTCTGTGAATTCTGGTACTCTGCTAAACTTGACTCTCCGGACATGATTACTGGTTGGGTTATTCGAGAACAAAGAAGGGCTTTTGTTTCTACAACTATAATTCGGGAAACACTGAGGCTTCCCGCTCACGCTCAGTATGAGCCCTTTGTTGATCGGACAGAGGCTCGCTCAGTGTTACCGTTCATTAGACGCAGAGGAACCACATGCATTACTAAAAGAAATGAATTTGGTCCAATGTGGGGTCTGTTAATTTCCACACTTATTCGATGTATGACCCACAAGACAGGAGCTTTGGATCAAATAAATGATTTTGGGATGCAGATTGTTCATGCCATGTATCATGGTCGAGATATTGATTATGCTAGACTGATCTTTAATGAACTAGCTTCTCTGATTCGGTCTCAAACCAGAGAAATCAATGTTCCTTTCTGCAGATTTCTTTCTCTTTTTTTCAACATGGCATGCCTGCTCATGTTTACGATAAATTCAACAGTCCAAGAGCAGATCTTCCTCCTTTACATGAGAAGATTTATTTCTACAGGCCAAGGGAAGGAGAGCGTGTGCTGAGTCACTCCATGTGGGCTATTGTACAGACACACATTAATGATGAACATCATTCTGATACTGAATCAGAAAGTGATGATAATGATGATGACAGTGGTGATGGTGGAAATGATGATCAAGATATTGAGATGATGGATGCTCCACCAGAACCGGCACAAGAACCACCACATATTCCTCCACCTGCACAGGATCCTGATGCTCCTCTAATTGCAACAGATTCTGATACCGAGTCCTTAGAAGACACACCAATGGTCATCCGAAGAAGAAGAAGAAACATATCTCCAGTAATCATGGGTGCTTTATCATCCGAAGATGTGCAGCCTACTCATGCTCCATCATTAACTACATCTCTTCAAGCACAATGTCTTGTTGCAGCCACTGCTGACCTTCAAGGTCCTGAACCAGAACCTATTGCTCGACCAATTGAGGAACCTCATGTTCCTCTTGATGTGGAGATTCAGTTTGAGCAAAACATACTGGAAGGTGCACATTCTCAAAGAGAAGAGGCTCCTGAAGGTGCTGGTGCCTCAAATCAAAATCTAGATGATCCAGCACCGACCTCTGCCGATGCTAGAAGGGAATCCGACAAAGTCTCAGGTATGAATTTCTAAAAAGCTCTCAAACTTTACTATATATATATATATATATATATATATATATATATATATATATATATATATATATATATATATATATATATATATATATATATATATATATATATATATATATATATATCTTTCCCAAATAGAGACTATGTATTGGCCAGTACCAACTCAATACTGACCAAAGTCTCAACCGAACTTTCAAATATATCCACTTATGGCCAACATAGTTAGCCCACTGCTGCTATGCAAAATTCATACACTGAGCATCTCAATGATCATTGTCAGTCTACAGTTGTCTCAACATTTTAAGAGACAATGGTGGTGATGTCATACTGACACTCACTGGTGCTGCTTGAATGATGTCTTACTTATTTTGAGTAAGGTCACACAATTCAAGAAATGATCACAAACCTTTTAAGCCACATAAGCCAAAATTATCCATGGGTGTAAACCACATTTCTGTTATCACTCTAATACCGAGTGATAAACATTGAAAATAACCAGAAGCACATCCCAGGCTTCGATTACCCAACCCAAAATCTTTTAGTAAATGTGACCTATCCTATACTGAGCTACTCAAATATTCACACTCACTTTTACTAAACAATTTCTTACACATGCTATGCACAAGTTCACAATATTTCATCATGTACCAGATGAAATACAGACTTCTAAATTCTGTTTACATGATTATAGAATTTAACAACACCACAATTCTATTTGATAAACCTTTCATTCTAACCAGTTTACATTTTTTTTTGTTTCTTTAGCACCATCTGTGCAGGGCCAAAGAGCACAAGCTACTCAATCTCAGGAAGTGCAGGGTGCTTTGCAAACTAATCTCAGACTAATATTCTGGCCAGGATGGATGCCATTAGTAATGAGATAGACTCATTAAAATAGTCGGTGGCACTCCTACAACAACAACAACATTCCCCACCACCTCCTCAGTCACTAGGTGGACACAATGATGAAGAAGGCAATGATACTGAGCCCAGAAGATCACCCTCCAATGCCAATACTGAGGGTGCGCAAGATGCTGCTACTGAACCTATGCCCTCCCCAACTCCTGATAATCCACATGAGGACATAGGTGGTGATACTAAACCTCTTCACTCCCCATCAAATGATAACAATAAGGGGAGAAGAGACAAAGAGAAGAAGAGGTTGATAAACCTGAGCCATCTGCTCAGGGGAAGAAAAGAAGAAAGTTAAATGAAGATCAACCTCCACAGAAACAACAATAACAACCACATCAGCAAACTCCTCATACTGAACCACTCAGGTTTCAGTATGAAAGAAGAAGACAAAGAGGAAGGTCAGTCCTTGAATTACTTGAAGAGTTATCTGAGCCATCTGCTCAGGGGGCGACTGATACTGACCAACCACAGCAAGTTAATACTGAGCCTCCTACTCAAGTCCCAAACAACTTGCAGATTATTGTATATAGGCCTTTTGTTTGGCCTATTGCTGATGATGATGAAGAACATCCAGTGCCATCTCAAAACTTTCTAAACTTTGCACTGGATGTGGCACATAAAGAAAGCTCTTCATCATCATCCTCAGATGATGAAGAGCCCCCAAGAAGACCGATCTCTCCTCCAGCTGAAGGACCTTCTAGAATTCCTAGAAGACCAATAACCAGAAGAATGACAAATGTGGTTATGTCCTCAGAATCAAGTGAAGAACCAGATCCAGCTCCTCTGATTTCTAGACCAAGAAGATCTACTCAGTATACTGAGGAAAAGAGTGATGCTGAGGATGAGATTGAGGCTCAGAGATTCTTCCCTGTTAAGGAAGAAGATCCTGACACTGAGTCTGATGTAGATGTTCCAAGGAAATCACATATTGTAAGAAGAACATGAGATGAACTGCTTGAACAATACTGGAACATTGTTCTCAAAGAACAAGGTATAGGGAAACCAGAATGAGTATGCTGAGGAATAGGGTATTCCCAAATGTAAAGGAGATAAACTGGCTGAATCTGTATGTCAACAAAATAAAAGTCAAAACAGTTGACCAGTCCATTGTTGCATCCTGCACTGGACCAGTCAGTCCTCCTATGCAGAACTTTCTTCATGACATTCAGAATATGGGATTCCAAGACTGGGTGAAGATTGTCAGATTAATCAAAGAATTACCATCAATATCCTCAGAAGCCCAAGTAATGATGGATGAAATCTGGGCTGTCTCTGCTGTATGCTTTGAACAAGGAATTTTATATCAAGCAGACTATAGGGCACTCAGTGTAATGACTGAGGCTGTAAAGAACAACAAGCTTGAGTGCCTTAACACTTTCAGGATCTTTAACTCATACTATGTTCCCCCTAACCTAATCTTTCAGGATCAAAAGAGCACAATATATCCAACCTCTGGATATATGTACACTGACTCAGAAGATAGGGAATGCTTTATTACTGAAGCAGATCTGCCTAAGGCCCCTATTAGTCATCTGGTGGGATTGAAATGGATGATAACCAAGAAGGAGGATTCTTGGTTTTGAAAGAAGATTGTTGCTGTAAGAAACAACAGGCAAGATGAATTGAAGAAGAGAGAAGAGTTCATCCATGTGAAGAAAGAAGTGTTTTATGAGTTTGAGTCAATCAACAAACGATGAAGAAGAAGACTTTGCAGCCTGTATTTTCTTATTTTTGAATTCGCTTTGTAATTGTTTTGTTATCATTAGATAGGGGGAGATTGTTAAGGCAAAAAGCCTTACTCCTTTGGGATCTTAAGATAACAAAACAACCTAGACTAGCTTAGTATAAATAGTAGACTTAAATAGCTAAGTTTAGGAGTGATACTGAGTTTGGCCAGTATTGGCCACTCAGTATCAGCACTCAGTATTGGAAATCCAATACTGAGTAGAAGGACTGAGTTAGAGTCAGTTTTGTAACGGACTAAGATCAAATCCCTTGATCTTAGCCATTTCCTTAGTTTAGTCCCTCGGTTACTCCTTTTCCCATTATGTAAGATCTCTATACCATTATAAATAGAGATCATCTTGCAAATGAGTACTTACCCATTCACGAATTTACATTCACATATTTTGTAATTGATCAGTGGCCTTGTTATTCCGCAACAAGCCACACTTAGTGGATTTATACATTGACTATATTCTTGTGTTATCACTTTAATATTTCATTAAGTATAATAATCTATCAATTAACATAATAAACCAGGGTTGTTGTGACCTAACAAAATGAGAAAATCAGAATAATTCAAAAGAGTTATTCGGGTTTGAAAAAGCGACCTTATGATTTAAATGTCGGTGATATGGTGATGTTAAAGGTGTCGCCTTGGAAAGGCGTGATGAGATTTGGTAAAAAGGGCAAATTGAGCCCAAGATATGTTGGCCCATTTAAGATTTTGAAACGGGTCGGTTTACAAGCATTTAAGTTAGAACTTCCTCCCGAGTTGCAGGGTGTCCACGACACCTTCCATGTTAGTAATTTGAAGAAGTTCTTGGGTGAAGTGGAGAATATTATCCCACTTCAAGATTTGCGGGTCGATGCACCCAACCTGTTGATTGAAGAGCCCGAGGCCATATTGGAGGCCCAAACGAAGAAATTGAGGAACAATGAGATTAAGCTAGTGTTGGTCAAATGGAAGCATTCCCTTCGACCAAATTTGACTTGGGAAGTCAAAGATGAGATGAAGAAACGCTACCCAAATTTTTTTTAGATTATGAGACGATTCCGAGGACGGAATCCTCTTAAGGGGTAGATAGTTGTAACGACCGTAATTTTACGCTTGTCATTTCGTGTAATTATTCGGGATTTATGTGAATTTTAGTATTTATGTTAGTTTACATTTCGGTTTGTGTTTTATCGAATGTTTGAATGTTTGGGACTTGGTATAACCAAGTATGGGTCAAAATTTGGATGGAAACAAGTTTAAAGGCCAAGAATCTGGCTGGAACAGCCCTCGCAGCGCGAGCCAGACGCGAGATCAAATAGTGGGTTCAGAACTCAGACGCGAGAGACTCGCGCCGAGCTCGTGTTGAGCTTCGCGTCGAGCTCGCGGCGCGAGCCAGGCGCGAGCGGGGCACGAGGTAGGCTTTTCTGCGGCGACCAAGAAGACATCCCGCGTCACCTCGCGGCGCGAGGCAAACGCGAGCGGGGCGCGAGGACTGTTTGGACTATATAAGGTTGTGTAGAAGCTAGGGCTCATAACACCTACGAACCCTAGAGAGAGTGCAGCCGTTTTTGAGAGCCTTTGGACGGTTTTTGGAGGTAAGGAGCTCAAATCTTCACCATCTTAATTGATTTAAGCATCAAGGGTAAGAATTCTTACTTATTTCACTTAGTTACCTTCATTTTGAGCTTGGTTTGGGTATCAATGGTGGTTTTGGGAATCCACCATGTCATCTTTGGGGAAGATGAACTTTCATGGGTGTAAAACACTCTTTGTAAACTTGTAATCAATGTGTACAAGTTAGATTTGGGATTTATGATGGAAAATATTGAATTAGGGTTTGAGATTTCCACCAAGTTGTATGAACTTGGTTGTTGGGAATGTTTAGATGGATTAATTAGTGGCTAGTTATGGATTATAACTAGATTTTGTAATGATATTGATGTTAGGTCAAGAAGACCTTAAGATTGGAAGTACTTCCTCGATTTGGAAGTAAGGATTGTGTTGTTGAACACAAGTTGTTGGGTCACATTTTAATGTATTCAATCGTATAGGGGTGTAATGTGACATTTATTGTAACAAATAGTCTAGGGTGATTTTATGTAATTAGTCAATACTAGGCCTAGGTATAAATGCCTAGTTGTAGCCTAGTATTGACCAAGCTTGCCGACTTATTGAAAAAGAACGATCGTTTGTGTGTGTGCAAAGCTTCTTCTTGTTCTTCTAATTCATCATTGTTATTGCTTAATTTGTTGCTTAATCGATACATACGGATTCACAATTGGTATCAGAGCGTAAATCGTCTTTGATTCGATCCATTTCAGTGAAGATTAAGCAAGTTTTTGAAGTTTTTGGTGAAGAACTCAAGAATCAAAATCGGAATTTGAAGTATTAAATCGTTTATATTCTTTGTTCATTACATTCCTCTTGTAATTCTAAGCATATTAGAATCAAGTTTCGATTAAATCCATCAACAATTGATCCTAATTTTGTGATTTTAATCAAAATCATGAAAACACATTTTTTCCACTGTAAAATCGAAATTATCGTCTGATTTGTTGTGTTTTGATCGAGTTTATTGACTCATTTCGTTCGAAAATCATTTTCGAGTATATTGGGATTTGAATCACTCAATTTGGTTAAGAATTGAGCAAGATAGGATCGATTTAGTGAAAATTATAGCTGTGTTCGTTCGTCATTGTCAAGAACGTCTTCGGCCCGAGAACAGTGAACTGTTCGGCCCGAACTCAGTCCTCGGCCCGAACTCCGTCCTCGGCCCGAACTCCATCCTCGGCCCGAACTCAGTCCTCGGCCCGAACTCCGACCTAGGCCCGAACTTCGACCTCGGCCCGAACTCCGACCTCAGCCCGAACTCCGACCTCGGCTGTAGGCGGTTTACCCGACTTCCCGGCTTAAAAAGACTTGTTTCGATCACTTTATTTGCGTTTTTGTGATTTTTCGGTCAATTTCCAAACTTCGTTGAGCCCTAGTTTCTAACCCGATTGTCATTTTTGGCCAATTCGAAAATCGAGGACATATTTAAAGTGTCTTTTATCATCTGAGATCTTTTTGAAAATTTTTCAAATTAATTTTTTTTTCCTCTCCCGGTAGTAATTGAAGTTTAACCATCAAAATAATGACATCAAGAGAAGCACTATCGATTGGGTCTGATCTAAAACCACCAGTCCTATTCAGAGGAGAGTATGCTTAGTGGAAGAAAAGATTTCTCCACTTTATCAAAAATCAAGAGTTAGCTACTGAAATTCTCGAGTCACTTGAGAATAAAAAATGCTAAATTTTACGAAGATGTTGTTGATGCTCCTGATGCAAACCCTCCAGTTATTGGCGGTAGATTTCTCATTCCCCCTGCCAGATATAATGCTCAGCAAAGGCAACGTGCCAAAGCAGATCTACAGGCACATTCTTTCATGCTCCAAGGTTTACCGAATGACATCTAAAACAACTTAGATAGTTTTGAAAGCGGTAAAGAACTATGGGATGAGATTAGAAAACAAATGGAGGGAACAGTCCTTGGGAATAAGGCTAAAATGGTCACTACTTTAAACTCCTATCAAAACTTTAGAGCCACAGCAGGGGAAGACTTGCAAAGCACTTACCATCGATACTGTAATCTGCTGAATGATCTCCGTAAAAACAGTCTATCAAAGGGAAATCTAGAGATCAACATCAAATTCATCAACAGTCTTCTTCCCGAGTGGGAAATGTTTGGTAACAGTGCTATGCAGCATAAAGATCTAAGTCTGATAGATATTCATGAGCTGTATGAATATTTGTACCAAAATGCACCAATGGTGAGTAACATGCCAAAAAAAAAAAGAACAAGAGACAGAAGATACTATTGCACTTCTTACCAAACAACATCAGTTACATGAAACTGCTAAATCGAAAGAAAAAGCAGAAGAACCCACTCCTCTAAAAATTGATGATTTGGAGAAAGAACTTCAAGAAGTGCTGCAAGCCATGTCACTCATCTCTAAATATGAGAAGAAATATTATTCAAAGCCCACAAACAACAATTTGCGATCTTCATCCAACTTTAAACAAGCTCAATCTGCTTCCACTTCAACTGATAAGCCAACCATAACACCTTTGGATCCTACAAAGAAATGCTATAATTGTGGTGTTGCTGGTTACTTCTCCCGTGATTGCACGAAACCTAAAGTTCGTGACTCTGAATATTTCAAACGAAAGATGTTAATGGCAAAACAAATTGAGTCTGGGAATGTGCTGTTAGCAGAAGATCTTCAGTGGATGGAAGATTCAGATCAAGAAGATGAAGAACATTCTGCAAACTTGTGCTTCATGGCAAGAGAGAATGCTGAAATGGCAAGATGAAGAACATTCTTAAAGGGAATGCTGTCATTCAACAAAAAGTGACACGAAAGCTTTATATTCCGTCCTTAATTTTCGAAAAGAAAATTTGCCAATTAGAAACTGAAATTGATGAAACACATAAGGCATTTGATAAAGAAAAATTAGTTTTACAAACCAAAATTTATGACTTAGAAGATAAACTTGTTAAAACCAATTCTTCTTCTGTTCAAAATGATTCTCAATCTGATTCTTCTGCTCAAACTAAAACTCTTGAAAAGAGTTCTACAATTAAAATCCCTGTTATTTTAAAAAGAAGCTCTGACTCAACTGCTTTAAATGTTTCAGATAAAACCTTAGAATCGAAGCTGGAGAAGCCCATGCCAATCGGAGACAGAGGAGCGGCTCAGATTAAGAAGTCTAAGTCGTCCGGCTCTAGTATGCTTAAGTCAAAAGAACTTAAGAAGTCTAGTCCATCTTCGTTTTTAGTTTCTTCTTTTTCTGTTAATAATAAATGTAAGTACTCCATGGATTTTATTGCTCCTAAATTGGCTTTTGGTACTGTTTATGATATAGCTGTTTATCGTCCTGTGGATTATGATGTTAATGGTGATAATATGTTTGTTAAATATGATAAAACCGGTAAAAAGATATATTGTGACAAACAAACAAATAAACAAATTTCTCAGTATAATGAACGATATTTTATTAGGCTGGATGCTCCATGTGGTCCTAGAAACTATGTTCTTCATCGATCTGGTAAAATAATTCAGTCCTGCAAAACTTGTTTCCCGTACTCATGCGAAACATGTGTTTCTCATCCTCTGAACTATAAACGAAAACATCCATCTCCACAAGCTTTCAAACCGACTCATGTTCGTTCCGCTACCCCACCCATCTCTAATAAACTGCTGTCCTCTCAACGTCAAACACCTCGAGGAATCTCCACATCTAAATCGTCAAATTCAAGCACTTCTTCCAAATCTCCGAAATCCAAATCAAATAGGAGTGACACAAAATCCACGTTTATTCATTACAATTGGATCAAGAATGAACATTCAAACTGGATTTTACATTTCCTCGAGAAAAAGTTTAAATGGTCTGTCAAAACAACCAATACAGAACTGCCTCCTAGCAGTTCCCCAAAATCTCTAAATTAATTCCTCAATAAAATCTACATAAAACATCCATCACTAATCGTAGAGGACCCATAATTGATTGGGTACCTAAATTGTTTTAATTTTTTTATGTAGAATATATGGTATCTTGATTCTGGATGCTCAAGACTTATGACTGGAAATAAGAACCTATTAACAAATTTTAGAGATAAATATTTGGGAACTGTTCGGTTTGGAAATGATCATTTGGCTGCTATCATGGGAATTGGAGATATTATTCGTGAAAATTTAATCATTCGAAATGTTAGTTATGTCGAAGATCTAGCTCATAACTTGTTTAGCATCGGTCAATTTTGTGATAAAGAGCTAGAAGTAAACTTTCGAACAAAGAAGTGTGTTGTTCGCACTTATAAGGGAAAAGAACTTCTTACCGGATCTCGTGACACAAATCTGTTTACCATCAATCTCAATGACGTGGTCCCACTTGAAGAAGTATGTTTAATGTCAACAGCGTCGTCAGATGAATCATGGTTATGGCACCGTCGTCTTTCTCACCTTAATTTCAAAACCATCAATAAATTGGTAAAAGGTGGCCATGTATCTGGTCTTCCAGATGTTAGACTTGAAAAAGATCATCTGTGTTCGTCTTGTGAAATGGGAAAGATGAAGAAGACGTCACATAAGTCAAAACCAGTTCAAAGTACATCCAAACCGCTTGAATTGCTTCACATGGATCTATGTGGACCCATGAGTGTACAATCAATTGCTGGTAAAAGGTATGTGTTAGTAATTGTTGATGACTACTCACGTTATACCTGGGTTCATTTCTTACGTACCAAAGATGAAGCTGATGATACTATTATCGCCTTTATCAAGAAAACTCAGACAAATCTGGAATTGAAAGTCAATACCATTCGGACTGATAATGGAACTGAGTTTAAGAATCAAACCCTAGATTCATATCTTGAATCTGTTGGTATAACCCATCAATTTTCCGCTGCTAGAACTCCACAACAGAATGGAGTAGTTGAACGAAGAAATCGTACCTTAGTTGAAGCAGCCCGCACAATGCTTTCATATTCCAAACTACATCTATCTGTGTGGGCTGAAGCTATCAACACGGCATGTTTCACTCAAAATCGTTCTATCATCAACAAAACCTACAACAAGACACCGTATGAATTGATAAATAAAAGAATCCCAAATGTTAAATTTCTCCATGTTTTTGGGAGTCGTTGCTTCATCTTAAATGACAAAGACAAATTGAATAAATTTGAAGCAAAAGCTGATGAAGGGGTCTTTGTTGGGTATTCACGTGAGTCTGCATCGTTTAGAGTTTATAATCGATCAAATCGGATGATAAGAGAAAGTGTTAATGTAACTTTTGATGAGACATTTCCTCTTGATTCACTATCCTCGGATATCAAATCTCCTCCACCCTCTTCATCTCCTTCCACCTCTGAAAATGACTTAGATGTATTATTTGAACATTTTTATGATGAATATCATAACATCAGACATACATTACTTCAGGAGGCTGGCGTTCCATTCCCTTCAGCTGCAGATGTTCAGTCTATCTCTGTCCCTGAGATGCATATTCCAAGTTCCCCTGATTCTCCATCTCCAACATCTGCTGCTACTGATAACACCGAGTCAGTATCAAATTCAGACTCTTCTTCGTCATCCATGGGAACTCAATCATCACCGGATGTTCCTTCACCTCCTACTCAAGCTGCTGGTGCTTCTGATTTAATCATTGCACCAGCTAAAGCTCCAAAGTTGGTGACTGATTTCTCAAAATTCAATGTTCAAAAAGTTGATCCTCCACCTTCTACATCCAACACTCAAACGGCTATGATCCCGCATCCTGCATTCACTGATACCTCCAACATCATTCCAAGTCAACTTCCACTTCCTCATACTCTGAAATGGACCAAAGAGCATCCTTTACATCAAGTAATTGGAAATCCTGAATCTTCTGTTCAAACTCGTAGAGAAACTGCTGATGAATGTCAATACTCATCCTTCTTAAGCTCTAATGAACCTAAGAAAGTCAGCGAAGCTCTAACAGACCTAGACTGGATTCTTGCAATGCAAGAGGAAATCAATCAATTTGAATGATTGAAAGTTTGCCGTCTAGTTCCAAAACCACTTGGGAAGTCTGTTGTTGGTACAAAATGGATCTTTAAGAACAAAAAGGATGAAAATGGGATTTTCATTTGAAATAAAGCACGTCTGGTTGCTAAAGGGTATTCTCTACAAGAGGGCATCGATTATTAAGAAACTTTTGCCCAGTTGCAAGAATAGAAGCCATCCAAATCTTTCTGGCATATGCAGCTCACAAGAATTTTACAATCTATCAAATGGATGTAAAAACTGCATTTCTTAATGGCATTCTCAGTGAAGAAGTTTTCGTTCATCAACCTGAAGGATTTGTCGATCCACACTTGCCTAACCATGTCTACATTCTTGATAAAGCTTTATATGGTCTGAAGTAAGCTCCTCGTGCGTGGTATGATGTTCTATCAAAATTTTTAGTCAACTCTGGTTTTTCAAAAGGCAAAGTGGACACAACTCTGTTCATCAAACGCCAAGGGGAAGATATCGTCCTCATTCAGATTTATGTAGATGATATTATTTTTGGCTCCACAAATCCTAAATACTGTAAACGATTTTCAGATCTTATGATCAAAAGATTTGAAATGAGTATGATGGGGGAGATGAATTTTTTTCTGGGTCTACAGGTTCGTCAGTTACCTACCGGGATCTTCATAAATCAATCAAAATATATCACTGACTTGCTGAAGAAGTATCTGATGGATGACTGTAAACCAATTTCTACACCAATGTCACCTGGCTCAAAATTTAATGTTGATCCCGATGGTAAGCTGGTTGATGTAACCAACTACCGAGGCATGATAGGGTCATTATTATATCTAACTGCTAGTCGACTAGATATTATGTTCTCGACTTGCGTTTGTGCTCGGTATCAGGCTACTCCTAAAGAGTCTCACTTTCAAGCAGTCAAACGTATCTTTCGTTACTTAAAGGGTACTCGAGATCTTGGTCTTTGGTATCCCAAAGAAACTACGTTTGACTTGTCTGCATTCTCTGATGCTGATCATGCTGGTTGTATGTTGGAGCGTAAAAGCACTTCTGGAGGTGCTCAATTTCTTGGCGATAAATTGGTGAGCTGGTCATCAAGGAAACAAAATTGTGTATCTCTTTCCACTGCCAAAGCAGAGTATGTTGCTGCTGCAAGCTACCTATCCCAGATAATTTGGATGCAGTCACAATTGAAAGACTACGGCTTTTCATACAGTTGTATTCCTTTATATTGTGACTCCCGAAGTGCAATTGCAATTTCATGCAATCCTGTTCAACATTCCAAAACTAAACATATTGATCTTCGATATCATTTAATCAAAGATCACGTTGAACAAGGAACTGTGGAAATGTACTTCGTATCCACTGATTTTCAGTTAGCTGATTTATTTACCAAGGCTTTAGATGAAAAACGGTTTAACTTTCTTGTGTCTAAGCTTGGTATGTTCAATCTCAAAACATAAATCGTTTCTACTCTTTACATTTCAATTTTGTTTATGCAAAACGCTTTTCATTGTTTAAATCTTTAGAAAAATGACTTATATACATTTCAGTATATGACTCGCACTTTACAACGATGGCTTATGCACACATCAGTGTATAACCCGTTCCTAACCGTTTAATGGCTTTCAAGTACATCAACTTGAAACCCGCTCTTAATCAGAAAACACAGAACTGTAAAAACTCTTCTCCACCCCTCTGCTGTTGTTACAAGGTACAGTTCCGATCTACAAACTTTCATATATCTTTATTTTGTCGAGGGGAAGAAATAATAATTCTAGGGGGAGAATTAGTATTTCCAGGGGGAGAAACTTTGAAAATTATAAATTTTATACCCGATTGCATAAATAGACGAATTTTCTTTCAAAAGACAATACCTTCCCATGGTTTGCCAGAACCGTTCTTACCATCCAAGGGAAATACTTTTTAGCCGATTGGTAAATGTGAGGGTATAAGTCTTGAGAACATGATAATAACAAGAAAACACACCTTTGAGTGCATCCAAACTGTCACTAAACCGGGCAAACACACATAAAGGGTGATCATTCATAAGTTGAATGTTTCACTAGACTTTACTAGCCCAGTAAAGCAAATGCACACCACCACCAACCACTCAAATTCCTCTCAACAGGAATTTGTTTCAAATCGTTAGGGGACGTTGCACAAAATCTACTGACTACTCATTCGGAGTTTGTCGGTATTGAAACATAATAACCTCCTGCCCCGGGTTAAGTCTCTTTGTATGCACAATATGTCTAGTTCTTACCCTCAAGAATCTTTCACTATAGGACACTTACACTACAAAAATGGATCTCCCTGAATCCATTGGAACACTTGTAGTGGCATCACATTCTGATGTTTCACGAGGATCGAGTAGAAATCCTGCTAGAGCTAAACTCACGCCAACTCTAAACGCAGGTCACACAATTGAATCAACGGTTGTGCAAACGACTACCGATTCATACCGTGTGCTAACGGATACTCTATGTGAGTCCGGTGTTACCCAAAAGAAAATTCAAGTTGCTGTGCCTCAACCTCAAACATCATAAAGGCAACGACTTATGCCGGACACACATACATTTCCGATAATAAAAAAAATAAAAAAAATCCATGAAAATTATTCTTACAACGTAACATGTTAAATGCTGATCAATTGCACATGAGCGTTATAGTCCACTCTCAAATAACTCCTATGATCTGTTATAACCGACATGATCTTCCCCAGGAGCCACCTATAATATAGAACATACTGTGAGGGTTCATAGGTCTAGGTGAGCAGAATCAAGTATCACGTGATCTTGATTGGGGTGCGTTGAGGTAAAAATTGAGAGGGGGATGAAGTAAGGGGTGCAAATCAGTTTTTCACATGGTAACACAAAAACGAGGGTGTAGTTGAAAATGAAAAAGTGAGTTGAGTGAGGAGTGTGTGAGAAAGGGTTAAAGAAAACGGAAAACCCTCCCTAAATCGAACAAAAGACCGGGTAACCACATCTTTATCAGACTGCATAAGATGCTTTCTGATTCAGACATCATGGAGCCAGTGATGCAATGCACAACCCCCACTGACCACTCAAGTACAAAAAGTACTTGTTTCAAAATCACGGAGATTACCACATCTACTATCGACATCTCATTTGGAGATTGTTGATATTGAAAAAGAGAACCTACCTCCAGTCCTCGCCTTCGTTTGTCCATGTATAGAGTCTAGAACTGAATTAAATTTCTCTAGGACACAGGCATTCCACCAAGCATATCTTAGTGATATTGCAGGAACATTCATAGTGATACCAAACTTGTTGGTATTCCACGATGATTGAATGGAAATCCTACCAGTACTAACATCTAAGCCAACACTGAACGTAGTTCACACAGTTTTTCAACTGTCGTGTTAACGGGATATCTATGAGATCCCGGTTTTCCCTATTTGACTAGGATGTAAAATGTGTTATATATTGATTCATTCAAAATATGAATATATCATTATTCAACACATTTTCATCCAAAAGCTTCGGAGTTTCTTCCTGTTACATGATGAGTCAGATAAATCTTGTTCATCATGAGGGGGAGAATGTATTAGCCAAACTTACTCCACATCAAAAAGACACATATGCACCACTGAAGGTAGAGTAAACAAGGAACCGAAGACTCCATGAAGAAATAATTGTCTGTTTGAGGGGGAGCATAAACCTTATCAACAATTTTCCCGAACAACAATTATTAAGAATCATTGATCGACATAAAGCCACAAACTTCAAGAAAAGACTTCCGCTGTTAATCTCTCTATCATTATGGGTCTCAGTTTTGGTTGATCAATATGTATCTTCAAAGTAAAGTCTTCAAAATACGTTTTGTGGTTGAAAAGCTACAAGAAGTATTCATTTTCACAGACAAACAAAGCTCAAGCCTGATCCTGATTATTATGCAACGAAATATCTACAAGACTAAGCTTTTGCTAAAGATGAAGACTTCGAAGATATGCTTTCCAGACTATTGTTACAAAGGGTGAGAATGTTGGGTCACATTTTAATGTATTCAATAGTCTAGGGGTGTAATGTGACATTTATTGTAACAAATAGTCTAGGGTGATTTTATGTAATTAGTCAATACTAGGCCTAGGTCTAAATGCCTAGTTGTAACCTAGTATTGGCCAAGCTTGCCGACTTATTGAAAAAGAACGATCGTTTGTGTGTGTGCAAAGCTTCTTCTTGTTCTTCTAATTCATCATTGTTATTGCTTAATCTGTTGCTTAATCGATACATACGGATCACACAAGTGTTGGATAGCATTGCTAAGGTGAGTACATGTGATATTTCTGAGTACATAGTAAACCATGTTTTATAAATTGAAATGATTTTAGAGTCTTTATTAAATAATTGTTTTTAATAAAGAAAAGATTGAATTGATAGAGTATGAATGGAATTGAATTGAATTGTATTGTAATTGATTGTGTAGTAGAGTTAGTTTAGAATGTATATCTTTTTGTAATTCGATTGTAATCTAGTCCTAGAATAACTAGGGTAAAAATTTAGGTTTCAAGGACTATTATATATAGTTCCTTACGAATTGTAAACGTACGTGTGTATTATCGATTATTAATATACATTGAAGCTTTTTGTGATAACCGTGTTCTTATTGTTCTTCATATAAATTACAGTTATTCATTGTTCCTAATTAATCAATATAGTGTTAATACGCTGTAACTTCTATTGTTGAGTAGATCTATAATTCAATAACTTATTGAGTTATTCGATCCTGACAAGCATATAATAAGATCATATACATATGACTTCAAGTTCACTTACCGAGCTCGGCTAGTACTAACTACTTAGTGGTGTATTTTAGTAGTTATCCTTTCATATGTAAGATATACATACACTTTCGATTTTCAAGCTAATTATTGACCTAAACACAACACAAAACTGCAACAAATAAGAAAAGAACGTTGTACAAAAAACAATCAACAAAAAAACAACTTATAGTTAGTAAAATTGTAGCAGGAAAATCCAGGCGAAAACCAACAAGAACACCTTATCTTGAACTTAAAAGTAGAAGACACCAAGAAAACGAACCCACAACAAACATACTAAAAATTACCTGAATTTATTACTCCCTCCGTCCCGTAAAAACTTTCCATTTGGCTTTTGCACAAGTTGTTAGGTGCTAGTTAGTGGTGGGGTCATTGATAATAATACTTTTGATCATAATATGAAGTTGGGTTGGAGAGAAAGATAGTTAGTGGATATTAGTGGTGTAGTCTTTAGTAATAATAGTTTTTTATTGTGTAATGCCCTGTGGGACAAAAATTTAGAGTGAAATTAGAAATTTTTTGTGGGACGGAGGGAGTAATTAATATAATAGGGAAATTCTATGAACTTTAAATTAATTCAAAGACTAGCTTCAAAACTCAACACAAAGTATTTTGAGAGTATTCAAACATTGTCGATTGGATTCAGAGTTAGAGAACTTGAGAAGTTGAGAGCAAGAGCTTATACATTAATACGAGACTATGTGACATTGATTATCAAATTTGGATTTGATTACAATTACCAATATTTTTAAGGAGAATTAAGATGGCTAATTAGGAGGAGCATTATGTCACGACATTTGATCACTATGCAAAGATTCATTTAGTATTTTAAAGGTTCTAAAAGTTTGGATTTTAAAATTAAGTTCATACCTTTAGTGTAACGTATTGTCTAAATTACTTTATAGAAATCTGCAAGTGTTTTAGACCGTTCGGTATGGGTCACCACCCGTTGCCGTGGTGGTGACATGGCAAGGCGGTAACGGCGTGGGCGAGCGGGGAACACCGCCCCCCTTAACGGCGTGTTCGACGGTGGTGGCTTCTCGGGGGCATGGTAACGAGGGGCAACGGGGTGGAGACGCTCTTTTTCGACCGTTGGGAGGAGCGGGGAAGCTTGTAACGGTCATATGACCGTTTGATTTAAAAAAAAAATTAATTTATTTACTTTTCCCCTATATATACACACAATATATAATGTTTTTTACACAACCACAACCACACAATCTCTACAATCTCTACAAACTCAATACCAAATGGCTTCCAACCAAAGCTCACCCGAATCATCCCCGGTAAACCCTAACACCAACGACCAAAGTAACATTGGATTTGCCCACTTCGACCAATACGTTAATTTTCTCAACACATGAACACCCATTCAACCAAATCCCCACTACCAACAACATCAATTCCAACACCCACATTTCCAAAACCAACCATTCCGAAACCTACCATTCCAACAACCACCATTCCAACCAACTCAATTTCAAAACCCTCCATTCCAAAACCCACCATTCCAACCAACTCAATTTCAACAAGGTCAATATCAAAGTGCACAATTCCAAAGTACACAATTCCAACAAACAGAGGCTGGCGGTAGCAAGGCAAAAAAGAAAGGAAAGGGGAAAGCCAAGGAGAAAGTAGTTGTTGATACTGACGGTCCAATGCCTTGGACGACTGAAGAAGAAGTTGCTTTGTGTAAAGCTTGGTGCACCGTCTCAAAAGACCCAAGGGATGGGAATAGCAAGAAAACGAAAGGGCTATGGGAGGCTGCCTCCAAAGTTTTTCACGATCTCATGAAGAGCCCGGTGTACAGAAACCACGACCAACTGTCTGGGAAGTGGCGTCAACTAGTCACCATTTTAACAAAGTTTAACGGTATCTACAACAAGCTTATGTCAGAAAAACGGAGCGGGATGAGTGATTTTGATGTTATGGACGCGGCAAGGCTAGAATACAGATCAGTGGTTGGTGGCCGTCATGGTTTTGAGTCAGAAAAGCAGTAGTTGGTTGTAAAAGACGACCCAAAATGTTTACCTTCAGTTACTGTACAGGAGCAACAACAAAAAACAACAAAGACAACAACAACAATAATCAAAGCGGTCTCGTAGTTCCCACTCGGTGGATGTTTCTGATGGTCATACAAATACTTCACGTATCGACCTTAATGCTGGTGATGACGACATACCCGATGACATATTCGATGAAGTCGAAGAAACCCCCACTCCAACCCGACCGGTAGGAAGAGATAAGACCAAACGAGCACAACGCCATGCGGCGCAACAGGCATCGTCGAACAATACGATGGATGAAGTGGCTAGGATGTTGGCCGAACATGGTGTGACGTCAAAAGAGAAGGTCCAGTTGAGGAAGGAGAAACGGCTGGCCGACAAGACCGCTACCGAGGGAACAATAATGCTCAATACCATCTCCATTTTGAAGCACAAAGAGGACGATTTGGATGGGGAGGATCTCGATATTTTGAGGGAAGCGAAGGCGAAGGCGAGGGCCGCTTTCCGCAATTTAGGCCGCTAGTTATTTTTTTCAAGTATTGTATTTTTTAATTTCTAGTATTGTAATGTTTAAATTTTTAATTTTAATGAAAATTTTATTTTATGTTTAAAATTAAATGGAAAAGAAATGATGATATGGAAAAAAAAGTGGTGTGGTGGGTATTTCCTGAAACAAGTGGTGTGGTGTGATGGGGTTGCTGAGGTGGCAGATGATGTGGCAGAAAAGTTGGTGTTATGATGAGGCCCATACCTAATAGCCTCAGTGAGCAGAGGAATGTCACATGGTGAGTCGGATAATGAGGACAAAAGAAATACGTGGCCTAATATAATCCGTGGACATAGATTCGACAAACAAATGTGAGACATGTTAGGTTTAATAACTTTCTTCAGTGTTAGGAGAAGACACAAACTTCGGACATGTTAGGTTTTTAATAATATATACATGTTCCACTATTAATGTCTACTTTGCTTACTGGGTAAAGTCCATACCATAAAATATAAAAATTAAATTGAAAACGATGGGTTGCATGTTAATACAGAGTAGAGTTCGAAGTTTGCATGCTAATATTTGTCTACATTAATATTGATAATAGAGTGGTAGTCTGGTAGACAAATACTCCGTAGCTGACTCTAATAATGGATTAAATTTCTACTTTAGTTCTCAACCGGTTAACCGGTATTTGTTACTCCAGTTAGCTTTGTTTAAGGTTTTTTTTAATGGCAAATCTCTTTTATGGCTAGACACAAACATCTAAAATAACGCTCGCTTATTTAGGAGGCCATCATGTAGCATCAGTGTTTTTATGGTTGAAGGGTTGTTGATTGTTCACCCTCCCGATCGAGCTTGTCTAGATTAGATTTCACGTTTTCTGTACACAAAGGCACGAAACAGAGGTTGAAGTGTAAGTGATTATTTATGTACGTACTTGACTTAACGGTGTTCAAGTTATTATTTAGTTGACATATCAAAATATGAGTGGAAACTTATGTTGAATATAATTCAGGTTGGCAGGTCGACGTAAACTAGTTCAAATCATCGGTGAAACTTGAACATTTTATTGAGAGGGGAGAGGGGTGGGGTGTAATTCTTCATACGTCACGCCCGTGGTTTGGTTTGAAATCATGTTTTAAGCAGGTTGTCGATGGATTTGTCTTCATGATTTTAAAAATATATTTTATGTTATTAGTTAATCAAGTTGGCGGCTTGACTCGTTTATCCACAACCCAACATTGACATAATCCGTTTATTAAATAGGTTAGACACGTCGGCCCGTATATCATATGACTCAAATCCTTTTATTTTCGTGCTCTGTTTCTTGTAAGTTGTAACATCTGAGAATTGACGTGAAATAGACAGTAATATTTTGCATCTTATAGTGAAATGCCTCTTTCTCCAAATTTTATATCGGCATTCATTCATGCACCCTTTTGAGTTAACGGGTACGATTTAAATATCCAAGCCTTCTGTTTTCTTAATTCTAATATATGTTTTTGTTAAGGATATATAATACCAAGGCCATAAAGGCACCCAAAATGTACATAAAAGTAAGAAAAGCAAAATTACAAAATAGAAACTAAATTAAAATAAAAAAAACAAAAACATGGAAACCAACCCGTGTCAATGGCAGTGACGCATAAGAAAACCGGTTTGCAACTAGTCTAGGACCGGTTTTAACCTCAACAGATCCGATCCATATACGAACTGTCAAATCGGGATTGGATCAAGGTTTAGGGGAATTTTTTTTTTTTTGTTAACATACCCGTTATAACTGGTTTAAACACCAGATTTCAACGAAAAACCGGTTTGAATCCATTCGAATCAGTTTCAACCGGCTAGATACTACATTCCCCAAAACCGTGTTAATTGGTATAATCCTTGTCCCTCTTTATTGATTTACCAAGATATATATATATATATATATATATATATATATATATATATATATATATATATATATATATATATATATATATATATATATATATATATATAGTGTTACAATACAAATCTTTTCCCCTAAAGTAGGAAAGGATATTTACGAGAATATTCTAGAATATATACAATATATTTATACTAAAATATAATTCGGTTAACAGCCCCCCGCAGTTTGAGATGGAGGGGACCGAATGCTTAAACTGTCCCGGAAGTCAAGGAACAATTGTCGTGGAAGGCCTTTGGTGAAAATGTCTGCATATTGATAAGCCGATGGAACATGAAACACGCGAATGTGACCTAAGGCAACCTTCTCACGAACAAAGTGAATATCCATCTCTATGTGTTTCGTACGTTGATGCTGAACGGGATTGCCAGAAAGATAGACGGCCGAAACATTATCACAATAAACGAGTGTTGACCGTCGTAGTGGAGTATGTAACTCGAGAAGTAAGTTGCGTAACCAGCATGATTCAGCAACGACATTAGCGACACCACGGTATTCTGCTTCAGCACTAGAACGTGATAAGGTGGGTTGGCGTTTTGCCGACCATGAAATCAAATTATCTCCAAGAAACACACAGTAACCCGATGTTGAACGTCGGATGTCCGGGCATCCGCCCCAATCAGCGTCGGTGTAGGCAATTAGCTGAGAGGGGGTGGATGGATATAGTTGCAAACCCAAATGAGTCGTGCCTTTGATGTACCGTAAAATCCGTTTTAGGGCATTGAAATGAGGTTCTCTTGGGGCATGCATGAATAGGCAAATTTGTTGCACCGCATAGGAGATATCGGGCCGTGTAAAAGTCAGGTATTGTAATGCTCCGGCAAGGCTTCAGTAGGTTGTAGGATCGTCGCACAAGTTGCCGGAAGTGGCACTCAATTTAGAAGATGTATCAACCGGTGTTGCGACGGGATTACAAGTTTCCATATGTGCTCTTTTTAATATAGATTCCGCATACTTTTGTTGAGATAAGAACATGCCCTTGGGTGTACGGTTAACGGAGATCCCCAAAAAATACGTAAGGTGGCCGAGGTCCGTCATTTCGAATTCCTTTTTGAGAGCACCAATTATTGTTGTTTGCAATGTTGTTGATGAAGATGTGAGGACAATGTTGTCCACATAGAGTAGTAGGTATGCGGTATCATTGTTGTGATGATATATGAATAAAGAGTTATCACTTTTGCTACATGTAAACCCGATTTTGAGAAGATGTTGAGCGAACCGTTGGTACCACGCTCGCGGTGCTTGTTTGAGTCCATAGAGAGACTTGCGTAATCTGCAAACATAACCTGGAAAAGAACGATTAGTAAAACCAGGAGGTTGATGCATATAGACCGTTTCATTTAGGTCGCCATGAAGAAAGGTGTTCTTGACATCAAGTTGGTGAATCGGCCAATTTCGTCCTAATGAAAGAGATAGGACAGTGTGAATGGTAGCCGGTTTAACGACAGGACTGAACGTCTCGTCACAATCAATACCAACCTCTTGTGTTTTCCCATTTACGACAAGCCGTGCTTTGTATCTTTCCAATGAACCATCGGCTTTAAATTTGTGCCGGAAAATCCAGTGACATCGTATGATATTCGTGTCCATTGGTCGGTGAACTAGATCCCACGTATTCTGTTTAAGTAAAGCATTAAATTCAGTGGTCATGGCAAAGTTCCAGTTAGGGTCTAGCATGGCAAGTTTGGGGTTGGAGGGTATTGGAGAGATAGTTTGAGTGTGAAGAGATAGATTGGGATTAGGTTTAAAAATACCGCTTTTGGAACGAGTTTGCATGGGGTGGTGTGAAGATGTAGCATCGGTAGGAGCGGGATTAGTGGCGTTGGCGGTGTTCGGGATTGGGGCAGCAGGTGCGTCGGCCCGAGAAGGGGAAGGTGGCGGGTGTGAGGGTGGATTAGGATTCGGCACATTAGGGGGCAGACTAGGAGGTGTAGGTGTACTAGAAGATGGGTCATGTGTGGGGTTGACAGTGGGTGATATATGAGACAAATAATAAGGAGATGGAGGTGGGTCATTGAGGAAGTCATAAGAAGTGGTGTTCGTGTTTGAGAGGGTGGCAAAAGGGAAGATGTGTTCCTCGAAAGTGACATGACGAGATATGAAAAATTGTTTGGAGGTGATGTCGTGGCATAGATATCCACGGTGGTGGGAGGGGTAGCCAAGAAAGACACACGGAGTGGAGCGAGGTTGTAATTTATTTGAGGTGGTGGCGGAAGTGTTAGGGTAACATAGGCAACCGAAAGTGCGAAGATGGGTGTAGGATGGGATTCGGTGATAAAGCATGGAAGTGGGTGTTTTGTTTTGTATAGTGGAAGATGGAAGAATATTGAGGATGTACGTGGCAAAATGAAGGGCATATGGCCAATAAGGAGATGGTATAGAAGTATGTATAAGGTTTGTTCTAATGGTGTTGTTTAATGTACGAATGATTCTCTCGGCTTTGCCATTTTGGGGTGAGGTGTAAGGGCACGAGAAACGAATATGCATCCCGTGTTGGGCACAAAATTGGGTGAATTGGGTGTTGTTGAATTCGACCATTGTCGCATTGGAGGGTTTTAATTTGCTTTTCAAATTGTGTTTGTATATATTTATAAAATGTAGAAAAGATAGAGAAGACTTGAGATTTAGATTTAAGAGGGAAAGTCCAAGCAAAGTGGGTATAGTCATCTAAAAGAACAAGGTAATATTTGTGGCCTAAGGTGGAGATGACGGGAGAAGTCCATAAATCTGCATGAATAATATCGAAAGGACTAAAAGTAATAGAATTAGAATTATTAAAATGTAAACGACAATGTTTTCCTAAAGAACAAGAATTACATGAATCAATGACACTAAGTTTATTTGGAAAAAAATTATTATTTCTAAGAAAGCTAAAGATAGATGATCCCGGATGACCGAGACGGTTGTGCCAGGTTGATGAAGTAGCGGTATGAAGTGCAATTGGGGTGGATTGAGCGGCGGTAGATGAGGTAGTGAATGGATATAGATCACCGGTGCTGTTGCATCTGGTAACCTGTTTCTTTGTTTTGAAATCCTTCACGGAAAAACCAAACGGGTCAAACTCAACAGAGACATTATTAGTACGAGTAAACTTACGAACGGAAATAAGATTTTTGATTAGTTGGGGTACATGTTGAATATTATATAAGTGGTATGGTCGGTTAGGGTCGGGAATGGTTGTGGAGCCAATACCGGTAACTGGAACGCTTTTGCCACTACCAACTAAAATCGAATGCGGTTTACTTAAATAAAATAAGTGAGAAAAGTTACCCTCGTTGTTAGCCACATGTGACGTCGAGCCGGTATCCATGTACCACGTGTTGTCCGGTGGGTTGAGATGCATAGTGTTGAAAGCGGTGTCTAACTCAGTTGGGGTCATCGGTGGTGTAGCAAGGTAAGGAGTTCCCGTATAAAACACTTGTGGCTGCTGTTGTGTGGGTCGTGGGCCAGGACCAAGCAATCCCATTTGATTAGGGGCTGTTGGGTATGGACATGGAGGCATAGGGGTCCAACTGGTTTGCCACTGTGGAGCCCAAGAGAATTGTTGAAACTGATGCCTACCTCCGTTGCGTCCGCCTCCGCGTCCGCGACCACGGCCTCTACCCCGGCTGGCGCCGCCGCCTCCACGATAACTGCCGCCGCCACCGCCTCCACGACCGCCGCCACGATCAGAATGTGACGGCTGTGCACGGTCGCTATACGCCGACGAATCAGCGGCGGATGGTGAATCTGATTTCTGAGTAACCAACACTTGAGGCGATCGGGAATCCTGTTTCAGTTTGCGAGTTTCTTCAAGAGAGAGTTGGGAGCGGGCTTTGTTAAAAGTCGGCAGCGGATCTGACTGTTGAATAAGCGTTGCGATAGTATCGTAGTCCCCTTTCGGAAGACCGGCAACGAGTTGAAGCACCTTCTTCCCATCGGAAACTGGTTGACCCACGTTAGCAAGCTGATCAGCGATATTCTTTATGCGCGAACAATATTCGTGGACGTTTGGAAAATCCTCCAAACGGATATTGTTGAATTGTTCTTCAAGATAAACGGCTCGAGTTGCTTTATTGTCTTGAAATATGTCAGCAAGGCTTTTCCAGAGCTGTTGAGCGGTGGCTCCCGGTGTCATTACGGTTTGAAGCAAATCAGTGGAGATGGTGGCAAGTATCCATTGTTTGACAATGGCATCCAAACGGTTCCATGTGGGTTGATCAATACCGACCGGTTTTGGAGCAGAAGGATCGATGTGATCGATAACATCATAGGCGGTTGTGTGGATGTGAAACAGCTCCACCCATGAAGCATAATGGGAGTCTGTTTGGTTTAAAACGAGAGGGATAGAGTTTTTGATGTTGTTAATACCAAAAGCAGGATGAAAAGTTGATTTAGAAGTGTTGGAGCTCTGATCGCCTGTCATTAGAGAAGAAAACCCACGAACAGGAGTGTTGTTAAATTGGAGAAAGCAAACAAGGACCACAATAAATTAATTGAAGTCCACGTGAGATGATGATGATGGGAATTAATTGGAGCAAGCAAGCAAACATGCAGTGCACCAATTAGACGGTGCAAGAATTTGAAGATGAATCGTGAGTAGCGGCCGTATAAGGCGAAAAGAAAATAGGGTTAGGGATTATAGCTCTGATACCATGTTAATTGGTATAATCCTTGTCCCTCTTTATTGATTTACCAAGATATATATATATATATATATATATATATATATATATATATATATATATATATATATATATATTGTTACAATACAAATCTTTCCCCTAAAGTAGGAAATGATATTTACGAAAATATTCTAGAATATATACAATATATTTATACTAAAATATAATTCGGTTAACAAACCGGATTAAAACTAAAGCAGGTTCACCCATACCATGTTTTACTAATGTTGACCGAGGCTGACCAATAAAACCGATTTGTGCTTCTTTAGTCAATGGTGGGCAGGTTGGAAAATAATGGAAATCCAATCTATTTAAAATGGAAAAAATAAAGAAAACTGGAAAAACTCATGGAAAATTGGTTCGTTTTTCTGTTACCAAATAACCTCCTATCTTCTTAACTCGTTATCAATCTCTAAATTCGTCGTCTCCAACATGACAACTCTTCCAACATTGTTGTCTGCTGCAAACCCCCTCTTCTTCTCTCATCAAAATCCCCCAAAAACCCTAATCCCCAAATCATATAATCCCAACACCTACCACACCAAAATTACAAAAATTACCCAAAATTGCAGCAATTTCCATGACAAATTGCTCTAATTGGAGCTGGGTTTGCCCTAACAACACCCTTTTTTCTAGGAACTCTTTCTGCTACGGCTGCTGAGCTGCCATTGTTGGTGGGTTCAGCTCTGCAACTCACCGAACCCTCAAATGCTCTCTCACTTCCCACTTGGGCAATCCATGTTTCAAGTGTCGTTGAATGGTAATTTAATTGTTTGTTCATTCTACTAATTCATTGACTGACTGACTGATAATCAATTTGATTTGTTTTTTCATTTTACAATAATTTGCTGTAAATTGTAATACACTTAGAAAACTTCGCTTAAAATTGATAGAAATGATTTTAGTATGACTCGGCTTAAAATTGACTTTTCGGAACAAATATATGATTGTGCTTATTTATTATTTGTTTAATTATTATTTATTTTTCAAATTTCAAAGGGTTGCAGCAATGGTTTTAGTATGGCAATATGGAGAGAAATCTGGATATGAATCTTGGAAGGGGCTTTCTTGGGGTATGGTGAGTTACAATATTGACATATTAATTCTTATTACAAACTTTTGTTATTTATTTAGATCTAAAAGGCATATAAAACTTTATTCAGGTTCCCCTGTTAGGCGGAGCATTTTGTGCGTGTACTTGGCATTTCTTTTATAATTCAGAATCACTAGAGGTTAGTCTAATAAGGTTAATATTAATCAAATCTTTTTAAAATCCATCATTTTATTTCAAGAATGATGGAGTATTATTTATAGGTTCTGGTTGCACTCCAAGGGGCATTGACAGTTATTGGCAACACTACAATGTGCATAGCTGCTTACAGAATCTATAAATCATCACAAGAACGCTCTACATAACTATTTTCATTTTTAAGGTAAATTTTCCTTAATCTCATGATCATTTTGGATGATTAGCTCTCAACTTGAGTTGCATTTATAGATTAGCCAATACAAACGACACTGAAGCAAGATATTCCATTATTATTTTTTACTGTCGTTCTCTTGTCGTTATGACGATAAGAAAGTGTGAAAATATAATTTGTTAATTCTATTTATTGATAAACTGTGTTCATAGGGCTTTTGGGTTTGACTTTGACTTTGACTCTGACTTGTGTTGTGTGTCATAAAAAAATTAGAAACTTCGAATCATGAAACTCCCTTAGGTGGTATAGAATTATAGATACCTGTAGGATTATATTACAAAATTTGCAAAATGTAAGGTAGGGTTTATTTTTCAAATATATCATGAAAATATGCATGTTTTTTAGTGTTCTTAGAAAAATCCATTGGAGTAAAATTTGCATATTAAGATAAGAAAGTTGATTGCTTATGGGAACTAAGGTTCTTGTTCTTTTAGCATTCTATTTACCTTTGATTATTCAAAATCATTGTATACATGGATGTGAAGAATCAAAGTTACTGATGAGTTTGGTGATTTTTTATACCATACATTTTAACATATACACCACAATAGTGGCTTTATATGTTTGTACAATCTGCAATAATACTTGTACAGTGTGGTAAAAGCATAAAAAATGTAGTGTATTAATTAATTCTCTTATTGATGAAAGTTCGTGTTATGTTTTTTGCATAAAGGTGGCAAAATGGGTGGAAACGGGTCAATTCTTAGTATGGGCCGAAACGGGCCATGTCAAGCATAGCCTGCAAAATCTTTTGTCCGTTTTCAAAATTTTTGTATAAATAAATGTTAATGTTATAGATTTGATTACATAACATTATTTAACAATAATAATATATATTTTTGAATAAAACAAAACAGGAGGTTGTATGCATTTGAAGTAGTTGGTGATTTCCACCCTATTTTTCAGCTAAATTTTTCATTTTGACCAATTTGACATATTTAAGATAAAACACAAACCAAATCAACATTTAAGTTGGTCGAAATTGACACCTAGTAATAACAGTCACAAGTATACATGTTTTTATATCTTGGCTCTTGATGTTTGGGTTTATGTTAAACTATGACATATACATTTACACTCTGCAAAAGTTAAAAGTAGATCGCTTATTATATAATGGGTACAGTGATTCCACACATAAAATACTATTCACATCATTGGCACTATGAAAAAAATTGCATACAACACGCGCAAAACAACTAACAACGATCTTTCATGAGTGTCGGTCTATACGAAAGACTTGATTTCCAGTTTAGTTTCAAACATTTAATAATATTCGGCTAGACAGTCTTGATGATAATCATTCATATATCAATCATCTGATGGTTGACATTACAAGAATTATATACACCAACGATGATGAACATTGACTTATATGATATGGACCTAGGTTTCTATGAAAGTAGATTTTAGGGCCAAATCTTTGGGATATTCATTCCTACCACATTACTTCTAGACCCAAAAACTGAAAAAACATTCAAACGACATTATGTGATTATGATCCATAGGCTAGAAATTAGACTTTTTCCTTAAATCTTCTTTAAGTTACAGGATGAATGATAATATAGGAATTAATACAAATGCTATTAGATCAAATAGAATGTAATAAATGAAATTACAGTTACAGTTATAAATAACGAAACAAAATATGTAAAAGAAAGGTACATAGACAAAGTTGGTTGAGTGTCGTGTTGACATGATTCTTTTAAACATATGTAATTCGTTTAACATGGTATAATAGTTGGAGCAGTTTGTACTGTACGTCACATATGATCTGCTACCTAACGGAATATCTTGTGCTTTCTTCAAGAACATTGAGAGAAAATGTGTTAGGTTTAAGAAAGTGTGTCTACAAATGAACTCAAATGCCTCTATCGATAGTGTTAAATGGTAACTTAAGATTGAATGTCATTCAAACCAATTCATTAGAAACTAACTGAAATAAGACCATAAGCAAATCTTAACACTATCACATACGTACATTGTATTTAATACGAAATAAAATTTCTTGTAACAGAATTATTAATGTTTAAATAAACTTTCCAAAACACTCCCTAGGTGGCTAGTACGCTATACTGCAAATATCACTTCTCATAATTTAAATGTTGGTTTTAATTAAAAAAAATACATTGGGTTAATTTTTCTATATAAATATCCTCACACGTGCAAATAAGTTTCACATTCCAACCATTAGTGGCTCGAGAGTTAACTTTTTGTAAGTCAACTCCATGATAATATTTCAACACCTAAGATACACTATAGGAGCATATTAACATTAAATCAATCAAACAATATAATATAAAAATTGTACAAAATGTAAAGCAAGGAGTACCACCTCACATGCATAGAACATTGACTTTGTTATTGCTAATCAAAATCATTTCTACGTTCTATTATCTAAAGGTGCTACAACATAATAAGAATTCTAGTAATTTGATTAGAGAAAATGACTCGTCTTTTCTGTGTGTTTTCACGAGTCCAAAAGTTTCCCACATACCAAAATGATCATAAAAGTAAAGGGTACTCGAGAAATGATCAAAGTTTTAATTTGTTTTTCTCAAACACGGATAATAGGGCAAGATTTTCTTGATGAAGCATGGTGGCTTTGTTTCTCAACCTCTCATTATCTTTCAAGATACTCATGTTCGCCATGTACAACTTCAAGTTCTTTAACTCCATCTCGTGTTTCATCTTATCTTCGATAAACTTGTTAACCCTAAAACATCAAGAAGAAAGAAAACCCGAATTAAATGAGATTCTTACTTATAAACAATAAAATTCACAAAGAAAACATATAACATGTACCTTTTAAGTCTACGAATTCGAAGTTGGACCCGAATCCGAAACTTTGATTCTGGTTTTTGGTGAAGGAAATGGAAAGAAGTTGGTGACATGCATTCTTTGTTATTGTTAGTGCACATATTGACTTAGCTTTTGAGAACTCTTTGCATTGAAGGGGTTGCTATATCCTTATATATAGGTAGACTGGTTCTAACCATGATACATACACATAACACATGTGTGCATATAGTATATACATACACACATATGTATATCTACTTATATAGGGAGAGAGAGGGTGAGGGATGGGTAATTTCAAGAACTATAATGATGATGAGGGAAATTCATGATTAAAAAGAGAAACAAGCCAAAAAGTATTATATTCTATTGGACAAGAAGGAAAAGCCTAAGAACAAGGAAAACTTTTATCTTCATTTTGAGTTATGGTTTGTTTGTTTAAATCCATTGTTGTTTGATTTAATTTGGTGTCAAGCTATTTTGGTAGTCCTTGTAGTGATTATGAGCCAAATAATTCATCTCTTGAACATTAATAAGAGTTGGCATATTTTACATACTCACTTGCATCCCTTTTAGACTGTGTTACATTTTTATTTTCTGAACGCCAAATTTTCGAGGAGCTAAAAAACTACAAAAGCAGTATAGAAAGATTTTGCATCCAAGAATCCCAATTAAACTTAACTCTACAATGATTAGAGCACCATTTATACGTTAATTGGACTATATCATCAAATATTATTGCCTTTCTTGGAAAGTTTTTGCCAAAAATCATTTGATTTTTGAAACTCCACAAGCACTACCAAGTGACATAACAAATACCTTCAAAAACCGTCTTCAATCTAGCTCCCACCAACGAGATGCCTTCCTAAAGACCTCTCTCGCCAATGAGCAGTTAAAAAGAAGATGAGACGTTGATTCTACTGCAACATTACATACAGGGCAGAAAATAAAATAAAAATTACATGCCACTAAGGAAAGATTAAGTCCATATATAGGTAGACTATCCATTCATGCTTTCCCAAACGAATAACATTCACCTTACATATGTACTTTTGAACTATTAACTTGTATACTGACATCATCTTGTTACAAATTCCATACATAATACCGTTATTTTATTTTATTTTGAAATTTTTACTACCAATATGGAACTTTGTGATATATAATGGGCATTGTAGATATCTATGTCAATAATATATATACTCGATGGGTGTAGAGCAATTGATTGCACGTTATGGTATTCTTGAATTGCCATCAACATTATCACTACCACCATTGAAATACTATTAATCTATGATGATCACATATCCCATTTTCAACTTCTGAATTATGTAAGAGTGCATGTGTCATTGTACCAATATATTTGTTCCATTATTTGAAAATGAGGCTCCAATTATTTAGTATTACTCCATTTGTCTCATTTTTATTGTCTAATTTAGTATTTTAGTTTGTCTCACAAAGACTGTCTGTTAGAAATTGTAACGATTTCGTATACTTGGAAAACTGTGAAGTCGTGAAACACTAAATCTTCGATCGGATAAAATCACAATTCAAGAACAAAGAATTTTTTAGTTGTTGTGAGAATTTTCGTACCAGAGTATGATTATGACCAAAATCATCCTTAATCCACATTCTGTGGAAAACCGAATAGAACTGCTAATGGCAGTTTGGAAACCGTCTAAAACTGGCCAAAACCGCCCAAAACCGGGTCAGAATTGGGTCAAATCGAACGGGTTGAAAAACCAGCACCGTCTTTCCCAAAACCAGCCAGGAGTTCTGTGTAACAACCCGAAATTTGTAAATAAATAAATTGTATAAAAATATGATAAATACGGATAAATCGTTTAAAGAACGTGGGAATTGGTTTCGTGTCATTTGGACGTCGTATGAGGAAGTTGCGGGCGAAACCGGGTCGAGACAACAACCGAAAAGTGCAGCCCTGCTGCCTTAGGGAGTTCGCGACGCGAACATGGGTTCCCGATCGGGAACATCAAACAACGATTTTGGGCATTTTGCTGATCGAGTTCACGTCAAGCTCGCGATCGGGAAGTGTTCACGGTGCGCATAGTTCACGATCGTGAACTAGTTCACGCCGTGAACTATGGCAGACAACAATAAATCGGGAAAAAGCTAGGGTTTTCTCATTTTTCACTCCTCCACTTGGTGCAGTCGAGATTGGAGAAGAAGGAGGCGATTTTGGTGTTCTTGAGCTTAAATCTACACCATCTTTGAGGGTCTATGCATCTATGCTAAGATCTAAGGTATATTTCATCTCCTAACTAGTTTATGAACTTGTATTGGGAAAAATTGTGATTATGGAGTTGGTATGCGGAGGATCTTGTTAAGGGTGTTTATGGAGGGTGTAAAACACCCATAGGTAGTATGTGGATCATGTGTTCAAGTTGGATTTATGAATTGTTGGGAAATCATGAACTACGGTTTATGGATTTCCACCAAGCTTATGAGCTTGGTGGTTGGTGTTGATTATGATGATGTTAGATGATGTCTAGTTATGGATGATAACTAGAAATGTGATGATTACGTTGATAGGTTGCAAGGACCTAAGAGTTGAAGTTATTCCATAGGCGGGAAGCAAGGATTCGGGTTAACAAACGCGATCTGGAAAGCATTGCTAAGGTGAGTACATGAGACTTTAAAACTGAGTACATAGTAAATGGTTTTGAAATACATATGATATTTCATGGGTCTTTATTAATAAATGCTTGGAAAAAGATAGTGATTGAAAAGATAAGAAATTAGGTATATTGTGATACTAGAATATGTCTAGTATGATTGATGATATTGGAAGTAGTATGCTAAACTAAGTAATAATTGAATCTTTATTAATGTACTATAATAATAAAGATAATGAGTAAAAGAATGCATATTGAGTCTTTATTAATAAATATGTATTAGTAAAGCAATTAGAAATGATCTTGTAGTAATGAGTATCTATTGGTAAGATTTACTAATTAAGGTGAAGAACGAATATATATGAAAATGAATATGATGTGACTAGTAATAATTATGTACTATAGTCAAAGAGAAGATATAAGTGTTACGATATCGATAAAATAAGAAATGTATCTTATGAAATAAGTAAGTATGGACCTCATCCATAGAGGTAGAAGTAAATGTGGGTTGCTTATGATCGGGTCCATGGGACTATATGGGTATGTTCACACTATGTTAAACTAATTATATGTTGTTATTATTAGATAACTAACTTGTTTGATGTTTGATGTGATAGCCGAAGGCTTTGACTGGCGTAACTGTTAGGTTATGATAAGAGATAGATTGTGGTGACGCGGGAGATCCCCGGTCACTGAGCGGTGGTATATATGTTTATACACCGAGTGTATATATGTTTATACACTAAGCACACCGGTGCTTCTAGTACGCATATGTTTGCTACTAGGTATGTTAGGTTCTAATACATATATGTTTATGTATTAGACATGTTTGTACTTCTAGTACATATATGTTTATGTACTAGATATATTGCGCTTCTGGTACCTATATGTTTATGTACTAGATATGTTTGCTAGTGAAGCAAGATCAATAGGGTCGCGTTAGGGCGACTAGGCGGTATTGATGTAGTATATATATATATGTTTATATATTAATGAAATTGTTATTATTATTGGGGTCGTCTAAAACTCATGTATGTCACGAGACTATTTTGTCTCACGTACTACGTTTGTTTTGTGGCTATGTACTCAGGTACAGGTTTGAAGTGATCGAAGGTTGCACTAGAAGTGGCCTAGAGATGGTTAGCTCGGGAGCTTGTAGGTAGATCCCGTTTGCCTATAGTTTTGATATACTTGGTGACACCGTATTTTTGTAAACTCTGATAAAGGTTTTAAAGTTTTTGTTAAACTGTATTTTAGACATCATGTCTATTATTGGGAAAATTGTATTTTAATGATTTAAAGTTTTTTGTAAAAAGTAGCAAATGTTTTTATAAAATTGGGTTAAAAGTTTGATTTTTTGGAACCCTAATTGCTACTTGTTACAAAAACAACATCAAAAAATTAATCTAGTTATTGTATTTTTTGATTATTTGGCTTGGAATTAATATTTTAATTTCGTTTTTTGATATGGCGAAACATGTATTTTTGCCATATCCCAAGCCAAAGTCTTGTCAATTGTTGCCTGTTTGTGCAAACCGATGAAAACCTAGACCGTTTGTGATTGAATGTGATTGTGTTTGGTTGTTTGGTTGTTTTGGGAAAAGCCGTGTTTTTGGCTAAATAGTTGTAATTGTTTAATTTTTTCTTTTATTTTTGGTGCCATTTTTTGGGGGCATATTTCAATTGTAAAAGTAATTAGAATAGTTGTATTTTGTTTTTTTTTTATTTTGTAATTTGTTAACCAAAGTTGATGAAAAGCTGAGGACAAAACAACAATTTTCGGCACCTCCTGCGCAGCTGCACGAAAACTGATTTTCCCGGAGATTGGCAATTCCGTTGGACCTGAAACCACCGCCAAAATTTCCGCAACTCAGAGACCTACAACGTTACAGAAGGCGGGGAAGACCACGGAAGACTCCTTCAGTGACGTTTCGGGCCTTCAAGTCAGGCTGTTTTTTCTGGCAGATTGCATTTGTTTCACAAATATGGTTCCTACTTGCCCATGAATGTCTTGGAGCAAGTGGGAGCCCATTGGGTTTATGTAGGCCCGTTTGGGTTCATGTTGGCCCATCCCCTAGTTTGACCCTTCGGTCCGCCGTGATGACTCACGTGACCGAACCTAGGATTTCATCGGTCGAGGTTTGCACAAAATATGTTGCATGTTTTTATTTATGTTTGTGGTTGTTTTTCATTTATATTAGATACAAATAATAAAACAACTAAAATACGATTTTAGACACAAACATTAAAACATCCAAATCATCGATGATCTATGATTACTTGTTAATCATTCATGATTAATCTTTAATTTAAAATTGTTTTAAGATTAAACAAAGTTTAAATACGATTTGAAACTTAACCCTTAATAATCGTTAAAGTTTTACCGTTTATTAAACGATTTATGAAGTGGTATGAATGAAGTACATGATTCATTCATATCTTATTAAAATTTTATCTTAAAATTTTTCATACTTAAAATTTAAGTCACGCCGTCCAATCGGTTGAAATCACTTGCTTCTATTTTTTGAATTCACGTGAGACGTGGTTTAAATTTAGATCCGAGGTCATTATTATCTACGCGTGAGACCTAGATCTATTTTGACATGATTTCACATTGGATGACTTAATCGAGTTAACGGTGAGACCTTGACACGAGGCGAAGATGCGACAAACATGCCACTTGAGCCTAGATGCTTGTTTACTAGGTGCCATGAAGTCCCATAACTCTGAGAGTTGCACTTGTAATGCAATTGTTGATCGTCACCTACCTATTGGATCTATTATTGCTAGCAGATCAATTGATGTGATGATAGAAGCTCAATGAGGATCTTAGCTTTTAATAAAATTAATTGGGTAGTTAATTTTTTAAAAGATCTTATTATTGAAAATACTATTTTTTTTGAACTTTGTGTGTTATACAGATAATAATAACAAATCAAAACCTAAGTATCTCCACTCTAAAATCAGTTCTTGAAAACTGAAACTGACTAATATCAACTTTATCGACTGATATCGAACTCTAAGGATTGTCTTTAGAATAGAGAAAGTTGATACACCTATAAGAGGCCTTACCCGAGGCACCTCCTGCGAATGATTCTGCTGCAGTTCGTCAAGCCTTTACCAAAACATTTAACGAACACCAAGAAGTCGCTACTCCTATGCTTGTGAGCATGAACCCCGAGATCCGAAAGAAATTCGACGAACTCACAGCATATGACACGTTAAGCGAGTTGAAAATGATATTTCAACAACAAGCAGAACATGAACTGTTCAAACAGTTAAAGCATTCCACGCTTAAAAGCCGGAGGACAATAAATCAATTAGCACTTACATCTTGAATATGAAATGCTATCTTGATCAAATAGAACGTCTTGGTTACCCATTGCCACAAGTTCTTGGAATGAGCTTGATTCTTACCTCACTATCCAAGGACTATGACCAGTTTGAAAAGAGTTTTAAAAGTACATAGCATTGGGAAGACAATTGGTGAATAACATGCTATAGTAAAACTGGTTGAGCAAAGGTTACCCAATTCTTTTCTACCAATCAGGGAAGGTAAAACCATAAGCACAAGGCAAGAGTCTAGGTAAGGGTCAGCTAGTTTACTTTTCCAAACCTACGATTCCCCCACCTGCTAAAAAGGAGCACCCTGCAAAAGATATTTCTTTCCATCATTGCGATGAAACTGGCCATTGAAGGAGGATTTGTCCTGCCTACTTGGCAGAGTTGATGAAGGACAAATGTGTTCTGGCTAGCACATTAGGTATCTTCATTATAGAACTCTAAATTTTTACTAATAAATCTTGAGTGTATGACACTAGTTGTGGAACTCACATTTACACAAATGTGCAAGATTAAAGTAAAGTAGAAAGCTAAGAGAATGGAAGCTGAGATCTAATCCTTCATAATGCGTTAATTATTGTTTTGAACAATTGTCAATTATGCATTGTTTAGCTTTATCGTTTGTTCAAACTATTATGGATTTTGATATTTTGTTTTATGTAAATAACATGTTTTTATAACTATTACTTGTAATAGTATATTTGAAATTAATATGTATGATCCTAATTCAAACGCTAGTTCTATATACAAATGTAGCACTCAAGAATCCAAATTGGTCTGGATTCTACTTACCTAGAGCATTGTCATGTTTTCTACATAAACAAGAAACGCATTTTGATACTACAATACGACGGGCTTCTTAACAAATGATTATGAATCATTTAAATGCCTCTCTTGTATTTGGAAAGATAACAAGAAAGCTTTTCTCCCATGTTGGCGAAAGAGCTAAAAATCTACTTGGTCTCATACATACTGATGTATGTGGCCCTTTTAAACTAAGACTAGGGAAGGTGCCACCTACTTTCACTGATGATATCAGTCGTTATGGTTATGTTTACTTGATTAAACATAAACATGAAATCTTTGAAACGTTTGAAGCTTTCTAAAGTAAAGTAGAAAATCAACTCGGCAGGACAACAAAGGCTTTCCAACCTGATAAAGGAAGAAAGTACATGAGCCAAGAGTTAGTGGATCATCCAACAAAACTTGAGATTGTCTCATAATTCACTTCTCCATACACTCCACAAAATAATGGCGTGTCTGAAAGGAGATATCGGACCCTGCTTCACATGGTTCGATCTATGATGAGTCCTACTACTCTTCCTCTGTCCTTTTGAGGGGCATGCACTCAAGTGTGCTGCTCGAATACTTAATATGGTTCCGTACAAAAGGTTGAAAAGACACCATATGAAATATGGCATGGGAAAGTCCCTAATTTGTCTTACTTGAAGATCTGGGGTTGTGAGGATCTCGTGGAACGAGACATGCCGAACAAACTTGGGCCCATATCTATCAAGTGTATCTTCGTTACTATTTTACTACCCACCTGAGAACAAATTGTTGTTGCTCGGTATGCTGAGTTTCTTGAGAACAATCTCATTTCACAAAGCAAGTGGGAGCACTATAGACTTTGACAAGATTCAAAGTGAAGATGCACAACCTTCTAGTAACACTAGCAAATATCATACTAAGGCTGGACAATAGATGTTGGACCATAGGATGATGTTATTCCTATTCGTAGGTCTGCAAGGACACCTCATGCACCTGAACGATATAGACTTATGTCGATGCTGAGGAGCAAAGTTTCGAGGATCATAATGAACCCCCTAACTATCAAGTTCCATAATCGAATTTTGAATTCAAAAAAATGACTTGAATCTATGAATGCGAAAATGAAATCCATGAGAGACAATCAAGTTTTGAACTTAGGTTGTCTTTCTCAAAACAGTAAGACTGTTGACATGGATGAAAATATACACACCTATAAAGCTCTTGTAGTAGCAAAAGGTTACACTCAATCCTACGGGATTGACAACGATGAAACCTTCTCGCTTGTTACTAAAGACATTAGAATTCTTATAGCCAAAGTAGTGTACTATGACTATGAGATTTGGTTAATGATGAAATCAAAATGTTTGTTTCACCTAAAACCCAAAATGAGCATGTGTATATATGAAAGCTAGTGGGAGCATGTATTTTTGAAATACTGGATATATGTTCCTTGTTTATGGTGGAGATACCAAACTGAAACTAAGTATACTTGCTATACTTATGCTGGTTTTGAAATAGGTCGTTATGACGCTAGATCCTATATATGAAGGTTCACTACATTCGAATGATTTATCGAGATATGTGAAATTCGTAATCTTAAAGTCCAAACAGATAACTAACTAGCTGAAATTTTATCGAACTCAATGCCTTGTACCAAACATATTGAATATGATACATGTTGATGAATTGTCACTCATGTGAAATGATATACCAATGCTACAAGATGTAGATCCTGGCTTGGAAAATGTTTTGACATGATGAATTGTAGAAATACGACATACATACTTGAAGTTAAGAATCTATTGGGATAGATCAAAGCGGTTGATTGGTTTAAGTCAAAGTGCTTACATTGACAAAATTCTAAAATGGTTTAGAATGAATGCTCCCAAACGAGGAAGTCCTCGTATGCAACACAATGTAAACTTGAGCGAGACTCAAGGACCTTCCACACCTGATGTGGTGAAGCGAATGAATGTAATCCCCTATGAATCGGCTATTCCATTCATCATGTACGCTGGAAAGAGCACTAGGCCAAATGTAACGTCCTTAGGGGACCTTACTAGAAAATACCAACAGAATCCACGAGAGAGTCACTGGATTGCTGTTAAGAACATATTGACATATTTTTGAAATACTGGATATATGTTCCTTGTTTATGGTGGAGATACCAAACTGAAACTAAGTATACTTGCTATACTTATGATGGTTCTGAAATAGGTCGTTATGATGCTAGATCCTATTTATGAAGGTTCACTACATTCGAATGATTTATCGAGATATGTGAAATTCATAATCTTAAAGTCCAAACAGATAACTAACCAGCTGACATTTTATCGAACTCAATGCCTTGTACCAAACATATTGAATATGAATGGAACATTGGACTTCGACAAGCTAGTAGTTTATGTAAATCTGTTTTAGTATTTGAATAATGGAACATTGAGCAGTTTCTATTGGAATAAATTGATATATTTGATATGATCATTTTTATATGAATATCTACCGTGTTCTATATTTGCATGTTTATATCCATGAATATTTACTGTGTTTTATATTCTAAATTGTCCATTGTCATATTAATAATATGGGAATATTAGTAAGACAAATCTGAGGGCATTGATGACATGATTTTAGTATGACTAAGGATGATGAAATCAAACTCATATGTTGTTCATTGTGACGCACAATTGGACTGACCCAACCTATGAGAAATCACTTCCTGGATTTATGTCACAAGTGAATCTCACAAAGGCTTTGTCGCTTATCCTCTGACTTGAGATGCAAGTTGGTTTGTGTGTGTGGAGTGTCAAACTTTGATGTGGTTAAACACTGACCTGAATAAAGCTGCTATAACAACAATCTTCAGGTTTGATATTAAGTATATATCTAACACGTGTAGTCAATAAAGAATTTGTTCCTCCACATGTTTGGATTAGATACTACTGGGCCCCTCGATGATTTGAATAGATGCTTGTACAGCCGTACCCAAAGGTAATCAAGATGAATCTTGATTGGTTTGGTAATCTACTTCAATGTAAAGATCGAGAAACAGAATCGTTGAAATTTTAGATTGACATTAATCCTTGTCTAAAAATTCAACATGGTATCAGTAACAAAAGGATAACTGATTGAAAAACTTTGAACCTGGACTTTTCTGAAACTCACTCATATACTTCTAGGGGCATTGGCGGGTTGCTAGACTCTAACCTTTGCTTGTATAACTACTTGATGTTATGACGTGCGCAAGTGGGAGCTGTTAGAATATGCTTCACGTACATGACATATAGTTATATGGCTAGACGCATGTGAGCCTAAAGGGTCACACACTTATACACCAAACACCATTTAATATATATAATATAATTAGGGTAATTATATTATTTATATAAACTATAACTACTTGGCTAGTTATGTTTTAATTAATTGTTAAGTTAAAACATATTAGTGAGTAATTATAAAGAATTAAAAGGACAAGGGGATAAGTGTTATATCTTATAACTTGTATTATGGAATATATACTTAGATTAGGGAGCAAGAAAGAAAAACCCTAATCCTCCAAACGCCCCCCTTATAGCCGCATACACAAAAGACAACAACGGTGGTTGTTTTTCTTTTCGGTCATACGCACAAACAAAATCATAATACTTCCTCCTGAACTGTATTCTTACGCACAACAAAAAGAAGTTGTATTCTTAATTTAGTTGTCATGTAATTATGGATACCATTAGAGGAATTCTACATTGACTTCTTGGAGTACTTCATCCTTATTCGTTGGTGTAATCAAAGACTTCAAGGGTATGATTTTCATTCTAACTCTTTGATTATTCATGCTTAATTATATTGTCAATATGTAGATCCGTTATTATTGATTTATACATTTGTTATTCCGCTGCGTTTTACTTTGATTAAACCGTAAATCACTAACAGTTATTTCATAGGCGGGAAGCAAGGATTCGGGTTAACAAACGCGATCTGGAAAGCATTGCAAAGGTGAGTACATGAGACTTTAAAACTGAGTACATAGTAAATGGTTTTGAAATACATATGAAATTTCATGGATCTTTATTAATAAATGTTTGGATAAAGATAGTGATTGAAATGATAAGAAATTAGGTATATTGTGATACTAGAATATGTCTAGTATGATTGATAATATTGGAAGTAGTATGCTAAACTAAGTAATAATTGAATCTTTATTAATGTACTATAATAATAAAGATAATGAGTAAAAGAATGCATATTGAGTCTTTATTAATAAATATGTATTAGTAAAGCAATTGGAAATGATCTTGTAGTAATGAGTATCTATTGGTAAGATTTACTAATTAAGGTGAAGAACGAATATATATGAAAATGAATATGATGTGACTAGTAATAATTATGTACTATAGTGAAAGAGAAGATATAAGTATTACGATATCGATAAAATAAGAAATGTATCTTATGAAATAAGTAAGTATGGACCTCATAGGTTCATAGAGGTAGAAGTAAATGTGGGTTGCTTATGATCGGGTCCATGGGACTATATGGGTATGTTCACACTATGTTGAACTAATTATATGTTGTTATTATTAGATAACTAACTTGTTTGATGTTTGATGTGATAGCCGAAGGCTTTGACTGGCGTAACTGTTAGGTTATGATAAGAGATAGATGGTGGTGACGCGGGAGACCCCCGGTCACTGAGCGGTGGTATATATGTTTATACACCGAGTGTATATATGTTTATACACTAAGCACATCGGTGCTTCTAGTACGCATATGTTTGCTACTAGGTATGTTAGGTTCTAATACATATATGTTTATGTATTAGACATGTTTGTACTTCTAGTACATTTATGTTTATGTACTAGATATGTTGCGCTTCCGGTACCTATATGTTTAGGTACTAGATATGTTTGCTAGGGAAGCAAGATCGATAGGGTCGCGTTAGGGCGACTAGGCAGTATTGATGTAGTATATATGTATGTTTATATATTTATGAAATTGTTATTTTTATTGGGGTCGTCTAAAACTTATGTATCTCACGAGACTATTTTGTCTTACGTACTACGTTTGTTTTGTGGCTATGTACTCAGGTACAGGTTTGAAGTGATCGAAGGTTGCACTAGAAGTGGCCTAGAGATGGTTAGCTCGGGAGCTTGTAGGTAGATCCCGTTTGCCTATAGTTTTGATATACTTGGTGACACCGTATTTTTGAAAACTCTGATAAAGGTTTTAGAGTTTTTGTTAAACTTTATTTTAGACATCATGTCTATTATTGGGAAAATTGTATTTTAATGATTTAAACGATGTTATAAAAATACGGGTGTTACAACTTGGTATCAGAGCTATAGTTTAAGTGAATTAGGTTGGATGTTCATCCTAGTCTTAGACTGTAGCAATAGGAATGTAAGATTCCTTGAGATCGATAGGTTGACTTTGAGACTTTATGTTAAGTTTAGGGTTGAACCTAGGGGACCTATAGAAGTTGTTATGAGTTATGCAATGTGAGTCTTTTGAGACAGTGGGGCATTAGTATGATAGGGTCGACCCCTATGAGAAATGCCATGATTTGATCTAACTGTGTTGTTTTCAACTGTTGAGTTGACCGTTTGAATCTTGTTAGTTGGATATGTTGGTATGGCGAAAGAATGAATATAAAAAGTGGACGAGCTCCACTGAATTGGAAAGAGTTATGAATGAGGGTAGGCAGAATGATTCCAATACCTATACGAAGGAGAGTCATCGAATGACGAAGTCCGTAGTGGAAGTTATCTACATAAAAAGGTAGCAAGACCTAATCGGAGAAATTGAAGGATGTTGTATAGAGCCTTCATAGCGTGTAAAACCTATGTGTAATTCGGAAGTTCTGAGCCGAAGGTCACGATGTGGTGGATTCGGTAGATTTAGCAAGTGCTAGAGAGTAGCAAATGAAGGAAGAGCGATATGGTGACTTTGACGTCACCATTATTGAAGGATGAGGTGTTGACACGGTGGAATGTGTTGTATGAAACTTTGTGAAGGAGAGCACGGTACAAGATGTTGTGAAACGAACTCACAAGTGAGTTGTAACGACCCGAAATTTTGAATCAAATATATTATGAAAAAAATATGATAAATAAGGATAAATCATTTAAAGAACGTAGGAATTGGTTTCGTGTCATTTGGACATCGTATGAGAAAGTTATGGACGAAATCGGGTCAAGACTTGGTTGGAAACAAGTTTGGAAATCAAAATGGTATTTCTGGGAATCCTCGTGAACACGAAGATTGGACTCGTGTCATGAAGACCCATCTCATGAACGCGAGAATGGACTCGCGAACACGAGTAAGTGGAGCAGCGAATCGCACTCACGAACGCGAGTTTTGAATCGCGAACACGAGATTGCGCGGGGTGCAAACTAGCGACACGAGTTGGTGGTTCGCGGCGCGAGTTTTGTCTGGAACAAGTTAAAATCGGGATTTTTGCCATTTCTCTCATTTCTAAACCCTAGAACTTCCTCCCAAGTGTGAGTAGACGATTTTGAGTGTAAGGAGGCCATTGGAACCGATTTTCACACTCAATCTTGAAGATTCTCACTCCATTGTTGAAGTATAAGGTAAATCTCTACTCCTTTTAGTTATGGATGATGTTTTTGGGTGAAAATGGTGTTGTATGCAAACCCTAGTTGGAGGGTTTGTAATGGGTGTTGAAATTGGGTTTATATAACTTAGATCTACAACATATAGTCAAGGAATATGTGTTCATAACATGGATTTGATGTTATCTAGCTAGTTATGAACTTTATTTGGGAAAAATGGTGGTTTGGGTAACCTACCATGTCATCTTTGGGGAAGATGACTAAACATGGGTGTAGAACACTCATTGTAAGCTTGTAATCGAAGTGTACAAGTTGGATTTCGGTTTATTGATGGAAATCTTGAACTAGGGTTTGAGATTTCACCAAGTTGGATGAACTTGGTGGTTAGGGTTGTAGATATGGATTAATTAGTGATTAGTTATGGATAATAACTAGTTATTGTGATGATATTGATGGTAGGTCAAGAAGACCTAAAGATTGGTGACATTTCACAAGTTGGAAAGCAAGGATTCGTGTTATTAGACACGATTTGGAGTTAGCTTGGCTAAGGTGAGTACATGAGACTTTTACTGAGTACATAGCAACTGATTTTGAAAACTATGATGTTTTAGGAGTCTTTATTAATAAATGTTTTTAATAAAGATAAGAATGATATGATGAGAAAGTGCTAGTAATAGACTATTTGAGTATGTCTAAATGATTAATGATTTGAAAGAGATTATGATAATGAAAAGTAATTAATGAGTTTTTATAAACAAGATGTATGAATAAAGATAATGATTTATAAGTGCTTGATAATCGGTTTATTAATAATATGTATTAATAAAGCTTGAGACAATGATTTTTAAGTGATAAGTATCGGTTAGTATATTATACGAAATAAAGTAGTTATCGAATTACTAAGAGAATAAGTATAAAGTGACTAGTAATAAACATGTATGCTAGTCATAGAAGAGTCAAAGTAATATGATTTTGATAAAAGATAAATATGTGTTGAATTTGTAAAAGACTTGGTAAAGTCGAGATTGAAACTGAATAAGTAAAGAGAATAATATGATAAATTAGAATAGGTGTATTCTAATAAATGATGAATTTGATGAAAGGAGCTAATGCTCATATTTTGATGAAAGGAGCTGAGGCTCATAAGTGTTAATGAGATTTCTGGAATAAGACCACCCAGAAATGGGGGAGCATGAGACGTCTACTTGGGGTGGTACCTCCCTGCGCAAAGAGTAGAATGTCACAGTTTACGACACCCAGTGTTGGGTGAGCATGACAACCCGTGAACGGGGAGAGCTTATGAATCTCGGTAAGATGGGGGTTCCCAATTACCTTGATAGTTTACCTATGACGTCCCATATCGGGAGAGTTGGCTTCGGAGAGGTCCGTTGCATAAGTGATAAAGAAAGTGTAAGCTTGGAGTTAGCTTACAAGTATGTGATTAGATGATGAGTAAGCTTATGGAAAGCTTATTAGTTGATACGGTTAATTGAATAGAAGATGAATTATAAATTTATAAGAAATGATAAGGATAAGTATTTATATTGTTATAAATATTATTTTATAAATCTTTTGAGAATGGGTCGAAAACCCATGTATCTCACGAGACTATTTTGTCTCACGTACTACTTTGTTTTTGGCTATGTACTCAGGTCAGGATCGAAGGGTTAGAAGGTCGCGATAGAAGTGGCCTAGTGTTGATTAGTTCGGGAGCCCGTAGGTAGATCCCGTTTATCCTATGGTTATGATATTGTATTTGTAACACCGGTTTTAATACTCTGATAAACTTTTATTGGTTTTTATTAAACCGTATTTTGGGAATATTGGACTTGTAATATTTTTATTTAAAAATATGATTTAAAAAGTGTTTTAAAAATTGAGGTGTTACATGCTAGAGAATAGCAAATGAAGGAAGAGCGATATGGTGACTTTGACGTCACCATTATTGAAGGATGAGGTGTTGACACGGTGGAATGTGTTGTATGAAACTTTGTGAAGGAGAGCACGGTACAAGATGTTGTGAAAGGAACTCACAAGTGAGTTGAAAGGGGAAGTCTTCCCAGAAGGAATCTAGAGGGGGGGGGGGTCATGGTGCAACCTCGAAGATCTTAGGTAAAATTGATGTATGTGATTATGACTTAATTGTTTAGTTGTTGCACGAATTGGTGCTTATAGAAATTGAGAAGAGTCGTATGAAGTGGAGATATTTGGGAGTAGTCTTCCCGGCTAGTTATGTGTATGAAAATTTTATATATTTTCTTTTTTTTTGGAAAGGATTATGGACCGGTGTGTCGCATGTAGTCAGGAGATAAGGGTTGATGTTATTATGTAAGGTCAAAGGGCGAACCACGAGAATGATAGATGTTATCAACAAAAGTATAGCAGTACAATGCAGTACTAAGTCTTGGTAAGGATTGTTAGTTTGGATGAAAATTATAGAAATAGAAACTTTGGAAATGGAACTCGGATATTTGGCGGGAACCCGGATGAGTAATGTAATATTATTATACGTGAATGGTTAAGGAAAGAATGACTAAGGTATGGTGATGCCTTAGAAATCATGAATGGAAAATATGTGGAAAGGAATAAATGTCGGGAACGACGAAATTTAATCGTTGAAAACAATTGAGTAAAAGTTGGCGCGTAGCCATAGCAATTTATGTGACAGGATTGATGGATTCGATAATCTAGGGTGAGAAGAAGATTGTCGGTAAAAGCGTCATAGCAATAGCGTGATAATGTATGACGTAGTGTAGTGTAAGACTACGATTGGGAAAGGAATAGTCCTAAGTCCCACGATGTATGAAAGTAGAAAATCGAGTTTTGGGCCATTGGGTGCTAAGTCATGGGTTGCAAGTGTAGACCGGAGTCGATTGGTTGACTCAAAGATGACTGGGATAACCGGTGAGTTATGGTTAATGGAATGGAGTGATAGTTACTCCCGTAGTGACAAAAAGATTTGGAAATATGGTAATAAGGAAATGAACTGGTGAATGGTGGTTAATAAGGAAACTCCTAGTGAGCAAATTATTATTTTGTAACCAAGGTATGGTAAACTTGTATGAAATTGTGGAATGTGTGGTAGTAGGAGATCTAATACCGATGATTGAGAATAAAAGTTATAGAACTGATCGATGTGATGCAAAATTGTTGAAAGAATACTAAATGATGGTATGAGTGACCAAGTGATGGTCAAGATTCGGTAAAGGTCGGTGTGACCTTATGTAAAGGTACGACTCTCGGATAATTGGGGAGAAATTGAAGGTGTGGGAAAACGGGGACGACTGTTAAGGGAACAATAATGAGTAGAACCGGAAGTGATAAATTAGTAATGGTGCCCCGTGAGTATGAAATTTGTTAGTTTGGAAGAGTATGGTTGACTTCACGCAAAAGTCAAAGTTAATCAATTTGTGATTGGTTGACTCGTTCAAAGATGGGCTTTGACTCTCGTTTTGAACGACTAGTGAATGTTGAGAGCTTAATGTGTCGATTGTATATACGTGAAAAAGGTTAATGGAATAATGAAAAGAGTTATAGTCGGATTGTGCGACTTTAACCCGTTGGGTGTTTAGGGTTGAATTTGGGAACCGAGTATATGATTATTGGTGGATCATAAACTAAGGACGATAGTGAAGGAATGAATGATTAATGAAATCTTCAACGAGAAGGGAGATTGTTAAAGTATGGTTGACTTTGTGCTTAAGTCAAAGGTTAAACAATGTGGGGATATACCAATGTTGGGATATGTCAACTTGGTCAAAGCTAGAGTTTGACATTCGTTTTAATCAACTAGTAAATGGTAATGATTGTGGGTTATGTGAATAAAAGGATCGGTTGAGAGAGTGTCGGTGTTATGGTCAAATTGTGGAATTTTGACCCGTTTAAGTATTATGATGTTTAAATTGGGTCTTGACCGTTCGGACTTAATAGGGTTAAGTGAATGTTAGATACGTAATGTTAACGGAACCGGAATGAGAAAAGTTTGATGGTAATGACCACAAGGGAATGAGAACGGAATGCTTGGACAAATGTGGGTTGAAATTCTTAGTGATTCCGAGGACGGAATCCTTTTTAAGGGGTAGATAGTTGTAACGACCCGAAATTTGTAAATAAATAAATTGTATAAAACTATGATAAATACGGATAAATCATTTAAAGAACGTGGGAATTGGGTTCGTATCATTTGGACGTCGTATGAGGAAGTTGCAGGCGAAACCGGGTCGAGACAACAACCGAAACGTGCAGCCCTGCTGCCTTGGGGAGTTCGCGACGCGAACATGGGTTCCCGATCGGGAACATCAAACAGCGATTTTGGGCATTTTGGCTGATCAGTTCACGTCAAGCTCGCGATCGGGAAGTGTTCGCGGTGCGCATAGTTCACGATCGTGAACTAGTTCACGCCGTGAACTATGGCAGACAACAATAAATCGGGAAAAAGCTAGGGTTTTCTCATTTTCACTCCTCCACTTGGTGCAGTCGAGATTGGAGAAGAATTAGGCGATTTTGGTGTTCTTGAGCTTAAATCTACACCATCTTTGAGGGTCTATGCATCTAAGCTAAGATCTAAGGTATATTTAATCTCCTAACTAGTTTATGAACTTGTATTGGGAAAAATTGTGATTATGGAGTTGGTATGTGGAAGATCTTGTTAAGGATGTTTATGGAGGGTGTAAAACACCCATAGGTAGTACGTGGATCATGTGTTCAAGTTGGATTTATGAATTGTTGGTGAAATCATGAACTAGGGTTTATGGATTTCCACCAAGCTTATGAGCTTGGTGGTTGGTGTTGATTATGATGATGTTAGATGATGTCTAGTTATGGATGATAACTAGAAATGTGATGATTACGTTGATAGGTTGCAAGGACCTAAGAGTTGAAGTTATTCCATAGGCGGGAAGCAAGGATTCGGGTTAACAAACGCGATCTTGAAAGCATTGCTAAGGTGAGTACATGAGACTTTAAAACTGAGTACATAGTAAATGGTTTTTCACCGATGGTCATTTACACTAACTGACGTTAATTTATTCTGTTAACTCACCCCATGTGCAATGCACGCGAGGGTAAAAAAGTCATTTTTAATTTGTTTTCATTCTGAAATTAAATATATTTTTTATCTTAAATAAAAGGTTTTAGTTTAAGAATAAAAAGAAAAGAAATTAAAAATGAGTTTTTTACCCTCACGTGCATTGCACATGGGGTGAGTTAACAGAATAAATTAACGTCAGTTAGTGTAAAGGACTATCGGTGGAAAAACTTTTCAGAGTTAAGGACCATCAGTGTAATTTTTGAAACTAAAAGACCATTGATGAAATTTGTTATAAACTTAAAGGACCATCCGCGTAATTTACTCCTAGTAGTATGTATGTTTAACAAATTTATACATAGATTTAATCAAATTTCATATTTCGGTACCCCAAGAATTTATAAGCGGAATATATATAGAATTCGGCCTTGTCATTAAGTGTTCAAGTTACAATTAACAAAAAATGCGCTTAAATGTTATAACAAAAAATTTTATTATAAAAAGATATATAATTAACTCGAGTAGTACGCTTAAATGGAAGTTTTTGACATTTTACGACCATATAAATTGCAAGACAGATTTTGGAATCCCCCAAAATCAGCCTATGAAGCCACTAACGATTCCTCAATCGCTAGATAAGTCAAGAAAACTCGCCATTCAAAGGAACCATCAAAAAGATAAGAGAGGAAAATATTATGAGAAAACACTGGAATTTTATTCATAAAAAATCTGCCTATTACATTAAGCTTGCTCTCCTTAAATATGGAGAAAACAAGTACGAAAATACCTAAAAGACAATAAAAAACGTTTCTAACATTATTATGCTATTTTTTTTTTTTTTTTTTTTTTTTAACGAGGAATTCAATTAAAAACTCTTTAGCAAGGTGCTAGAAGAAAAGACTAAAAGTATTACAAGGGTTTAATAGAGTTCCAACATTAAACTTTACAACCTCTGCTATGTGAAAGAAGAAGAAGGCGTTTGGTGGGGACAAAATTGATTTGGGGGATATTTAAATTAACTGGATCCGCTATGTGAAAGTACCAAAATGCCCTCATGTGATAAGCTTCAACTAACGGAGCCCTGGTAATAGCGTCTAGAGTGAGGTGCCAAAATGAACCAAGTTACACTGAATTGGTACCACACTTTGCACTTTTAAAATCATTAGTACTAAACGTACAATTTAAGATGACTATTTTTTCTTGCAATAACACTAAAAAGAAACAAATTAATACAATCAAACAAACAATTATTATGCTAGTTAGTGCGTCGATAATACTCTTAAAGGCATAAAACAAAAGAACCCATTTATTCAAGTCTCTTTTAGTTATTACTTAAACCATTATTCCTTCTAGCTTTCTGATTCCAAGTAAACAGACCAGCTTTTAGGCACTCGGTAATGGGGAAGACCAAGGTGCTAAAATTACTTATAAACATCTTATCGAATGGAACTATCCTATGAAACCTCCGAACATCAAAGAATGTATTTGGAGTTGCCCATGATGCACGTACTCATTCAATACAATACATCCAAGGAACACAATACTATCAACAACAAACACTTCTTGAAATTCACATAAAGTTGTTGAGCCTTCAAAAGATCAAACACTTGACATGTTATTGTAAATTCTTACTATACACCAAAATATCATCAAATTACAACACCACAAATTTTCCCACGAATGGTTGAAAAGTATGTCATAAGTCTCATAAAATTACTTTGTTCATTAGAAAGAGCAAAAGCCATAACTAACCATACACGGAGATCATCATTAATATTAGGCCCAATAAAATAGTATTAGGCCCAATACATTGTGTAAAGTTTTGATGATAATAACTATTAGTACCACCCACCGTCACCATTAATATTTACCACCGCCACTACCACCCACAACCACCATCACTACTTACTACCGTCACAACTGCTACCACCAACATCATATATAAGTTATAGAGCATATTATAATTAAGCCAAAAAAAAAAGAAGGAAGTTTTATCATTATATACATGGATTCAAATTCCTTTTTTCAACGAACAAAACACAACATGAAATTGGTTTCAGGTTTCATTTTCTGTCAATGAAAAAACTTTTGGATTCCAACTCGAATTTCTGAAGAACTTCAATTCCTTAAGAATTATTATGCGAACTAAACGCCAGCTTATGCTGATCTGTGGCAAGACGCGATGGATGTACCATGTTATTTACAGTGAACGATTTCATATGACATGACTTGTATGGTTAAAAGGTCAAAGTTTATTTTGAACCGGAATGTTCTTGAAAATTGTCATCATAGCTACTATAATATACAAATGATCACAAAACATGGTACATATCATTTTATTGCTCGTCAAATGTCAAATGGTAAGATTTTCAAATACAATTTATAACATTTAGAAGAACATAATATCCTAATTAATCTTGACAATATGAGTTCAAATTAGCTTCCTGGCCCTAAGTATTAAGTTATGGGTTTTGCTAATGACAGCCCTTAGGGCTGTCACTAACATGCATTAAAAGCTTATACATTGATTAAAAAAGTAATAATCTTAAAATTCAGGTGGGTTGTCTTTTGTGTATTTTGACAGCCCTAAGGGCTGTCATTAGCATTTTCCTTAAGTTATTAATCCATAACCTATTGGGCTACGTTATATGGCCCGATCAACATGTATCCGTACAGCAAATAGCATTACACATACGAGAACTCTCAGCAGCTTATTAACTTATCTGTGATTCATCTGATTGGTATTTGCTTATTGGCGATTAATTTGAGATTCATAACATTTGTGGTTGCAACGAGAACGACACACACTGAAATAATTTAACCTTATAGCAACAAAAACATATTGCGACGACATGTTGTTTTCGCATCAATCGGCTAGAAATTTTATCTAATACTCCATCCGTCCCACAAAAAACTTCCCATTTGAGTTTGACACAAGTTTTAAGATGATAGTTAGTGGTGGGGTATTGGTAATAATTTTGATTAAAATATTAGATTGGTTTGGAGAGAGAAAGATAGTTAGTGAATACTAAGTGGTGGAGTTCTTAATAATAATAGTATTTTATTATGTGGAGCCCATCAAGTATATGAAATGAGAAGTTTTTTGTGGGACAAAAATTTAGGGTGAAATGAGAAGTTTTTTGTGGGACGGAGGGAGTATCACACAAGGCATCGAAATTATATCTAATCTATTATTAATTCTAACCTTTAAACACTTTTATCTAATGGTAACCTATATCTACTGCTAGAGAGCACTATTTTATAAAATCTGTTTTGTTAATTCCCAAATATCATAAAGAACTTACTTCAAGAAATCACTACGGACCACAATACAGTTGTCCCTCGTGCAGTTGATACCCACTTAACCTACATGTGAGTGTATGCATAACTTACATAAAACTATTCGTATATTTACATTGGATGAATCAAGGTTCATTAAATGCATTGAAACTTAGATTTCTAATTGTCGCACTATGATCCATCTTCATAATCTATCAAGTCAATATCAATTTATAGTTTAGATGCTAGAGTTTTATATTGTGAAATAAAATACTAAATGCATGATGCTTTAAGAATTATAAACAATTCAGTTTTCGAATTACGAGTTGATCATATCACAATAAAATCTCTCTTTTGTATAGCTATATAATCTGCTTTAAAACTTCCACAATATGATGATGAAAAAAATAATTTTTCTGGTGTAGATATTACATTCCTTTTACATTTGATCAAGAAACCATTTTTCTGAAGAAAAACAAATTAGTCCAAAAATGAAATGTTTCGACTAACTCTTGCTTAGGAAGGTGCCTTTAGAAGCTTTGTAAACTGAACTATTGAGTAATTTAAAAAAAAAAATTGTTTATTAAATATTCTTTGTTGCAACACTTTCTTTGGTACTAAAAGGCCAACAGGAATAAAAGAAAATCAATGGATAAAAAGAACATAGTTGTACTTAAATCCGACAGATAAGAGTCTTCGATAAAGAAAACAAAATGTTGTGTTTGTGATATATATTGCTTCATAACAAAGCATCTGATCTCTCTTTCCAAATGCTGCCCAACCAAACCAGACAGTAATTCAAGTATGTATATACTTTTAGAAAGTACAACTCTTGATGCACCACGTATATACAACTTGTTCTTACCATTCAAATTGGTCAAATGAGGCTAACGAGAAGTATATTGTACACATGCTTCACAACAAATTTGTAAGAATACCCATTATATTTATAAATTAACATATTAATATAACTCTATCTTAAGAAATCAAAACAAAAATATATTTATGAACATATTTATTAAGGTAATATAGGAATTTATGTTTAAATTTAAATTGAACTATGAATAGTGTCTTTTAGTACCTTCATATAAGTGATATACTTTTTATCTTTTACACTTTTAAAATAAGTATATATTTTAAAATTACATTATTTGGTAAAAAAAAGAATGATACTCATATTTCACTAACTATTCACTTTAGTATAATGAAATGATTCTTTTATTCTTATTTTTACTTTTAAACATAATTAATACTACTTTATTTAAAAATAGTGTTATCAATCATCCATTAACTATCAACTTTGATTCATTTAATTATCATTATAATATTGTCTAAAAAACCGTGAAACACATAATGCAACACTTATTGTGATATAAAGATAGTATACCAGGGCTAAGATAAAATGTTAAACTAGCTTGATTTGTATTAAAAATATTTACATTGTTACTAATAAAAAAATGATAAATGATAAAAAAAAACTTACTGATATTAGTGAATTAAGACAAATTGTAGAACTATATAAATCTTCAATTCCCACTATTACTACAAAATGAAGTACGAAGAATAGAAAGAAAAAAAAGGACTGATTGATGCTAATTATTTGATGTTAGAACAAACCCAACTCATATGAACAAGAATCAAAGCTTTAAAAAGCTCTTACAATATCAATGAATACAAGGATATGTATGTCATCTTAACATCAAACAGAAATCAAGAAACCCTAAAAACGATGAAATTAATAAAGAAGCAAAACACATGACATAATTAAGAATTAGAAACAAAAGATGGAAATAAAAGAATTAAAAGCTGAAAATTTGCTCAGTGATCGACATGCAGTTGCACTTACACATATTTTGTGATCTTAAAATGACGGACGACCGTTGCCATTATTACCCCAATAAGCATCATTTGGTAACTGAATTGAGTTAAGTAGATTCGGTGGCATCCCTTGAAATAGCGAAGGATCCGTCATCAACTGTTGTTGCTGTTGCGACCCCGGTGGCGGTGTAATCGCCCCCGGAGATCCAAGTGAACCACCTTGCATCGGTAAAGTATTTTCTTCATCTTCAAGCGGAAGTCTTTCATAAGCGGCGTTGCTAAACGATGCCGCCATGATAACCACCGGTCCGGCGGCTAAAAGTGCTCCTACCACACTACCACCAACCACCTGCCCTTGACCACCAGCTAAGTATATAGTCAACCCCGTGGCGGCAGGCGGTGCTGGTGGTGGCAGGAAAGAACCCGACAATGAAAGAATCTCAAATCTACCGTGTAATGTTACGACAGCTCCTGGGGAAGCTGGTTGCCGGAGCGTGACGTTTGTGACCGTACCGGTACCACTTATGATACAAACGCCACGTTGCCGGCGGCGTGCGAAGGTGCTGATGCTGTCCATGACGTCACATCCATCGGAAACTTCCATGACATGAGTACGGAGTGCGTTCGCGCTGTCTCTAGTGATTATAATCGGTGGTTTAGGTTTGTTTTTTGATCCTGACGGGCGTCCACGTGGCCTTCTACCCATTTCACCGTCTTTTCCCTCACTGCTGCCGCCACCACCACCGCCTCCGCTGTTGTTTAACATCTCGTCGTTGGTGTTATCTTCACGTTCTCTTTTGTGGCCACCCATGTTGAGACCGCTTGTGCCGCTTTGTTCGTATTCAGAATTTTGTTGTTGGAATTGGTGGAGATTGAAGTTTCTTGTGTGGAACGGAGGTGGAAGAGAGTGGCCGTGTGCGGTGGCTGCCGTGGGATCCATATCCGATTTCTGTTTTAATTCAGGGGACAGTTATATATGGAGTAATCACAATATCTCGGAAGAAAATAAATCCTAGAATTTAAATATAAACATGTTCAGTTGAGTTGATCTCTAAAATTCTTGATATCGTATATGGTTGTTAGGTTTAGGGTTTGAAAGAGTGTATTTTTGGATATGATGTTTGTTACTCCTAGAAGAGGATTTATGAGGTTTGGGTTAGATTCAGATGGGATATGGAATAGGATTGGAGTTGACATGATTGCTGTGTGTATACAGTATACTAGTAGAGTAGATGCACAATGTGGTGGCGGTTACCCTATGTAATTGTTTTCACGGCGAGCAAAATTTGTTCGGTTACCCATTTTTGCTAACAATAATAGGGTACCCACCCTATAGGCCATTAACGAGATGAATAAGATGGTGGCATAGAGCGGTAGTGAGGTTGGTGGTTGGTTCACTACAAGAATTTACTCTTATCGTGATAAAAGCTATTACGATGAAATTTGTCGTCGCGACAGAGTAAAATGTAGCGACGACAATTAGCTGCTATAGGGTTGACCATAACTTATATTCGACTTTACCTATACTGACGACATATAGTCGCTATAGAGTGAAAACGAACTGGAAATTTTTACTGAAAACCTATATCAACAACATGTGGGCTATATACTATAATAAGAAATTAATTTTGATTTTATTAATTACGTTTTGCAGAAAAAGAAACGACCCCGTTTATCCGGAAAAAGAACTTAATACCGATGACATAAGACTCGTTATTTGTAGCGACTAGAAGTCGTCGAAAAGGTGTAATTGGGAATTTTTTTGGCCAAAGCTATAGCGACCATATCTTTCCGGCACAAGGTAATAATATAACGTTTCTTTTAAATTGAAAAGTCTTAAGCTAGCGACGGTCTTTCTAGCGACTACATGTCGTCGGGGTTGGTCGACCTATGGTGACGAATATTTTAACCTGACCACACGTCGTCGGGATAGCCTATGACGACTAAGCATGTGCACGGTCCAAGAACCGGACCGGACCGACTAGGACCGAGAACCGAAAAAATGGTTTCTGCCGGACCGAGGACCAAACCGATGATGCTCGGAACTGAGCCGAACCGAGAACCGAGAACCGAGGTAATTTCTATGATTTTTTCTCGGTTTTGGACCAGATCGAACCGGTTGGAACCTAACCGATTGGAACCGAGAACCGATTTTTCATAAAAATTAGAACCGAGCACCGAACCGATGTAGCTCGATTTGGTCCGGTCTGGTCCGGTTATACGGTCACAATTGGTCTCGGTCCAATTTGCACAGGCTTAATGGCGACCAAAGGTTGTCACGATGTCACACTCCGCCAAAAATGGTTTTTAAGTAAAATGGTTTGCGGAAGAACGGGGATGCAACTTTCATGAGTAACATAAGCAATTGACTAAGTAAACAATAAACATGTTAAAAGAAATTTATTTAAATTAAAATATGTCAAAAATTTATGTATAAACGAATTGTCAAAACAAAGTTGATATTTAAAAAGACATCCGTGCATCTTGACGCTATGCATGCTCATCCAAAGTCTAAGATTCAATGCTTCTCCTAATATCCTGAAAAACATAATAAAAAACGGTCAACAAAAATTGTTAAGTGAATCCACAGGTTTGATGTTGATGTTTAAAAAATAGTTATTTTTGCTACCATAAGTGAGTAAAATGTTTTATGACTGTTTGGAAGTAATGTGATTGTATTAAAGTTTGATAAACCAAAATGAAATGTAAAGGAATTTTAGGTAAACCACAATCGAAATGTTTAATGTAAAATGTTTTTTTGCAAATGATTTATCATTTGTTTGGCATTATATGACTGATATTCCGAACAGGTAGCTACTCCCGTTGAGGTATTATACACATCCCCCTAAGTCCATAATCAAAACTACAACTCCCATGTGTGTGTTATATGGTCATGGATAATACGTTCCCAATGTATTGGATAACCAAATAATGATCAAAATATAGGAGGGTGAGTATTGGCCAATAGTACCGTTCGTATATCCAGGGTGTAGGTACTCTACTTAATGAAGGCTGAACTTAGTACGGTATAATGAATTGTTTGCCATGCCATAATGAAAATGAAATGATAATGTAATACAGTCAAGTATGAAATAGTAAATGTAGCATGTGTAGGGATTTACTACGCACCATGCGACTGATCAACCACTTGGGTCGACCACCTAGTACACGAGTTCGAACCTTGCTGACCAAGAACATGAACTTGTTCTTGACCGGTTAAAACTAACTAGCTGATTCAATCCCTAAATGCGGAACTGGGATTAAACCTAATCCTTAAATCATAAAGGATTGGGATGTTGGAAAACTAGATTAGGTTAACAAGAAAGAAACCTTGTACGAAGAACTCGAACACACACACACATACTTGTGTGTGTTCGTCGACCATCAACTAAAGAACCCTAGGGTTCTTTGGCCGAAATTCGTCCAAGAGGAAGAAGGGAGTAAAGGGTTTCCCAAAACATACCTTGTTGTTTGCTTAAGATTGATCCACTGATGATGAACAAATCGAGCGATCTTCTAGTTGATCTAAGCAATGAACTTGTTCTTCAAAACTTGAAGAACACGAAGAACACGAAGAATGAAGAACACCAATCTTGGTGTTCTTGGTGTGTTCGGCCGAAACCAAGGGAGGAGGGGCTAGGGTTTCGAATTTGGGTGTAAGGGAATGATTGATTAGTTGTTTAAATAAAACCTTAAGCCTTCTATTTATAATAGAATAAGTTTCATTTAAGTCCTTCTAGTTTAATTAAGATTAATCTCTTAATTAAACTTATCTCTTACACTTTAAACCCTTATAGTTTAACTAGTTTATTATTGTTGCACTTAACTACTAAATGTCTAGTATTAACACACTAATAATTCGGTACCCATACACATGAATTATATACTTGTATTTATACTTCTAATAGTTAATTATATAATAACCTTTATATAATTTATACAACAATATTATCCAATTACTATATGATTTAATAGCTTTAAATCATATCATGGATAATTTATAATTAACACATTGTATATTTACTCAACTAGTAAACGTACAACTACTTGTATTAATTAGTTAGTTAAACTAATCTAGTAATAAGTTAAACTTAACTTAATACTTAACTGATTCATAATGACTATTATGAATCATTCCTCTTCGTAGTATCATTGCTTATCTTGCTCGTATTACATGCACTCACCGGTGTGACCCTTAAGTGTTTCGTCGGCATGGATGTACCATCATATGTTGACTGACTGTGCACATAATTCCTTCAGACTCCCACTTGTGCAAGTCCGTAACCTTTGTCTTAATGATACGAGCTACAGTGGCCTTCTAGATGGGCATGTAGGTAACCAACCCCATAAAAACAGCTTACGTAACTCAGGTATGGTTTATGAAAAACTCTTTAATAGCGTCTCCTAGTAAAGAACACTCTGTCTCTACTTCTTGGGAAAACTATGTTAGGCTCATCCCTTGCAGCACGATATTGGTGATAACGAATACGAGCATGGTAGAAATTATCAACTCCTGTATTCGAAATCATTTTATGACTTCTTGATTCAAACTGTTGTGATAAACGACAAAGAACAAATCAGTTCATTTGGGCATGGCCATGCACTTTCCAGTTATCTCATCACGTCAAAGGACCTATAAATATCTCTCCTAAAAAGGAGGTGCAATTACCATCTTGTATATTACGATTTAAAATACAACTTCCTTTGTAACCAGTATCGCCTCGTATGACAAACGCATTTCAGTATTTTCTAAGTTGAACCAAAGCACATTAGTCATTGTATCCTAAACCAAATACCTCAGGCTTAAGGACAATCCTAGTGAACAATACTTTTGAACTTTTCAACCACGAAGTATTGTCACGGTGGTCAATCCAATATTCGTTGAGCCTCCAACAGAATATCACCGATATTTGGTTTACACAAAACTTGTGTAGCTATCTTCGAAGAACTTCGAATCTACCACCAAATACCGCGATGACGTTAACGTCCCATCGAGGTTCCCACCAAGACGAGTAGTCACGGATTTTGTGTCTTCTTGAATAATAGACTTTTATTCATGGATCTTGTAAAACATACAAAGTCTGAATAAAAATGATACTAACTCAAGTATTATTCCTCACTGGACATAGATACTGAATTATTACTAGATCATTACTTATTCCTTTCGTTCGTGTTGATTACTTAATGATTCTTACAAACTTAATTGTAACTTTATCACTAAACCAATCATTTCTATTAAACTAAAGACATAAGACGAGTATTTAGGAATACTATTACTTTTGTCTTTGCTAGATATTGTTCTTGCAACAATCTAGAACATATTCTAGTCTTGCCTTTTATGCAATTCGGTAAACATAGGAGGATTGGAAATTAACTCCTTAGTTTCTTGAATTCATAAAATCATCCTTGCAACTAAAGCCTCTTTTAGTTACTTGATTTGTAGACATTCTTACTAGGTAAAGAAATTTTCTTAAATGATTGTGTTATCCACTGAAGTGTTAACAACATATTAGATATGCAATAATTAATCACAAGACTTGTGATCACGCTATTAGGTTTGCAATAATCTAATCAACGATCATTTATTATTTCTCTTAACTCTTTGGCTAACGACATGGTAAAACCTTGTTGTGAATGTCTTTACTAACTTACTGAATTCACTAACATCTTTAATGAATTACGTTAGTCTTAGCTCCCACTTACTTTTATGGAATTTAAGCATCTCCTAAACTACTTTGACCTAGTCAATAACTTGTAGTTTAATCTTTTAAGAATTCTATCAATAATTAAGATCATCCTTTGGATTTGCGAATATCCAACATTCTTGTTTAGGGAATTATGATCTTTATTGATTACTGTATCTAACAAGTATAAAACACTTGAAATGATACTATCAATTCTTAAATACATTAGTACTCTTTTAAGAATCTTATTTAATGCCAAAGTCATTTCTTGGATTTCTCAAATATCCATTATTCCTATAAAGGAATCATGACTTGATTAAATATTATATTTATTACAAGTATAAAAGACTTGCAATAATACCATTTAATTCTTAAATACTTTAATATAGCTATGTCCCTTTTTAAGATTCATTTAATTTCTAAGTCATTTTACTTAGATTAAACGAATATCCAACTATTCCTATTAGGGAATTATGACTTCATTAAATCCTTTACTACAAGTATAAAAGACTTGTAATAATACTCTTTAAAGTCTATCTTGCTTATATCCAATATTATCATACTATATTAATACTAATACTTTAAAACTTTCTATCATAAGTAATGACTATTACTTAAGATGTTTTAACTAAGTTCAATAATCCTTGAACCTTATGCTTCCATAAAACTCTTAAATACTTTCATTAGAAAATTTTTCTAATTACTAGCATCTAAGTACCTTGAGCTATCAAGACATTATTTATACAACAATCAAACAAATATATAAGTAATAACATGAAACATAAGTAAATCAAAACTTGACTTACAATCTAGTCATAAATCTTGACTAGTGTAATTATCACACATGCACACAATATAATTCAACCATGGATTCGAAATTTAATTAAAACCAAAATGAAACTTGTTTTAACATAAAATAAAGTTATCCAAACAATAAAGTAAAATTGTTTTTACTGAATCCATAAAATACTGAATTATAAAACTTGGTGCTCGTGGGATCATCACCATCTCATGCCGGTCATCTCACTTATCATCTTATGTAATAAACGATTGCTAAAGTTGAGTTACTTGTAATAAACTTTTACAAGTAGGAAGCGAGTATCTAGAAGTTGGTCAAGTCAACTAAGGAGCAAGCATTGCCTCCTACCCTTTGACCCTTGCCATAACCAAGACACCGTTTCTCGGTCCTTGTTTGGCTTCACCTTCTTGACCTTTTTGTTTGACTCCATTACCCTTTAGGCACGCCGTGGCTGGGATCGGTTTTATCCTTTCCCTTTCCACTGCGCCTCTTTCTCTTATCACTACAATCATCGGTTACTACGAGATCATTCTTAAACTTGGTCCCCAAATCAACTCAGTAGTCTTGAGCACGGAATGTAGCTCAACAATGGATTGCTCCATGTTATGCATGTTGTAGTTGACTACATAAGACTTATAGTCATCTAACAACGAGTTGAGTATCATTACTGTTGCTAACTGCAACGGTACTGGGTATCCTATTCATTCAAGATGATCCATGTGCTCTTTCATTTTCATGACGTGAGCACTTACCGATGATCCCTTAACCATCTTGCAAGATTTGAACACCCTGTAAGCGTAATATGCTTATCCTGGTTCATTTCTAGCATTCGCGGTAGGAGCATTTAGTATTGCTTTTTCTAGGACATTTCCTTTAATTTCTCTCATGCGTAAGCATAATCCGAAGATCACACTTCTAATAGAGAAACATTGACCCAGTCAATTCGTCCTTTTCTAGAAACAAGCGTAGTGAGAGATTGTTGGTACGTGTCGCTATGGTTGTTGCTGCCATCTACAAATCAAACCCAGTTTAATTAGTAATCATCAATAAATATTCTCTAAAATATATTATAAACCCATAATTAATATTTCAGGCCTAGGATCCATATATCACATTCTCGCCGCATGGTTTGGGCACTTCCCGACGAGACATGCTATTTCTGGTAGGTAGCTTTCTTACCGATCGTATCAAGACTTGACACGATTCCTAGGGGTCGTAGAATCTTTAGACTTATAACTTATTACAACCTTGTACAATCTAATTGTACATTTCTAAGTAGGCAATAAAGTCTAGTATGTTTATTCTACTCAAGTACTTTTTGGGCCGGGACTCCCGATTATCACCAAAGTAGATCAGACCATTTAAGACAGTGCGATGCTCTGCGCCGGGACTCCCAATTATCACAGAACCTTACGCACCCTAACACTCGCAATGATTTGAATCCATATCTAAGGTTCTTTGTCATTACAATATGAATATCGTTTAACAAGTGAGGTGTTCCATTAGGTGGATAGTACTTCGATCTAAGATTTTCTTGGGTTTGTTTAAGTCTTAAAACTAAACTTAAACTTTTATTCCAATCTTTATCCTTGTTTAAAAATGTGTGACTTGTGAATTGAAGAGTTCTCCAAGACACCTTCTTTAAACATAAGAACTATTCTTTAAAACTTATAGTTTCAAGAATTCACACGATTTTATATGTATACCTAAAACGAGGTGTACAAAACGTTTTACTAGGTTTTGTGAGAAACCTTATTTCTAATAAAAACTTACTTGTTTTTATTACTTGAAAAACTTATTAAAGTTATGTTAAACTTTTAAAACTTTTATGATTCATGAACTTTAAACATAAACTTAGTTTAACACACCTAGTTTTTCATATGTCTAATAATGAAGTTAAACATTTATTTCTTACTTATTAAATTCGACCATAACTTATGTCTTAACGACACACTTACAAACTTTGTGATTTTCTTGTGCAGCTCCCACTAGCTTCAACAACCATGATGAAACTTAAGCTAACACAATCACCGGTTTATACTTGGTGAAACTAATAAACCTATTATATATAAAAAAAACTATATATAATAATTCTTTAGTTTGTTTAAACCTTTCTTATATTTAACTTGAACTAGTTAAATATATGTTCTTATTATTTATACTTGATCATTAATCTATTATATTACATAACTTGTAAAATACTTATATTATACTTGTATAATTATCTAGTTATACTAACTTATAACTTTATACATCTTAATATATATATATATATATATATATATATATATATATATATATATATATATATATATATATATATATATAACTTTGTATATTACTAGTTAATCATATAATTTAACTTGTACAATTTCTAGTTATAATGAAATCATAACTTTGTACTTTCTAGTTTTAATTATATTATAACTTATACAATAACTACTTATAATATTATTATTAAAGATCAAAATAACATTACCCTTTTTAATTGTTTCATTTTATCTTGTATTTAATATATATATATATATATATATTCATATATATATGTATATTTTATAATGAACTTGTAACATTCTAATAAGAATATTACATCTAGCTTATACATGTACATTTTAACTTGAACTAATTAAAATGTGTATAAACTTATTACTTCTTTTAAAATTCAATTCTATTTAATTATAAAAATTCTGAAAAATTTAAATACATATATATAAATGATTAAATACACTTTGTTAATTTTAGAACTTAAAAATTAACACCTTCTTTATCAATTCCCAAATTAATTAGATGGACCCTAATCTTGTTTTTGATCAATCAAAACTAGGGTTTTGACTTTCTTGATCATAGACATTATTTTAATTAAATGACTAATTTTAATCAATCCTTTTAAACAATAAAATTTGTTTAAATTCTAAGATAGATTATAACTTTTAATAAATTTATTTAAACTCTTTAATTTGAACCTTATAGACAATAAACTTTGTCTAAATTACTAGCTTTAGAGAACTAGCTTTAATAAATCTATCAAAATAATAATTTAAACCTTTTAGACATAAACTTGTCTAATTAACTAGGTTTTAGATCATTATCCTAATTAATACTTTTAAACCATTAAACTTAAACTAGTTTAATGTTCTAGGGTTCTTTAGGGTTTTCGAAAATCTCAACACTAAGAAACTTTTCCACCAATTAAACTAGGCTAGTTTAACATACTTGGTGTCCAAGTTTCCTCTAGATTTACGAAAATCCTAAGGCTTTAGGAAAGAATCCTTTTGATCAATTAAACATATCTTGTTTAATATACTTGATCCTAGGGTTCTTTCTAGGTCACGAAATTTCTAAGGGATTATGGAAAGAATCCTTTTGATCAATTAAACATATCTTGTTCAATATACTTGATCCTAGGGTTCTTTCTAGGGGTTCGAAAATTTGTTAGGGTTTTCTAGAAACCTTCTTGACCAATTAAACTTAGACTAGTTTAATGTTCTTGGTCTTAGGGTTTCTTCCCTTATTTTCGAAAAACATGAAGAAGAAAGAAGAAAAACTTGAAACAAAAAAAACTTGTAAATTAAAGTAAACAAACAACCTTTGTTAATCTAGTCTAGATTTCTAAACCAACGCTCTGATACCACTGTAGGGATTTACTACGCACCATGCGACTAATCAACCACTTGGGTCGACCACCTAGTACATGAGTTCGAACCTTGCTGACCAAGAACATGAACTTGTTCTTGACCGGTTAAAACTAACTAGCTGATTCAATCCCTAAATGCGGAACTGGGATTAAACCTAATCCTTAAATCCTAAAGGATTGGGATGTTGGAAAACTAGATTAGGTTAACAAGAAAGAAACCTTGTACGAAGAACTTGAACACACACACATACTTGTGTGTGTTCGTCGACCATCAACTAAAGAACCCTACGGTTCTTTGGCCGAAATTCGTCCAAGAGGAAGAAGGGAGTAAAGGGTTTCCCAAAACATACCTTGTTGTTTGCTTAAGATTGATCCACTGATGATGAACAAATTGAGCGATCTTCTAGTTGATCTAAGCAATGAACTTGTTCTTCAAAACTTGAAGAACACGAAGAACACGAAGAACGAAGAACACCAATCTTGGTGTTCTTGGTGTGTTCGGCCGAAACCAAGGGAGGAGGGGCTAGGGTTTCGAATTTGGGTGTAAGGGAATGATTGATTAGTTGTTTAAATGAAACCTTAAGCCTTCTATTTATAACAGAATAAGTTTCATTTAAGTCCTTCTAGATTAATTAAGATTAATCTCTTAATTAAACTTATCTCTTACACTTTAAACCCTTATAGTTTAACTAGTTTATTATTGTTGCACTTAACTACTAAATGTCTAGTATTAACACACTAATAATTCGGTACCCATATACACGAATTATATACTTGTATTTATACTTCTAATATTTAATTATATAATAATCTTTATATAATTTATACAACAATATTATCCAATTACTATATGATATAATAGCTTTAAATCATATCATGGATAATCTATAATTAACACATTGTATATTTACTCAACTAGTAAACGTACACCTACTTGTATTAATTAGTTAGTTAAACTAATCTAGTAATAAGTTAAACTTAACTTAATACTTAACTGATTCATAATGACTATTATGAATCATTCCTCTTCGTAGTATCATTGCTTATCTTGCTCGTATTACATGCACTCACCGGTGTGACCCTTAAGTGTTTCGTAGGCATGGATGTATCATCATAGGTTGACTGACTGTGCACATAATTCCTTCAGCATGTTATGTTTTTCTCCCCATAAGTTATAAAACAGTAAAAGAGTAAAAAGGATTGTGAACTCACCTGATGCTTAGCTTAGATCACAACAACTTCACTGATGGTTCCTTAGAGATTCCTAGCGCATAAACGCACAAGATTCCTAGTTAGCCTAAGCTATCACGCACAGGTGACCTAATGAAGCATTGTTTGTGTTTTGTTGTTGTTTGTGTTGTATGTTTGTTTATAAAATATGTTTTGATTGATTAAAACATTTATGTTTATGCGACTTGTAACGATTTAGGGTTATTAGGCCTAGATTTGGGCTAACGGGCAGGCACTTGGGCCAAGGCCCGCCTTAATGGGCTAGGTTGGACTAAATGGGCTAATGAAATGAATTGGGCTTAGAAATGGGCCGAATGGGCTAATGGGCAATGAAATGGGCCACATGGGCCGCATAATAGGCTACAACCCGAATGAATTGGGATTTGGTTTGGACTTGCCATGGACCGAGTACGGGCCTCGGCCCAATGGGTTTTCGGGACTGTTTTGGGCTCAAAAGAATTGGGCTCGACCCAAATTAGGGTTCACGGTTTTGTGCTAGACACAAACGGGCTCGACCCGGTTAGGGTTTGGTCGGTTTGGGCCAAGTTCAAGCCTTGGCCCGATTAGGGTTTGGGTCGATCGAGTGACAAGCGAGTCAACTCAGTCACGAGCGAGTCAACTTAGTGGATTGCGGGTCGATGGTTTCATTTTAGGGTTGGTCCGATTCGATGGTGATTCGGTTTCGGGTATTAGGGGTACAAATGGTTCGCCACCTAAAATCGAGTCGAAACAATATCAATGGCTAGGGTTTTCTAGGATTTTGATAGGCTTTTCATTGTGGTTACAATATGTAAAAAATCTAGGGATTTTGGTTAGACAAAACGAAGTATAAACAAACAAACACAACACACACCCATACGCACGTATGCATGCATGCATGCATGCATGCGTCGGGTTTTTGGCTAGATCACCAAGACCATATGGGCTTCGGCCATGGTCTCGGTCACGAGTTCATATGATCGAAACAAAGGAAGAGGAAAAGGTTTTCGGTATACCTTGCGATAAGCAATCGGACGAACAACAATGGAATCGGGATTGCTTGGATAAAACGAACACAACTCGGTTTGGTGTGGGGTTGCTTGCGTCGGCCGAATGGAACAAATGAGGGAAAGATTAGGGTTTTGACTTATGAGTTGTATTTATAAGGTGAGATGTATAAGAGTTTGAGTTGGTTTAAAATTGGTTTGAACTCAAAAGAAGATAAGGACTCATTTGAAAGAAGATAATGATAAGCTTTAAGTTCAAATGAGTTAAGGATAATACTTAAAGTTCAAAAGAGGATAATGATGACATTTTGGAAGGCTTGGACGAAATTATCAAGGGGTGTGGCTTTAATCATTGATGTGTTGGTTTAGGTTAAAATACGTTACGCGTCACGTTTATTAATTTTTTTAACGTTTTGGTTAAATATTACGTAAATATTATTTTATAGAAAATGTTTTTGATGTAAGTCACCACAATAATAAAATGAAATGTTGTGTTGACCAAAATAGTCAAACAATGATGTATGTTGAAAATAATGATGTTTTGTTATGTTTATGCGCGAAAAATATAGAAATGAAATGAAATGAGGGAAGTTTCTAAAAAATAGAAACTTTTTAAATGTAGAAAGTAAGAAATGAAAGTTGACAACATACCCGAAATGTCGAGTTGTCACAGCGAGAGACTCATGGGTCGTCATCGGGATAGAGGAAGTTTCCTGTAGTGGTATGTGTTGAGTAATGTCCCACATTGGATAAATATTGAACATGTAATTTGCTTATAAGAGTCCTGGGCTACTTGTCTTACAACTAATTGGTTTTAAAATGGAACCCCACAAATTTACTGTAACGACCCGAAATTTTGTACCGAATAAATTATTGAAAAATATTATAAATAAGGATAAATCATTTAAAAGACGAGGGAATTGGTTTCGTGTCATTTGGACATCGTTTGATATGTGTATTGTGTTGATAAAGTAGAAACCGGGTCGAAAAGGCCAACAAAATGTGCAGCCATAGCTGCTAGGCAAAGTTCGCGGCGCGAACTTTGGGTTCGCGTTCGCGAACGTTTCAAACAGAAATTTGTTTTCGCGTGTGCGAAGTTTTCAACGGGCGCGAATAAACTTCGCGTGGAGTTCGCGACACGAAGTCGAACGCGGGTAGGGGAATTCGCGGCGCGAAGTCCTGGATCATGGCGCGAACTCTGCCTGGACTGAATAAGAACGGGATTTTTACGGTTTTTGGTCATTTCTCTCCACTCCAAAGGTGTAACTGATTTTGGGAGAAGATGATGACGATTTTGGTCGTTCTTGAGCATAGAACATCACCATTCTTGAAGATCTTCAACCCTTGTTAAAGATCTAAGGTATTTTCATCTTTAAGTTAGTTTTGTAAACTTGATTTGGGGGAAAGATGTGATTATGGGGTTGGTATGTTGAAGATCTTGTTAAAGATGTCAATGGAGGGTGTAAAACACCCAAAAAATTGTGTAGACTTTGAGTTGGTATCAGATTTGTAATTTGTAGTTAGTCACCATGAAGTAGGGTTTATGGTTTTCTACCAAGTTTAATGAACTTGGTAGTGGGAAGTGATTTTAATGATATAATGATGTCTAGTTATGGATGATAACTAGAAGTGTGATGATTATTTTGATAGGTTGCAAGGACCTAAAGATTTGGAGATGTTCCACTAGTTGGAAAGCAAGGATTCGTGTTGATAAAGACGATATGGATTTAGCTATCGCCAAGGTGAGTACTTGAGACTTTTAAATTGGGTACATAGCAAAGAGTTTTTGAAAATATATATGATATTTTTATGGGTCTCTATTAATAAATATTTTGATAAAGATAGTGACTGAAAAGATAAGAAAGTAGGTATAATGTGATAATAGAATATGTCTGGTATAATTAATGATTTTGAAGGTAAGTATGATAAACTAAAGTAATTATGGATACTTTATTAATGAGTTATAATAATGAAGTTATTGATTAAGAAGATGTATATTGAGTCTTTATTAGTAAAAACGTATTAATAAAACAATTGACAATGATTTTATGGTAAAGAGTATCTATTGGTAAGATTTACTAAAAAAAGTGATGAACGAATATATAAGAACATGAATATGATGTGAGTAGTAATAAATATGTATTATAGTCAAAGAAAAGATAAAAGGATTATGATATCGATAAATAAGAAATGTATCCTATGAAATAAGTAGTAAATATGAACCTCCTAGGGTTCATAGCTGTAGAAGTATATTTGGGTCACTTGTGATCGAGTCCATGGGACTGTGTGTGTATGTTCACACTATGGTGAACTTGTTATGTATTAGAGACGATAGCTAACTAGCTTACATGATGATTGATGTGATAGCCGAAGGCTTTGACTAGAATAACTGATGCGGGGGATCCCCGGTCATGAGATGTGGAGTGAGGGGTAGTTGGGTGGATTCACTCATCCACGATAGTAGTCTTGCTAATTGGAGGTAGTCCGGCGAGTAAGGCAGCTATCGGTAGATTGAGCGATTCTCTCTTGCCGTTATCTTGAAACTTCCAGTATACATTTGTTTGTATACTGGACATGTGTTTCTAGTACGTATATATTTATGTACTAGATATGTTTGCTAGGAAAGCAGATCGATAGGGCTACAATAAGGTGGCTAGACGGTATTGACGTGGTGTATATATATGTTTATATAATTATGAAATGTTTATTGTTATTGGGGTCTAACATCCATGCATCTCACGAGACTATTTTGTCTCACGTACTACGTTTGTTTTTGTGGCTATGTACTAAGGTACAAGTTTGAAGTGATAGAATGTCGCATTAGGAGTGACCTTGAAATGTTTAGCTTGGGAACTCATAGGTAGATCCCGTTTGCCTATTGTTTTGATATACTTGGTGACACCGTATTTTTGTATACTCTGATAAAGATTTTAAAGTTTTTGTTAAACTGTATTTTGGACGACATGATAAATGTTGGTAAAAATGTATTCTTTTGTTTTAAACGATGTATTAAAAATACGGGTGTTACACTTACATGGTATCAGAGTAAGGTTCACCCGTAGTTGGTTTAACGGCCATATGTATTGAACATGTATTATGCTTATAAGGGTCCCACAAACTTACATGGTATCAGTGCAAGGGTCGCCCGTAGTTGGTCGAATGGCCACATGTACCACACGTAACCCATAAAATATCCACGTGTTAGGCGCGAAAAACAAATGCTACACATGACGGGGCGTGTTGAGTAATATCTCACATTAGACAAACATTGAACCTGTAATGTGTTTATAAGAGTCTTGCGCTACTCCTCTTATAACTAAATGGTTTTAAAACGGAACATCACAAACTTACAATATGACTTAATAAATGGTTAAAAATAATTAGTTATTGAAGGTCCGACATTCAATTAACTATAGACAAAATAATATGGTTAATATTTTTGACATTCAAAACATCTATTTGCTCTTAGTGAAAACATAAATAGAATAATTGGCAAAGTTAACTATTTTTACTACAATATAGTTAAACTTGTGACAACAGGAGTTCATATCTTAAAAATTATTTTACAGTTATTAAAGTTTTATTCTAGATTTTAGTGAGCAAAATTGAGGATAATTAACAAATTCAACTAATATATTTATATTATATTGCGTTTATAAAATGTACATTCTTTAGTCGTTTATAGTAATATTTATAAAATATTTAAGTAAAGTTAACAAAATTAATGATATTATATAAATCGTAATAATATTAACTATTTTTTAACGGAAAATCCTAATTCACACTCAATTTTTCACATATGTCCATGACGGGAGTTGAACCCCAACTTCAAGGTTATGGGGTAGACATCATACCGCTAGGTAAAAGACCCTTTGATTAATATTAGCTTTTCTAATAATGTATGTTTCATATAAATTAAGAGCGTGTTTGGTATTTTATAATATTAATTTTTTTATCTTGTAATTTCATAAAGTTAAAAATGAAACCAATTAATTGTTTGGTCATTTTAAAGAGTAAAAGTCTAGGGACTATTTTGTAATTTTAAGAATATTAAAAATAAATATTATTAAAATGCAAAGATTGTGATTCAAACTCTTAATATTTGGCATGAAGGAGCCTTATCATGGTGGATGGTGGCTGTTGCCACCAAAGTGGTTGTAATATTCGGCTTCTATCAATATAAAATATAAACTATTTCACTACATGACAAAAAATATATCATTCACTTACTTTATAAATGTAATGTTCATTACGGAGTACTAATAATTTTTAAATTTATTTTTTACTCACACGTTTGTTAGGTGTTTTTAACCTATTTCATATGTGAGAAAACTAAGGGTGTAAATGAGCCGAGCCGATGCCGAACTCGATTAGGTTTGAGCTCGGCTCGTTTAAGTTTTATGGAGCTCGAGCTTGAATTTGGCTTGTTTCGAGCCTTATATGTAGGGGTGAGCATAACAGTGTACCCGCCGGTTCCAACTGGAACCAGAACCGGTACCGCAGGTTCCTGAGATATAGGAACCGGAACCAGAACCTAGAAGACAAGTTCCTAAATTTTCGGAACCGGAACTGCCGGTTCCAAGGCAGGTTTCGATTACCCTGTATCAAAATTAAAAAAAAAAATTAACATTACTTAGTGAATAAAAAACAATAAATCACAAAAACTAACAATTACAAATATCGTTTGACGATTTTAAATATAGCTCAACGATTATGAATATTGTTCAAAATATAATTAAGTGAATAATAATGACAAAAACATAGTAAATGTGTGATTCATGTGAAAGTCAGTAACAAAGATACGACCTCACGACGAGGGAATGTCTAACCCAATTTCTGACTCAATTATAATAAGTAAGGTCAATTTTTTATTTTTATTTGAACTAGTATTTTACATTTAGAAAATCATAAACCTATTTAATTTAATCATGTATTATATATATTAATAAAAATACATATTTTATATTTTATTAAAAATATATTGTGTAATCGCCGGTTCCAGGTTATCCACCAGTTCCATGTTCTTTAATTTTGAGATCCAGAACCGCAACCTCTTAGGGCAGTTCCATAATTTTAGTAACCAGAACCAGAACCAGATCTACCTAGCAAGTTCCTGGTCCAGAACCTCCGGTTCCGAGACGTCTCCGACTCCGATTCCGGTTACCCTCTTTTTCTGCTCACCCTTACTTATATGTAAAACATGAGCTCGGCTCGTTCAGGGTTTCGCGGGTTCGGACTCGGCTCGATTAGGCTCACTAAGCTCCCATATACACAAAATATATAAATTTTTTATTTAATTATAATATTTAATATATTATGTAAACATATCATTTTTATATTATTTTATTTACACATATATGTATAGTATACATACACACATAAGTATAAAAATATATAATATATAATTATATTGTCGTAACAATTAATATATATTTACTTGTTTAGGCTCGTGAGCCTAATGAATCTTAGTGGATCAAGCCCGGTCTCGAGCTCGTTTAATAAACGAGCTCTTAGTTAAGCTCAGACTCGTCTCATACTCGTTTAAGCTCGACTCGTTTCGAGCTTTTAACGGGCTGATCCCGAGTAGCTCAGGAACGGCTCGCCTCGTTTTCACCCTACAGAAAAGTATAAAATTTATTAAGATTATTGACCTTGTAAACAAATATAAAATTTTGTAGGCAAATTGGACATCTTCTTAATAATTTACCCGATTATTTATAATTTAGAGTTGTGTCTTCATTTTTAAAATAATGTTTCAAGGGAAAAATCTTAATCATTGGATTAAAAAAATCCTTAACAACTACCATTATCAAATCACATTTGATTATTCAACCACTATCGTCGGTCACCACCACCATCGCCGGCCACTGCCGTCACCGACCGCCGCAGGCCGCCGACCGACGCAATCACATGTGATTGGAAACACAACCATATGTGATTGAAAGCAGCTGACGGTGGTGAGAGGTTGCCGATGTGGAGACGGTGACCGGCAGAGGTTGGTGGCGGTGGTGGTGGTGGTCGGTGTTGTTGAATCACATATAATTTAATACACATGGGCTAGTGGTGGTGGTGGTCGGCGGTGTACAATCACATGTGCTTTAAAACACATGGCGTGGTGGTGGTGATTTTAATGTATTGAATCACATGTGATGATGGTGATGATGTTGATTTACGATTGATTGATTAAATAGTTGAGATTTATCTCTGAAAGACTTTAAAAAAATAAAATACTTTGAAAGTTTCTCTAAAAATCTAATTGGGTGTGTTATAAAAAATTAGATTATTAGGTGGCATGTAGTTGACAAAAGGTTATATATAAGAGCCTATAAGTTAACACATAAACAATATGCTATTTTAATTATATAAATATTCGTTGATACAGAAACTGATATTTATGTCGTCTTATATATTATTTATATAATATAATACAATATTCGGTTACGTCGTTATTGGAAATTAATATTTAGCAGATGCTTGTTGGAAGTAATAGGAAAATACGTAATACTAATAGTAATGAAAAATAAAGGTTGATTTCTAATAATACTACGGAGTATTATTCATTATTTAGCTTCTAAACGTGTACAATATCATTATAGCACACGTGTGGAAATAGATACTTCATCCGTTTCAAAATAAGTGATACAAATCATGTTTCACAATTTCTAAACTAGTAATGATGTTTAAAAGTAAAAAGTAAGGTTATATGTAGGGCTGTCAAATCGTGTTATCGTTTCGTGTTTTTGGGTAACACGACACGACACGAATTTGTTTAACACGAAAACAACACGACACGAAGTCGTGTTTTATTTTGCTAACACGAACACGACGCTATTAAAAAACGATAAACACGACAATGAAGTCATCCCAATTTCGTTTCGTTTCGTGTATTTTTGTCATGTCAGGTTTTGACAACACTAGGTATATGGTTCATTTCACTTTATTAAAAGGAGATAGTTAGTGGGTATGAGTCCACTATATTTTACCGAATAAGGAAAATTTCAAAGTGTATCACTTATTTTAAAACACCCTAAAATAAAAAGTATATCACTTATTTTGAAACGGAAGAAGTATATGTTTTGTTAGGGAACGTTTTGTTTTTGGGCATTTGCGAGTTTTGCATGTTCATATGGCTCATCAATTTCAAATTTGAATATATATTTCTATAAAAAGACTACCTACACATTTATATTTAGATCTTCGTTTCATTCTTAGCATAAATGACCTTTCCTCTCCAACTGTGGTAAATGTGTTAAATAGTTGGAGTAGTGAGATCGATATAGTTGATTGTTCATTACTTCTTTTCCTTGAACTGACACAATTGACACGTTGGTGTCAGTTTGGGCATTGTTTGAGACTCTTTGTGGAAGCGTAAAGTGACGTGAGTGTGGGGTATATTTGTGAGTGATGAGGTTAGTAGGGATTACCCTGTATATATAGATAACTCCCCAACCCTAAATGATGATCTTCACTACTAATGATGGCTCATGTCACAATTCGGCTACTAATGGTCATGACTGTCGACCGCCTGTCGACCGGCCTGTCAACGAACCGCCTGTCAAGTGACGCCTGTCAAGATCGTCCCTGTCATTAGAGTCGTGGACGTCCCGTCATAATGGCGCGCCCTGTCATAACGGCGCTTCATGACTGCAGTCATAATAGTAAGGCGTTACAACGTCCTCATAATGGCGCTTCATGACTGCTTTATTGCAGTCATAATGGGCCAACGTCCATATACCTGAGACTGCCATATAAATACCTGGCCTAACTCATAGTCGAAGATATACTGGAGAGATTAAAAAGAGAACAACACAACACAGAGTTCACACACTCTTACTTTCTCCTTCGCACTCAACCTCGATCACCCTAGGTTCGCTAAGAGCTTGTTGGGTTTGCACTGTCATCACAGGAGATCCAAGGTTGACGTCGCCTAATCTTCACGTTTGACAATCGTTGTTCGAACATTGGCGCCATCCGTGGGACACGTTTTTAAACGGCGTTTCACTTTTCCAAGCTTTTTTCCTCAATAATCAAACCGTTCCTATGGCGGATACACAGCCATCGCTGATCACTTCTTCATCGCCATTAATAACCACTACCGTGATTACCACTATACCCGAGGCGGTGATAACCTCGCCTAGTGGTATCATGGAACCATACGTCGATTCTGAGTGGACGGTGTCGGATGTCAGGACACGAGGGTATCCCTCTTTAACAAGTCCACTTTTCTCCACAAGGCTGGTTGGATCAAGTTCGTTTACCTCACCACAGCCAGTGACGCCCATCCCTTCATGTCAACCTCTTTTGTCCCACGGGACAAGCTCTCAGGAGGATGGCACGGATCCGGTCAGGCAGCCTGTTTCCAACTTTCCACAGGCCGCTATGCCGGGGGTTCGGGAGGATCCAATTGTGGAGTTACTCCGAAGGTTGGCTCAGAGTACTCAACCACCACCGCCTCCTCCACCACCTACTTCATCGGACCTGTTGTCTCAGTTGGTGGCAGCGTTGCGCCCAGCACCGCAGCCAACGGTTGTTCAACCAGTAGATCCGTTGTCACAATTATTGGAGCAGTTAAGACAACCACCCATTCACACCCCACCACCACATCCACCACAGGACACATCTAATGACATGTTGCGCGTGTTGCAAGCACTCGTGTCCGCAGCCGTACCACCCCGCACGGCCACGATGCCTTTGTCGGTGGTTAGTTCGAAGTTCTGTGACTGGGTGGCAAGATTTCCACTCCCTAACAAACAAAAAGTTCCGTCCATCGTTGGTACTTATGACGGTACACGAGATCCTGATGACCACCTTGCTCTTTTTGAACAGGCCATTATGACAGAGAAATGGCTAGACCCAGTCGCTTGTCACATGTTCCCTGGCACGTTGCAGGGTTTCGCTCGTGATTGGTTTGCTGACTTACCGGAGAGGAGTATTCAAGACTTTGCAGATCTGAAGGCTAAATTTGTAACTCACTTTGTCCAGCAAAAGAAGCAGCAGAGAACTCATATAGAAGCACATTTGTTGCGACAAAGGGAAGGCGAGGGGTTACGCGACTTCATTCAGCGTTACACGCAGGAGTGCCAGAAAATTGTCGCCTTACCCGAAAGTCAGCAAATTTCGGGCTTTACTCTCTCCCTGCTTCCAGGACAACTGCAAGAAAAGTTAATCAAGAGAACTCCAATTACTTTCAAAGAAGCCACGGACAGGGCATATGATTATCTAAGGTCAAAAGAAACTGTCTCCCTGACAAGAGAGGTAGGCGGCAAGTCATGGACCGACACGTCAAATCGCAGGCATGATGCTCTAACTGGTGACCATCAACGAGATGAAAGGAGCAACTGGAGGTTTGGCCCATACGATAAACATCCGTCTGAGCGTGCTCTTAGCAAAACACCAAAAGAAATCTTGATAACAGAGCAGGTGTGCGCTACCTTCACACCTCCACCCCAGATGGAGCATAGGTCGGGTACAAAAAACATGAATAAATACTGTGATTTCCATGAAGATCATGGACACGACACGAATGCCTGTAGAGAGCTAAAAAGGGAAATCAGGCGGGCTTTGGAAGAAGGCAAACTAGAACACCTTGTCTCTGGCGCTAAGCAGCAAGCAAATACACCTTCACTTAAGAAGAGTTATGCTTGGCAAAAGAAGGGGGAGGATACAGAACATCCCGGACCACCTGATTGCCATATCCTCATGATACATGAGGGAGCCAATATTAACTGACCCATCAAGGTGCGATAGACTTTACTGTCATTTTTTCCTTTATGTTTTCAATACATGTTTCCAAGCACATGGAATGTCATGGTCATGCATGAAACTGGCGATAATAGCATTTGGTCTGATCTTGTATCCCAATATTATCTCACAATATTATTTTTCTATGGTTTTTGCATAAACAAATAAATATTGAAGTAAGGATTCAATACAAAAAGCATAAGGCCACAATAGACATCTCAGTCTAAAGCCAAACATGCACTTTCATTACGTACAATGTTACAACTTTAGCACGCATGTGCATGTACACAACTAAGAACATAGTTCAATACAACATGTATGAAGCCAAGAAAGACAACTTTATCTGGCCAAATAACATACAATCATACTCGTCTTTTAATCTACTTGATAAAAGATAAGCACTTCTCACTGGGAAGCGACAATCCTCGCGAGTAAACAAAGTAAAGGTTAACCAACAAAAGTGCCATTGGCACAGTGTCACAGGCACAATATGAAGTATACATCAGAGATCTACCCAGGTCATTGACATACGAAGGCATCATGGGCTCTCAAGAAAGTGTCATACGAACAACCAAATATACACACTGTCATGCACGCCCAAGACGGTGTCATGGACACAACATCCATAATAAAAAGATAAAAATAAAAATGTGTTATTGGCTTGATCATCCAATAAAACATTATTTTTCGAAGCAAAGCAATGGACAAGCAAGTGCGTACTTGTAAGGTAGCAAGCAACTGTTAAACCTGCAGCAAAAAATACAATTACAATTAGGAAAGTTTAAAGCGAAAAGTGTATCAACCGCCGGCCACCCCCTAATCGCCGGCTCATTAAGAACCCTAAAATCGCCCGGTCGCTAAAACCCTAAACCGCCGGCTCATTGAACCCAAAACCGCCGGTACGCTAAACCACTCGCTCGCACGCTAAACCCTAACCCCCTCGACCGTCCGGTTCCCTAAACCCTAACCCTCGGCTATACCCCTAACTCTAGCCGGTTCAAGCAACCCCAAACCGCCGGTCCATAACCCTAAAAAGCCGGTCGAACAAACCCAATACAGCCGGTCGAACAAACCCAATAAAGTCGGCATGTCAAACCCTAAACATCGGTTTCTTCAAACCCTAAGACCGCCGGAGCATTAACAATCTGCCCGAAGACCCACAGAGTCCAAGGCCGGTCACGAACTTCCTACTCGGCCTTTGCTCGGTCACGAACCGACTACGAAACCGCCGGTCTTGGCTCACGAAACTACCTACGACCGCCGGTCCTTGCTCGGCCACGACACTGCCTACGACCGCCGGTCTTGGCTCACGAAAGTGCCTACGACCGCCGGTCTTTGCTCGATCTGTCTGCTTATGACTCGGTCACGATCTGCCTACGACGGTCTTTGCTTTACCTGCGACCGCCGGTCTTTTCTCAACGATCGACTAGCATTGCTTGGAACCGCCGGTACACGATCCGTCTCAACACCTCTGCCGTCGTGAACACCCTCGGTCTAGGGTTGGCCGCCCACCCGACTAATTCACTTACGGACCGGTGTGCGGATTGCACGAACCGCCGGTCGGGTCTCGTTACCCCGGTCAAGGGACAGCCGGTCACGGTCAAGGGACAGAGGGACAGCCCGGCAAAGGACAGCCGGTCACGGTCACGGGACAGCCGGTCAAGACGGTATCGCCGGTCTAAAAACTTACAGCCGGTCAATATGACTTACCGTGTCCAAAAGTGACACCCGGTTAAAATCGACGCAAATCTCGACTCGATGATATGGGTTGTGGTGTCGATCGACGCTACAGCCTGCACTGCCGGTCTGCCTTGGACAACCGATACGGCTCGAAAAAAAAAAAAAAAAAAAAAAAAAAAACGGAAGAAAACTTATGTGTATTGATAGTTACGACTCGCAAACAGTTGTTTTGGCAAATCCTAACTCGGGGGCATGATGAGGTTAGTAGGGATTACCCTGTATATATAGATAACTCCCCAACCCTAAATGATGATCTTCACTACTAATGATGGCTCATGTCACAATTCGGCTACTAATGGTCATGACTGTCGACCGCCTGTCGACCGGCCTGTCAACGAACCGCCTGTCAAGTGACGCCTGTCAAGATCGTCCCTGTCATTAGAGTCGTGGACGTCCCGTCATAATGGCGCGCCCTGTCATAACGGCGCTTCATGACTGCAGTCATAATAGTAAGGCGTTACAACGTCCTCATAATGGCGCTTCATGACTGCTTTATTGCAGTCATAATGGGCCAACGTCCATATACCTGAGACTGCCATATAAATACCTGGCCTAACTCATAGTCGAAGATATACTGGAGAGATTAAAAAGAGAACAACACAACACAGAGTTCACACACTCTTACTTTCACCTTCGCACTCAACCTCGATCACCCTAGGTTCGCTAAGAGCTTGTTGGGTTTGCACTGTCATCACAGGAGATCCAAGGTTGACGTCGCCTAATCTTCACGTTTGACAATCGTTGTTCGAACAGTGAGAATATATATATTTTTTTTGTGTATTTTATGTATATAATAATAAGTGAATAAGTATTGTTGGCATGAGTGTCAATTGTAGTGTCATATGATGTGACGCTGATTTGACAACCATTGAACTGTTAGTTGGTGTCACGGTTCAGAGCGGTCTTATACCCGGTGTTATCTTTATGTTTACACATTGTACAATGTAGGATCAGATTATAATATTGTATATTTAATATAGGTTTTTCTAACGTAATGAAGCAGATTATTTACTTAATATGCATTGAAAATATATAAGATTGATTAACTTTAATTTTTTACCATTTTAGATAATGGATTAAATATAGTATATTTGTTTAAACTTGAATTTAATATTCATTAATTGCATTTTATATCAGTGAATGCAATATTAAAACTCTAAGGAACCGTTTGGTTCGCTGGAATGTTTATGATGAAATCTGGATTAGGAAGGAATTGGAATTTTTCGGGAATTGTATTCCAATTTTATATTTTGTTTGCTTGGTATGAAATAAAATTAAAATTCAATTCAATATTTTGTTTAGTTAATAGGAAATTGAATTTAAATTCTATAAAATAACGAATTTGCTCTTATTCATGTAGGTGTTCGTGGAGTGTAACGCCCTGAGTTTCCAGGTAATTTAATAATTACCTTTTTATTTAACTAATTATGTTTTGTTTTAGTTATGTGAATTGCTTGTTAAATGTGGGTCTAATAATTAATTGTTATGTGTTAATTAATTATAATGTGACGTCTAATATCCCAAGTTAATTGAGTGCCAGTTACGGTTGGGTCCGAAACAATGTGGTTCGGGTCTTAGTAGTGGCCGAATAAGAGGGAGGGTCAGCCTAGGCCAAGGCTCGATCTTGATGTTATTCCCTATCCCGATCGGGATTAGTGGCCTAGAGCACGAGAGTGTTGATACATAAGCTAGGATGATTAAGAAACCCCTAATTTTCTTTTCCTCCGAATCTCAGCCGCAACCCTAGAAACCCACCCCTTTTCTTTCGTTTTCTTCCCGCCGAGCGAGAGGTAGAGTGTTACGAGTTCGAGATTTAAATCAAGACCAGGTAGGGGATCGAGCTTGTATCGGAAATTCGTGATGATGGGTAGAATTGTTATAATTTTTTATAGTTGTTACACTTTTCTTGCTTTTGTTATAATTTAATCTTTTTCGGTAGTATCTCCTTTTGTATCTTTTGTGCAAGAGAAACCATGATAATGGTCATATATGTGCTCGAACCGATTGGACGGGACCGAGCCCTTGGGTTCTGTTGTATGAGGTCCTGGATTCATCACATTTTCCATCTAACTGTTTTGTTCTTATGATGATATTAATATTGTTATTGTTTAAATTGTGGCGATCACCGATCGAGCTCGAGAAGCTATGACATCGAGATGCATATATTTGTGTGTTTGAGAATTTGTTGGGACAACCGAACCGGACCCGACTCGGGTTTTGATTAGTGTTTTTCTTTTGATTGTTTGGTTTCTAAATATTGTTAAATGATTTCTAAAACGAGTTTTGTGACCGAAGGGAGAAAACCAAACCCTGCGGGTTCTTAGTTTTCAATTGAGATTTGTTAGTGGCTTTTGGTACTGGTGGAGCATACACGCAAGGAAGCCGGGAAATTGATTGATCTCAGGATCTGGTGAGGCCGAACTCTACGGGGTGTCGGTTTCAGATTTCGAGTCATTGATGTTTCAATATAAAAAATCTTCATTTGTATAGTTTGTTTTTCAAAAAACGTAGTCGTGTAATTTTAAAATCCGAGATAATGTTTTAGTGATTTTCGGACCCAGGCTGTCTGTGTTCGTTTGGGACACTCGGGTTTTCGGTAACGGGTTCCTAAGTTTTATAATATAGATTTTCGATTCTGCGTTTTGGACAGATTCTGCCAGTGATGTTCGGGATAATTTTTGACCGGTTTCAGGTCAGTATCAGAATCCCGAGCCTTCACAACTTTCGTAGTTTCGAGTTTTACCTTTCCGTTGATACACCGTAGACTGTGACCCGACATATGGTTTGAGAGTAACAGGACATTTCTATTCTGGGGTTGTTTCAGGAAGGGTGTGTATAAAAACCAGAACCGAACCGACACCGAACCGAACCGAACCGGAAGCGGCTTAACCGGTATGCTTCTCGGTTCCTAGATTTGATAAAAAATAACAAACCGGGTTTACCGGTTCCGGTCCCGGTCCTGGTTCGGTTCCGGTTTTTTCGGGTTTGGAACCGGCATTTAAATAGGTATATAGGCTTACGAGTTTTCATATATATATATGACGAAATAATAGGTACATAGGTTTTTAATAGAAACATATTTTACTTGAAGCAACCCGTGAACACCCGCAAACATCATACTTTTATTAAAAATACGCTAAAATATTTAAGTTATATATTTTAAGATGAAAATATGCACTGAAAATGTAAAATCGGATGGCAAACACAAAAACCGGGTTTACCGGTTCTAAACCCGCTTAAAGACCGAACCGACCTGGAACCGGTTTAACCGGTCCGGTTCTCGGTCCTTAAAATTTCCTTTTTCCGGAAACCGGGTTTAACGGTTCAGGTCCGGTTCCGGAACCGAACACACCCCTAGTTTTAGGAGCCTTCTGATCGGTTTCGGGTTACGAATCCATTTGATGAAATATAGTTTTATGTTTTTTTTTTACTTGCAAACATTTGAGATTTAATGGTCATACAGTTTGGGAGTTATGTCGGTTTCGGTGAGACTGTCGTATGCTGCCAAATTGGTAGGGGTTGAGGTTTGAGTCGACTTGTAATATGGGTCTTTCTTACGTGTCATAGGATCTTCTAGGTGCTGAATACTGAGTGATAGGCTGTTTGTGGATTTATTTGGAGTTAGCATTATCGAGATGAGTATTCTCATCGTATATGCATTTACTTACATATATCTCATGTGTTATATGCTATGTGTATTATGTGTTTGACTTGTTGAGAATACTATGTGCAAGACCTGGTGAGTATGTGTTTGAGCTTATGAGTTATCTATTTTTACATATGATCTGAGATATATGTGCCCGAGTTTCTGAGTTCGGTACGGTATCATTCTGTGCCTATATGCTTATGAGTTCATGAGTTGAGAATTAAATTTTATAATTGTATAAGTTAAATTATAAAATACTTAATACCGGCCTCAGTGGACTGTCGCAAGAGGCAACATGGAGTTGACTCTCCCTTTGCCTAAGTTGAGAGTCCAGTATGTACATCGAGGCTCTTAGGGACATCTAGAGGAGAATGTTGGGAGAGGGTGTAGAGGAGCGACGAGCTTGATCACTCGTTCCAATTCACACCAGCGCGCTTATAATTTAAGAGAAACTTAAAATGAGTAACTATATGAAATTTGAGTAGAGTCTGAGTAGGACTCATTTCTGTGTGATTATGTATGTGTGTATTTACTTGTATATATATTTTTTGAATATTCACTTAACCGTGTTTGACCCAGAATTTCCCCCCATGTGTAGGTACTAGCAAAAAAGGAGAAGGTTGACGATTGACATGCTGTTAACATTTGAGAGTTCTTGAGTCTTGGATTGATTTTTAAACATTATTTTATTTAAATATTATTATTCGCATTTAATGTTTTTCATGGAATTAATACTGAGTTTTAAATGAGTATGGGCCTACTTTTGAGACTTAATGAGTTCATTATTTTATTTAAAATTTTTAAATTTTTGGGAAATTTTGAAGTGTTACATGGAGGCGCGGTGGAACTGGTGGTGGATGGTGGGCGGCGGTTGTAGTGGGTGATGGTAGGTGGTAGTGGTGCTGGTGGTGGCGGCGGTTGGTGGTTGGTGGTGGCGGCGGTTGGTGGTTGGTGGCGTTGGGTGTTGGCGTCGGATATAACATGTTGGGTCACATTCATTGTAATCAATAGTCTAGGGGTGTAATGTGTGACTACTCAATATTAGGCCTAGGTATAAATACCTAGTTGTAACCTAATACTTGTATTCTTTGCCGACATTTGAATCGTACGTATTATTTTGCAAAGCTTTATCTTCCATCTTCTTCCAAATTCATAATTGTTCTTGCTTAATCAGTAGTTTAATCGTTGATTACGGATTCACAATTGGTATCAGAGCGAAAATCTTAATTGATAAGATCCAAATCAGTAGAGATTAAGCACATTTTTGAAGTTTTTGGAGAAGAAGAACTCAAATCTGGAAATCGAAATTAAAGGTACGTGTTAGTCCCGTGATAGGTGGAATATGACACCTATACGCTTTCACTGACCAATTTAAATTTATGGACACATTCAATACTTTTTAAACTTTTCTTTATTAATCAATAATTGATACAATAAAGATGCAAGTAGTTTGCGGAATAGCTAAGAACAAATCCAAACTAAACTACTTGCATGTGATAGACAACAACAGATATTTTCTAAGACAAGTTTATGATCAACAAATGATCAAGCACAAGACCAGACACTTTCGTTGTACATATTCAATTCTCGAATCAGACAACCAGAGTTAACTGGTGGCTTACACTCTGCTCAAGGAAGTAAAGTTCTGGGATAAAATCAGCAGCGTGTAAACTTGTTGGGTGCACACTGGAATCGATTGTTTAAGTCCTTAATTTATATCACTGGGAAACGTAGAGCCAATGGAATGATCGATCGATTCCACGTATGAGAATTCCGTTGGTGCAGAGGATATATCATGGGACGCGCACAATTACCAAAATTCTGACAGTACTTTCTGTCGTCTTGTGATCACTGATATCTTCTAGAAGATTTGCAAGATATTCCCATAATCAGCGATGCACAAACTTGTGCGTTACTTGTGTCTTTCTGTGACGCTGAAGCTTCCAGCATGTATACACTTCTGGTACTCATGAGTCTTCGGATACTCATGCTTCTTCAGATGGCTTTCAGCTCCAGCGACCTTCACTAAGAGTTTTGCTTAGAGAAGTATCTGTTCAATGGTTCAGCGTTTTGTCCATTACGCTGAACCTGTTACACTATCCAATCTATTGATCAGTATCTGATTCCGCACGGGGAACTGATCGATGTTTCAGATGGTGATCAGATAGTGTAACTGGGTAGCTGAAATCTGATCAGATCAGATACAGTAACCCACAATCTGAGGAACAAATTCTCAGATTGTCTTCTAACTATTTGCCTTTTTGTCTTCATTAAATCTCCTCAGTGGGGGATGCTTTTCAGCGACCCAACAATCTCCCCCTATTTGATGTAGACAAATAGTTAGGGAAATCCCCCTTAATATGTGAAGGTTTTATAAATTTAACCTTGAATATTTTTCACAATTCAAAGGTTATTCGATGTACCTAGAAAACATTACAATATATGGTGATCTTGATAAAATCTGATCACATTACAGCTTATAACTCATGTTTTCTTTTTGAGTTTTCCTAAGTATCGAGACGCAAGTAAACTCAGGTATGTCAAAATCATCATCATGTATTGATGATGTTCATTCATCACCAAAAGAGTTAGCAAAATAAGCATGAATGTAAATTGTTTTGGGTGCATGCAGAAAAGTAAATTGTTATGGGATTACAGACCATTGTTTTAAAACATAATCAAAATAAGATTTTAAACCACCGGTCTTCTTTCACCGGTACCTCCCATCGTTCTCCAGTGAGTCACTCCTTTCTTCCCTTGTGGCTTCCCAAGCCTCTCATCTTTCGTTCTTCCTCCATAGCTTCAGCAACCTCTTCAACCGGCAACCCTAGATGTCTGGCAATTCTCCTGAGTTCTTCTATGTCAGGAGTCATCAGACTCTTCCGCTTTTTCGTCTTTGGGGAAGAAGTTGCAGGGCCTTTACCTTTGTCAAGAGGAAGGTTTTGGATTTTGCCCGTGAGAGCTTCTGCATGAGCCTTGATCAGGGGATCTGAGGACGGTATGAGGGATCCTAGTAGTACCACAAGCATGAGTGATTGAGATCTCTGGGAATTACTCGAACCTAATACCTGACCTCCTAAAACGTTCTGAGGTCATCTGATACACTCTTCCACCCTGAACATTTTCCTTGGCTACACGATCAGGGGTTCTGCTATCTCTAGCAATTCCCTTCCCTTTGCCCTGATTGCTCTAGTTTTCACCTCCCTTTCCGGCCGGTCTAACGACCCTCTCCGCTGTGCCTTGATGGGACACATATTTCTCCCCCTGAAAATGAGGGGTGGGGGCGACACCTTGAGCATTTTCGTTATTCATCAGTGGCCCAACAAGGTTGGGGATGCGAGATACCAGATATTCTATCCTTTCACCAACGGATCTTTCAAGATGATTGACTTTAGATGTCAGAACATCGTTACTTGACGTGAGGATTTCTATTGCAGAGATAAGATTTTCAATATGCCCGTTGTGTGCATTCACGTTTCGTTGGATATTCTCCTGATTCTTAGCCAGGAAATCTTGAACGCTGTCTGACATAGCCTGGTGATTGGAGACATTCCTAATATTGGTATTCATAACCCCACAAAGACTTTTAATCAGAGCAAGTTGTTTGAATGTTTCATTATAGTTTTCCATCATGCCAGGGAGATCTCTCGCAGCTAGCACACCCCGGTCCTCGGACCCTCTGGTGTGGCAGCTCTCCTGGGTAATGGAACTTGCTCGGCTGTGGGGGAAGGTTCTTCATCGGAGCTCTCAGTCCAGCTGACTGGTAGCTTGTATTCTTGTTCAGGTTCATTTCCAATGTTTGTTTGAGTGGGGACACTCGTGTGCTCTACCGATTGATTGACACCAGCAACATCCTCGTCTACAAACTCATCAATGAGTCTGGTAACTTCATCAAGTTTAGCTTCTAATGGGACTGATGGAGGAGAGGTTGAGATTGCCCTTATTTCAATTGGGGTTGGATTTGGTACAGCTCTGGGGTTGGAACTTTTGGTCCTGTATCTGTGGGATTGGTTTGATGGATTTGATGGTGGTGGTGGTGATTGATCAGAAGAGGATTGAGTGTCATCATTATCAGATTCGGCATCATCCTCTTGAGAAGAGGCAGACAGAGCGAATCTGGTAAATGTCAACATACCTTCGGAAAGCTCGGGAGCAAAATCCTCTTCCTGACCAGTGAAGTTAGAGCTACCCACCATACAGAGTGAAGTTAGAGCTATCCAACATTATCATAAACTCTTGTTCACCCAAGGAGTGAAGAAATACCATACACATGAAACGAGGGAAAAGAATTAGTTCATCTTTTCTTTTAGCACCAACCTTCTTTACCAACTGCTTAAAAATCAGCGACCCAAAACCGATCCTTGTGTCAGAAAACAGGGCAGCTCCTATGATCATTTCGTACCCGGAAACGGAATCGTACCCTCCAATTTTGCAAGATAGGCATTGAGAAATGGTCATAAAGTAAGCTGACCACAGCGAGCCCATTTTGGTCCTTGAGATGCCTCTTGTGTGGTCTCCTTGATATTGAATGTACGGTAGGACGGCTGATTTAGCTTCTTCATGCGACGGGGTTGGTTCATGAACTTGTGGAGGTCTCACGTAATCGAGCTATACTGCTTCCCTAAATGTATTGACGTTGAAGGAAACAGTGTGTTTACCTTGTAAAATTGTTCCTTTTATGATGTCTTCACCTGATTCTTTGGAGATGGTGTAGGTATACCAGAATTCGAGCAGCATTGGTTTCGACATAGGGATATCATAGTTTAGTGTATCTCTGATTGGGTGTTGATCGAAGAATTTCAATAACTCCTTGAACTCCGGTCTCAGATTCCTGAGACGATAGTTGATAAAGCTTCCCGAGTTGTTTTTCGTGTAATAAATGATGCTGGATGGGTAAGGGTCGTTTGGAGATGGTTGAATGGAGGCGGGAGAGGACGTTAAGGTGTCCGTATTAAGTGCGTACGCTGACCGCTTGGTAGAAGGACAGTGGGTCCAATAAAACTGTTCCACCTCATCAGATCTCTGTTTGAGGAATACGACAAGTGTTTTTGTCTGATGAGGTCCAATGCTGAGGAATCTATCTAGATGATGATATTTAATTATCAGATACATATAGGCAATTTTTTTTTGAGCATATGAGCTTATAGCAGATCTCAGAGATATCATCTGATGAGACGTCTGCCATGCTCAGTTGCTTGGAGCTGTTAAGTACATTTAGGCATCCATTGAGGAACGGATGCTGAAGAATTCTTGGTCTCTTCTACTGAGTCTTTTCTTGCTTTGATGAATCTGAAGGATTTTCAGATTCAGTAGATGAGGTTTGCTTGGGAGCTTGATTCGGGCAATCTTTGGCTTCATGACTTTTATTGTTACAGTGATAACATTTCCTTTTGTGGACCAGGGATGGTGAGGGGGTGATTTTTGGATCCGGTTGAGTCATTACATTCTGAACCTTTTGTTTTGAAGTCTGAGTTAATGTTTTGATAAGTTTGGTGACCATGACTCCTTTGGTCTTTATTGTTGGCTCAGTTGTCCTTGTTGCTGAAGATTTTTCAGGTGCTGAGATTTCACGCTTAGCTTCAGTTTCTTCTCCTTCAGAGGTATCATGTTTTTTAGATCCTGATGAATTTGTTTCTTCTGATTTTGAACTTGGGATATTTTCAATCTTTTCTTTAAATTCAGTACTGTGGGTATCTGGAACTACTTCAGACGTTTTGACGAAGAAATTTTCTTTGGTGTTTGAAGCATGTGGTTTGGGAGTGTAATCTTTTGGTGGTCCGAACATGGGATTTTTGTGACTTGAGATTGGTTTGAATACCTCAGGAAGAACTGCAACGGTTTTGTAATTCCCCCCAAGAATTGCTTGAACTTGAGCTGGAATTTGTTCTTCCAAAATTTGTTTAGACAAGTTTGAGGATTTTGACCATGAGTCACAAATTCTTTGGAGGGTTTCACTTTTCTTTATTAGCTCAACGTTATGCTTTCTCAATGTTTTGTTTATCGTCTGAAGTTCAACAATTTTAAGCTTCGACTCTTTTAATTGAGAAGATTCTTGTTTGAGCTTTTCTACTTCATCGGTTAGTTTCTTTATAGTAATTTCAGATTCAGTATATCGATTATGAGCACATACCAGATTTCGAGTGAGCACTTGAAATAGAGATATTTTTTCTTCATCAGAGGCTTTATGAATTTTTCTCACCCTTTTAAACGTTTATGCGTCCCATTTCTTAGAAGATGAAGTTTCTGTTAGTTCAGATTCTTGGGAAGCATTTGATGATTGCCGTGTCTCTGATTCTTCAGTTATGGCCATTAGACATTTTATGATTTTGTTATTCATTGGCATGGTTTCATATTCTTATTTTGAAGGAGTAGAGATTACTTTATCGTTGAATGTGTCTTCATCACTCGATTCTGAGCAGCTTTCCCAGGTGTCAATGGTTGCTTTAAAATCCTTTGCTTTTTTCTCAACCTTTGCAAGTTGTGCCTTCAGTTCCCGGTACTTTTTCTCAATATCTTCATACTTCTTTTATAATTTGTGGGAGAACTTGAGGTTGATTGTTCAGACACAGAATTATTTTTAGCTTTGCACTCAGCTTTAAAGTGACCCGTTCTTCCACACTTGAAACGTATCATTTCTTCTTCATCATCTTGACCTCGTGATTTGTTTCGATTTAGAAACCTTTTGTATCTTGTGGCTAATAGGGCCATACTTTCAGAGAGTTCATTTAGGTCATTATTATTACATTCTTCTGAGTTACACTCTTGATCTTCGAGATCACTATCTTTAAATCTTTTTACATTGGCATCATTTGAGTCGATGAGACCGTCACTTTTTGTTTTTTGAGATGACTTGGATGAGCCTGCGACAAGAGCGGATGAGGGAGGAGTATCATTCAGATCGTCGTACATCTTGTTCTCATTTTCAAAATTTATCAATGTGCTGTAGAGACTGCCCATATTCATGTTTCTCATCTGACCAGACGTTCTTAGTACCGTGGACATGACAGCCCAATCTTTTGGAAGAATTTCCAAAAATTTGTACATTAATTCTTGAACCTCTTTGTGAATACCAAATTCCCTTAGTTCATTTATGAGGATGGTGAACCTTCTGTAGGACATATTGAGAGTTTCACCTTTGATGACTTTGAATGCTTCATACTTTCGATTCAACATTGCTTTTCTGCCAGCTTTAACTTCATCGGTTCCTTCATATGATGTTATCAGGATGTCCCAAATCTCTTTGGCACTTTTACACTCTTTTACAATGACAAGAATGTGATTTGGGAAGGATGTTTGAAGGAGAAACCGGATTTCAGCATCTAAGCCTGCTAGCTTTTTATCTGCTTCTGACCATTGATCTTTTGGTTTGGGTTCTTCAATGTCAGAAAGGTCTTCTTCTTCTTCATCTTCGTCTTCATCATCACCCACCTTCTTCTTCTTGTTCTTCTTGGAAATGGATGAACTTGGAACGAACATTTTTTGAATGTATGGACCATTGATAAGAATATCTGGTCCCATGTCATTTTGATGTTCGACAAATCCTAGAAAACAGATTTTCCACATACCAAAATCGTCATCTGTAAACACAGGGGCATTTATCTTCAAGCCAAGATTCATTTGAGATAACTTTTCACCCATCTTTGATCAGTAAGTAAGCAGATCAATAATTATGAATTAATTGTCCCTGCTCTGATACCAATTGTTAGTCCCGTGATAGGTGGAATATGACACCTATACGCTTTCACTGACCAATTTAAATTTATGGATACACTCAACACTTTTTAAACTTTTCTTTATTAATCAATAATTGATATAATAAAGATGCAAGCAGTTTGTGGAATAGCTAAGAACAAATCCTAACTAAAATGCTTGCATGTGATAGACAACAACATATATTATCTAAGACAAGTTTATGATCAACAAATGATCAAGCACAAGACCAGACACTTTCGTTGTACATATTCAATTCTCGAATCAGACAACTAGAGTTAACTGGTGGTTTACACTCTGCTCAAGGAAGTAAAGTTCTGGGATAAAATCAGCAGCGTGTAAACTTGTTGGGTGCACACTGGAATCGATCGTTTAAGTCCTCAATTTATATCATTGGGATACGTTGATTCATAGGAATGATTGATGGATTCCACGTGTGATAATTCCGTTGGTGCAGAGAATATATCATGGGACGCGCATAACTACTGAAATTCTGACAGTACTTTCTGTCGTCTTGTGATCACTGATATCTTCTAGAAGATTTGCAAGATATTCCCATAACCAGCGATGCACAAATTTGTGCGTTACTTGTGTCTTTCTGTGACGCTGAAGCTTCCAGCCTGTATACACTTCTGGTACTCATGAGTCTTCGGATACTCATGCTTCTTCAGATGGTTTACAGCTCCAGCGACCTTCACTAAGAGTTTTTATTCGAGAAGTATCTGTTCAATGGTTCAACGTTTTGTCCATTACGCTGAACCTGTTACACTATCCAATCTGTTGATCAGTATGTGATTCCGCACGGGGAACTGATCGATGTTTCAGATGGTGATCAGATAGCGTAACTGGGTAGCTGAAATCTGATCAGATCAGATACAGTTACCCACAATCTGAGGAACAAATCCTCAGATTGTCTTCTAACTATTTGTCCATTTGTCTTAATTAAATCTCCTTAGTGGGGGATTCTTTTCAGCGACCCAACAGTATAGATCATCGTTTTCTGTAGTTCATTAGCTTCCTCTTGTAATTCTAAGTACTTTAGAATCAAGTTTCGATTGAATCCATCAACAATTGATCCTAATTTCGTGATTTTAAAGAAAACCATGAAAACACACTTTTTCCACTGTAAAATCGAAATTATCGTCTGATTTGTTGTGTTTTGATCGGGTTTATTGAACCATTTCGTGCGAATTTCATTTTCGAGCATATTGGGATTTGAATCACTCGATTTGGTTAAGAATTGAGCAAACTAGGATCGATTTTGTGAACTTTTTGGCTGGTTTCGTTCGCCACTGTCAAGAACTCCAAGAACGATCTCGGCTCGAGAACAGTAACATCTCGACTCGAGAGCTTCAAACATCTCGGCTTGAGAACTTCAAACATCTCGACTCGAGAACAGTGACCTTTTCGGCTCGATAATCTTCATACATCTCGGTTCGAGAACTTTAACATCTCGACTCGAGAACAGTGCACATCTCGGCTCAAGAACCTTAACTCAGCCCGAGAACTTCCATCATCTCGGCTCGAGATCTTCCTACATTTCGGCTCGAAATCTTACAACATCTCGGCTCGAGATCTTCCTACATCTCGGCTCGAGACCTTTCAAACAACTCGACTCGAGAACCTTCCACATCTCGGCTCGACCCGAAGCCGAGGTCTTCGAACCCGAGATCCTCAAAGCCGAGATCCTCAAAGCCGAGATCCTAGACCCGAGATCCTCAAACCCGAGATCTTCAACTTCTCAACCCAAGATCGTGTGACAAAAGGGGTTATGCTAAAACGGTCATATCTTTCAGCTCGGGTGTCCGTTTCAAGCCCACGAGTAACCAAATCGAAGCTCGATACGAAGGCTACGACGTGATAAACAGAATTGTTTCAATACTTTATTTGAGTTTTTGTGATTTTTTGGTCAATTTCCAAACTTTGTTTGGCCCCAGTTTTTGGCTCGGTTGTCATTTTTGGCCAATTCGAAAATCTGAGACATATTTAAAGTGTCTTTTGTCATATCCGGCCTCTTTGAAATTTTTTCAAATTTAAATTTTTTTCTCCCGGTAGTAATTGAAATTTAACCATACAAACAATGACATCAAGAGAAGCACTATCGATTGGGTCCGATCTAAAACCTCCGGTGTTATTCAGAGGAGAGTATGCTCCGTGGAAGAAAAGATTTCTCCACTTTATTAAAAACCAAGAGTTACCTATTGATATTTTCGAGTCTCTTGAGAATGGAAATGCTAAATTCTATGAAGATGTCGTTGATGCTCCTGATGCAACTCCTCCAGTTGTTGGCGGTCGATTTCTCATTCCTCCTGCCAGATATAATGCTCAACAAAGGCAACGTGCCAAAGCAGATTTACAAGCATATTCGTTCATGCTTCAAGGTTTACCGAATGACATCTACAATAGCTTAGATAGTCTTGAAAGCGGTAAAGAACTTTGGGATGAAATTAGAAAACAAATGGTGGGAACAGTTCTTGGGAATAAGGCTAAAATGGTTACTACGTAAAATTCCTATCAAAATTTTAAAGCCACCATCGGGGAAGACTTTAAAGCACTTATCATCGATACTGTAATTTGTTGAATGACCTTCGCAAAAACAGTTTATCAAAGGTAAATCTAGAGATAAATATCAAATTTATTAACAACCTTCTTCCCGAGTGGGAAATGTTTGGTAACAGTGCTATGCAGCATAAAGATTTCAGTCCGATAGATATTCATGAGCTTTACGAATCTTTGTACCAAAATGCACCAATGGTGAATAACATTGCAAAAACAAAACAAGAGACACAAGATACTCTTGCACTTCTTACCAAACAACATTATCACTTAAATGTGGCTGCTAAATTGTAAGAAAAACAGAAGAACCCACACCTCCAAAAATTGATGATATGGATAAAGAACTTCAAGAACTGTTACAAGCCATGTCACTCATCTCTAACTATCAGAAGAAATAATATTCAAAGCCCACAAACAACAACCTGCGATCTTCATCCAACTTTAAACCTGCTTAATCTGCCTCAGTTTCAACTAATAAGCCAAACATGACACCTTTGGATCCTACAAAGAAATGCTATAACTGTGGTGTTGCTGGTCACTTCTCCCGTGATTGCACGAAACCTAAAGTTCGTGATTCTGAATACTTCATACAGAAGATGTTAATGGCAAAACAAATTGAGACTGGCAAAGTGTTGTTAGCCGGAGATCTTCAGTGGATGGAAGACTCAGATCAAGAAGAAGAAGAACATGCTGCAAACTTGTGCTTCATGGCAAGAGAGAATGCTGAGATTTATAACCGTGTCAATGACGAAGCCAACAAAGAAATTCAAGTAATCAGTTCTCTCTTATCTAATTCTGATTATCCCACTGATTCTCGTACTTGTTTTGATAAAAATCTGATTTCTGAAATTGATTCACTAAAACATACGATTTTGCTCGAAAAAGACATGAATACAAAATTTTTTGAACGTTTAACCGATTTTCAAATCAATGTGAACAAACTGCTCATCTAGGTGAACAACTTGTTCATCACATTAAACAAAATAAAATTTTCAAACTGGAAAATCAGTATTTACAAAAACAGGTATCAGAAATAAAGGTCTAATATGAATATGAAACTCAGAATTTGTCACATACGATCTCAGAAAAAAAATTGAAATTCAGAATCTTAAAAGTTCAAAGGATTCAATATCAAATGAACGTATGATAAATATTACAAATTATATATTGAAACATTTCATGAATATCAACTTACAAAGAACTGGTTGGAACGTAAACAACACGAATTTGAAGATAATGAAAATCAATTTAAATCTTTAAACGAACAAATCAAAGAATTAACAGACAAATTAAGCAATCAAATAAACCAATCATCACAAGAGATAAATAGTCAACAATAAATCATCAATCATCTCACCTATGAAAAAGATCAGCTAGTCGTTCACGTTAAACACCTTGAAGAATTAATTGCAAAACGAGGAAACTGATCAAACAATTCATTTGAATAAACCAAAAGAGTTCAAATACTTCAATTCAAAACAAGGTCTAGGTGCAGACAATCCAGGATATCTTAGCAAGGCATGTAGGGTGCTTCCAACGCTATATGATTATAGTTACATGCAAAGAGATATCTGCCAGAGCTTTATGAGAGTAACCGATGAAGAAAAAGAAATTGAGACATTCAATAGAGCAAAGAAGGGGAATTCACAAATTAGTTTCAACTATGTTGAATTGAACAAAACATATGAAACTAAAAAGGCTAAATCTGAAAATGATGAATATTTTCCAATAATAACTCCGGAAGAATTTGAGATTAAAGGGAATGCTATCGTTCAACAGAACTTCACACGAAAGCTTTATATTCCATCCATAATTCTCGGAAATAAAATTTGTCAATTGGAAACTGAAATTGATGAATAACATAAGGCATTTGATAAAGAAAAATTAGTTTTACAAACCAAAATTTATGACTTAGAAGATAAAGTTGTTAAAACCAATTCTTCTTCTGTTCAAAATGATTCTCAAATTGATTCTTCTGCTCCAACTGAAACTCTTGAAAAGTCTTCTACGATTAAAATCCCTGTTATTTTAAAAAGAAGTTCTGACTCAACTGTTTTAAATGTTTCAGATAAAACCTTAGAATCCAAGCTTAAGAAGCCCATGCCAGTCGGAGACAAAGGAGTAGCTCTATTTAAGAAGTCTAAGTCGTTCGGTTCTAGTATGCTTAATTCAAAGGAACTTAAGAAGTCTAGTTCATCCTCGTTTTTAACTTCTTCTTTTTCTAGTTAATAATAAATGTAATAACTCCACGAATTTTATTTCTCCTAAATTGGCTTTTGGTACTGTTTATGATTCTGCTGTTTATCATCGTGTGTTTATATTGTTAATGGTGATAATATGTTTGTTAAAAATGAAAAAACCGGTAAAAAGATATATTGTGACAAACAAACAAATAAACAAATTTCTCAGTATGATGAACGATATTTTATAAGGTTGAATGCTCCATGTGGTCCTAGAAACGATGTTCTACATCGATCTGGTAAAATCATTAAGTCCTGCAAAACTTGTTTCCCGTATTCACGCAAAACATCTGTTTCTCGTCCTCTGAACTATAAACGAAAACATCCATCTCCACAAGCTTTCAAACCGACGCATGTTCGTTCCGCTACCCCACCCATTTCTGATAAAGTTCAGCACACTCAACGTCACGTAACTCGAGGAATCTCCACACCTAAATCGTCAAATTCAAGTACTTCTTCCAATTCTCCGCAAACAAAATCAAGAATGAGTGACACACAATCAACATTTGTTCATTACAATTGGATCAAGAATGAACATTCAAACTGGATTTTACATTCCTCAGAGAAAAAGTTTAAATGGTCTATCAAATCAACCAACTCAGAACTACCTCCTAGCAGTTCCCCAAAATCTCTATATTAATCCCTCAGTAAAATCTACATAAAACATCCATTACTAATCGTACAAGACCCATAATTGATTGGGTACCTAAATTGTTTTAATTGTTTTTATGTAGACTACATGGTACCTTGATTTTGGCTGTTCAAGGCATATGACTGGCAACAAGGAATTGTTAACAAATTTTAGAGAAAAATACGTGGGCACTGTTCGGTTTGGTAATGATCAATTAACTGCCATCAAGGGCGTTGGGGTTATCATTCGTGAAAATTTAATCATTCGAAATGTGACTTATGTCGAAGATCTTGCTGACAATCTTTTTAGCACTGGGCAATTTTGTGATAAAACTTTGGAAGTCAATTTTCGAACTAAGAAGTGTGCAGTTCGTACTTATGAAGGTAAGGAACTTCTTACTGGCACCCGTGATACAAATCTCTTCACTATCAACTTGAATGATGTGGTTCCTCTTGAAGAGGTGTGCATAGTCTCCAAAGAAACGTCTAATGAGTCTTGGCTATGGCACCATCGTCTTTCACATCTTAATTTCAAAACTATTAACAAGTTGGTCAAGGGTGGCCATGTTTCTGGTCTTCCAGATGTTTCTTTTGAAAAAGATTTTCTTTGTTCGTCTTGTGAAATGGGAAAGATGAAGAAGACGTCACATAAGTTAAAACCAGTTCAAAGTACATCCAAACCGCTTGAATTGCTTCACATGGATCTATGTGGACCAATGAGTGTACAATCAATTGCTCGTAAATGTTATGTGTTAGTAATTGTTGATAACTACTCACGTTATACCTGGGTTCACTTCTTACGCACCAAAGATGAAGATGTTGATATTAATATCGCCTTCATCAAGAAAACTCAGACAAATTTGGAATTAAAAGTCAATACCATTCGGACTGATAATGGAACTGAGTTTAAGAATCGAACCCTCGATTCTTTTCTTGAATCCGTTGGTATAACCCATCAATTTTCCGCTGTTAAAACTCCACAACAAAATGGAGTAGTTTAACGAAGAAATCGTATCTTAGTTGAAGCAGCCCGCACAATGCTTTCATTTTCAAAACTACCTCTATCTCTGTGGGCTGAAGCAATCAACACGGCATGTTTCACTCAAAATCGTTCTATCATCAACAAAACCTACAAGAAGACTCCGTATGAATTGATAAATAAAAGAATCCCAAATGTTTAATTTCTCCATATTTTTGGGAGTCGTTGCTTCATCTTAAATGACAAAGAAAAATTGAATAAATTTGAAGCTAAAGCTGATGAAGGAGTCTTTGTTGGGTATTCACGTGAATCTGCATCGTTTAGAGTTTATAATCGATCAAGTCGGACGATAAGAGAAAGTGTAAATGTTACATTTGATGAGACATTTCCTCTTGATTCACTAACCTCAGATATTGAATCTCCTTCCACCTCTGAAAATGACTTTGATGTTTTGTTTGAACACTTTTATGATGAATATCATAACATCAGACATACCTTACTTCAAGAGGCTGGCGTTCCATTTCCTTCAGCCGCAGATGTTCAGTCCATCACTGTCCCTGAGATGCACATTCCAAGTTCCCCTGATTCTCCATCTCCAACATCTGCTACTCCTGATAACACCGAGTCGGTATCACATTCAGACTCTTCTTCGTCATCAATGGGAACTCAATCATCCCCGGATGTTCCTCCACCTCCTACTCAAGCTGTCAGTGTTTCTGATTTAATCATTGCACCAGCTCAAGCTCCAAAGTTGGTGATTGATTTCTCAAAGTTCAATGTTCAACAAGTCGATCCTCCACCTTCTACATTCAATACTCAAATTGCTATGATCCCACATCCTGCATTCACTGATACCTCCAATATAATTCCAGGTCAACTTCCACTTCATCATTCTCTGAAATGGACTGAAGAGCATCATTTACATCAAATAATTGGAAATCATGACTCCTCTGTTCAAACCCGTAGAGCAACTGCTGATGAATGCCAATACTCATCTTTTTTTAAGCTCTAATGAAACTAAGAAAGTCAACGAAGCTTGTAACACCTCAATTTTTCAAACCAATTTAAACTTTTAAAGAAATGAAGTTTAACATTAAAATCCATAACATTCAAAATATGGACTAACAAACATTTGGAATGATTAACAAGTGCCAAAACCCGGTGTTACAATAATATCAAATCTATAGTATAAGGGAATCAAATAAGTACACCGAGCTTAACCATCCAATGCTAACACTACGGGCCGCCAAATCCTTAGCTCCCGAACCTGAGTACATAGACATAAAAGAAAACGTAGTACGTGAGACAAACTTGTCTCGTCAGTAACATGGGTTTAGACCCGATTATAAACATCCGCAATTAAATAATATTTAAATGAATATTAAATTGCACATAAGTCAGACATAATCTCGAGCTTGCCCTAAGCTCACACATACGAAACGGGTCATCCCGAAGCAACTCCCCCGATGTGGGTTATCATCAAAAGATCTCACGGTAATTGGGGTTCTCCCAAACTTACCGAGATCATCACTCCCCCGTCTCGTGGGTTATCGTAATCCCCTTTTTTATCGGGTTATCATAGTCCCCTGAATATCCGGTTATCGTTCATTTAGATTAACTACCCTTGCGCAGGGAGGTACCGCCCCAAGTAGTAATCTCAACTCCCCCACAAATGGGTTATCATTTCCGGATAATTTGACTAACATATAATTGGTCATCAAATATGAGCCTTAGCTCCAATTCAATCATCATTTTAACATGTCAATGTCACAATTCATTTCATAACATATAAGCATTTCAATCAATTTCTTTATCAAAAACATTTATTCAATAAAGACTCTTTCAATCATTTTATTCCTTAAAAATCGTTTTACTATGTACTCAGAAAAGATCACATGTACTCACCTTAGAAAAGCTATCCAACACTTGTGTTAATCAACACAACTCCTTATTCCTTAATCAAAGAAGTACTCCAAAACTCAAGGTTTTCTTGACCTAATATCAATATCATTACAATAACTAGTTATAATCCATAACCAATTACTAATCAATCCATTTTAACCTCCCTAACCACGAAGTTCATCAAACATGGTGGAATCTTAAACCCTAGTTCAAGATTTTCCATCATCAATCCCAAATCTAACTTGTACACCTTGATTACAAGTCTACAAGGAGTGTTTTACACCCATGGTAGTTCATCTTCCCCAAAGATGATATGGTTGGTTCCCAAAACCACCATTTTTATCCATACTAAGCTCAAAATCAAGGTAGATAAGCAAGATGATCAAGAATTCTTACCCTTGATGTTTCAATCCTTTAATATGGTGAAGATTTGAGCTCCTTAGCTCCAAAACCATGCAAAAACTCCAAGAAATCGGCTGTTATAGCTCTAGGGTTGTAGGTGGAATGAAACCCTAGCCTACACTCAATTTTATATAGTTCAGAGAATTCTCGCGCCCCGCTCACGCCGCGAGGTGACGCGGAGTGGCAGCTAGTTGCCGCTCGAAGTCCGTTTTCGCGCCCCGCTCGTGTCTGACTCGCGCCGCGAGGGCTGTTCCAAGCAGATTCTTGGTCTTTAAACTTGTTTCCATTCAAGTTTTGACCCATACTTGGTTATATCAAGTCCCAAACACTCAAACACTCGATAAAACACAACTCGAAACATAAACTAGAATAAATAACGAAATTCAAATAAATCCCGAATTAATTATACGATAATACAAATGTAAAAATATGGTTGTTACAACTATCTACCCCTTAAGAGGATTCCGTCCACGGAATCCTCTCATAATCTACAAAATCCGGGTAGCGTTTCTTCATCTCATCTTTGACTTCCCAAGTCAAATTTGGTCCAAGGGAATGCTTCCACTTGAAAACACTAGCTCAATCTCTTTGCTCCTCAATTTCTTCGTTTGGGCCTCCAATATGGCCTCGGGCTCTTCAATCAATCCGTTGGGTGCATCGACCAACAAATCTTGAAGTGGGATAATATTCTCCACTTCACCCAAGAACTTCTTCAAATTACTAAAATGAAACATGTCATGGACACCTTGCAACTCGGGTGGAATTTCAAGCTTGAAAGCTTGAAGCCCAATTCTCTTTAAAATTTTAAACGGTCCAACATACCGTGGACTCAACTTCCCTTTCTTACCGAATCTCATCACGCCTTTCCAAGGCGACACTTTCAACATCACCATGTCACCAACATCCAAATCATAGGGTCACTTTTTCAAACCCGAATAACTCTTTTGGCGATCTTGTGCGACTTTCATATTCTTTTGAATTATCCCGATTTTCTCGTTTGTTATTTTCACAATCTCGGGACCCGTGAGTTTCGTCTCACCCGCCTCTAACCAACAAGAAGGCGTCCTACATTTTCTCCCATACAATGCCTCAAACGGTGGCATTTTAATTGTTGATTTATAACTATTGTTATAAGAAAACTCAACGAACGGTAAATGTTCATCCCATTTACCACCAAAATATCTTCGACCGTTTTGATCGTCCTTTCACTTTGACCATCGGTTTGTGGATGGTAACCCGTGCTCAATCTCAACTTTGTTCCCAACTCTTCTTGGAGTGATCTCCAAAATCTCGAGGTAAACCTTGCATCCCGATCGGACACAATCGACAATGGCACCCCATGCAAACGACAATGGCACCCCATGCAAACATACAAGTTTGCCAACTTCTCTAGTGGCATAGTTTCCCGAATAGCTAGGAATAACGCACTTTTTCGTTAATCTATCAACAATCACTCAAATGGCATCGTGATTCATACTCGTCTTTGGAAGACCAACAATAAAATCCATAGTGATGTCTTCCCATTTCTCGACCGGCACTTGCAACGATCGTGCAACACCATAAGGCACTTGGTGCTCGGCTTTCACTTGTGCACACGTGGCGCATTTCGAGATATATTTTGCTACTCTCGACTTCATCCCCGGCCACCAATAAATTTTCTTCAAGTCTTGATACGTCGATGTACTCCCGGGATGAATCGAGTACTTGGATTTGTGAGCATCATTCAACAATACTTTTCGGTTTCCACCGAATTTCGGAACTCAAATCCGGCCATTCACGATTTTCAACCCTTGAACATTTTCTTCAAATACTTGGTTCTTTCCAATCTCTCTTGTTGATACTCGTCTTTTCCCATCACTTCGGTTTGTGCGGTTTTATACTTTCAATAAAGCGAGATACTACATCAATCCGCATCAACTTAGCCTTAACCGGCTTCTCATAAACTTTTCTACTCAAGGCGTCGGCTACTACATTAGCCTTCCCTTCATGATGGACGATTTCACAATCGTAATCACTAATCAACTCAATCCATCTTCTTTGTCTCATATTCAAGTCTTTTTGTGTAAACACATATTTGAGACTTTTGTGATCCGTGTACAATATACAGCTTGTGCCATACAAGTAATGTCTCCAAATCTTCAAGGCAAAAATAATCGCCGCCAACTCTAGATCATGAGTAGTATACCTCTCTTCCGCATTCTTCAATTGCCTTGAAGCATACGCTATCACTTTACCTCTTTGCATCAAAACACAACCGAGACCTTTGTTCGAGGCATCACTATACACCACGAAATCTTCCATACCAACGGGTAAAGTGAGAATTGGTGCATTGCACAACTTCTCCTTTAACAAGGCAAAAGCGTCTTCTTGCTTTTTCCCCCAGTCAAACTTCACATCTTTTCTCGTTAACCTAGTGAGTGGGACCGCCACTCGGGAAAAATATTCAATGAATCTTCGGTAATAACCGGCTAACCCAAGAAAACTTCTAACTTCGGTTGGAGTCTTCAGTGCTACCCAATTCTTCACCGCTTCAATCTTAGACGGGTCAACTTTTATCTCGCTTCGGGATACCACATGACCTAGGAATTGAACTTCCCGCAACCAAAATTCACACTTTGAGAATTTTGCATACAACGTTTCTCGTTTCAAAACTTCTAGAGTTTTCCTTAAGTGTTCTTCATGTTCTTCTTCGGTTTTGGAGAAGATAAGAATATCATCGATGAACACGACGAGGAATTTATCGAGGAATGGTTTACAAACCCTATTCATGAGATCCATGAAAATAGCCGGGGCATTCGTCAAACCGAATGGCATCACCAAAAATTCATAATGCCCATAACGAGTTCTAAAGGCCGTCTTCTCGGTATCACCTTCTTTAACACGAACTTGATGGTAACCCGATCTCAAATCAATCTTGGAGAAATAATCGGCTCCTTGAAGTTGATCAAACAAATCATCTATCCTTGGCAAGGGATATCGGTTCTTAATCGTCATTTTGTTGAGCTCTCTATAGTCAATACACATCATCATCAAACCATCTTTCTTTTTGACGAATAAAACCGGTGCACCGTATGGTGACGAACTAGGACGGATAAAACCTTTGTCAAGTAAATCTTGAAGTTGAGACATCAACTCCCTCATTTCGGTTGGGGCTAAACAATATGGGGCTCGGGCAGTCGGCGTCGCCCGAGAACTAAATCAATTCGAAACTCGACTTGTCTCTCCGGTGGTAGACCGGGTAAGTCACCGGGAAAAACTTCAGGAATATCCCGAATAATCTTCACATTTTCAACCGTCTTCTTCTCTTTTCTTCCATCAAGGACATAGGCTATAAATGACGAGCATCGTTTTGACAAACTTTTTCTTGCTTTAATAGCGGTAATAAGATTTGGCATATGATGCCTCTTTTCTCCATAAATATACACCTTCTCATTTTCGGGTGACTTGATCGACACCAACTTCTTTCCACACAAACTTTTAGCTTGGTGGGTTAATTATACGATAATACAAATGTAAAATTACGGTTGTTACAAAGCTCTAACAGACCCAGACTGGATTCTTGCAATGCAAGAGGAAATCAATCAATTTGAGAGATTGAAAGTTTTGCGTCTCGTTCCAAAACCACCTGGGAAGTCTGTCGTTGGTACGAAATGGATCTTTAAGAACAAAAAGGATGAAAATGGGATTGTTATTCGAAATAAAGCACGTCTGGTTGCTAAAGGGTATTCTCAATAGGAGGGCATCAATTATGAAGACACTTTTGCTCCGGTTGCAAGAATATAAGCCATCCGTATCTTTCTGGCATATGCAACACACAAAAATTTTACAATCTATCAAATGGATGTAAAAACTGCATTTCTAAATTGCATTCTCAGTGAAGAAGTTTTCATTCATCAACCCGAAGGTTTTGTTGATCCACACTTGCCTAACCATGTCTACATTCTTGATAAAGCTTTATATGGTTTGAAGCAAGCTCCTCGTGCTGTTGGAATATGCTTCACGTTCATGACATATAGTTATATGGCTAGACGTATGTGAGCCTAAAGGGTCACACACTTATACACCAAATACCATGTAATATATATAATATAATTAGGGTAATTATATTATTTATATAAACTATAATTACTTAACTAGTTATGTTTTAATTAATTGTTAAGTTAAAACGTATTAGTGAGTAATCATAAAGAATCAAAAGGATAAGGGGCTAAGTGTCATATCTCATAACTTGTATTATGGATATATTCTTAGATTAAGGAGCAAGAAAAGATTAACCCTAACCCTAATCCTCTCTTTCCCCTATGCGACCGAGAGATCAAAACAAATAAAGAAAAGTGACGCACATTGATTTATGAAAAAAGTGTCGTTGTTGGTCTTGAGGAATTACTTGCACGCACAAAGAAACAATATAATACTTCCTTCCTCTTTGTTTTAGTTTTAACGTGCGCACTTTTATTGGGGTTTTGATTCTTAGCAAGGGACTAGTATTTCAATTGGTGTTCTTGATATGGTGTAGTGTGGATACCATTAGAGGAATTCTACATTGAATTCTTGGAGTTATTCATCCTTATTCGTTGGTGTAATCAAAGGCTTCAAATGTATGATTTCTACATACTAAACTCTTTATCTTTATTGCTTAATTAGATTGTCAATATGTAGATACTTGTGTGATGATTTATGTTATATTTCCGCTGCGTTTTCTTTGATTAAACCGTAAATCACTAACATGTGCGTGGTATGATGTGCTATCAAAATTTTTAGTCGACTATGGGTATTCAAAAGGCAAAGTTGACACAACTCTATTCATCAAACGTCAAAGGGAAGATATCGTCCTCATTCAGATCTATGTAGATGATATTATTTTTGGCTCCACAAATCCTAAATAATGTAAATGATTTTCAGATCTTATGGTCAAAAGATTTGAAATGCGTATGATGGGGGAGATGGACTTTTTTCTGGGTCTACAGGTTCATCAGTTACCTACCGGGATCTTCATTAATCAATCAAAGTATATCACTGATTTTCTGGAGAAATATCTGATGGATGACTGTAAACAAATTTCTACACCAATGTCACCTGGCTCAAAATTGAATGCTGATCCCGACGGTAAGCTGGTTGATGTAACAAACTACCGAGGCATGATAGGGTCATTATTATATCTAACTGCTAGTCGACCGGATATTATGTTTTCTACTTGCATTTGTGCTCGCTATCAAGCTGCTCCTAAAGAGTCTCACCTTCAAGCAGTAAAACGCATATTTCGTTACTTAAAGGGTACTCGAGAACTTGGTCTTTGGTATCCCAAAGAAACCCCGTTTGACCTATCTGCATTCTCTGATGTTGATCATGCTGGCTGTATGTTGGATCGTAAAAGCACATCTGGAGGTGCTCAATTTCTTAGTGATAAATTGGTGAGCTGGTCCTCACGGAAACAAAATTGTGTATCTCTTTCAACTGCCGAAGCGGAGTATGTTGCTGCTGCAAGCTGCCTATCCCAGGTAATTTGGATGCAGTCACAATTGAAAGACTACGACTTTTCATACAGTTGTATTCCTTTATATTGTGACTCGGGCAGTGCCATTGCAATTTCATGCAATCCTGTTCAACATTCTAAAACTAAACATATTGATCTTCATTATCATTTTATCAAAGACCACGTTGAACAAGGAAATGTGGAAATGTACTTCGTATCCACCGATTTTCAGGTAGCTGATTTATTTATCAGGACTTTAGACGAAAAACGATTTAACTTTCTTGTGTCTAAACTTGGTATGCTAAATCTCGAAACCTAAACCGTTTCTACTCGTTAAATTTCAATTTTGTTTCTACAAAATGTTTTTCACTATTTTAAATCTTTCTTAATGACTTATACACAATTCAGTGTATAACTCGCCTTTCAATTTGATGGCTTATGCACACATTAGTGTATAACCCGTTCCTAACCGTTTAATGGCTTTCAAGTACATCAGCTTGAAACCCGCTCATTATCCGTAAATCTCATAACTGTATAAATTCTTCTCCACCCCCTCTACTGCTGTTAAAAGGTACACTTCTGATCTACAAACTTTTTCACTATCTTTATTTTGTCGAGGGCGAGAAATAATAATTCTAGGGGGAGAATTAGTATTTCAAGGGGGAGAAACTTAAAAAAAACAAAAAAATAATAATAAATCCATGTAAATCATTCTTACAACGTAACTCATAAATACTGATCAATTGCACATGAGCGTTATAGTTCACTCTCACATAAGTCCTATGATCTGTTATAACCGGCATGATCTTCCCCAGGAGCCACCTACAATATAGGACATACTGTAAGGCTATATAGGTCTAGGTGAGCAGAATCAAGTATCACATGATCTTGATTAGGGTGCGCTGAGATAAAATTTGAGAGGGGGACTAAGTATGGGGTGCAATTCAGCTAAATACATGGTAAAATGACACGAGGGTCTAGTTGAAAACTTAAAAAGTAACCTTGAGTGAGGAGGGTGTGACAGGGTTAAAGAAAACGAAAAACCCTAACCAAACCGATTAAAATCCGGGTCGCCACGTCTCTATCAGATTGCATGCGTTGCTCTCTGATATTGAAAAAGACATCATGGACCCAATGATGAAATGCACAAGCCCCCCAGCCACTCAAGTATTTCTTAGAAGGTACTTGTTTCATTTTCACGGAGACAAGCTCATATGCTATCGACATCTCACTTGGAGATTGTTGATATTGTAAAAGATGACAATTCTCTCCAGTCCTCACCTTCATTTGTCCACAAATTGAGTCTAGAGAAATATCAAACACCATTAGGACACGGGCACTCTACCCAGCATTTCTTTGGGATATTGCCGGAACATTCATAGGTGGTACCAAAAATATTGGTATTCCACGATGATTGAATGGAAATCCTACCAGTTCTAACATCAAAGCCAACACTGAACGTAGGTCACACAGTTTTTGTAACTGTTGTGTGAACAGGCAATCTATTTGATCCCGGGTTACCCTGATTGAATAGGGTGCAAGGAATTGATGATCGTACTCCAACATTATCAACAACGGTCAAAAGCACAAACGCTAAATGAACGATCGAATTCTTTCATGTCATCAACAACGGTCAACTAGAATTAAACGATCAAATATTAGACCGTATTCCTATACCATAAACAATGTTAAAGATGTCAGATGTTTATCAACTACGATCTGGGTTTAACTGATAAAATGTGTTATATATTGATTAATTCAAAATATGAATATATCATTATTCAGCACATCTTTATCAATGGGCTTCGAAGGTTCTTCCTAATTCCACCACGGAGAACTTCACGTTCTACATGATGATTCAGATTACTCTTGTTCATCATGAGGGGGCGAATATACTACAGAAGTTCTCTTTATAAAGACAAACGCTTACCATAGTTAGGAGATTATCAATACATAAGTCCAGTTTACTCCACATTAAAAAGACATATGCACCGGTTAAGGAGGAGTAAACAAGAAACCAAAGATCTAACGAAGATATCAAACAACTTCCGTAGTTGAATTTGGTAATTCGTTCACCGGAATTGTCTGTTTGAGGGAGAGCGTAAACTTCATCAACATTATACCTCAACAACAATTATCAAGAATCATTGATTGACATAAAGCCACAAACTTCAAGAAAAGACTTCTTTCATGTCATCAACAACGGTCAATTAGAATTAAACGATAAAATATTAGACCGTATTCCTACACCATAAACAATGTTAAAAATGTGTTATATATTGATTCATTCAAAATATGAATATATCATTATTCAGCACATCTTTATCAATGAATGGGCTTCGAAGGTTCTTCCTAATTCCACCTCGGAGAACTTCACGTTCTACATGATGATTCAGATTACTCTTGTTCATCATGAGGGGGAGAATATACTACAGAAGTTCTCTTTATAAAGACAAATGCTTACAATAGTTAGGAGATTATCAATACATAAGTCCAGTTTACTCCACATTAAAAAGACATATGCACCGGTTAAGGGGGAGTAAACCAGAAACCAAAGATCTAACGAAGATATCAAACAACTTCCGTAGTTGAATTTGGTAATTCGTTCACCGGAATTGTCTGTTTGAGGGAGAGCGTAAACTTCATCAGCATTTTACCTCAACAACAATTATCAAGAATCATTGATCGACATAAAGCCACAAACTTCAAGAAAAGACTTCCGCTGTTACTCTGATTATCATTATTGGTCTTATTTTTAGTCGATCAATATGTATCTTCAGTCAAAAGTCTTCAAAATTCATCTTGTTGGTTGAAAAGCTACAAGAAGAATTCGTTTTCACAGGTTAACAAAGCTCAAAGCTGATCCTGATACATCATCATTCAACGAGGTATCTATGAGGCTCGGGTTTTGCTAAAGATGAAGACTTCGAAGATATGCTTCCCAGACTATTGTTACGAAGGGGGATATTGTTGGGTCACATTTATTGTAATCAATAGTCTAGGGGTGTAATGTGTAACTAGTCAATATTAGGCCTAGTTATAAATACCTAGTTGTGACCTGATACTTGTATTATTTGCAGACATTTGAATCGTACGTATTATTTTGCAATGCTCCATCTTCCATCTTCTTCCAAATTCATAATTGTTCTTGCTTAATCTGTAGTTTAATCGTTGATTACGAATTCACATAACATTTGTATATAACATCCGGTTGTCGTTACCTATAGGGTCATGGGCAACACCTTATCGTTTTCACGGCAACGACCTTCGGCAATGCCATCACCCGCACCGAAACACCAGATAATCATTATATTAACAAAAAGTTTCTAGCAAAATACTAGGATACAAAACAAACCGTAATGAAAAGCTATCACCATAGTAATAATATATCTACAAACCAGACTTATTAACATCAAGTAAAAAACTATAAAGTGCACCACCTTCGACTTGATCTTAATCAAATTGCCATTGGATCTGAAATCCAAAGTCCCCATATATTGCTTCCCCACTTCATTTTTGACCGATGTTTGATCGAGTTGTTTGAAAGCATCCATCTTTGTTTAAAAATATTACATCAATTCTTTGTCTCCATATATGTCATAACGCCGAAAGTAAAGTCGTCAGATATTGGTCCGATTAGTCCTTTCCTAAATTGTTTCGAACCCTCTAGGTCATCAAATGCTCCCATCCATGTATCTCCCCAATGACAATGCTCCACCACCTGCAAAATTAAATCTAAAATTCCCGTGTTTTGCGACAAGACTAAAATAGATGTTCTTCGTTTACAATTTCCCTTTCACATAAACAGCAAACTGCAGAACTAAATTAATATTTGGTTTCAACAAATTATCTATGAATTTGTATAGGTCAACCGTCAAAACTACAAAATAATAGATAAAAGTGTTGTATATTAAAAGTTGTTTGCGTAGTTGTTGATATCAAGGTGCCAAGAAACTCTTTATCTTTAATCTCTCTTTATGGCCTTTTTTCATCTTCAAGTACTAACGTGTCGCTTTCCCCTCTTTCTTTCGGTCTCTTTGCACTTGTTTTTTTAACGGCAGAATTCTTGTCTACACTTAATTTCAACTTATATTTACAACATGAATTGAATCCCCAATCTTAAGGTTGTCAGATATCACTATAACACTAAGTCAAATGCCCTTTTACATGTGTTAAAATTGACCCGTTTAATAACCAATCTATGTTTGCATTAAGTTATTATTACACAACTTTAAGAAGGATAGTATTAAACACGTCAATGTTATCATGCTTTGAATGTTATCATGCTTTGAATGGATCAAAAGTAATATCAAATATCCCACCACTAATTATTTCCTAAAAAGTCGTGTCCAACAAAAATGAGAACTTTATTTAGAGACGAAAGAAGTATAAAAAAGAACATAATAAATAATTACAAACACCCCAAGTCAAATCCACCTTACCCTTAGTACACAATAATAGTTTGTTTTACAACTAATGTGAAATAATGTAACAATACTTCGGAACCAAAAGTTTTATAAAAACATGTATTAAATGATCTTTTTGTCCCCACACTTCTCGGGAAAAACTAGGAAAGAAGAAAAGAAAGGCATGCCAGTGACCATGTGGATAGGTGAATGGCACGGGGTTTGAAAAATTATCTTGTTTTTAGTTTAAAGTTTATGCATATGCACCAAGATGAGGGTTTGACCAACGAATTGATATTTATTTTCTCAAACACAACTAACCATGATATATTTTTCAGTGGTCATACATATATACTACAAAAGATCATTTGTTTTATTTAAACGGTCAGTTAGTAAGTTAGTGGTTCGAGCTTAGATAGTAATATCCACAATGTCTTTCTTCGAACCTTCCATCTATGGGGAATAAACCCCATCCACGATGAGACTTGAACCCATGACCTTGGTCATGGGAAACACCTTATCTTTTTCACAAATACCACTAGACTAGAAGTCTCGGGTACAAAAGATCATTTGTTCGTAAACTGTACTTCTACTAGGCCCATTTTATGTGATATCGGGTGATGGTGGGATTTGAGCGACTGGTGGATTTGTTTCATTGGGGAGAAATTCTTAATCACACAAGTAGACTTCTCGAAGGATTTATTCTTGTGGTGTATATATATATCTGGTTCAATTGATAGTGAAGAAAAGAGAAGATTGTCTATGTTGTCTCGAAAGAGAAAAAAAGTGCTCATTACCAGTCAAATTCAAAGGTTTTTTTTTTTCTTTTGGATTAAGAATAGGTTGAAGTACTGTAAGTCGGTGCTTAATTGGGCCATAGGGTGCTCAAACCCTTTGTAATGTTTTTAACAAGCATTATTTGGCTCGCGCTTCATATCGGGATTTTAAAATATTCAATTTCTTAAATAAAATAAATATTTATTTAAATAAAAAGAAGAGATAGTTATAACACTTTTGTTCAAACCCTCACAATTTTGTTCAAAATTATGGGTTGTTTGTAACAAATTTTGTTTTCATTATTAAACACACCAAAAAAATTTATCCGGGAATATATATTATGCCACATCAATTCCTTAGGCCAGAAGACATAGATACCACCCTTAATAATAAAAATTTTGGCATATTGGATGACACCTATGCAACCACATAATACTACTTTGAAGGAAATACTCACCACACAACTACACCACCCAAATATCAGGTGTCCTGCATCATATGTTGAAGTTAAAAATTATGTGTTGTTAAAAATTATGTGTTGTTATAATGAGTATTAATATAACGGAAGGTAAGATTATATAAGATGGCAACGTTGGTACAATTTGTGTTATTCTACGTATGGTCATTACTCATTCAGACAACATGATGCTTTCAAATTGAAAAGATTACAATTTCGTTTTCAAAGTTGGAATAATTTGTGTTATTCTACGTATGGTCATTACTCATTCGGACAACGTGATGCTTTTCAAATTGAAATGAATACAATTTCGTGTTCAAATATGTTTTGTCATGACAACTAATAAATGCCAATAGCAAACATTGTCCCATGTTGTTTTTTTCCTATGAAGACAAGTATTCTCACATGACCAACTATATGGTGTTGTATCGAGAGTAAGGATTCAGAAATGGTTGAAGCTCGATATTTATTGCGACAAATATGGAAACTACACAGATTCACTCACAAACGTTGTTTTTAAAGAAGTTTTTTTTTTTTGAATTCTTTTAACATATATTTATGTATAACCAAATGTTTTTTTAATCCATTTACTAATATTTTACTATATGATTTTCTAAGTTATCTTCATTGTTATTTATTTTGTTCTTTGAAACTTGCACACTCATCTATGCGGGCTATTAAACTAGTATAAGTGATACATTTGAGGTTTCACAGTTTTTGAGAAAAAATATTAAAATGTGTGTTAAGATGAGTTAAATTGGATAGTTAGTAACAATATGTCTCACTCCTTTTGAAAAAATGATATTAATAATGTTTAAAAATAAAAGTAAGAATAAAAAAATAATTTCACTTTATTAAAGTAGATAGTGGAGATTGAGTTCCATTGTTTTACCAAATAAGGAAAACTTTAGAAGCGTATCACTAATTTTGATACACCTTAAATGGAAAATACATCACTACTTATTTCTATATGAAGGTAGTGTATATATACTACATATTAATTATGGCATAAGCTCGAATAAATACAAGAATTGTTATAGAATAGTAGAAAATGGCTGGGTTGTGGAAAAAGACGCGAAGTTGGCGCTGACAAAAAGAGAGTGGAACACGAGCTGCAGTCTCCCCCATCCCTCCAACCGGAACCGGCGGAGTATTTGCTGACCATCCACCACTCTTCTCGTTATTGTTGTTGTTGGGATTTGGCTATGAAACTCATGCATATGCATCATGCTCCATCTAAACCATCAAAGATGCTCTTTGTCCCCATATACAAACAAAATAGCCCTAACTTACTTTAGTAAGTTTTCCTTTTAAGAAATTATATTATTGTTCCTACTAAATATTTTTATTTCTTATTGGATCAAATGATTAACATTAAAATTAACTAATTACTCATTTGATTAAATGGGTAGTAAGATAAATAGAAAGATATAATACAAAGTAATATCATTTTTTTAATTAATGTGTTGCTATCTTAAAAAATAGAAAGAAACTTGTTTGATTTCAGAAATCTTGATATGATTAAACCAAATATGACGACTGTGAATGAAAAGGTCAAGTTCTAAAAACAGGTAAATAAATAAAATCGTAATCAACAAAGTGTAACGATTGAGAACAAACTTAACGCGGTGCCTAATCAAACCATGTGTCTTGATTGTTGACCTGATATCAAGAGACCATATGATATATGTTTCTCATCATAACATTAGAGTTGCATTCAGGGAAGTCTCTTGAAATTTTAAAGTCCCAAGGGACAATCTACAGCTATCGGATGAAATACAATCAATGATCAAGATTAACCCATCAGTTACATGCGCAGGGGTATTATGGTCATTATGAAATTATACATCAGCTCCTCCAGCAAAAAACCCTCAGATCCAATTTTACGCAATCGATTTTGATCTCCGGCGATTTCTTAGGCGCAAACACCTGCGATTTCCAGCGATCACTAACGCAACAAATGATCGAACCGATTGCGGCAATTGAATCACAAACATTCAACAGCGTTTTTTCTGGAATTCGAGCCCTAATCAAAAACGATTTTCGAATATATTCACTCTAATCAATCGCAGATCTGAAAATCCGACGTTATCAATGAATTTAAATCCAGAATCTGTGAATAGCAACGAAACACAGAAAAAAATGATGATTCAGGTAAGAAATTACAATTCAAGTTTTATGAAACAGATAATAACTTACAAAAAACATATGTGCTTCAAGTTTACAAGCACATGTGTTTGTAAACTGCGAATTGTTTAAATGCGAACTTGTGTGGTTGTTAACCGAAGCACATGCTTCAAGTTTACAAGCATATGTGTTTGAAAGCTGCGCATTTGTTTGACTGCGATCTGTTAGTAGTGAAGCACATGTGCTTCCAGCAATGAAGCACATGTGCTTCAATACCTGAAGCACATGTGCTTGGCTGTTCATAACACTCCTTTATTTTCCGAAACAACTATTAGTAGTAAAGCACATGTGCTTCCAGCAACGAAGCACATGTGCATCAATACCTGAAGCACATGTGCTTGGCTGTTCATAACACTCCTTTATTTTCCGAAACAACTATTAGTAGTGAAGCACATGTGGTTCCAGTAACGAAGCACATGTGCTTCATTACCTGAAGCACATGTGCTTCATTACCTGAAGCACATGTGCTTGGCTTTACATTGAACCTCCTTTATTTTCAAAAAGAACTGTTAGTAGTGAAGCACATGTGCTTCATGACAAGCACATGTGCTTCATAGTTAGGTCAACACAGAAAAAAGTATGTAGTTTAAAAACACATGTGATTATGTATTCTGATTTATTATATCAATATGCAGCTTCAGTCGTGAATATCAGTCCGAAACCTGTTAAAGTATTATACATGGTTACACCAGGAGGATCTATATATTCTGTTCCAATTGTTGATGACGGATTACTACCAATTAAAGGGCAAAGGTTTAAAACAGTTGAAGAGTGTATTGAAATGTATAGAAATTATGCAAACAATGGAGGATTTGACATAGTTAGGTCAACACAGAAAGGACAAGGTCAGGTTTAGTAAAAGATAGATATGTTTGGTGCGACAGATATGGTTTACCAAGGAATGTGACTGATGACACCCTCAACGGAGAAGAAAATCTTACAAGAATTAGAAAAACACACACAAGAAAAACAGGATGCATGGCTCATGTTAGGTTCCTCTGGAATGATCGATTAGCAAATTATGAACTTATTGACTTCGAGGATAAACACAATCATGAGTTGATTCCTCCAGAGTATATGCATTTATCTAGGAAAAATAGAAAGTTGAAGTATGCTGAACAACTATTTGTATTCAATGCTGCAAATGCAAACATAGGTCCAACGAAAGCACATCTTCTTTATAGTAATATGAAGGGATGTGAACAGAATGTCAACGGAACAGTTGATGATTTCAGAAACTGGAAGACGGATTTAAATGTCTTTATAAATGAAAGTGATGCTCAAATGCTTGTAAATAAGATGGAAGAAAGGAAGAAATATGCACATGGTTTCACATTTGAGTACAAGCTTGAAAATAGCCGATTACACTCAATATTTTGGGCAGATGTAGTAGCAAAGTGTAACTACAAGGAATTTAGTGATGTCATGTCATTTGATGCTACATATAGAACAAACAGGTACACATGTGTTCATGTCATAAAGCACATGTGTTTCGTTACTGGAAGCACATGTGCTTCACTACTAACAGTTTCTTTTTGAAAATAAAGGAGTTTCAATGTAAAACCAAGCACATGTGCTTCAGGTGATGAAGCACATGTGTTTCGTTACTGGAAGCACATGTGCTTCTCAAATAACAGTTGTTTTGAAAATAAAAGGAGTGTATATGAACAGCCAAGCACATGTGCTTCATGTCATAAAGCACATGTGCTTCATTACCTGAAGCACATGTGCTTCACTACTAAAAGTTGATTTGAAAAATAATGGAGTGTTATGAACAGCCAAGCACATGTGCTTCAAGTCATGAAGCACATGTGTTTCTTTACTGGAAGCACATGTGATTTACTAATTAAAATGATAGAAGCCTGACTCACTAATTGACATGTGATTTATAGGTACAACCTCATGTTTGTGCCCTTCACTGGAATAGATAATCATCGTAGGTGTGTGACTTTTGCTGCGGCATTGATAAAAGATGAAACAGCAGAGACTTATACGTGGCTGCTAAACTCATTCTTGAAGACTTTTGAAAAAGAGCCAATTATGATAGTAACAAATCAGGATAAATCTATGAAAAAAGCTATTGAGAATGTATTTAGGACTGCTAAACATCGACTATGCATGTGGCATATTGCTCAAAAGTTGCCAGCAAAGGTATTAACTAAAAATTTATAATCACCTTCTTTGAAACACATGTGTTTCAAATAGTGAAACACATGTGCTTGAAACTACTTTATGAAACAGTGAAGCACATGTCTTTCACTATTAGAAACACATAGGATTCGTTGTTTTTGTATGCTTCAATGTTTTTAGTAACTATTCTTTTTACTGAAACACATGTGCTTCAAAAGGCAAACACATGTGATTCTTGATAAAATATGGTCCCTTGAAATTTTGATATAGGTACATGAGGCAATTCCTGGAATTGAACAAGAAGTGGAAAGAGATTTCAAGAGCAGATTTGATAAAATTGTTTGGAACATGTACATCGAACCTGATAAATTTGAGGAATAATGGGAAAAGTTGATGAATGATTTTGCTTTACAAAATAATAGTTGGTTCAAACATATGTTTGAGATTAGATAAACTTGGATTCCGGCATATTTCATTGAAACTGAAATGTTTGGATTGATGAGAACAACTTCAAGATCAGAAAGTGAGAATGCCTTTTTTTCAAACTTCATGAAACAAGGAACAAATCTGATAAATTTTATAGGAAGCTTTGATTCGGCAATGTTAAGACAAAGATCAAAGCAAGAAGAATTGGATTGCAAGACAATCCGAACAACTAGAAAGTTGTGTACGAAACTGAAAATTGAAGAGCATGCATCAAAATTATACACAAATACAGTATTTGATATCATTCAGAAGGAGATAGAAGCAGCTGAATATAATTGTTCTTTGGAAAAAATGAATACTGAGGAGGATTGTCAGATTTTTATTGTTAACGAAACCTCAAAGGAAAAAGAAGTTGATCTTCAATACAAGGTAAAACTAAATTAACAAATATTAATTTTTTTAACAGAAACACATGTGCTTCAACATTTGAAAACACACGTGTTTCAAAAAAGGTTAAGAGCATATGTGCTTCATTACCTGAAGCACATGTGTTTCTATTAAAAAATTGTTATAAATCACATGTGCTTAACAATCTATTTCATAAAGCAGTTTCCAAGCACATGTGCTTCACCATTTGAAACACATGTGTTTCATGTTATGAAGCACATGTGCTTGAAAGGTGAAGCGCATGTGTTACAAAGAACGTGATTTTAAATTTTAAAAAGTGTTCATAAAGCAGTTTTCAAGCACATGTGATTGTTAACTTACTAACATAGAAACTGTTTTTTGTTTCCAAAAGGTGCTTCATAATCAGAAAGATGGATTATTAGTGTGTACATGTAGACACTATCTCCGATTTGGACTCCTATGCCGACATTGTTTTTGCGTTTTGAAGAATAGTAATATAGATAAAATCCCTAATCAATACATAATGAGACGTTGGAGAAGAAACATAATACCACCTGAGTTAAGAGCAAGAAGAAACAGATATGGCAATGAAAATATTCGAGTTCAGAAAGTGGTTAATGAAATGACATCTGTTTTTGAAGATTGTGTTCAGCTACTTAGTCCTAATGAAGAAAAGCTTAAAGAATATCTTGAAAAACTTAAAGTGTTAAAGACTGAAATTGAAAATGATATGCCAAATAAACCTCCAAAAACCAAAAAGGTTATTATGGGGGATATGTATCGTGTTCCAGAGCAAGTTATTACCGGAGTAGGAAACCCAGATGTTGGCACATACAAAGGATGTGGAAGAGATAAACGTGTAACGAGTGGTAAAGAGATGGGAATCAAAGAAAGCAACAAGAAGAAAAATATTTGCAGTAATTGTAAAATAACAAATCACAATACTAGAACATGTGGAAATTATCATGAGAGCATAAAAAAACAAAAAGAACAACAACAATATGATATTTTAAATTCTGAAGCGACTATGAACAAAGAGTGAAACAAAATAGATAGAAAAAAAATGTCAGACTTGATTTGGATGTTATTACTTGTGTTAATGAACAAAATCACATGTGCTTCATATGATATGTTCATTCCTTGTTTTTATTTTTTGTCTGTGATTTTTCTTTTTTTTCATCATTTACAAATAGATTTAAGAAAATGTAAGACTTGATTTGGATGTTATTACTTGTGTTTATGAACAAAAGCACATGTGCTTGGCCTAATGAAGCACATGTGCTTCATAATGATATGTTCGTCACTTGTTTTTATTGTTTTTCTTATTAGTAAAGCACATGTGCTTCACAAGGCCATGCACATGTGCTTCGTGATTCAAACACAAATGACTTGCTTGTAAGGTAATTGTGTGCATGAACAAAAACACATGTGCTTGGTCTAATGAAGCACATGTGCTTCAACAAGGTGATTATAAATTCTTTTTAAAAAAATTGATTATAAATTCTTCAACAAGGTGATTATAAATCACATGTTTTTCAAGTGGTGAAGCACATGTGCTTCATAAGGTTAAGCACATGTGCTTCATTAGGCCAAGCACGTAAAGGAGTGTATATCGACAGCCAAACACATGTGTTTCATGACTTGAAGCAGATGTGCTTCAAGTTGTGAAGCACATGATGTGAAGCACATGTGCTTCACTAATAGAAGATGGTTTAAAAAAATAAAAGAGTGTATATCTACAAAAAACAAAATATAAGTAAATTGTTTCTTAAACAAAAAAACATAATTAGATATTACCAAACAAAAATAAAAAACCTAGAAATTAAATTGTATCATAACAAGACTTGATTGAATATTAAACAAACTATTTGTTACGTTCTTTCCTGTTCGAAAGTGCTTGGACAATCATTTTTTTCATTTCTTCCAATGAGTGACTGTTAAAGAATTCAAATGCTTGCTCAATCATCTCATCAGCATGAATGTTGAGCTCGTGAGTGATTATTTTGGATGCAAACCGCATCCTGAGCTTTTTCAGCATCAAATTTTGATCATCGTCTTCCCTCGGTATTTCAGAATTCCAATAATTTTGTATATTACCGGTGAAAGATTCCATATAGAACATTATAAATGGACCACAATCTACAAAATTCTTTTCCGATGACCAATTCATTATCAGTTTCTTCGCCTTCAAATTCTCTACAATTGCAAATGCTGGATGCTCGTATTTTTCCAAATGCTTCATCATACAATATTGCTGTATATAAAAAGGATTTTTAAAAATATATCAAAAAATAATAATTATATGAAAAAATATATGAATATTTGTTTAAAACTTACCACCAATCTTAGAGCCTTTCCATACTTTTTTTCAAACACTCCTCCAGTACAGTTGTCCAAAATGTATAATGCAGGTTCAGATCTAATGTCAAACACTAAGACAAAAAAGTGCTCATGTGCAAGAATCGGGAAGAACACCTGTAATGCATTTAAGAGTCAAGAAATATAACAAGATAAAAGTGGTTTTCGTACCCTGAAACACATGTGCTTCAAGTTGTGAAGCACATGTGCTTCAGGTCACGAAACACATATGCTTCAAGTTGAGAAGCACATGTGTTTAACAAGATAAAAGTGCTTCCATAAGAGAAGCACATGTGTTTCATTAAGTGAAACACATGTGCTTCACAAGAAGAAACACATCTGAATCACTTAATCAAATAAATGTGTTTCAAGTTGTGAAACACATGTGCTTCATGACTTGACACACATGTGCTTCACACTTGAAAAATCTTTGTAACTTAAAAACACAGAAGGAAAAAAAAAGTTCCATTACCATATCATAAGCTTTCATCGACAAAACATCAGCATCATTACCCATAAATTCAGAGAGAAATGATTCAAAAGAATTGAATATGCTTTCTCTTGATTCATTATTATGTTCAGAAAAGTAATGTGACTACTGTTCTTGAAAGATAGTTAACACTCAGAACATAAATATACAAAATTAACAAAATAAACTTACAAAAACTGATGCTGGTGCAAAAAGTCTCTTCAAAGCAAAAGGAATCTTAAATTTCTCTTCATGATTCATAATCACTGCCCACAAATCAACGACAGTTTCCTCCACATACAAACCTGGACAAAGGGTTTCCAAACCCAACCTTGTACTGATACCATAACCATCCTTTCCTTCGAAAACAAAATCCCTATCATGACATAAAGAAAAACAACACAATTTTAGTTCAGTCACTTAAAAAAATAAAAAAAAAATGGAATTTAATGTTCCAAACACAAGTTTTTCACAAGGTAAACTCAAATGTGCTTCATAAGTCCAAGCACATGTGTTCCGTGATTCACATATTTGCTTCATGACATGAAGCACATGTGCTAGGTCTTATGAAGCACATGTGTTTCCTAAGGCCAAGCACATGTGCTTCATAACATGAAGCACATGTGTTTGATGACTTGAAGCACATGTGCTTCACTAATAACAGTTGGTTTTGAAAAACAGTCTTTATAAAAATCTTTTAAACCACATGTAAATTTAAAAACTCACATTCGTTCTTTTTGACAGGAAAACAGCTCTGCTGCAATAGCAAATTCACCACCAGAGATCAGTGGAAAACCAAGAGTTTTCTTATTAATAAATTGCGACCTCATAGTTGTCTTTTCAAGCACAATGGCTGAAGAATCTAAACTCAAAACATCGCTATTTTTGGACCACCACTTTGACACAAACTCGTCTTCAATCTTCACATCCTCTTTCACAATCTCATCTCCTGCTGCCATCTCAACATCATTATCAAAATCAGCTGTAACCTGCACCTCAGGATCAATTTGTGTCTACAAAAACACAATTAATACACTTAGAAACACACTTTATTGAAGCAGGTTTTTAAAAAATATTAAAAAAGAATTAGTAAATGATAATACCTGATGGTAAATAGGTAATTCAAGGTTAAATACTATGTTAAATTCATATTTAACTAAATTTAAAGCTCTGTCCCCTTGCGGGAACTCATCATCAACTCTTTCAAAAATCTCATAAACCAAATCCTTTTGTTGTTCCATAAAATCCTAAAACATATAAAAAAAGAAATTAGAATCAGAGAATGAAGCCCATGTGCTTGGAAAATATGTTTTTAGAATGGAGTTTTCAAGCACATGTGCTTAATGTTTTAAACCAATTTGTGAAGAATGTTTTTAAAACAGTTGAATAATGTTTTTTTTTAAAAACTTGATTTAATTGTGAAGCACATGTGCTTCATGACTTGAAACACACGTGCTTGGAAAATATGTCTTACAAATCACATGGTTTATAAAAGCAGTAACAAAGCACATGTGCTTCATAAGGTCAAGCACATGTGCTTCATAAAAAGTCAAGCACATGTGCTTCATAAAAGGTCAAGCACATGTGCTTCAGTAAAGTGATTGAAACTTTTAATAAAATGTGAAATGTATACTTTCTTTGTTACCATCTCCTCCTCATCAGGACTATTTACATTATCAGGATTGATGGATTCTTCTGCAGCATCAGATTCAATTCCAAGAGGTGGTAATAATTCTAGCATTCCAAAACCTCCAGCATCAACTTCTTTGATTTCCCTCTTTCTCAAAAAATGAATCCAGTTTTTACATATTGGTCGTTCACGTGGAACTTGAACATCATCAAATCTTGTTCGATCACAATAGAGAAGCTACACAATAATAACAAAAAAAAAATGAATATTAAAAAACAAGTTTGATAAACTATATAAAATATATATATATAAATATATATATATATATTTATATTTATATATATATATATATATATATATATATATATATATATATATTTATATATATATATATATATATATATATATATATATATATATATATATATATATATATATATATATATATATATATATATATATATATATATATATATATATATATATATATATATATATATATATATATATATATATACTCACAATCAAAAAGGTAACGAGACCAGAATAAAGAGTTTTGCTAACATTATCCCGGTGCCAATGATTCTTACTGAATCTCAGATTGTCCAACAAAAATAAACACCAATCCAGTTTACCGATATCCGAATCTCTTGCAACACGATTAAGAATATCAAGCTTCACTTTTCCATTTGGTTCACAAGAGACCATTGTTGCACAAAACAACATAAGAAAATTAAATTTGAGCAGATCATCAGCTACATCAGAATTCCTAATTTTCTCAACAATGGGAGATGGTCTAATGTGATCAGGATTTTGAAACTGACCCATCCATTGTTTGAGAAAGGAAGTATCGGTAATTATATCAAGAGCATTAATATTGGTACCACCATTAGGTATACCAAACACATCATTCACTGATTGGGCATCAACTTTAATCGCCCCCCTATCTGTTTCAATTTGCATCTGAACATGATTAAACTTATCAACTACAAAGTATCCTAACTTCCCTGGAAGTTGATTTCAATCAAAACCTATTAAAGATCCAAATCCCATTGAATGTATACATTTCTTTTGGGATTCAGATAACCCTGATTTCATGACCTCTGAAAACTGCTTCGGAGTTGTCCGAACACGAATTGATTTAAATGTTTTTATCTTGGATATCTTTGAAGCCTTTGATTGGACTTCATCTATAATTTGAACATTGTCTACAGATCTCTTCTTTCCTTTTTTCTTTAATTCCTTTTGTTTGTTAAGGAACTCTGCTAAATACATATCAGAATCATAACCTATGAAAACAGAAATTGATTAACTAAAAAAAATTCAAAAATGTGTTTTACATTGAAAAGCACATGTGCTTGAAGTTATGAAGCACATGTGCTTGTAGCTACAACGAAACACATGTGTTTCATTACCTGAAGCACATGTGCTTGTGGCTTACAAACACATGTGCTTCATGACCTGAAGCACATGTGTTCAAGTCATGAATAACATTCTGAATTTGGAAACTTGAAAACACATGTGCTTTAGGGGTAAGAAAAACATGTGTTTCGTTACTAGAAGCATATGGGCTTCGTAACCGTACATTTTACAACAAAACATATGTGTTTCGTACCACTGAAGCACATATGTTTTCATAAACCACAGAAAATATGAAAATACTTCAAAAAATCTAATTTTTTTTGGAAGAAAACAACAGCATATAGCACAAATCAACAGATAACATAATGAATCAACGGATTTTTGCATAAACAAAAAAAAATTAAAAAATAACAAAAAACCCTAAATTTTACCTTATTTTTGTCCTCTTTCAGGTCGATTTGTATCGGAAATGGTTTTCTCAGAACTAGATGTTGCGTCGGCTATTGAAGAATGATCAAAATAAGATTTTTGATGAAAAACGTTAACCGATTCTGAGAAAAATCGAAGAAAAAGAGAGAAAAAATGAAGGGTTTTTGATCGGTTGTGTGAGAGAGAGAGAAGGAGAGTGGAGGAGTTAGAGAGAGAGCGAGAAGTTTTTTTTTTTGACAAGATGCTAACTGTTATGTCACGTACACGAGTAAATTACCAAAAAACCCCTCCGCCCAATAAAAAACAATTTAAATTAGATAAAATGTAATTATTATGCTTTGGGACTGTGAAAAAAATTAAATTATTTTTAATTTAAAATATCTTCTAAAAAAAACAATATAAAAAGGAACATAAAATCATTTAATAACAGGTTATTATTTTTTGAAACCCTTTATTTTATAGAAGCACGTGTGTTTTTCACCATGAAGCACATGTGTTTCATGTTATGAAGCACATGTGCTTCAGTTCATGAAGCACATGTGTTTCATGACTTGAACAAATGTTCTTCAAAATGACATGTGATTCAAAATAAATTTGTAGTTAATGTTCGTTGGTATTTTGAAACACATGTGATTCGAGTAATATGCTCATCAGTAATACGAGAATCTGGAATCCTTGTGTTAAGTGAAGCACATGTGCTTCACCATTTGAAACACATGTGCATCATGTTATGAAGCACATGTGCTTCATAGGTAAGCATGTGCTTCATGGTATAAAAGGTCAAGCACATGTGCTTCATAAAAGGTCAAGCATATGTGCTTCAGTAAAGTGATTGTAACTTTTAATAAAATGTGAAGCACATGTGCTTTATGTCATGAAGCACATGTGCTTCATAGGTAAGCATGTGTAGTCTATACACAATCTGATTTCAAAATCAATTCTCAATTAAGTTCCTGAAATAAAAAGCATCCAAATAACATGATAAAAATACAAAATAAAATCCAAACAACAGAAGAAACTATATTGTTGCATATTAAACACATAGATGAAAATTAAAATTTGATTCTTGAAACTTGATTCAGCTACCAAAATGCTAACTTGATTATTTATCACGAGCTGCTCTATTAGGAATTGAAAGAAGAACAAGCCTCTTGATCTCTTCCGTTGTATGAGCTTTCCTGAATTCTGATGCATAACGAAGGATCTTTTTCGAATGAATATTTAGATAATGAGTTAAAATTTTAGATGCAAAACGCATCCTTAGCTTCCTCAACATGAAGTTTTGTTCCTCGATTTTAGTTGGTATTTCCATGTTCCCCAATTTAGCAGTTTCCCCCATGTATGATTCCATGTGAAGCATAAAAAATATACCACAATCAACATTATTCTTGTTTGAACACCAACTCATACCAAGCTTCCTAAACCTCAAAATCTCCACAGATTCAGCATAAGGATGCTTATATGACTTCAAATGTGTTGCAAAACAATATTGCTGTATATAAAAGCATTTTTAAAAAATATATCAAAAATATAATAAATTTATGAAAAAATAGATGAATATTTATTGAAAAAAACCACTATATCGCAAACATCCTTGTATTTTGAAGTAACTTTCGCCTCAAGCCTGTTGTCAATAATATGGAAACGAGATTTCTTTCTAATGTCAAACACTAAACAGTAGAAGTGGTTATCGATACAAATTGGGAAGAAAACCTGTAATGTTAAATGCAAGAAACAAAATTAGACAAAAAGATGAAAGGTACCAAACACATGTGTTTCATAACAAAAACACAAAAACAAATTGTCTTGAAACACATGTGTTTCATCATATCAAACACACGTGTTTTGATAATTAAACAATTACCAGATCAATATTTTGAAAAGACAACAACGACGGATCATAATGAAGGAAAGATTCGACAGTTGACTTAAAAATATTGTACACTGATTCTTTCGGCAGCTTATTGTCTTTTGAGAAAGCACTTTTTGGCTGTACAAGAAAGATAGTTAATACTCCATAAAAGGATTAAAGTAATAAATAAAGTAGACTTACAAAAATAGTGGCTGGAAAAAACAGTCTTCTAGGAGAATCTTTAGATTTGAAACGTTCTTCATAATTTAAAATAACCGACCAAATATCAACAACATTCGCATCAAGATAAATTGAGGGAGAAAGCGATTCAAGATTTAGTCGGGTAACACTATAACCATGATCTGGAGTTTGGAAAACAATTTCCCTATCATCAACAAGAAAAGAAAACAACATAAATCCCTATTGTGAAGCACATGTGCTTCATAAGGTCAAGCACATGTGCTTCATAAAGACAAGCACATGTGCTTTATAAGGTCAAGCACATGTGCTTCAGTAAAGTGATTGTAACTTTTAATAAAATGAGTAGGGTCATCAAACTCACATTCGATCTTCTATAGCTGCAAATAATTCAGTCACAATTGAAAATTCAGAAACTGTAATACAAGGACGACTGGCAGTCTTTTTATTAACATATGGAGATTTCAAGGCTGGTGACAGTTTTGAAACTCTCTTTTCTTTGAATGGCACCATAGCCTTTTCGGAAATTTGGACCACCTTTTCGACATTATCAGACCACCATTGAGACAAAATATCATCATTTTCATCTATCTCATATTGGCCTCAATTGGCAGATCACAACCCATCTCAGAAACAGCCTCAAATACTTCCTTCTCAACAACCGTAGATGGCAACTCAATCTGCAAAAATCAATTAATACACTTAAAAAACACGAGATTGAAGCAGTTTTATAAAATTATTAAAAAGAATTAGAAATGATATACCTCAGGAATAATAGTTAGATTAAGCTCAAACACTCTGTTAAATTAAGATTTAACTAAAGTTAAAGCTCTATCTCCTTGATGGAACTGAGCATCCACTGTTTCAAAAATCTGGTAAATCAACTCTATTTGAATGTTCAGGAGATCCTACAACATTTTAAAAATAAAGTTAAAGTCACAGGTGTTTTGACAATCTATTTCACAAAAAGCAGTTTTCAAGTACATGTGCTTCATGTCATGAAGCACGACATGAAGCACATGTGATTCAAAGAAGCTCATTTTAAATTTTTGAAAAGTGTTATAAATTACAGGTGTTTTTACAATCTGTTTCATAAAAAGCAGTTTCCAAGCATATGTGTTTCATAAGATGAAGCACATGTGCTTCATAAGATGAAGCACATGTGCTTCAAGTCATGAAGCACATGTGATTCAAAGAAGCTCATTTTAAATTTTTGAAAAGTGTTATAAATTACAGGTGTTTTGGCAATCTATTTCTCAAAAAGCAGTTTCCAAGCACATGTGTTATAAGTTGAAACACATGTGATTCAAAGAAGGTTATTATAAAAGATTATGAATACATTTTTTGTTACAAGATCAGGGCTTTCAGGAAGCTTTGTAGTGTCAACACCAACATTATCTACATTGTCAACTTGAAATGGTGGCGACAAATCAAGCAAACCAAAAGAACCCAAAGCAAGTTCTCTTGACACTCTCAATTCCAAAATGCCTTTCCAACTTTTGAAAATTGTTCGCTGACGAACCACGTGGATTGAATCAAGTTTGGTTCTGTCGCAATATAGAAGCTATAAAACAATAAGAAACAACATGATTTTATTAATCAAAGTTTGATAAATTGAATCAAAGAAACAAATTTTAAAAAATATATATATATATACTCACAGTTAGAAAAGTGGCAGGACCACAATAATGAGTTTGATGGACATCATCTCGATTCCAATGTTTCTTGCTAATTATAAGGCTATCAATAACAAAGCCACACCAATTAATTGAACTAACATCAAAATCTTTCGGAAGATAATTCAATTTATCCATCTTGATTTGTCCATTATTTTCACATGATGCCATTGTACTCACAAACAACATCAGAATATTCATCTGGAAAAAATCATCAACATCATTTGATTTTAAAATTTGTTCAGAAATCATACTAGGCCTGATATGTGTGATTGGTGCAAACTGATTAACCCATTGAAGCATAAATTCAGAACCAGACTTGAATGTTAATGTACGAATACCAACAACTCCCTTCGGAATACCAAACACATCATGAACAACATCTGAATCAACAACTATATTACCTTTTTCTATTTTTATAACCATTTCATCAGGATCAAATGAATCAACAACATAATAGCAAAGCTTACCCGGAAGACTTTGAATATCAAATTCTAACAAAGACCCAAAACCAAAATTTCTAACACATTCCTTTTGAGAAGGAGACAACAAACGCATAAATCTAGAGAGCTGTGAAGGAATTGTCCTAATGCGAATAGAAGGAAGTTGGTTGGTTTTAGATACAACTAAATCAGAAGAAGGTTTTTTAGTATTTTTAGACTTGGTGGCTTTTGGTTTTTTGGAAGATGTTTGGATTTTTTGGTGGAAGGTTTGGTAGGGGACTTTGATTTGGTAATTTTTAAAGGTTTAGAGAGAGTTATAAGTTTGGTTGATGCCTTAGATTTAGGACTTGTTGAATGTTTTGATGCTCCTTTTGACAACTTTATCTTTAGCTTCTTAGGAACTGTTGATTGTAATTCAGTTGAAACTTGTTTAGTTGAAATAGGTCTTTTTTTTACAAACAATTTCATTGGCTCTTAACATTGGTAATTCAGTAAACAACACATCCAAATCAACATTTAACCCTGTAAAAACAAATATAAACAATTGTTAATAATTGCTCATTTATGTGCTTCATGACTTGAAACACATGTGCTTCACTATTAATAGGTGATTTGAAAAATAAGAAGTGTAAATTAACAGCCAAGCATATGTGCTTCGGGTCATGAAGCACATGTGCTTCACTAAAAACAGGTGGTTTTGAAAAATGACGAGTGTAAAATTCAGCGAAGCACATGTGCTTCATAACCTGAAGCACATGTGCTTCACAATAAAATTTGATTTGATGAATAAACCAGTGTATATTTAGAGCGAAGCATATGTGCTTCAGGTCATGAAGCACATGTGCTTCACAAAAAACAGGTGGTTTTGAAAAACAACGAGTGTAAAATTCAGCGAAGCACATGTGCTTCATTACCTGAAGCACATGTGCTTCACAAGAAAAGTTGATTTGATGAATAAACCAGTGTATATTTAGAGCGAAGCATATGTGCTTCAGGTCATGAAGCACATGTGCTTCATACCATGAAACACATGAGATTCACTAAAATAAAACGATATAAACCTTAATCAATTAACAAATAACTTGATATTTAAATGTAAAACAACAAAATAAACAACAATTTATGAACAACAACTGATGAAATCGACGGATTATAAAGTAGAAACCCTAGAAAAGTTCGAAATATGTAAAAACACATAAATGAGCAATTATTTGAGCATAATCTATAAAATAACTTAAATAAACCAAAAAAACAAGTTAAAATACCAGAATCATGTTCGGCAACTGTTGGATTTTGATCGGAAACATTCCTCGAAACAGAAGATGGTAAATCGGCCATAGAACTCACAAATGTATCAGATAAACATTGGTTTATCAGTGATTAACAAACGAATTTAGCAAATTAGAGAGAAAAATCGAAGAAAAATGGTGGAATGCAAGTTACTGTGTGTGAGAGAGAAGGAAAGAGGGCAACGAAAGGAAGAGAGAGAGAGAGAGAGAGAGAGAGAAAGAGTGAGAGAGCAGGAAGGAAGACATGCGTATTCTGTTACAAGCCTTAATGACAAAAATACCCCTCCGCCCAAAAACCTCTTAATTTTGTGAAGTAATCTAGACCATTGATCTTGATGATCCAAGGGTCAATAGTTGTCCCCTGGGACTTAAAAAAAAAGGGTGGACTACCTTGAACATTCTTCTATAACATTATTGAAAAAGTGTCACATACTACTTGTTTAGCTACTAAGATGTTAAGTTTTGCTTGTTGCATCAAAGTTTAATTCAAATATAGGAGTAACTTACAAATGTACACTTATAGATATGAACTCAAACTATATTTGATATGTCTAACATAATTGTGTTTATTGTTCCAAGACAACCACCTACGTTGTTAGAATTTGTACTTATTTTGATTTCCTTGGAAAACTGTGAAGTCGTGAAACATTTTCAGATGAAAGTATTTCGTTGGTACTACGAAATCTTCGTACCAGTTTGATTGAAGGAAATGACCAAATCGATGCTAAATTCATGCAGTCTCTAAACCACCGAAAACTGCCAAAAGCAGCTTCAGAACTGCTAAAAACCGCCCAAATACGGGTCGGTTTCGTGTCTGATTTGAAGGGTTGGAAAACCATGTTTTGAATCCGAATTCGGATTTTCCATGCATTTTCTATAAAGGAATATTATCCGAAATAAAAAATTTCCAAGCTGACCTTGGACCCCGACCAGGGCGCTGCCCTGGACCTCGCCAGGGGCGCTGCCCCTTGGAACCCCGTAATAGGGGGCGCTGCCCCCGAACCCCCGTTAAGTCAGTGTATTTTAATCATGAAAATTTTAAACAAGCGTGCACTCCGCACCACCCTTACTTGTTCAATATTTATTAGGATAACATTTGGTCAACAATTTCATCCCCTTACACTTAAATAATATTGGTGATACAAATCACCAACAATCCTCTACAAACAACAAACTGATGCATAAATGAAATGTCGCGACGATTGAATTTCGTATTAGTACATTACTCATTCCAAATATTCGAATATTAGGGTGTCACTAAGGATTGAACCCTTAGTATACATAGTGAATACATGAAGATAATATACACAACAGTTTATATTCTCATATGTTCTAACTTGACACTTATTTTACTAGCTTGTGTCCTATCCTTAAATAAGCATATCAAAGCTAAGTCCCAAACTTCTTGAAGCAGCTAAACTTCATGCTTATATAGGTAGTTCTTTTACTCTTACACCGGCATATGCAATTTTTCAAAAGAAATATTAAGAAATAACATTTCAACCACATTTACTTGCAGTTCTGAACACATACCTTGTGATGATTTAATAATGTGTTCCAATCTTCTAATATTAAGCTTTCCACATTGAATTCAACATCTAATATCAAATTAGATGGGAATTGGGTATCTTAATATAAAAGATTTTTGGTGGACTTTAAACCCATCCCCACAGCCTTGTGCACAAGATCTCTAGGTAACCCTTTGGTTAGATGATCGGCTAAATTCAACTGAGTTCTAACAAACTCCACCGATATAACACCATTCATAATAAGATCACGAATCTTACCATGTCTAACATCTAGGTGTCTACAATTCCCATTATACACTTGACTATAAGCCTTAGTCAACGTAGCAGCACTATCACACCTGATAGAAATGGGAGATATCGGTTTGGGCCACAATGGAATCTCATATATCAAATCCCTTAGCCACTCAGCTTCTTTACCAGCTGCATCCAGAGCTACAAATTCAGATTCCATTGTTGAATTCGTAATACAAGTTTGCTTCTTAGAAGCCCAACTAATAGTGTAACACACCAAATTTTCAACCAAATTTAAAACTTTTTAAATAGTAAAATGTAAGTCTTTGCAAACCGAACATCCCAAAATTGTCGTTTAAATAAAACACTTGGAGTAATTAATAAGTATCAAAAATCGGTGTTACAAATATATCAAAACAAAGTCTAGGGAATTAAATAAGTACACCGAGCTAATCACTTCCAAATGCTAACTACGGGCCGCCTAATCCTTAGCTCCCGAACCTGAGTACATAGCCAAAATAAACATAGTATGTGAGACAAGATTGTCTCGTGAGAAACATGGGTTTTAGACCCGGTTAGAAATAATTTTCAATAAAATAATAATAATATAATTATCAAATTGCATATAGTCAATCAACTCTAAGGCTTGCCATAAGCCAAACACATACGTAACGGGCCTCCACGAAACAACTCCCCCGATATGGGTTAACTAGGTAAAATCCCCCATTTCTGGGTTATCTATTTGCTCCCCCGATTTCCGGGTTATCTATTTGCTCCCCCGATTTCCGGGTTATCTATTTCTAGACACACTACCCTTGCGCAGGGTGGTACCGCCCCAAGTAGGTGTCACTAACTCCCCCAACTTGTGTGGGTTATATAGGATCCAATTGATTATCTATCACATAACAAATCGTCAACTTGGGCCAAAGCCCCATATCTCAACTCAATCATACTAGTGGTAACTATACATATCAAGTACAATTCAATTCAATTCATACTCTAACAATTCAATCTTTTCTTTATTAAAACAATTATGTAATAAAGACTCTAAAAATCATTTTTACTATAAAACGTGGTTTACTATTTACTCAGAAAAGATCACATGTACTCACCTTAGCAATGCTATCCAACACTTGTGTTTACAACACAATCCTTACTTCCAAATCGAGGAAGTACTTCCAATCCCAAGGTCCTCTTGACCTAACATCAATATCAATACAACACTAGTTATAATCCATAACTAGCTACTAATTAATCCATCTAAACATTCCCAACCACCAAGTTCATAAAACTTGGTGGAAATCTCAAACCCTAGTTCAAGATTTTCCATCACCAATTCCAAATCTAACTTGTACACATTGATTACAAGTCTACAAGGAGCGTTTTACACTCATGAAAGTTCATCTTCCCCAAAGATGATATGGTGGGTTCCCAAAACCACCATTGTTACCCATACTAAGCTCAAAATGAAGGTAACTAAGCAAGATATGCAAGAATCCTTACCCTTGATGCTTGAATCCTTCAAGATGATGAAGATTTGAGCTCCTTAGCTCCAAAAACCGACCAAATGCTCTCAAAAACGGCTGCACTAGATCTAGGGTTCGTAGGTGTTATGAGCCCTAGCCTTCACACAACTTTTTATAGTCCAGACAGTCCTCGCGCCCCGCTCGCGTTTGGCTCGCGCCGTGAGATGACGCGGGATGCCCACTTGGTCGCCGCTGGAAAGCCAGCCTCGCGCCCCGCTCGCGTCTGGCTCGCGTCGCGAGTCTCAACTCGAGCTCGGCGCGAGTCTCTCGCGTCTGAGTTCTGAACCTTTTGTTGCCAGACAGATTCTTGCCCTTTAAACTTGTTTCCATCCAAGTTTTGACCCATACTTGGTTAAACCAAGTCCCAAACATTCCAACACTCGATAAAACACAACTCGAAATGTAAACTAACATTAATAACGAAATTCACATAAATTCCGAATGAAAAAACGTAAAATTATGGTCGTTACAACTATCTACCCCTTAAGAGGATTCCGTCCTCGGAATCGTCTCATAATCTACAAAATCCGGGTAGCGTTTCTTCTTCTCATCTTTGACTTCCCAAGTCAAATTTGGCCTAAGGGAATGCTACCACTTGACCAACACTAGCTCAATCTCTTTGTTCCTCAATTTCTTCGTTTGGGCCTCCAATATGGCCTCGGGCTCTTCAATCAACCGGTTGGGTGCATCGACCCGCAAATCTTGAAGTGGGATAATATTCTCCACTTCACCCAAGAACTTCTTCAAATTACTAACATGGAAGGTGTCATGGGCACCTTGTAACTCGGGTGGAAGTTCTAACTTAAATGCTTGCAAACTGACCCATTTCAAGATCTTAAACGGGCCAACATACCTTGGGCTCAATTTGCCCTTCTTACCAAATCTCATCACGCGTTTCCAAGGCGACACCTTTAACATCACCATATCACCGATATTCAAATCATAAGGTCGCTTTTTCAAACCCGAATAACTCTTTTGGCGATCTTGTGCCACTTTCATATTCTTTTGAATTATTCCGATTTTCTCATTTGTTATCTTCGCAATTTTGGGACCCATGAGTTTCGTCTCACTCGCCTCTAACCAACAAGAAGGTTTCGACATTTTCTCCCATACAGTGCCTCAAACGTTGGTATTTTAATTGTCAAGTGAGAACTATTGTTATATGAAAACTCGACTAACGGTAAGTGTTCATTCCATTTACCACCAAAATCCAATACACACGATCTCAACATGTCTTCGACCGTTTGGATCGTTCTTTCACTTTGACCATCGGTTTGTGGATGGTAAGTCGTGCTCAATCTCAACTTGGTTCCTAACTCTTCTTGGAGGGATCTCCAAAATCTCGAGGTAAACCTTGCATCCCGATCGGATACGATCGACAATGGTACCCCATGCAAGCGAACAACTTCATCAACATACAATTTTGCCAACTTCTCCAGTGGCATAGTTTCACGAATAGCTAGAAATAACGCACTTTTCGTTAATCGATCAACAATCACCCAGTTGGTGTCATGATTTCTACTTTTCTTTGGGATACCAACAATGAAATCCATTGTGATGTCATTCCATTTCCCAGTCGGCACTTGCAACGATTGTGCAACGCCATATGGCACTTGGTGCTCGGCCTTCACTTGTGCACACGTGGCACATTTTGATATGTACTTTGCTACTCTCGACTTCATCCTGGGCCACCAATAAATTGTCTTCAAGTCTTGATAAGTCTTTGTACTTCCGGGGTGAATCGAGTACTTGGACTTGTGAGCATCATCCAACAACACTTTTCGGTTTCCACCGAATTTCGGAACCCAAATCCGACCATTCACGGTTTTTAACCCTTGAACATTTTCTTCAAATACTTGGTTCTTTCCCAACCTCTCTTGCCTATACTCGTCTTTTCCCATCACTTCCTTTTGTGAGGTTTTTATACTTCCAATAAAACTAGTTACTTCATCAATCCGCATTAATTTAGCCTTAACCGGTTTTTCATAAACTTTTCTACTCAAGGCGTCAGCTACCACATTAGCCTTTCCCTCGTGATAAACGATTTCACAATCGTAGTCACGAATCAACTCAATCCACCTTCTTTGTCTCATATTCAAGTCTTTTTGTGTAAACACATACTTGCGACTTTTGTGATCCGTGTACAAAATACATCTTGTTCCATACAAGTAATGCCTCCAAATCTTCAAGGCAAAAATGATCGCCGCCAACTCTAAATCATGTGTTGGATACCTTTCTTCCACATTCTTTAATTGTCTTGAAGCATAAGCTATCACCTTTCCCCTTTGCATTAAAACACAACCGAGACCCTTATTCGAGGTGTCACTATACACCACGAAATCTTCCATACAATCGGGTAGAGTGAGAATCGGTGCATTGCACAACTTCTCCTTCAACAAGGCAAAAGCATCCTCTTGCTTTTTCCCCCAATCAAACTTCACATCTTTTCTCGTTAATCTAGTGAGTGGAACCGCCACTCGGGAAAAATCTTCAATAAATCTTCGGTAATAACAGGCTAACCCAAGAAAACTTCTAACTTCGGTCGGGGTCTTCGGTGCTTCCCAATTCTTCACCGCCTCGATCTTAGACGGGACAACCTTTTTCCCGCTTCGAGATACTACATGACCAAGAAATTGAACTTCCCGCAACCAAAACTCACACTTTGAGAATTTTGCATACAACTTCTCTCATTTCAAAACTTCTAGAGTTTGCTTCAAGTGTTCTTCGTGTTCTTCTTCGGTTTTGGAAAAGATAAGAATATCGTCAATGAACACGATAAAGAACTTATCGAGTAATGGTTTACAAACCCTATTCATGCGATCCATGAAAATAGCCGGGGCATTCGTCAAACCGAATGGCATAACTAAAAATTCATAATGACCATAACGAGTTCTAAACGCCGTCTTTTCGGTATCACCTTCTTTAACACGAACTTGATGGTAACCCGATCTCAAATCAATCTTGGAAAAATAATCGACTCCTTGAAGTTGATCAAATAAATCATCTATCATTGGCAAAGGATATCGGTTCTTAATCGTCATCTTATTAAGCTCTCGGTAATCAATACACATTCTCATTGAACCATCTTTCTTTTTCACAAATAAAACGGGTGCACCACATGGTGACGAACTAGGACGGATAAAACCTTTATCAAATAAATCTTAGAGTTCAGCTATCAACTCTCTCATTTCGGTTGGAGCTAAACGATACCAGGCTCGGGCAATCGGCGTCGCCCCCGGAACTAAATCGATCTGAAACTCGACTTGTCTCTCCGGTGGTAAACCGGGTAAGTCATCGGGAAAAACTTGTGGAAAATCCCGAATAATCTTCACATTCTCGACCGTCTTCTTCTTTTTCTCCCATCTAGGACATAAGCTATAAATGACGAACATCCTTTTGACAAACACTTTCTTGCCTTAATAGCGGTTAGCATGTTCGGCATATGGTGCCTCTTTTCTCCATAAATGTACACTTTCTCATTTTCGGGAGACTTAATCGACACCAACTTCTTTCCACACAAAATTTTGGCTTGGTGGATTCCCAACCAATCTATCCCGATAATCACATCAAAATCCTTAATCCCCATTGGCATCAAATCAACCTTAAACTTCTTACTATCGATTTCTAATTCACAATCTCTATAGATGTGTTGAACCATAGAGGTTTTCCCATCAGCTACTTCTATTTCATATAAATCATCAAGTAACTCTATTGGAACCTTAAACTTAGCACCAAATTCATGAGACACAAAAGAATAAGTAGAACCCGAATCGATCAATACATATGTGGGTATGGAGTTTATGAATAAAGTACCTGAGACGACATCATGAGTCTCCTTGGCTTCTTCACGCGTGAGTTGGAAGGCACACCCTTTGACTTTCAACGGCTCCGATTTCTTGTGAGCGGTTGACACCAACGTTTCAGTTTTTCTTTGGGCAAACATTACTATAGTGCCCTTTCTCGTGACACGAGAAACACTCCACCTAGTCAAGGCTTTTAACCTTGCAATCTTTAGCTTTGTGGCCAAAACGACCACACTTGAAGCAACCGTTGGAGTCCGCCTTGCATTCACCTTTGTGGTCCCTACCACACTTCCTACATCCACCAACACTTCCTTGTTTTGACCCGCTCGGGGCAAACTTGCTTTTCTTGGATGGTCCCGAAAAACTTTCAAACTTCCTCTTCTCATTACCAACCGACCTCTCTTGAATTCTTCTCTTGCTCACCTTCTCAACACTTCGGGCGACATTGATCGCCTCATCAAGGATAGTCGCCCTTTTCACCTCTAACTCATACTCCCATGGCAACCCATTAGCAAACCGAACCACACGGCTACGTTCGGTGGGGTAGGTACTTGACACAAACGGGAGGTATCCCATGAACTTCTTGGTATATTCATCCAAGGTCAAACTTCCTTTTTTGAAGTGCAAAAACTCTTCGAATAATTCTTCCAATTCCCTTTCGGGACAAAACTTCCCTTTGAGTCTTCTTGTAAACTCATCCCACGACATCTTGTAAACAACTTTCTTTCCCAAAGTCTCATACACGGTGTCCCACCATGTAAGAGCATCATCTTTCAACAAACGAGAGGCATAAGTCACCATGTCTTCTTCCTTGCACTTGCTACTTTCAAGCACATGTTCCGTCTCTTGGATCCTACGAACCGTCACTTTCGGTTCCGAACTCCCGAGATATGTGTCGGGTCGGCAAGCAAGGAATGTTTTGTAAGAACATTCTCCACGTTCAATCTTTCTTTCTTCACCACTTTCCTCATTAGAGGACTTCTCAGTCGGGACACTAGCATCCGTTGACTTAGTCTTTGTGAGAGGTGGGGAATCTACACTTTCCTCCCTCTCCTCCTCATCCCGACGTTCCTCTTCTTCCTCTCCACCATCACCAAGGTTCAACCGATCATCTATGATCCGGTTAACATCTTGTTGCATCACATTTCTCATATTAGTGAGCATGGATTGAATTGCCTCCATTGTTACCAGGGTATGGTTATTCCCGATACCCGAATTGGCTAATCCATTACCATCTTGATTCACATTCGAAGCTTGTTCTCCGTCCAACAATCGACCACTTCTCGTTCTAGCCATCTTACTATAATAAGATGTCAACCCAATTAGAATCCAATAAGTTGACTAAATAGTCAAAATAAAACATAAGAAAAGCTCGATTTAAAACAATTCCCTCAATGGTCAACCCTAATCCTTAAAGGTAAACCTAACTTCCTATAGAACATAATGTCCCAAAAGCAAAGTCTAAGTCTAGGGTGGGTAAAACAACCTAATTCACTTAGACTAATGCACTGATACCAAGTTGTAACACACCAATTTTTCAACCAAATTTAAAACTTTTTAAATAGTAAAATGTAAGTCTTTGCAAACCGAGCATCCCAAAATTGTCGTTTAAATAAAACACTTGGAGTAATTAATAAGTATCAAAAATCGGTGTTACAAATATATCAAAACAATGTCTAGGGAATTAAATAAGTACACAGAGCTAATCACTTCCAAATGCTAACTACGGGCCGCCTAATCCTTAGCTCCCGAACCTGAGTACATAGCCAAAATAAACGTAGTACGTGATACAAGATTGTCTCGTGAGAAACATGGGTTTTAGACCCGGTTAGAAATAATTTGCAATAAAATAATAATCAAATAATTATCAAATTGCACATAGTCAATCAACTCTAAGGCTTGCCAAAGCCAAACACATACGTAACGGGCCTCCCCGAAACAACTCCCCCGATATGGGTTAACTAGGTAAACTCCCCCATTTCCGGGTTATCTATTTGCTCCTCCGATTTCCGGTTATCTATTTGCTCCCCCGATTTCCGGGTTATCTATTTCTCGACACACTACCCTTGCGCAGGGTGGTACCACCGCAAGTAGGTGTACTAAATCCCCCAACTTGTGTGGGTTATCTAGGATCCAATTGATTACCTATCAAATAACAAATCGTCAACTTGGGCCAAAGCCCCATATCTCAACTCAATCATACTAGTAGTAACTATACAAATCAACTACAATTCAATTCAATTCAATTCAATTCATACTCTAACAATTAAATCTTTTCTATATTAAAACAATTATCTAATAAAGACTCTAAAAATCATTTTTACTATAAAACGTGGTTTACTATGTACTCAGAAAAGATCACATGTACTCACCTTAGCAATGCTATCCAACACTTGTGTTTACAACACAATTCTTACTTGCAAATCGAGGAAGTACTTCCAATCCCAAGGTCTTCTTGACCTAACATCAATATCAATACAACACTAGTTATAATCCATAACTACCTACTAATTAACCCATCTAAACATTCCCAACCACCAAGTTCATACAACTTGGTGGAAATCTCAAACTCTAGTTCAAGATTTTCCATCACCAATTCCACATCTAACTTGTACACATTGATTACAAGTCTACAAGGAGTGTTTTACACTCATGAAATTTCATCTTCCCTAAAGATGATGTGGTGGGTTCCCAAAACCACCATTGTTACCCATACTAAGCTCAAAATGAAGGTAACTAAGCAAGATATGCAAGAATCCTTAACCTTGATGCTTGAATCCTTCAAGATGATGAAGATTTGAGCTCCTTAGCTCCAAAAACCGACCAAATGCTCTCAAAAACGGTTCCACTAGATCTAGGGTTCGTAGGTGTTATGAGCCCTAGCCTTCACACAACTTTTTATAGTCCAGACAGTCCTCGCGCCCCGCTCGCTTTTGGCTCGCGCCGTGAGATGACGCGGGATGCCCTCTTGGTCACCGTTGGAAAGCCAGCCTCGCGCCCCGCTTGCGCCTGGCTCGCGCCGCGAGTCTCAACTCGAGCTCGGCGCGAGTCTCTCGCGTCTGAGTTCTGAACCTTTTGTTCGACTTCGCGTTTGGCTCGCGCCGCGAGAGCTGAGCCAGACAGATTCTTGGCCTTTAAACTTGTTTCCATCCAAGTTTTGACCCATACTTGGTTATACCAAGTCCCAAACATTCCAACACTCGATAAAACACAACTCGAAATGTAAACTAACATAAATAACGAAATTCACATAAATCCCTAATAAATACACGAAATGAAAAACGTAAAATTACGGTCGTTACAAATAGCACCTCCTCCAAGGAGAAATACCCAACCACTTGTAGAGGAGTGATCCTCCAAGTTCTTAATCCAGCTGGTATCTGAGTATCCTTCTATAACAGAAGGATATCCACTATCAGTCAAACTATAATTCATGGTTCCTTTCAAATACCTAAACACTCGACTTAAAGTTTGCCAATGATGAGAACTAGGATTGCTAGTGTATCTACTAAGATTTCTTACAGCAAATGCTATATCAGGCCTAGTGTTGATCTTAGCATACATTAAGCTTCCAATAGCTCTTGAATATTTAAGTTTAGACACCGGAGCTCCTTTATTTGGTAGAAGCTTAATAGTAGGATCAAATGGAGTACTAACAGGAGAACAATTTCCAAAGTTAAACTTTTCAAGTATCTTCTCAATATAATGAGATTGAGAAACTGATATACTATTGTTTCCCTGCTTGATCTTTAAACCAAGAATAACTTCAGCCTCCCCCAGATCCTTCATATCAAAGCTAGATGATAAAAATTTCTTAGCTTTATCAACTTGATCTTGGTTAGTACTAAAGATCAACATATCATCTACGTATAGACAAATTATAACTCCTTTACCAAAATTATCAAATTTGCTATAAACACACTTGTCAGCTTGATTTAATGAATACCCATTAGACAAGATCACCCCATCAAACTTTTGATGCCATTGTTTTGGTGCTTGTTTCAGACAATACAATGACTTCTTTAATTTGCATACCTTATTTTCATTTCCAGGCATCAGAAACCCTTCAGGTTGTTTCATATACATCTCCTCATCCAATTCACCATTCAAAAAAGCAGTTGTCACATCCATTTGGTGAATCACTTTCAGAGTGGTAAGGAGGAAATGCATCTTCTTCTGGCAGCGACGGAAATCCTGTCCTTCAAACTTCGTCAATTTGTCAAACTTACTCGTCATGTCTTTCACAGATTCACTGTTTGCCTTTTTCACAGAACACTTTGATCTTTGTTAGAATTTGTACTGATTTCGATTTGCTTGGAAAATGTGACGTCGTGAAACACTTTCAGATCAAAGTATTCCGTCGGTACTACGAAATCTTCGATCGGATAAAATCACAGTTCAAGAACAGAGAATATTGAGAGTGTTTTTTAGAGAATTTCGTACCAGTTAGATTGAAGGAAATGACCAAATCGATGCTAAATTCATGCAGTCTCTAAACCACCGAAAACTGCCAAAAGCAGTTTCGGAATTGCTAAAAACCGCCCAAATACGGGTCGGTTTCGGGTCTGATTCGACGGGTCGGAAAACCAGATTTTGAATCCGAATTCGGATTTTCCATGCATTTTCTATAAAGGAATATTATCCTAATAAAAAATTTCCAAGCTGACCTTGGACCCCGACCAGGGCGCTGCCCGTTGGAACCCCGTAATCAGGGGCGCTGCCCCCGAACCCCCGTTAAGTTAGTTTATTTTAATCATAACAAATTTAAACAAGCGTGCATTCCGCACGACCCTTACTTATTCAATATTTATTAGAATTACATTTGGTCAACAACTTTATCCCATTACACTTTAATAATATTGGTGATACAAATCACCAACATACGTTACGGATAGTCTGAAGTCTTCGTGGGTCCTCCGCGGCTGCAAGTAGGTATGTTTTTTTTTCTAAGATTAAATCTGAAATCTCTAGCGAGTTCACCAGATTAATCCAACTATTAGTATGATGATATCTCATAATTAATTAAAGATTTTACATTCCAAAAGTTTTGAGGGAAGATATTTGAAATTTTGGGTTTAATGTAACTCTCAATGGATTCGTTGGGACATTAATACACTTTTATAATAACAGTCAACCTAAATCGATTAATAATGAAGGCTAGCTATATTTTAACTCATAACTTATTTATGCTTTGGTTACTACATATATTTATTAAGTCTTCTTAACTTATAAAATATATTAGTCCTACCAAGAGATAGGATAATGATGCCACGACCAATGAATGACCTCATAAAATTGACAAATGAAGTTGTAACATATATATTAGATTTGAAATTTAACGTGGACATGAAATATTAAATATATCATGTATTGTTTTATAGTTTTCATTTAATAACTAACAATAATATAAATTTCTCCTACTTTTGCACCACAAATGATTTAAAGTTTATTTTGAGGATCAACCCTATTTGAAGTGGCCTCACTCCCATTTTGACATCCTCTCACTCCCTCTATACTTCTCTATCCTAAGGGTGATACGAGTTATCAATAGGAAATCGTCACCCGAAAGAGTTGGTTCGAGGTCCTCACCTAGCAAACACTTGATGTTTGCAGCATTCTTGACGAGAGTAGCACATTTGGATCTTCCATACCAGCCCGGCGGAAATATGTAGCAACATGGATTAAAAAATGTACAACGTACACTTATAAAGAGGATTTATAATTATCGCAATTCATGATTTTTACTTGTACAATTATAAAAAGACCACCACTCTTGTAACAAAACCGTTCATACTCGGTTATGAAATATCTACAACGTACACTTGATATCACTCTGGTGAAAGGACCACCACTCTTGTATATATTAGATCGCTCCTAACCGTGACTAAAACTGAAACTCTAGTTTTTGTCAAATCAGTCAGCATCATGTTAGCTCACACTCCGATCGACATTAAACTGACATACATTACTCATGCCAACAATACCTCTCCCCTTCAGTTTTTTAGACCCCACCATGGCATCAACCGAATACAAACCCCAAACCGACTTCCCTCTCCAAGTGAAGGGAGCGTGCCAATAGGGGAATCCATTCGGTATCGGACAACTCCCAACGGACTTCTCCGCTGGCAGCGGTCTGATATATATATGTTGGGTCGCTGAAAAGTATCCCCACTAAAGGAGATTTAATGAAGTCAAAAAGCCAAATAGTTAGAAGACAATCTAAGGATCAGTTCCTCAAATTCTGGGTAACTGAACCTGATCAGTTCAGATTTCAGTTACCCAGCTACACTATCTGATCACCATCTGAAATAACGATCTGTTCTCCGTGTGGAATCAGATACTGATCAACAAATCAGATAGTTGTAGCAGGTTCAGCGCACACTTGACAATAACACTGAACCATATCAACAAATGCCTCTCTAAGCAAAACTCATCGAAGGTCACTGAAGCTGAATGTCATCTCAAGAAGCATGAGTATCCGTAGACTCAGGGCGATCTGAAGCGTACAAAGGCATGAAGTTTTATGGTCACAGAAAGACACAAGTAAAGCACAAGTTTGTGTATCTCCGACAAAGGGAATCCTATGCAAATCTTGTAGAAGATATCAGCAATCACAAGACGACATAAAATACTGTCAAAATTCCGTTAGTAGTGCTCGTCACATGAAATATCCTCTGCACCAACAGAATTCTCACACGTGGATTCGATCGTTCATTTCTTTAGCGATCGAATTCAGTGTGCACCCAACAAGTCTACACACTGCTAAAATCTTCTCAGACTTTATTCTTTGAGCAGAGTGTAAACAACCAGTAATACCTTAGTTACTTGATTTGAGAATTGAATCTCTGTAACGAAGGTATATGGTCTTGTGCGTGATCATTTGTTGATCAGAACTTGTCTTAGATAGTATATGTTATTGTCTATCTTATTCAAGTAGTTTAGTTAGGATTTGTTCTTAGCTATTCCACAAACTACTTGTAGCTTTGTTATATCATTATTGATTAATAAAGAAAAGTTTAAAAAGTGTTGAGTGTTGCCTTAAATTTTATTTGGTCAGTGAAAGTGTATAAGTGTATTAATTCACTTATCACGGGACTAACATTTGGTATCGGAGCAGGACAATTAACTCATAATTTTTTATCTCCTTACTTACTAATCAAAATGAGCGAAAAAGTTTCTAAACTGAACCTTGGTTCAAAATCAAATGCTCCAGTCTTCACCGATGATGATTTTGGGATGTGGAAAGTACGATTTTTGGGTTTAGCCAAACATCAGCATGAACTCGCTCCGAGTATACTCGAAGTTGGTCCTTATGTCACTAAAATCCATAATCATAGACCTGTCATGTTTAAGAGGGAAGAAAGCTCTTCAGAAGAAAGAAAGGAAGAAAGTTCTTCCTCAGAAGAAGAATTTATTTCACAAGATGAAGAAGACAATGTATATGAAACCAAGAAGGTTAAACCTAAAGAATTGTGGACTGAAGACGACAAAGAAAAAGCAGGATTAGATGCAAAGTTAAGGTTCCTTCTTCAAACCTCTCTACTAAATCACATTCTTATTACAACTAAAGAATGTAGAACTGCTAAAGAAATTTGGGATATACTGATGACATCATATGAAGGAACTGATGCTGTTAAAACGAGTAAAATGTCCATGTTAAATCGAAAGTATGAAGCAGTAAAAGTCATTCATGGTGAATCTCTTCAAATGTCCTACAGAAGGTTCGTTATTCTAATAAATGAACTTAAAGAAGCTGATATTAAAAAAGATACCCAAGAATTAATGCATAAATTCTTGGAAATCCTACCAAAGGAATGGACCATTATCTCTATGGTTCTAAGAACAATAGGAAAATTGAAGAATATGAATCCGAGTAGTCTTTACAGCACTCTAATGAATTTTGAAAATGAGAATACCATGTATTATGAACTAAATGATGAATCCTCTGTTTCTCTTATCGCTGATGCATCCAAAACTCCATTAATCTTCAAAGACGCAAGAGATGGTTTCCCCAAAGAAGTTGAAGAAAAGCTATTATCTGACGTCGAAGACCGCGATCTAGAAGAAGATTCTGTCAGCGATTACTCTAGTGATAATGCACCTGATCTGGTAGAACAAATGGCTGCTCTCATTACAAGATACAACAAAGTTATAAAACGCAAGAACTCTGAAGCATAAGATCCTCAAACATATAAAAGAGCAAATGAATGCTTTTGATGCGGTCAATTTGGTCACTATAAAGCTAATTGCAGAGTAAACCTTGACAATGATCAACAAAGAAACGCTTGTTCCACATCTGATTATGATGTATATGTGGAATACAAAAGAAAATATGAAGAAACCGATCGGAAGTTTAAGATTCTGAAGGTCAAACTAGCAATAACTCAAGAAGAAGTCAAGACATATGCTCTTGAAGACTTGGATAGTAAAGAACTATATAAGAAATAATCTGAAACCTCATCGGATAATGAAGTTTTTAAGTGTCTGATGGCCAAGTCATCTGATTCTTCAGATCGAAGTAATGAGATCTGGTACATGGATTGTGGTTGTTCCAGACACATGACGGGCTGTAAATTTCTTCTTAAAAACTTCACAGACAAAGCAGGTTGTAAAGTTGTCTTTGGTGATAACTCTTCTAGAAAGCGAGTAGGTCAAGGAGAAATCTCAAATAGCTCTTGTGCCTTCAAGAAAGTTCTTTTTGTGGATGGCCTGAAGCATAATCTGATAAGTATCAGTCAGCTCTATGATGCAAAATACATGGTACTCTTTACTGATACAAAAAGATACATCATTAATCAAGAGGGAACCATGATCATAGATGCACCAAGAAAAGATAACATGTACATCCTCGACATGAATTCTGTATCTCCTAAAAATGTACTTTTTTTCTTTGCTACCGCTCCATCTGATGTCAGCTGGCTCTGACACAAAATGCTTTCACATCTGAATTTCAAAAATATAAACAACATTAGCAAAAGATGTTTACTTGAAGGGCTTCCAAAACTCACTTTTGCCAAAGATAAAATATGTTCGGCTTGTGAAAAAGGAAAGCAACACATATCGTCTTTCAGATCCAAAGTAATTTCCGCCTTTGCAGCATGCTTAAATCTAATTCACAAGGATCTTCTCGGTCCCGTAAATGAGGAAAGTTTGGGTGGAAGAAAAAGGTACACTCTAGTCATTGTGGATGATTTCTCCGGATTTTGTTGGGTTTTCTTTCTAAGATAGAAAAGTGATGCTGCTGAAGAAATCATAAATTTCATCAAGAAGACAGAAGTAAGCCTCGGCGTCCGACTCAAGAGTATCCGAAGTGACCGGGAACTGAATTCACAAATATCACTCTTGAAAACTTCTGCAACGAAAAGGGCATCTCTCAAAACTTCTCACCTCCAAGAACTCCAGAATAAAATGGAGTTGTTGAGAGGAAAAACAGAACCTTGATTGAAGCAGCCAGAACGATGTTGAACGAAGCCAAGCTTCCAAGTCAATTCTGGACTTACGCAGTACATACATCCTGTCATACCCAAAATCGTGCAGTAATTGTCAAAAGACACAACAAAACAGCGTATGAAATGGTTAGGTCAAGAAAACCAAATATTGAATATTTCAGAGTCTTTGGTTGTCCTTGCTTTATTCTAAACAGCAAAGAGCATCTTGGAATATTCGATCCAAAAGTTGAAGATGGATTTTTTGCCGGATACGCCGAACAGTCCAAGGTATACAGAGTCTACAATCTGAAAAGATCTACCTTCGAAGAAATTGTTCATGTCACGTTTGATGAAAAACATGTCTCTGATCTTTCTCCTTCTCTTGAAAATGATGAAGACCTGAATTTCAACGAACCAATCTCCATCTACCAAGCTGAAAATATTGAGCATTCCTTAGAAAGATCTTATACACCACTTATCAACAATTCCTCTGAAAACCAAGACGATGATCCTAATAGTACCCCAACATCTGATAACACCCAACCTGAAAGTACTTCACCATCTAAGATTGAATCCATCTCACCCATTCATGCTTCAGCATCTGATCAATTAACTCCTATCCAAAATGAACCTGATAATCAAGAAACTGAAACCACATCCTCACCAGACACTATACCCCTCTACATCCAACTCCCTCCATTGTCTCCAACACAACCTTTTCTTCTTACAAATGATGAACCTCGCCCATCAAATCAAGTGTCAACACTATGGAACAAGAAACATCCAATAAATCAAGTTATTGGTGATTTACAACAAGGTGTTCGCACTCGAAGCCAGCAAGCAAGTGCCAATATATGTTTATTCGCTGGATTCGTCTCAATGATTGAACCCAAGAAAGTCAAAGTTTCTCTTGAAGATCCTCACTGGGTATCTTCAATGCAGGAAGAATTGCAGCAATTCGAGAAAAATAAAATTTGGACACTTGTTCCCCCACCAGCTAACACAAACATCATTGGAACAAAGTGGGTGTTCAGGAATAAACTAGATCAAGATGGAACAGTGATAAGAAACAAATTAAGATTAGTGGCACAGGGATACAGACAGGAGGAAGGCATAGATTGTGATGAATCTTTTGCCCCATTTGCAAGATTAGAAGCAATTCGCATGTTCCTTGCATATGCATCCTTCAGAAACTTCAAAGTCTATCAGATGGATATCAAAAGTGTCTTTCTTAACAGAAAGCTTCAAAAATTAGTTTTTGTAAAACAACCCCCAGGGTTCGAAGATCAAAAGCATCCTGACTACGTCTATCAACTTGATAAGGCACTTTACGGGTTAAAACAAGCTCCAAGGGCATGGTATGACACTCTATCCCAATTCCTAATCAAAAGTGGTTTTACATGAGGAACAATCGATAATACCCTGTTTATTCGCAAACACAAATCAGATGTCATGTTAGTTCATATATATGTCGATGACATTATTTTCGGGTCCACAAATGAAATGTGTCAAAAATTTTCCAAACTGATGACAAACAATTATAAAATGAGCATGATGGTCGAATTAACGTATTTCTTGGGATTACAAATAGAACAGTCTGAAGAGGGAATTTTCATAAATCAAGAGAAATATGTATCTGAACTTGTGAAGAAATTTGATTTTGAAAAATGTTCGTCCATGAAAACTCCAATGGCAACAAATCTGAAATTAACAGAAGATCCTTCGGGGAAAGCTGAAAAACCTAAAATCTATAGAGGAATGATTGGATCACTTCTCTATCCAAGCCGACCAGACATCATGTGCTCCACATGTTTATGTGCCAGATACCAAGAAAATCCGAAGGAGTCTCATATGCATGCAGCTATATGAATTCTATAATATCTGAAAGGCACTCATAGTCTGGGTCTCTGGTATCCAAAAGACAATCAATTTGAGCTTGTCGGATACTCAGATGCAGACTACGTTGGATGCAATCTGGACCGAAAGAGTACAAGTAGCGGATGTCAGTTCTTGGGGGGTAAACTGATAAGCTAGTCAAGCAAAAAACAATCATATGTGTCAACCTATACATGTGAAGCTGAATATATAGCTGTGGGGGCTTATGTAGCTCAGATTCTTTGGATGAAAAATCAACTCACATTTGGATCAGTATTACGAGAAGGTTCCAGTTTTCTGTGACAATACAAATGCTATAGCTATCACCAACAACCCAGTTTTTCACTCTCGAACAAAACACATTGATGTCAGATATCATTTCATTCGAGATCATGTTGTAAAAGGTGATGAAGTTCATTTTATCTCAACTGAACATCAACTTGCTGATCTATTTACTAAACCTTTGGATGAATCCAGGCTTAATTATTTGATCGGCAGGATTGGTATGTTAAATACATATAGAAAAAAAAATTATCAGATCCCCTTAGTTTCGGATCATCGACTCCATCAGATGGTCCTCTTAGCTTCAGATCTTGGATTACCTTTGTTTATCTAAAAAGTCTTCAGATTGTAATAATGTGGCTTGCTCTCATTAAAACTCTTCTGCAAAGATACTCAAGTTCCATTGGTGATCATCTCTGCTACCCAATTATTGGTGACCCTTAGATGTCTTCTGCCTCTTGTAGCTGACCTATTGATTGACCTCTATCATCACGCCTAACCTACCTCGATCTCAACCGTTCGATCCTTCATCGATTCAAATTCCAACCATTGATCGCACACATTCTCCATTTTGATACACACTCTGTCCAAATTTCCATATCCAATCCCCCAAAATTCCTGCAAAACACCTTCTTCGCAAATCTCTTTATGTTCATCATCTTCTCTATGGCATCTTCAACCAAAATCCTTCTCGGCGTGACCCTACCAGAATCAATTAAACCTGCTACAATGGTCAAATACCCTTACACAGAGTTCTACTACACAAAAATAATTCAAGGAGCAACCTCAACCCACGCAGACAATTGGAACCCGAGTTTCAAGCACGCATTAAGTTCTTCAGGAACCATCCTCTCAGAGAATCTCTAAATTTCGATATTCCGTTGCCAAAACAAATGCTTCTTGAATTGTGGTATACGTGCACTCTTCCTTTGAAAAGGGAGAAAGTTACATATCATGAACAATTCTTCAAGGGCGTCATAAAGTTTCCTTCAATCGTGATATATTCAGAACATCCATTAAAATGGATTATCTCGAGTCTAATCAAGATTTTGATCCTGCTCCCTCTGTTGATACAACAAGAAAACTAGTTCTACCCTACATTCGTTACAGAGGCTCCTTCTCCAAAGGAGTGTCATGAACTATGATGGCTCCTCTTTGGTCAGCTTTCTTCATGACAGTCTCGCAGTGTCTCGCAAGCAAAACTGGAGGTTTTGATGCAGTGTCTGAACATCCACTCATTTTGGGAGTCGCTCTTTTCTCGGATACAGAATTTACTATGCATCACTCACTTTTTTGAAACTCTACCAAAAAGTATGTGATCCGAAAAGAGAACCTTTGTTTCCTTTCCCACATTTCCTCAACATGGTCTTTCTACACTCTCTTGGGGAGAAGGCCTTCTATGAGAATCTTGGACCATGTTTGCAATCGGGCCTGGTGGGAGATTCAAACTTCACAAGTCAAGAGAAAGAAATCGCTCCCGAACTTCCTCGAGGTATGTCCCTCTTCACAAGCTCCCCTCAACCCAGTCCCTCTCGCGGGGAAAATCAGAGGTCTGAAAACAGTGCTTTGTACGCACAATCTTTAGATACTCAAAAGGCTGGCTCTTCTTCTTCTGAAGACAAGGACATGCAAAACTCATCATCTTCTGACCACTCCTCACCTCCACATGATCATACCTCAAGTCGGACTCCACTCCGCAAGGCCAACCGAGCGCTCGGAAAATCTAAGCGCTCAGAGACTCCAAGGATACACCGTTACTTAACAAGAAGCTCAAGGTCCAGGGTTATGTCAACCCCAAACCTTACAGAAAACATTCTCCATCCGGTGTCTGAGTCTGGCCAAGGTAGGTCTATAGTTGATCCTCTGAACGTGGAAGAGAGTGGTGAAAACATTGCTAAATCCCCAAAGAAGGTGCCTGATACTGTGTCCCCACCGCAGAGGTCAGGTAAATCTCCCATTGATGAAGGAAACCCACCAGCAAAATCTGTTGATGAGCCCATCTCCGACAAATCAAGGCTGCCCAGGTCAGGTCCGACTGATGTACCATAGGGTTCACGGAACCGGGGTACATCAGCCACTGAGCATCTACATGGGTCTGATGACAACATGCTTGACATCTTTAAACGATTTGGTATTCTCGAGAGCTATTGCGGTACCATAAATGGAAATATCAAAGAACTTAACAAGTCATGGAGGGCTCTGAATAAATATCAGGATATCTTAACCAAAAATATGCAGACCACCTATGATGTCGTCACTAAGCAATCTGACAAGATTGAGAGTCTTGAGTCTGCTTTCAAAAACATCAATGAAACCCAGATTACTTTGCTAGAATAAGTTGTTGAGTTCAATTCCAAGTTTCATTTCTTTGCCAACTCTCTCAACGACCGTTTTGACACACTGTCATCCCTGAGTTCCACTCATTTTGCTGAGCCACGTATGTTCAAGAAAAATATCTCTGTCGACAGGCAATCTCCTCCATATTTTTCAGGGGGAGAAAACACTACCTCAACAAGGAGTTCCGGAGAGGGTTGTTTGTAGACTGGCCGGAATATCCCAACAAGCTGCCAGAGACAAACAAATGAAAAATCTAGAGGAAAAAGTGGTAAAAAGGATAAGTCAGGTGAATCAGTATCTATGGGGACCTCCGAGTGGTATCCAATGGCCACTCTTTGAAGGATGTCAAACAGTAGTTTTCAGAATCTTGCAGAAAACTACCCCGACAGCGATAGTGAAAACGATAGCGCTTTCTTAAGCTCTATTGTCAAAAAGAAAAATCAACACTCAACCGTATGAGGGTTTACAAAAACACCAATAGTCTAACCATGCATCTCAATCATTCCAAGGAAGACTGCCCGCATTTGTACCCCCTTTGGAGAGAACACTCACACCCCTCCCAAATCAGATGCCCAATCATCCTTCCTTGATAAAGGAAAGGGTCCGGCTGCTGTCACACCCCGCCAAAAACGAGTTTTACTTCATTTATAATGTTTTGCGGAAGAACGGAGGTGTAACGTTCATGATTACATAGCAAAAATTAAGTAAATAAACAACCACATAAATAACATAATGAAAGTGGTTACCTTCTAAAAATGGAAAGTTTCCAAAAATAGTAGTTACTAAAGATAGTAAGTATTGAAAATGAAGTGGTTATTCGTAAACTTAAATGTTCATTCATGGCTCACGACAAATCCACTGCTCATATCCTCCAGTCTCACTGTGCACCTAATCACCTGGAAAAACATAAGTAAAAGGGGGTCAACAATAATGTTGAGTGAATCCACAGGGTTAATGTTGTATGAAAAGTAAAGTAAAGTGTTTTGCTACTCAAAATGTTTGTTACGAAAATGGTTTGTGACTGAAAATGTATAAGGTTCAACACTCACATGATATGAGAAGTAAATATGAAAAGTGAAGTGTAATTGTAGAATATCTACAATTACTAGTTATGTTTATGAAAATGTGTTGAACAAATTGTTATGTTTGACATCGCATGAACTGTTATCCCCAACAGGTAGCTAGTCTATTGAGTTAATATACCAACCCCTAAGTCCACAATCAACACTTCAACTCCAGTATGTTGTCGTTCTTTTATGGATATACACTCCCGAAAGATGTCTTGGTTATAACAAGTAGTGATCAAATAATGTTGGGAGGATGAGTGTCAGCCAATAGTACTATCTGCATATCCATGGTCTAGATCCACTAGTTAATGATTGCTGGCAACCTTAGTCCGGTATAATAATTGTTTGTCATGCTAATGCGATAATGAAAATGTATAGATGTTGTACAGTCATAGTAAAATAGTAGCAGCTGGGTTTATGTTTTCCACCCCAAAGTTTATAAAAACAGTAAAAGAGTAAAGGGGTCTGTGGACTCACCTGGGCAAAGCTTAGCGACAATAATAGGACAGAGGAATCCTTCAGAGACTCCTAGCTTCCTAAATGACATAACTTACTAATTAGACTAAGTTAATACAGGCGATTCTAGATACGATATAAGTTAAATGGTATGCGATTAATGTTATGTTTTATGTTTAGTGACATCGAATGAACTTGGATCATTGGGCACTAATGGGCCGAAATGAAATGAAATGAAATGGGCTTCGAAATGAAATGAAATGAAATGGGCTTGGGTTAGGCTTAATGGGCCTAGATTGTGCCTATTGGGCCTAATGGGCTTAATGGGCCACTAGGTCGGGCCACTTGGGCCTCCTATTGGGCTTGGGTCCGGTTAGGTTGGGCCATGGATTGGGCTTGGCCCAATTGGGTTTGGTTTGGGTAGGTAATGGGCCAAAGGTTTGGGCTTTGGTCCAAATGGGCTTGGATACTAATGGGCCGACTAAAGTTTGGGCCCGATAGACTAAGGTAGATCGATATGGGCCAAGTACGGGCCTTGGACCGATTACGTATTCGGGTTTGGGTTGATCGGTTGGGTCAAGATCCGGCCTTGACCCGGTTTGACTTATTGGTCAACATTGGTCAAAATAGTCAACGAAAGTCAACATAGAAGTTCTAGATTTCGGTTAGGGTTTAGTCTAAGATAATATTCGGTAAACCAAGGTCAAACATAGCAAATCTAAGTCATCAAGGGTTCGTTTTGATGATGGTTCGGTTAGGGTTGGCCGGCTAGGCCGAGACCCTATGGGTTTGTGCTAGATCCGATTCTAGATCGGGTATAGGTTTGAGACTAGGGACTAGATTAGTCTAGATCTAGGGTTAACGAGTCTAGGGTTCTAGATCTAGGGTTTAAATTCATCATCAAGCTAGGGTTTATAACAATAGATCAAACAAATAACGGAAACAATCAACGATTAAACAAACAAGGGACAAATCGTAGGCATGCATGCAAGCATGCACATCGAACACGAGTCACGGATTGCCGAGACCATATGGCTTTTAGCCATGGTCTCGGTTTCAAAACAGTACCTAAACAAAGGAAAAACAAATAAAAGGATCGGTTTATACCTCTTGCTACGAACGGACGATCGAAGAAGAAAACGAGGGGAAAAGGGGTGTTCGGCTTGCTTGGGACAAATGGAGCTCGAGATTGGCTTTGGGGCTGCCCTTGGCCGAATTCAACAAAGAAGAAAAGAAGGTTTAAGGTGTGTTTATATAGGGGTGGGAATTAGGGTTACTTAGAAGAGTTGTAGTAGGACTAGGTTTCTTTTAAATCAAGATATAGATAAAATCGAAGAGGGATAGAGATAACTTTTAAAGATTCGAATGAGATGATAACCACACCACCTTGGTGTGGTTTGGACGAATTTATGGTGACCAAGAATGGGGGTTCGGCCACCAAGAGGTCCGGACAACATTTGATGTGTCGGTTTGGAATAAAATTCGTTACGAGTCACGTTTAATTAATTATTTTGATGTATTGATTATATATTACTTAAATACGATTATTAGAAATGTTTTGGAGTATAAATGTCACCACAAGTAATATAAGATGTTGTGTTGACTAAAATAATCAAACACTGATGTATGGTGAAAATGTTAAATGCTCGGTGAACTAGTCATGTGTTAGGATACAAAAAGTAGAAATGAAACGAAATGAGGAAAGTTTCTAAACATATAAACTTTCTAAATATAGAAGTGATATGAAATGAGGAAAGTTTCTAAAAATAGAAACTTTATATAATTAGAAATAATAGGAAACGAGGAAAGTTTCTAAAAATAGAAACTTTCTAAAATTAGAAATGTTACGAAATGAGAAAGTTTCTAAAAATAGAAACTTTCTAAATATAGAAAGTAAGAAATGAAAAATAGTAACTTACCCAAAATGTCGAGTTGTCACATTCTCCCCTGGTTGAAGAAATTTCGTCCCGAAATTTAAGACAAAGAACGAACAGGAGAGACAACGAGAAATAGATGTGGATGATAAGCAGTACTCATATTGAGGCGAGTACAGAGAGAGTTTTGCAACGATTGCCAAAAACAAGAAGTGAAACGAATGACGCGATTAGATATGACCGATATTGGCACTCCATGCCGAGATACGACTTCTTTTAAGTAGATGCTTATGAGTTTTCCCATTTGATCGGTTTCCTTGATTAAGATAATATGAGCTGATTTGGTTAAACGATCGACAATTACGCGAATTGTATCATGACCACTAGACGTTCGAGGTAACTTGGTTATGAAATGCATTGAGATTTGTTCCCATTTCCATTCAGGGATCTCTTTTTGTGGTAGTCAAACGAACAGTTTCTAATTCTCTACTTTCATTTTCGAACATGTTAAACATTTGCTGACGTACACTGCAATCTCTTTCTTCATATTAGACCACCAATAAAGTTCTTTGACGTCTTTGTACATCTTGTCAGCACCGAGAGGAATAGAATAGTTGGATTTGTGAGCTTTATTTAGGATGATATTGCGATCACTTCCATGATTATGGACCCCATATACGATCCATAAAGTATAGGGTTCCATCCACCTTTGCTTCTAGTTGCTTCTCCATAACACGTACGGCTTCCTTCTTCATGTTCTCTATCTCTAAGGCTTCAATTTGGAATTTATGAATTTGGGAGGATAGATTAGAAAGAATGGAAATTGGCAGGGCTCGAATACGACGAGGTTTGGGTTGCTCTTTCCGACTTAAGGCATCAGCTAAGACGTTAGCTTTACCAGAATGCTATTTGATCTCCCAGTCGTAATCATTCATCTACTCTACCCATCTGCGTTGTCTCATGTTGAGCTCTTTCTAATTGAATATGTGTTGCAGAGTCTTGTGGTCGGTGAATATCATGCACTTGATACCGTAGAAGTAATGTCTCCAAATCTTCAACGCGAACACAACGGCACCTAACTCGAGATCATGCGTTGTGTAGTTCTTCTTGTGAATCTTCAATTATCGAGAGGCGTAGGCGATGACCTTGGTGCGAAGCATCACAGAAAACTACGAAATTGTTGGTTCCTTCGGGAAGAGATAGAATTTGCGCGGAAAATATTGTGGAATTTTGGGTTTGGAAGGCCGATTCTTGTTTTTCGCCCCAGACAAATTTCTCATCTTTTTGCGTCAACGCCTCTAAATCTTTAGCTATCTTCGCGAAATTCTTGATGAATCTTCTATAATAGCCAGTAAGACCAAGAAATTGTCAAATTTTGTTGGGGTCTTTCGAGCTTCCCAATTTTTTTATAGCCTCGATCTTTGTAGGATCAACGTGGATTCCTTCCTCGTTGATGACATGCCCTTGAAATTGTACTTCACGCAACTAGAATTCACACTTGGAAAACTTGGGATACAGCTTCTCCTTCTCCAACAACTCAAGAAAAAAATATTCTTAAGTGCTTTTCATGCTCTGCTCTTGTTCACGAATAGATGAGAATATCATCTATGAAGACGATGATGAATTTGTTGAGATATTGCTTGCACACTCTATTCAAGAGATCCTTAAACACAGCAGGCGCATTGGTCAAACCACATAGCATAACTAAGAATTTGTAATGACCATAGCGAGTTCTGAATGTTGTCTTGGGTATATCTTCATCATGAACCTTCAATTAGTGATAGCTTGAACGGAGATCGATCTTGAAGTAGAAACTCGATCCTTGGAGTAGGTCGAATAGATCATCAATACGGGAAAAAGGATAACGATTTATAATGGTAGCTTGTTCAATTCACAATAGTCAATGCACATACTCATTGAGCCGTTTTTATTTTTAACGAAAAGGATCGGAGCTCCCAGGATGAGAAACTCGATCGAATGAAACTATTATCAAGAAGCTCTTGTAACAGAGAAGAAAGTTCTTGCATTTCAGACGGTGAAAGATGATAAGGAGAATGTTCGATAGGAGTGAATTTTTGGAATCGAAACGATATGAAATTCAACTTGTCTCTGAAGTGGTAGTCTAGGCAATTCGCCAGGAAAACAATAGGAAAAATCACGAACGATAGGAATGTCCTCAATCTTACGATCTTTGGACTGCTTGTCAACGACATGAGCAAGAAAGGCTTGGCATCCTTTACGAATATATTTTGTGCTTTCATAGCATTTATGATTTTGATATTTTTGTTTCTTTGTTTACCTTGAATTATATATGTTTATGTTTTTGTTAAAGGGATTCGAATTTGTTTGTTGTGGCATAATATATCAGTATGGTTTTTAGATAACCAATTAATCCCTATGACGATAACAAAACTACCTAGCTCTACAGTCACACGGTCAATCTCGAATATATGATTGTCTAGATTAAGCTTACAACTCTTAAGAAAATCTCACTAGACATAATAACTTGCCATCTGCTAATTCAATCTCATGACTGGCCACTATAGACGATGATTCGATATCTAAGAATCTTTTAAAGTCGGTCAATACAAAACTCAAATCGGCTCTCGAATCGAATAAAATAGAAGCAAAATAAATGTCGATAATAAACGTACTGGTAACAGTATTGGGATCTTCGCGAGCTTCTTGAGCACCGATGACGAATTCTCGACCACGAATATTCTGACGATCATCGTTGTTGTTGTTGTTGCTCTGAAGATTTGGAAAAATGGTTACGATAGTGTTTTGAGTCACCACACTCGTAACAGACGAGAATTTTGGGAGGAGTATTGGACGTACACTTTCTGAAATTGTGTCCCTAACGGTCACATCTATAACACTTCTTACACTGATCGTCATGATGTCAATTGCACTTGTTACACTTGGGATTGCTTCTAGCACACGATTTTTCATCAGGGGTTCGACTGATCGTTGTTCTTCTAGTTGGATGCAGCATAGCTCTGAATATTCTGATACATGTTCCCTTTGTAGTTTGCTGATGTTGTTGTAGTAACGCTTCCCATTGTCGTTGCTAGAGGGGTCAAACGATTCGCTAGACACAACTAATTTATCTTTAAATGACCCACTTCTAATTGCATCATATATCAGTCTTGTTGCTAGATTCACATCATCTTCAAAAGTCGTAGGCTGAGTGGCAGTAGCGTGAGTAGGAACGAGATCGTGTAGACTGTAGATATATCTCAACTCGATTGAACTCGGGGGAACCCATATGAAGAACAAGACGATAAAGAAAATTTTAAAGAAAGGAACTTTTATAGAGTAGACATAGTAGAAATATACGAAAAGAAATATGGGAAAATAGATACAGTAGTCGTAGTAGTAGTAGACGTAATAGTAGTAGATGCTAAATAAGGAAATTACTAATTATAGTATGAAATAAATTTTTAAATAATCAAAATAAGATGATCTTTTTAATTAATAAAATAAGACTTTCATTAAAAACGTTTCCTAATAGTTAAGTTTTGAAAAAGATGACACATCCAGCCAAACTAGGTAACACGAAAATAACTAAGTAAAACTGATTTTTAAAATAGTTAAGAACATAAAATATTTGTATAATGAAAAGTTGAATTAGACGCGCGGCGACGACTCGTCGTCTTCTTCTGGTTCATCTTCTACTTCAGAGTCTTCGTCAGGCTCTGACTCTTCTTCTGGTTTTGATTCTGATACTGGTTCTGAATCTGGTACTGGTTCTTGTCATCGAGAGGTTCTTGGAACTATATTACGACGCGGCTTCACATGCGTAGACACAAATAAAATAACGCCCTCAAACATACGAACCAAAATTTGACATCTTCTTGGTTGTTGATGACATAGAACAACTTGAGACGAAGGAATACTTTTAGGCGTAGCAGTACTCTGATCACTATCATATTCCGAGTCGGACGAAAATATAGATAACACTCGATAACGACATTCTGATATATAAGTCGCATTACAGATAGAACATAAGATTAGGCACTCAGACGATACGTTAAATATTACTCTAAGGCAATACTAACTAAGGCAATGTTCTAATCTAAGAACAATGAAACTTCGAGATATGAGACTCAGCGTGCCATGAACATTTGTTTTGTAAGAGTTTTGTTTTTCCCAAAAATCTTTTGTAGTTATAGACTAGGCTTGCTAATTCACTATAACTTAAGCTCTGATACCATTCTGTCACACCCCGCCAAAAATGAGTTTTACTTCATTTATAATGTTTTGCGGAAGAACGGAGGTGTAACGTTCATGATTACTTAGCAAAAATTAAGTAAACAAACAACCACGTAAATAACATAATGAAAGTGGTTTACCTTCTAAAAATGGAAAGTTTCCAAAAATAGTAGTTACTAAAGATAGTAACTTTTGAAAATGAAGTGGTTATTTGTAAACTTAAATGTTCATTCATGGCTCACAACAAATCCACTGCTCATATCCTCCAGTCTCACTGTGCACCTAATCACCAGGAAAAACATAAGTAAAAGGGGGTCAACAATAATGTTGAGTGAATCCACAGGGTTAATGTTGTATGAAAAGTAAAGTAAAGTCTTTTGCTACTCAAAATGTTTGTTATGAAAATGGTTTATGACTGAAAATGTATAAGGTTCTACACTCACATGATATGAGAAGTAAATATGAAAAGTGAAGTGTAATTGTAGAATATCTACAATTACTAGTTATGTTTATGAAAATGTGTTGAACAAATTGTTATGTTTGACATCGCATGAACTGTTATCCCCAACAGGTAGCTAGTCTATTGAGTTAATATACCAACCCCTAAGTCCACAATCAACACTTCAACTCCGGTATGTTGTCGTTCTTTTATGGATATACACTCCCGAAAGATGTCTTGGTTATACCAAGTAGTGATCAAATAATGTTGGGAGGATGAGTGTCAGCCAATAGTACTATCTGCATATCCATGGTCTAGATCCACTAATTAATGATTGCTGGCAACCTTAGTCCAGTATAATAATTGTTTGTCATGCCAATGCGATAATGAAAATGTATAGATGTTGTACAGTCATAGTAAAACAGTAGCAGTTGTGTTTATGTTTTCCACCCCAAAGTTTATAAAAACAGTAAAAGAGTAAAGGGGTCTGTGGACTCACCTGGGCAAAGCTTAGCGACAATATTAGGACAGAGGAATCCTTCAGAGACTCCTAGCTTCCTAAATGACATAACTTACTAATTAGACTAAGCTAATACAGGCGATTCTAGATACGATATAAGTTAAATGGTATGCGATTAATGTTATGTTTTATGTTTAGTGACATCGAATGAACTTGGATCATTGGGCACTAATGGGCCGAAATGAAATGAAATGAAATGGAATGAAATGGGCTTCGAAATGAAATGAAATGAAATGGGCTTGGGTTAGGCTTAATGAGCCTAGATTGGGCCTATTGGGCCTAATGGGCTTAATGGGCCACTAGGTCGGGCCACTTGGGCCTCCTATTGGGCTTGGGTCCGGTTAGGTTGGGCCATGGATTGGGCTTGGCCCAATTGGGTTTGGTTTGGGTAGGTAATGGGCCAAAGGTTTGGGCTTTGGTCCAAATGGGCTTGGATACTAATGGGCCGACTAAAGTTTGGGCCCGATAGACTAAGGTAGATCGATATGGGCCAAGTACGGGCCTTGGACCAATTAAGTATTCGGGTTTGGGTTGATCGGTTGGGTCAAGATCCGGCCTTGACCCGGTTTGACTTATTGGTCAACATTGGTCAAAATAGTCAACGAAAGTCAACACATAAGTTCTAGATTTCGGTTAGGGTTTAGTCTAAGATAATATTCGATAAACCAAGGTCAAACATAGCAAATCTAAGTCATCAAGGGTTCGGTTTGATGATGGTTCGGTTAGGGTTGGCCGGCTAGGCCGAGACCCTATGGGTTTGTGCTAGATCCGGTTCTAGATCGGGTATAGGTTTGAGACTAGGGACTAGATTAGTCTAGATCTAGAGTTAACGAGTCTAGGGTTCTAGATCTAGGGTTTAAATTCATCATCAAGCTAGGGTTTATAACAATAGATCAAACAAATAACGGAAACAATCAACGATTAAACAAACAAGGGACAAATCGTAGGCATGCATGCAAGCATGCACATCGAACACGAGTCTCGGATTGCCGAGACCATATGGCTTTTAGCCATGGTCTCTGTTTCAAAACAGTACCTAAACAAAGGAAAAACAAATAAAAGGATCGGTTTATACCTCTTGCTACGAACGGACGATCGAAGAAGAAAACGAGGGGAAAAGGGGTGTTCGGCTTGCTTGGGACAAATGGAGCTCGAGATTGGCTTTGGGGCTTCCCTTGGCCGAATTCAACAAAGAAGAAAAGAAGGTTTAAGGTGTGTTTATATAGGGGTAGGAATTAGGGTTACTTAGAAGAGTTGTAGTAGGACTAGGTTTCTTTTAAATCAAGATATAGATAAAATCGAAGAGGGATAGAGATAACTTTTAAAGATTCGAATGAGATGTTAACCACACCACCTTGGTGTGGTTTGGACGAATTTATGGTGACCAAGAATGGGGGTTCGGCCACGAAGAGGTCCGGACAACATTTGATGTGTCGGTTTGGAATAAAATTCGTTACGAGTCACGTTTAATTAATTATTTTGATGTATTGATTAAATATTACTTAAATACCATTATTAGAAATGTTTTGGAGTATAAATGTCACCACAAGTAATATAAGATGTTGTGTTGACTAAAATAATCAAACACTGATGTATGGTGAAAATGTTAAATGCTCGGTGAACTAGTCATGTGTTAGGATACCAAAAGTAGAAATGAAACGAAATGAGGAAAGTTTCTAAACATAGAAACTTTCTAAATATAGAAGTGATATGAAATGAGGAAAGTTTCTAAAAATAGAAACTTTATATAATTAGAAATAATAGGAAACGAGGAAAGTTTCTAAAAATAGAAACTTTCTAAAATTAGAAATGTTACGAAATGAGAAAGTTTCTAAAAATAGAAACTTTCTAAATATATAAAGTAAGAAATGAAAAATAGTAACTTACCCAAAATGTCGAGTTGTCACAGCTGCTACCCTCAAACAAAAAATCAAGAAAAGAAAAGGACCAGTGGTCCAGGATGAGGAAGACGCGAGGATGATAGCAAGAAGACTAGGTATGTCTGAAGAAAACTTCCAGAAAGCCAAGGAGGATGAAGAACGAGTCTTTGGGCTAGGCGGTTTGAAAAGTATGAGGGAATGAAGAAAGAAAGAAAGGGAGCACCGGTGGTATTTGTGTTGGTGTTTATGTTTCAAAAACAATTGTCTGTATCTTAAACTACTTTACTCTTATCGTTGCATGCTCTGAACAATTTACTTTTCATTATCTTTTGCTCTTAATGAATGAATTTTATCAGACAATGATAATATTTTGACATACTTGAGTTGATTGATTGCTATATCTTAAAAGAACTCAAAAAGAAAATATATGAGTCACTGAACTGAAGTATGATCTGATTCTATCAGATCATCATTTATTGTAATATTTTCTGAGTATGTTGAATACCCTCTGAATTGTGAAAATACTCAAGGTTAAATATAAAACCTTCACATATTCAGGGGGAGTTGCCTAACTATTTGTCTACATCAAATATAGGGAGATTGTTGGGTCGCTGAAAAGCATCCCCCACTAAATGAGATTTAATGAAGTCAAAAAGCCAAATAGTTAGAATACAATCTGAGGATCAGTTCCTCAGATTGTGGGTAACTAAATCTGATCAGTTCAGATTTCAGTTACCCAGCTACACTATCTGATCACCATCTGAAACAACGATCAGTTCCCCGTGCGGAATCTGATACTGATCAATAGATCAGATAGTTGTAGCCGGATCAGCGCACACTCGGCAATAAGGTTGAACCATATGAACAGATACCTCTCTAAGCAAAATTCTTAGTGAAGGTCATTGAAGCTGAATGCCATCTGAAGAAGCATGAGTATCCGAAGAATCATGGTGATCTGAAGCGTACAAAGGCCTGAAGTTTCAGTGTCACAGAAAGACACAAGTAAAGCACAAGTTTGTGTATTGGCGACAAAGGGAATCCTATGCAAATCTTCTAGAAGATATCGGCGATTACAAGACGACAGAAAGTACTGTCAGAATTCCGTTAGTAGTGCTCATCGAATGAAATATCCTCTGCACCAACGGAATTCTCACACGTGGATTCGATCGTTCATTTCTTTGGCACCACGTTTCCCAATACTATAAATTGAGGACTTAGCGATCGAATTCAGTGTGCATTCAACAAGTCTACACGCTGCTAAGTCTTCTCAGACATTATTCTTTGAGCAGAGTGTAAACAACCAGTAATACCTTAGTTACTTGATTTGAGAATTGAATCTCTGTAACGAAGGTATCTGGTCTTGTGCCTTATCAGTTGTTGATTAGAACTTGTCTTAGATAATATCTGTTATTGTCTGTCTCCTGCAAGTAGTTTAGTTAGGATTTGTTCTTAGCTATTCCGCAAACTACTTGTAGCTTTGTCATATCATTATTGATTAATAAAGAAAAGTTTAAAAAGTGTTGAGTGTTGCCTTAAATTTTATTTGGTCAGCGAAATCGTATAAAGTGTATTAATTCACTTATCACGGGACTAACAATATCTATTCAAGGTAAATAGTAAATAAGATTAGAATGATATATGCAAATCTTTAATATATATAATGTTTTGGGATCTTCTCAAGTTAAAAAGACTTTAATTAAGAAGACTTATTTTGGGATAGTTTTTTGTTTGTAAAAGTTATGTATCATTTGAGAATTGAACTTGCAATATCTGTTTTATTAACATAATGTCCTAATCAATTAAGTTAGTAGACCAAATGTTCAGTAAAAAGTTGACATTATTACCCTCACCATCACTATCAACACCACCACCCACCATATGTAACCACAAACAACCATCATTATCGCCAACTCCACCCACCAATTGGTCTCCCCAAAATATAATTGCGGGGTTACCCTCCTAATCTAAGACTCCTCCCAACGCAGGATTCAGTTTCTTCTCATCGGCATCACCGATGGAGTCTCCCCAATGGCATGGCTCATCGGTTTCTCCTCTTCGGTAGAGTTTTTCGGTTAGGCGAAGAGTTTTTCGGTGGGGCCCAATGTATTTTAATAGGGTATCTAATATTGTGTGTGTATGTATTTGTGATGGTGGGTCCCAAAAATCTGAAAAGAAACATGAGTATGTTAGTTGAATGTCGGTTGAAGTTTGAGCTAACGTGACACTGATTTGACAAAAACTAAAGTGTCGGTTGGTGTCACCATTGAGAGTGGACAAATTAAATACTACGACATCATAAAGGATTGACAAGCAAAAGTGTAGAAGAACATTAGAACACCAATATAATTGTTGAGACATCGCAGGTCACATTCTAGAGTATTGTAATAGTCTAGGGGTGTAATGTGACAGTTTATTGTAATCAATAGTCTAGGGTACTTTATGTAATTAGTCAATACTAGGCCTAGGTATAAATACCTAGTGGTAACCTAGTATTGACTTAATCTTGCCGCATATTGAAATTGACGTACGTTTTGTGCAAGCATTCTCTCCATATTGTTCTTCATCTCAATCTTACAATCCATCTTTATTGTTGCTTAATCTGTGTTCTAATCGAGACATAAGGATTCACAATGGGTATCAGAGCACAAATCATCTTTGATTCGATCCATTTCAGTGAAGATTAAGCAAGATCTTGAAGTTTTTGGTGAAGAACTCAAGAATCGAAATCGCAATTTGAGGTAATAAATCGTCCATATTCTTTGTTCATTACATTTATCTTGTAATTCTAAGCATATTAGAATCAAGTTTCGATTAAATCCATCAACAATTGATCCCAATTCGTTGATTTTAAAGAAAACCATTAAAACACATTTTTTCCTCTGTAAAATCGAAATTACCTTCCGCTTTGTTGTGTTTTGATCGAGTTTATTGACCCATTCTGTGCGAAAATCAATTTCGAGCACTTTGGGATTTGAATCGCTTGATTTGGTTAAGTTTTGAGCATTCTAGGATCGATTTAGTAGAAAATATTGCTGAGTTCGTTCGTAAGTCAAGAAAGTCTCGGCCCGAGAACAGTAACAAGTTCGGCCCGAACTTGTCAACAATCTTCGGCCCGAACTTGTCAACAATCTTCGGCCCGAACTTCACATCGAACTTTGGCCCGAACTACACAACGAACTTCGGACCGAACTTCACATCGAACTTCGGCCCGAACTACAGACTTCGTCCCGAACTTCAACCTTGGCCCGAACATCAACCTCGGCCCGAACATCTCAATCAACTTCGGCCGAACATCTCAATCAACTTCGGCCCGAACTTCTCAACTTCGGCTCGAACTTCTCAACTTTGGCTCGAACTTCTCAACTTCGGCCCGAATTATCGTGTGTCAAAAGGAGCTATACTAAAATGATCATAACTTTCAGCTCGGGTGTCCGTTTCCAGCCCACGAGTAACCAAATCGAAGCTAAAAACGAAGCCTACGACGTGATAAACGGCCATAGGCAGTTTACCCAACCTCCCGGCCCAAAAAGACCTGTTTCAATCACTTTATTTGCGTTTTTGTGATTTTTCGGTCAATTTGCAAACTTCGTTTAGCTCCAGTTTCTAACCCAATTGTCATTTTTGGAAAATTCGAAAATCGAGGACATATTTTAAAGTGTCTTTTATCTTCTGAGATCTTTTGAATTTTTTTTTTAAATTAAATTATTTTTTCTCGGTCGTAACCCATTCAAACGATGGCAAGAGATAATGCTGAGGTTTCTGACCGTTTCAATGAGGATGCCAACAAAGAAATCGAGGTAATTAGTTCTCTCTTATCTAATTCTGATCATTCCACTAATTCTGATACTTGTCTTGATAACAATCTGACGTCTAAAATTGATTCTTTAAAACAAACAATTTTACTTGAGAAAGAGATAAATACTCAACTTTTAGAACGTTTGAATGATTTAGAAAATGAATGTGAACAATTTGCTCATTTAGGTGAACAACTTGTTTATCGTATTACACAAAATCAAAATTTCGAAGCAGAAAATCTGGATTTACAAACACAAGTATCAAAATTAAAGGACCAATATGACTCTGAGATTCAAAATTTGTCTCAGACAATCTCAGAAAAAGATCTTGAAATCACCAATATTAGAAATTCTCAAAATACAATTTCAAACGATCGAAATAATAAATATTACAAACTGTATATTGCAACATTTCATGAATATCAGATAACAAAAAACTGGTTGGATCGTAAACAACAAGAATTTGGTGATAATGAAAAACAATTTAAATCTTTAAATTCCGAAATAAAAGAATTAAAAGAACAATTAACCGATCAAACTAATCAATCATCACAAGATAGAAATAGTCAACAGGTTATCATACATCGTCTCACCTACGACAAAGATCAGTTAGTATCTCACATTAAACACCTTGAAGAGTTAATCGCCAAACGAGGACATATTGATCAAACCATCCATTTGAACAAGCCTAAAGAGTTCAAATACTTCAACTCCAAACAAGGTCTAGGGGCAGACAATCCAGGATATCTGAGCAAGGCGTGCAGGGTTCTTCCAACACTATATGACTCTCGCTACATGCAAAGAGATATATGGCAGAGCTTCATTCGAATGACTGATGAGGAAGAAGAGATTGAGACATTCAACAGAGCAAAGAAGGAGAATGCACAAATTAGTTTCAACTATGCTGAATTAAATAAAACATATGAAACTAAAAAGGCAAAATTTGTAAATGATGAATATTTTCCAATCGTGACTCCAGAAGAATTTGAAATCAAAGGCAATGTTGTTATTCAACAAAAGGTTACACCAAAGATTTATGTTCCAAATCTAATTCTAGAAAAGAAAATTTGTCAATTGGAAAATGAACTCAATGAAACACAAAAGTCTTTTGACAAAGAAAAATCTGTTTTGCAAACCAAAATTTATGAATTAGAAACTAAAATTGATAAAACACATAAATCTTTTAATGAAGACAAATTAAAGTTGCAAACGACAATTAAAAATTTAGAATCTAAATCATCTCATCTTCAGAAGTTTAAGAAGCCTAGTGCATCTTTGAAATTAGATTCTCCTTTCACTGCAAAGAAAGAATGTAATAACAACAGAATGTTTTCTCCTGTCATGGCATATCGTGATTTATATACAATCAAGCAAACTGAGGTTTATAGAGGAAATACTAAACCTAAACCGAAATCACAAGTTAATTCCTCTACCAAACCTAAGCCTAGGAGATCCACGGTTCCACCAAACTCTGATAAGAATTTGAATGCTCTCAAACAAGTTGATAGAGGAAATTCCGCACCTAAAACTCCAAATAAATCAGGTTCCTCTTCTCGACTTCCGCATTCTCCAATGGTTCAAGCTAAACCATCAACCGTGTTGGAACATTCTACTCCGTCAAAGAATATCTTTTCCAAATCTATATCTTTAAAATACTCGCGAAAAGATTTACTTTCATTGGCACCAATAACAATTTTTAATCAAGTGCCAAAACCAACTCCTAAAACACCAACGATCTTAAACGCAAAATGGGTTCCTAAAACTCCAAAATCTCAAATAATTCCCCGGAAATTATTTGAAAGTGAAACTTCAAGTTTCAATTTTTCTTGGAATTCAAAATCTTTAAATCAAATCGATACAACTTATCGATGGTGTCATTCTAAACCTAATATCATCGGACCCAAACAAAAATGGGTACCAAAAGTTGTTTAATTTGTTTTTGCAGGAGAATGACTTATATACACATCAGTATATAACTCGAACTTTAAAGCACTGGCTTTCCAGTCCATCAGCTTGGAACCCGCTCTTAATCAGAAAACACAAAACTGTAAAAACTCTTCTCCACCCCCTGCTGCTGTTAAAAGGTGCATTTCTGATCTTCCAGAAAAAAATTTGTTAGTTTGTCGAGGGGGAGAAATATTAATTCTAGGGGGAGAATTAGTATTTCAAGGGGGAGAAAATTCAAAACATCACAAATGTTATGCCCCATTCAATAAAAAAAACAGATATATCTTTCAGAAGACAATACCTTCCCATGGTTTGCCAGAACCGGTCTTACCTTCCAAGGGAAACACTTTTTAACCACTCGGTAAATGTGAGGGTATACGTCTAAGGTATAGCAATAGGTGAGTGCAAGGTGATGTGAAAACATGATAACTTTAAGAAAACACACCTTTGAGTGCATCCAAACCATAACTAAACCGGGCAAACATACAACTAGGGTGGTCATTCATACGTTGAATGTTTCACCAGTCTTTACTAGCCCAGTAAAGCAATTGCACGCCACCACTACCCACTCAAATTCCTCTCAACAGGAATTTGTTTCAATTCATTAGGGGACGTAGCACAAAAGCTACTGACTACTCATTCGGAGTTTGTCGGTATTGAAACATAATAACCTCCTGCCCCGGGTTAAGTCTCTTTGTATGCACAGTGTGTCTAGTTCTCACATTCAAGAATCTTCCAATATAAGACACTTGCACTACACACAAAAATGGATCTCTGTGAATCCATTGGAACACTCGTAGTGACATCACAATCTGATGTTTCACGAGGATCGAGTGGAAATCCTACTAGACCAAAATCACGCCAACTCTAAACGCAGGTCACACATTTGAATCAACGGTTGTGCAAACGACTACCGATTCATACTGTGTGCTAACGGATACTCTAAGTGAGTCCGGTGTTACAAAAAAAAAAAAAAAAAAAAAAAAAAACAACAACAAATCCATGTGCAACTTCTCAAAATAAAACATCTTTAAAAAGCTGATTAAAATGCACAAGTGTGTAATAGACCACTCTCAAATTACTCCTATGATCTGCTAAATCCAGCATGATCTTCCCCGGAGCCACCAACAATATAGGAACTAAAATGTGAGGGTCCCTAGGTTTAGGTGAGCAGAATCAAGTATCTTGGGATCTTGATTGGGGTGTGCTGAGGTAAACACATTGAGAGGGGGCATGAAGTATGGGGTGCAAATTAGCTTATCACATGGAACAAACAAAAACGAGGGTGTGGTTGAAAAATGAAAAAGTGAGTTGAGTGAGGAGCGTGTGTGAAAGGGTTAAAGAAAATGAAAAAACCTCTTTAAACCGAACAAAATCCGGGTAACCACGTCTATATCAGAATGCATAACTTGCTTTCTGATTAAGTCATCATGGACCCAGTGATGCAATGCACAACCCCACTGACCACTCAAGTACAAAAAGTACTTGTTTCAAAATCACGGAGATTACCACATCTACTATCGACATCTCATTTGGAGATTGTTGATATTGAAAAAGAGGACCTACCTCCAGTACTTACCTTCGTTTGTCCACATATAGAGTCTAGAACCGAATTAAATTTCTCTAGGACACAGGCATTCCACCAAGCATATCCTAGTGATATTGCCGGAACATTCATAGTGATACCAAACTTATTGGTATTCCACGATGATTGAATGAAAATCCTACCAGTGCTAACATCAAAGCCAACACTGAACGTAGGTCACACAGTTTTTCAACTGTCGTGTTAACGGGCAATCTATGAGATCCCGGTTTACCCTGTTTAACTTTTCTGTACAATGTGTTATATATTGATTCATTCAAAAAATGAATGTATCATTATTCAACACATTTTCATCAACAAGCTTCGGTGATTCTTCCTGTTACATGATGCTTCAGACAAATCCTGCTCATCATGAGGGGGAGAATATACTAGCCTAACTTACTCCACATAAAAAGGACACATATGCACCAGTGAAGGGGGAGTAAACAAGGAACCGAAGACCCCACGAAGAAATAATTGTCTGTTTGAGGGGGAGCATAAACCTTATCAACAAATTTCCCGAACAACAATTATTAAAGATCATTGATCGACATAAAGCCACAAACTTCAAGAAAAGACTTCCGCTGTTAATCTCTCTATCATTATGGGTCTCAATTTTGGTCGATCAATATGTATCTTCAAAGTAAAGTCTTCAAAAATACTTTTTGTGGTTAAAAAGCTACAAGAAGTATTCGTTTTCACAGATTAACAAAGCTCAAGCCTGATCATGATTATCTCAAGCAACGAAATATCTACAAGACTAGGCTTGTGCTAAAGATGAAGACTTCGAAGACATGCTTCCAAGACTATTGTTACAAAGGAGGAGATTGTTATGTCACATTCTAGAGTATTGTAATAGTCTAGGGGTGTAATGTGACAGTTTATTGTAATCAATAGTCTATGGTACTTTATGTAATTAGTCAATAATAGGTCTAGGTATAAATACCTAGTGGTAACCTAGTATTGACTTAATCTTGCCGCATATTGAAATTGACGTACGTTTTGTGCAAGCATTCTCTCCATATTGTTCTTCATCTCAATCTTACAATCCATCTTTATTGTTGCTTAAACTGTGTTCTAATCGAGACATAAGGATTCACACAAAATATACAGACAATTGTACATTTACATCCTACAGCATATAGAACACTTGAAACTCATATAAAAGTATTTGTTGACACATTATTTATATTGTACGGAGTCCTTATATACAGTGTTTGTAAATTGTTATATTGTGTTGGTGGCTTGGTGCATGCGTTTCAAGCATTCGGTCATACTCATAATTAGAGGATTGCCAAACGTGAGTGTCAGTTGAAAACCGACGGGCTATGGTTACCGACCCCGTTGGCATGTTACGTTTAGTTGCATTCGTTGATGGTAAGCTTTGGTTTGGTGACCGATAGACTGACGGGGTTGGTGGAGTATTTGAATAAAACTTGATATTGTGTACGTGCATAGTTTTTTTTTTTTTTTTTTTTTTTGTGTTAGGTTCAAAAATATAAAGTGAAAATGTATTGTTGATATCATTGTGTGAATTTGAGTGACATCTAACATAACACTGATTTAGGAAAAATTAAAGTGTCATTATTTATTTATTTATTTACTTTTTGTACGGGATTCAATCTAATTTAATTTTGTGCACAACGGGATTTGAACTTATGACCGATAGGTTTTTTCGAACAGTAAGTTAGTTAGTTATTGGTTCGAGTTGGAAAGTGACATCAACATGGGGCAGTATACCCACTCTCAAACTCTCCACATATGGGGATAAACCCCATCATCTTATTCACTTGAGAAAAACTTTTAACAACACCCGAACCCTAGACATTGTGAAAGAAAACTCCCCAACGTTTCCATTAGTGACCAGTTGATCTACACCAACTGGAACTCATGACCAATAGGTAGGTTATAGGTAGGGGTGCCCATCGGGTTATCGGGTCGGGTCCGTCGGGTTTGAGGTTAAAAAAATATTAACCCGAAATCCGACCCGGTAAGGATTCAGGTTTGTCATGTTCGGGTTGGTCGGGTTTGTCGAGTTGATCCAATCGGGTTGGTCGGGTTACATTTGAGTTAGAAATTTTAGGTAAAATTTAAATAAATTATTTAATATATTGAATTTCATGAGTTCTTGTTTAACACTTGTAATTATTAAATGATTTTTATTGAATGATTTATCATCTAATTTGCTAATTCATTGATTTAAAAGTAAACATATCTTAATATTTTTAGTAAATAAAACAGTTAAACTTTAATCGGGTCTAATCGGGTCAACCTGAACCCGTCAAAGTAAGAAATTCTAACCCGAAACTCGACCTGATAACGAATCGAGTTGGTCGATTCGTTATTTATCATCTAATTTGCTAATTCATTGATTTAAAAGTAAACATATCTTAATATTTTTAGTAAACAAAACAGTTAAACTTTAATCGGGTCTAATCGGGTCAACCTGAACCCGACAAAGTAAGAAATTCTAACCCGAAACTCGACCTGATAATGAATCGAGTTGGTCGAGTCGGGTTTAAAAAACCCGATAATAACATGGAACCTAAATAGACCCGACCCAATTAGCATAATCAGGTTCAGATTTGAGACGGGTCGGGTCGATACTTTGAGCACCCCTAGTTATTCGCAATACCTTTTACATGCTTAGTTGTCATCTTAAAATGGTTGGTGAAAGGCGACATTGAAGGTCTCAAAACTTTAATGTCAATGGAATAAATTAATACAACTAACTCTGAAAGACGAAAAGTTATTATCCGATTAAATAAAATAATCATTACTTTGGCATCTAATTAATTAACTAATGATAGGCTGTTGTATGGGTTAATGGAGGTGTTAGCCATGTGATACCCACCTAAGCTTAACACCATCTACAAGAATCCACTCCACCCTTTCCGCTTAACCCTTCAATAAATAACTCAATTTTTCATATATATTTTGGTACACATACTTAGAATTCTACCTATTAATACAGTTGTGATACAAATTTACTCTTCACTTAGAGCTGATTAGTTGAGAGGTTGAAAGTTGAAAGCTGATTGGTTGAGAGCTAAAAACGTGTCTTTTTGCAAATTCTGTTTAATAATATATAAGAGAATAATGAGAGTAATGCATGAACGCTTGTCATGTACAATTGATAAGATACGTGATATTACTTGACATATTTCTAACACCTCCAGAGGCCCAATTCTGGTAGTTTTCCGGCACAAAGTATTTGGTGCATACATATGGGGATAGTGTAAAATTATATATAATGCTATATTTGTCAACATTATATTTGTTAACTTTTTAAACTTTAAAATTTTGAAATTACCACAACCACCAACACCACCACAACCATGATCCATCATAAATACCACTACCACGATTTACCATATGTGACCACCACCACTACAATCCACCACCAGCCACCATCACTACCGTCACTAACACCCATCAATTGGTCGTTGTAAACTATAATAATAAGGTAACACCGTATTACGCGGGTGCCCTAAATATATGTTAAGAACCAAATGATAATTCTTTTCTATTAAACAAAACAAATTAAACAGTAATATATAAACTGTTTATAAGAATAAAACAATTACTTTTGAGAATTAAAAAAAAAAAAAAAATTGTGTTTAATAAGTATAAAAAATTCAAAGGATAAAACTCTACCTATGGTCAATTAGCATTTGCATTTCACAATTTATCCATAGTTTATCAACCGTTAATATTAAACTAACTAGGTTATAACCCTTGAAAAATCACGGATTGTCGTAATTTTTCTAAACGTAACTTATATAGAAAAATAAAATCAGTTGTTAATTGTATGATGTGGAAATTGCAGATAAGTATTGTTAGTCCCAAGACTAAGTAAATAAGATTTGATGCTCGATAGCCAAGAAGAATAAATAACAGCTGAAGTATGTATCTCAGCTGAAGCAAGTATATACAATAAACCTTCAGCTGAGTACGTACTTAGCTTTAGGATACAAGTCAAATCAACGGCTATTAACGAGAGTTCATTCGAAGTCTATGACCAAAGGACAAAGACAAGAAGAAGACTATTCAGCTGATTGTGGAATCAGCTGATAGTACCTGCTGCAGATGAAGACTTAAAGGAAATGTTCATTGACACCTTGAACATTCCCCGTTCCCGCTCAAAGAAGAAGAAAACGATGAAGATCTTCTATTTTGGAATAGAAGATAATGTCAGTACAACTTCATCGTTTGTCCCTCAAGCATGTAAAGAGAAAGTCAACAACTTCTGTACTTATGTAGTACACCTTTCACTGTGCGTCAGAAAAGGTACCGGAAGAAGTGGACACAAAGTACACTCGCGACAATAACTTGTGCAATAGCATTTAATGATCCATGGAAAGTCTACATCGACGAATAATATGTTTACACGTCGTCAAACTTGTGGACTAAGGAACATGGATCTTGGGCTATAAATACAGACGTAAATGCTTGCATTTACAACACCTTTAGAACACCCTTAGAAATCATAAGCACAAGAACATTCTCTGAGAGTTAGTTATTGTCTAAGTATTAACTCCTCCATAGTTATTACTAAGGCATTAATATCAGCTGTTAGTATCAGCTGATATAACTCTCAGTGTACTATCTATTTCCGCAAACTCTGTATTGTATTAAGCTGTTGTTAATAAAACTCTTAATCATTGAAATCTTGTTGTTATTTACTTATCGTATCTTCGTTACTCAGTCATAACGCAACACGGTTGTGTTGTTGGGATCCAACAACTCGTATCAGAGCGGGTGTCAAAATTGTTTTTCCATCAATTTTGAGCATCTGTTATGGCTGAACCTACATCATCAGATCTTCCATCATCTGGAAAACCTCCCAAACTAACTCAAACCAACTATCCCATGTGGAAAACGCGTATGTTGTCCCACATGGTTACCTATCACCGAAAACTTCAAGATAACATAATGATAGGAAAATGCGTTCCCAAAACCCTTATTCCTAGAACTCCTGAAGTCCCAGAACACTATGTTGTGAAATCTGAGGCTCAATGGACAGACGCTGAAAAACGTCTTGTTCATCTTGAGATTAAAGGAAGGGATGTGATTTTTCAAGCAGTTGGTGATGAACTGTATCACAATATACAATTTTGTGATTCAGTTAAAGAGATGTGGGAGAGGCTGGCTGAAGTTTATGAAGGCACATCTGTTGTGCGTGAACATAACAAAAACATGCTCATACATGATTATGAACTGTTTAAAGCCAAGCCTAGTGAGACTATTGCTCAAACATTCAATCGTTATAACATTCTGTTAAACGAGCTGAAGTCTCATGGGGTTGATAAGGACGATATGTCCAAAATGTGTAAGTTTATGGCTGCCTTACCTTCTAAATGGGCTACCATCATAACTTTCATGAGTACGTCTCCTACTTTGAAAGATTATACTATTTCCTCTCTCTATGGTATGTTTCTAAGCCATGAGAGAACTGTACTCAACAAATTTCAACCTTCAAAGGACTCTAAGGTGAGTCCCTCTGGATCTTCGACTGCTCTTGTTTCTCTAAACAAGCCCAGCAGAATCGAATATCCTCCATCAGATGATGAAGCTGACAATGCTTCAGCTGCTGGTTTATTCAGCATGCCTGAAGTCAGCATTGAAGAAGTTGATGAAGACGAAGACAACGAAGCCCTTATAACTGAGCTAGCCTTACTTGTTAAAAATAGAAAATTCTTCAAAAACAAGTCTGGCTCCTCAGCTAGAGGCTCGAGTATCAGATCTATCTCATCAGCTGTGTCTTCCAGACCCTCTGGAAGTACACCTGACATCTCTGAGATAACTTGCTACAACTGCAACAAGAAGGGACACTATGCTAACGACTGCAAGCAGAAGAAAGCTAGTTCATCATCTTCAACTGGTGAGTCCATTGAAGAAAAATACAAAAAGCTACAAGCCTTCACCAAAAAGATTCTAGAAGAAAAGAAGGCACTTGAAGGCAAAGCTGCTGACAAGGGTCTTGTAGATGAAACTCATGATTAGGCTGACTCTGGTGACAGCTCATCTGATGACGATGAACAAATGGCCACAATGTGTTTGATGGCTCGTGCTGATGATGATGAAAGTATTACAGCTGATGATGCTAGTTCCTATAAATGGGTCAACATTGTTCACAAAAAGGTAACCTCTCTAATCTTCGCTGAGGCTACTAAAGCTAAAGAAATTGTTGATTCTATTATTTGTGACTTGCACTTCATTGATCAGCTGAAAGGTGAATGTTTGGATAAACATAATGCTATTCTACGTGAAAATGCATTTTTAAAAGAACGTTTAATTGACCATAAAACTTTAAAAGAAGAACTTTCTGAAACGAAATTTATTAACTCAGTTCTTCAACATGATCTAAGTGAAAAAGTTAAAGAACTTGAAGCAATTAAAAAGATTTGTGAATCATGGTCTCGTTCATCCAAACGTGTGAGTGAATGTGTTAACTCACAAATCCCCAGTCAAGTACAAGCTGTACTACGAGGAGATTTCCTAGCTGCAGCCGCTGTACCTGACAGAAGTACAGATGATCTGTACTACTCGTCAGCTGATGCTTCTGTGCCAGCTGAAGAATTGGTTTTTGGTTCCTTTGTTAGGTCTACCAAAACCTAAGCTACTGAGATGTCCTCAGAAGATCCTTCTGTGGCTACTGGTGAAGAGTCATCAACTGATTCCTCTGCCATGGTAGTTAGGACACCCACTGTAGTCATTGTTGAACCTAGAAAATCTGTCTCGGGTTCAGCACCTGCTGCATCTTCTGCTAGATCTCAGCAGAAGACTAGAAGAACAGCAGGAAATAAAACTGTTCTTACACCCTCCAAGGGTGAGCCAGTTGGAGTTCGTACTCGAGCTGCAAAGAACAAAGGTAAGAGTGTTTCTAAGGACACTCCAAGTCCTTCTTCAGCTGTGTCTGTCAGACGGCTGAAAGGAAAGGTCAGCAAGCTGAACATCACTCGTTCAAACTCTGACTATCTCTGATAATCAGAAAATGAAGGGTATTTTGGGTCCAGTTCCCAATCCTACTGCCTCGCCCTCTACTCCACTGCAAAGAAGCAGAAAATGCTATAAGTGTGGAGATCGTGGGCACATGGCAAGTGAGTGTGACAGCAGATGCTTGAGACCTTCCCCAACTTCAGTATGTGAGCCTACTGAAAAGCCAACTTCTGTGAGTCCCAGCGGGAAGTCACAAGGACCCACTGAAGTGTGGGTTCCCAAAAAGAACTAACTCTTTTATCTTATGTGCAGGGTGATGAAAGCAAACATGTATGGTACCTAGACAGTGGTTGCTCAAGACACATGACTGGTTACAAATCCCTGCTGGAAGAGTTTGAAGTTTGTGATGGCCCCTGAGTAGTTTTTGGTGATAATGGTAGAGGCTCAATTGAAGGTTATGGAACCATCTCTAATGGATCCATAAAAATCACAAGAGTTGGTTATGTAAATGAGCTGAAACATAATCTTATCAGCATTAGCCAACTTTGTGATGCAAAGTTCTCAGTGAACTTTAACGAATACAGAGGAACGGTGACAGATAAGAATGGAAAGGTAGTATTAGTTGCTCCCAGAACCAAGAATTTCTATACACTTGACATGAATCCTCAAAGTCAAGAAGTCTGTCTATTCTCTCACTCTACTGAAGAGCTGAATTGGCTGTGGCACAAAAGACTATCTCACCTGAACTTCAAAAATATATCGAAGCTGGCGCGAGGTCAGCTGTGAACGGTCTACCACAAATCAAATATGAAAAGGATAAGCTTTGTTCAGCATGTGAACAAGGTAAACAACATAAAAGCTCCTTCAAATCAAAGCAATGTTTTTCATCAACAGATGCCTTCACATGCTCCATATGGATCTTTTTGGTCCCATGAGCACTGAAAGTCTATGTGGAAAGAAGTATACACTTGTTATCGTTGATGAATACTCACGATATACTTGGGTTATATTTTTACGCCACAAGAGTGATGCAGCTGATGAAATTATCAAGTTCATCAAAAGGATGGAACTTCTAAACGGGTCTAGAGTCAAGATGCTGAGATCAGACAACGGTACTGAATTCAGAAACAAGACTTTGGAAGATTTCTGTTCAGATGTTGGGATCTCCCAAAACTTTTCAGTTCCAAGAACACCTCAACAGAATGGTGTTGCTGAAAGAATGAACAGAACCCTTATAGAAGCTGCAAGAACAATGCTTGCTGAGTCAAACATGCCTAAGCAATTTTGGGCAGAGGCTGTTAACACAGCTTGTTTTACTCAGAATAGGTCTCTCTATGTGAAGAGACACAAAAAGACTTCTTATGAGATTTTTCGTCAGAGGAAACCTTTCATCGGTTTCTTTCACGTGTTTGGCTGTGTGTGTTTTGTGTTAAACACAAGAGATCAGCTGAGTAAATTTGACTCTAAAGCTGATGAAGCGATTTTCTTGGGATACTCCACTCTATCCAAAGCATATAGAGTTTTCAACAAAAGAAGACAAACATTGGAAGAGTCCATAAATGTTACTTTTGAAGAACACTCCAAAGCTTTGAACCCCTCCTCTGCTGACTCGTCTGATGCATTTCAGAGATCAGCTGAATCATCCCCTAATGATACAACTGAAGCATTCTCCGATGCTTTAAATCTCTTTTATGTTCCCGTAAATGAATCAGATGAGACATTCCATGATGCTCCTACATATCTTGTGGACATTGCAGCTGTTCGACAAGAGATTCCAACAGTTAGAGCGTCATACAGGCTACTTCTAAGCCACCTCTTCATACTTCAAGAAGATCAGTTCAAAATAAAGTAATTCATCCTGCTGAGTAATCAGCCGCTCAACAAGGATCTAATTCTGCTGAATCTTCCTCTTCTACTGCTGCTTCTCAATCTAAGTGGACCTCAGAACATCCAATTGAGTTAATCATTGGAGATCCACAGCAGGGAGTAGTCACTAGAAGTAAAGCATCATGCAATCTTTGCTTATGGTCTTGTTTTCTAGCAACTGAAGAACCGAAAAATATTAAAGCTGCTTTAGAAGACTCAAGCTGGATTCAGGCGATGCAGGAAGAACTTAACCAATTCGAGGTCAACAAAGTATGGCAGCTGGTGCCTCCACCAGCTGGAAAGACAATAATTGGTACTAAATGGGTATTTAGGAATAAAATGGATGAAGAAGGTGTAGTTATTCGCAACAAAGCTAGACTTGTTGCACAAGGATACAGACAAGAGGAAGGAATCGATTTCGATGAAACATTTGCTCCAGTGGCTAGGCTGGAGGCTATTAGAATATTTCTAGCCTACGCTACTTACAAAGACTTCACAGTTTTTCAGATGGACGTGAAGAGTGCTTTCTTAAACGGGAAACTGCAAGAGGAAGTGTATGTTAAACAACCACCAGGGTTTGAAAATCCTAAGTATTTAGACTATGTGTTTAAACTGGATAAAGCGTTGTATGGGTTGAAACAAGCTCCATGTGCATGGTATGATACACTCTCCACGTTCCTCATAGCAAATGATTTCACCAGGGGAAAGATTGATAAAACCTTATTCATTCGCAAAATCAAAGGTGATATCATTCTTGTTCAAATTTATGTGGATGACATAATTTTTGGTGCTACTGATGAAAAACTTTGTAGACGTTTTTCAAAACTTATGTCTACAAAGTATGAGATGAGCATGATGGGTGAATTGACAGGCTTACAAGTTAAGCAATCTAAAAATGGAATTTTTATAAATCAAGAAAAATATATCAAAGATCTGTTAACAAAATTCGATATGAATTCATCATCATCCATGAAAACACCAATGGCTCCTCCAAATAATTTAGATGATGACATCACTGGTAAGTCAGTTGATGTCACATTCTATAGAGGAATCATTGGATCATTACTCTATCTCGCCGCAAGCAGACCAGATATTATGTTTTCTACTTGCATGTGTGCTAGGTATCAAGCTGATCCTAGAGAATCTCACTTAATAGCTGCAAAAAGAATTTTGAGGTACCTTAAGGGTACTCCAAGCCTAGGTCTTTGGTATGCCAAAGACTCCGGGCTTGATCTAATTGGCTATTCAGATTCAGACTTTGCAGGTTGCAAAATGGATAGAAAGAGCACCACTGGAGGATGTCAGCTGCTTGGTGGATAGCTAGTCAGCTGGACAAGCAAGAAACAAAGCACTGTTTCTACCTCCACAACTGAAGCAGAATATGTTGCTGCTGGAAGCTGTTGTGCTCAAGTCCTTTGGATGAAGAATCAGCTTGTTGATTTCGACATGAACTTCTGCAAACTTCCTATCTATTGCGATAACACGAGTGCTATTGCAATCAGCAACAATCCAGTTCTTCATTCTAGAACCAAACATATCGACATAAGGTATCATTTTATTAGAGATCACATTGAACAAGGTGACGTGGAACTCCACTTCATTTCAACTGACCTTCAGCTGGCTGATCTATTCACTAAGCCTTTAGATGAAAAACGATTCAACTTTTTGATCAGCGAGTTAGGTATGTTGAATGATTGAATCAACTGCTGAAGTACTATCAGCAGCTGATAAGATTCACCTTGTTACTTAGTACATTCAGCTGACTAAAACCTTTTGAATTTATCAGTCAGCCGAATAAAATCTCTTAAATGATAACTTATCATGTTTTATAAGTTAAAACGTTTGGTTCTCCTATAAAAAGGCATCTTTGAACCCTATCCACACGTTCTCTGTGGCAAATATTTCCACTCAAGTGAAAATATTTGGCATTTATGAGGGACAAGACACCCTGACACAGAAACGACTCCACTACCCTGACACAGAAACGGCTCCACTACCTCACAATGTCACATCCAACCTCCTTTGCACGTTAACCAACGTGTCTATAGTTGGTTTATAACTATCCATTTATGACCCGGTTCAAATTTAAATCTTTACCCAAACCGTCCCATAAATCCCTATAAATACCCATCCATTCTCCACTCCTCATCATATCTCCCACAATTCTTTCTCCAAAAACCCTCTATTTCTAAACCTTTATCTTTCTTCCCTCTCTCCTCAAAATGTCGAAGAAAGCCCCAAAGGTTTCTCTTACTAGGGCTGCTATTGAGTTCTCTCAGAACTCAAACCTAGTAGGCAACTTTTCCCCACCGGATGATCTTGTCGATATTTATCGACCAGTTGTAACGTTTGTGCGTCACTTCCCCATCCGTGGTGCCTTTACCAGAGTCACCAAGAGTATCATTGAACTCTTGCGTGATTTCTGGATGTCCGCCTCCGCCCCTGGAGACGACATCACTGCGTAGGTTGGAGATCATCAAATCACCATTTCTCTTGATGATTTCCAAGTTGCCTGCGGATTCGATTATCAGCAACCTGGTGAAGAATATCAGCAGACTAAATCTGCTGATGAAGCTAAAACGAGTCTAATCCGTATCACTGGATACAAATTAGAAAACGAAGAAGACAGGGTGCCGATCTTCAAGAAGTCTCAGCTGACGAGACCCTGGGCCTATTTCTTTACCCACATCATTCAGGGTATCGGAGGCAATTCCGGGTCTCTCAACCAGTGCAACTCAAGCATGCAAGTCTTTGCTGAAGCCCTAGTCACTGGTCAGCGGATCGACTACGGGAAACTGGTGTACGAGGAGGTCAAGACGAAGCTGAAAAGCAAGGGAAATCATATTTCCTATCTTCGCTTTTTCACATTGCGCATCGCACATGTGATGGTTGAAAAGCTGGAGATTAATTATAAAGACCTTCCAGGGGATTCTGTGATGGTTCGTTCCATCGCTAACATCATCTTCCAAAGAAAGGAAGATGAAAAAGAATTTCCTCTCACCTCGTACATGCTGAAGATCATAGATGATCGAGTCAGATCCAAAAGGGATCGAAAGAAGGGCGCAACATCGAAGAAATCTGCCCTCCAAGAAGGTAAGTCCTTTTCTCATCTGAAGCGTTTTCCCTCAACTGGGCGACCATCCCCAGCTGCTGATGGGAAAACCACCACCTCAACAGGGATCTCAATCCTTGAGAATGAGGATTCTGCTGATGCAGATGACTCTCCTCTGGTGGTGAAGAAGCGAGTTAAGCGACCCTCTAATCGCCCTCCTTCTTCTTCATTCTTTTAATCATCTTCTTCTGCCACCAGTACTTCTGTCTCCCCTCTACTGGAGGTAAGAAGGACTGCTACTAATTGGTGTAGAAAAGATGATTGCAGATGCTGAACTTGAAAAAGATTCAGCATCTGGACTCAGCCGGGGTCCTAGAGAAGATCACCTACGATCAGAGGTTTCATCAGCTTCTGATCTTTGTTCTTCTCATTTTCAGATTGGCGGTGTTTATCAAGGAACTCCACCAATATTCGGAGTTCCTAATCGAACACTCTCGGCTGTTTCATCTTCCTTCCCTTTCATCCACTCTCTCTCTGCTGATTTCTCAACAAGTCAGCAGACTTCAAAACGGCAATCTCGTTCTTTAGGAGTTAATGCCGGCTCCACACCTCTGCGTAGCTCCTCGACCGATTCATTATCTGTCGTTGTAACAAGGGAACAAACTCCACAAGCAACCTCAGTCTCTCAACAGACTGCTGGTGAAGTTTTTGGCTCATCCCAAGCCACCCGAGTGTCAGCTGCACACACATCACCCCCAACTTCTTCATCACTTTCTGAGTCATCAACTGATGATAGATTGACTAGAAACTAAGTCAATCTTGAAGCTGTTCTTTCTGTTTCTCACAACGTTACCAGCTCAAACCAGCTGGTGATCGAGGAAACCACCACCGCCAATGAAGAGACAACTTTAGACCAAGTTGTTATTGAGGAACTACCCAAGCTGCCAGTGATCGCGAACGTATTCGCCAACTGAGCTGTGAGGCAGCTGACCCACCACCCAGAGGAATTCTTCCTCCAGTCTCCATAACAGTTTCGCCGACTGTTGAGACCGAAGCACCAGATTCTCAAACTGCATTTCATATGATGTTTGATTCTGCTGATATCCCCATTCAGCAGTACACCTTTTCAGATGATGAAGAGATGCATGAATCTGGGCTTCAAACTGTTTTGACAACTGAAGTAGGCACTTCTGTTTTAACCCCAGAAGTTTCAGTTTGACCCAACTCACCCCCCATAGTTTCTGAGGAACCCATAGGAACTCTTCTTCCTACCTCGGGAACACCTTCTTCCACAGCTGAGGTTACCCCTCAAGCTAGAGACATGCCGGACCCCTTCCCCAAAAGCGTCCAAGTGTCCCATGCTGAATCCAGCAAAGCTGGAGGAAGCATTCCCATCAGAGCCGCTGCTGCTCTAATGTCTAGTGTTGTTACATCCCAGATTCGACCTGGGATGGCCACGCTGAGGAAGCAGATGGACTCCCTTCGCAGGGATGTTCCAAAGAAGTTTTCCAAAACTGCTAAGAACCTCTCTTCCAGCATAACTTCTCTGCACGCTGAGGTCCACACTCAGACTCCTCGGCTGGCTCTTCTTTCTGATCAGATTCGCCTCAACACCAGCGGGTTCATCTCTCTCAACGACTACGTGCGTCAAGAGTTGAACTCCCTTCGCGATTCTGACAGAATCGAAAGCGACAAACTTCTCTCCGAAGTTCGGGACAGCCTGGCTCTTGCCCAATCAAAGCAAGAGTCTCTGCTGACAATCACTCATAGCCACCTTTCTAAGGCTACTGAGGAGTCAGCTTCTGCTGTGCCCACCAGGTTGGACAAAATGGAGACTGAAGTCAGCTCACTGACTTCTCAAGTCGCTGGTCTCCAAGGCACCCTCGACCTCATTCTTGCCAAGCTTAATGAGGGTGCTGCTGATGTCCGTCCTACTTCAGCACCAGAGAGTACCCCTCTTCTTCGGGCACTCTCTGAGGGGGAGTAAGAGGCCACTTCAGCAGGTGAACAACATGGTGAACAAGAAAGTTCACAACTCATAATCACCTCTGCTGTTGGAGCCAATACTGAAGACGTTCCAGCAGGTGACAACTCAAGAAATCCACCTATCACCTCTGCTGGAACATCAGAAGAAGAAGCTGAAACTTCAACTGGTTTTACTAAAATCGTTGATTCTTCTGAATCAGTTGAGGTCCCAAAAGTCCAAGCCCCGCAAATCCAAAACCCTCAGCCTATTTCACAGGAGATTCCTCATCCTGCTGAGGGGAGCCTACATCTGCTGTGGTTGAAAACCTCATTTTAAATGAAGTTGGAACCGCTGCTGATCTTGATACAGCCTTAGCCCTTCAAAGAAAAACTCATGAAGAGCTGCATCGAAGAGCTGAAACACAAAGAGCTGAGATCATTAGGTTGTTCAACAAAGTTCTTGATCAGCGTAGGCAGGAAGCAAAGATCACCAGCGTAAGGGCCCCAAAATTCGATCCCAGCTGCCCTGATGAAATTGTAATAACAAGGGCTGGGAGTGAGATGCTCCATGAAAAGTTCTCTCTGAACAAGATCAGCCTCATTCTCAACTACGATGAATGGAAAGAGGCTGAAGCAGCTTCCAGAACTGCGAAACCATCGCGGATTATAACAGAACTGGTAAATGAGATTCAATTCGCAATCTACTCCTTCAAGACTCTATGCGATGAAATCAGGAAACATGCTCCTGAGTTGGTATATCGCATACCTCCTGAATTGTGTGAATCTCAAGCTGCTGTTGTCAGAAACACTGCTGGTGAAAGCTCCTCAGCGAGAGGGGAGAAACGTAAGTCCGTTCTCCTTGAGCCTCTTGCTGACTCCAGACCACTGGATATTGGGTCGTCAATCATATTTGCTAAACGACCAAAACCCAATATCACAAAAGCCGTTCCCACGGGAGTTAACTTTGTCCCTGGGCTGATCGTGAAAGAACCAATTCACGGCTTTTGCTATCTGGAGAAGAAGGTGCAATGCTTCCAGCGGGCAGATGAGTTGGAAATGTGTGATGTGGATCAACTCATGACCTATCACAAGCTGCTGAGTTCATCTACTGAAGAGGGAAGAGAAATGAAAACCCTAATAGACTCAGCCTTTCGCTCACTGTATCGCAATGTCGTTGGATAAGCTATATCCAAGGCATTATATTTTTTGATTTTCCTTGTAGTTCAATTTCCTTATCAATAGAAAATCAAAACTTTGTAATATACTTGTAAAAATTGTAAAAAGATAAACATATACAAAAGAACCCTAAGGGTCAAAGTACATAATTATTCAGCTGACTTCTTTCAGCTGAATCATTACAGGGTTACACTTATACGGCTATTCGACTGCATCAAATAGGGGGAGATTGTTAGTCCCAAGACTAAGTAAATAAGATTTGATGCTCGATAAGAAAGAAGAATAAATAACAGCTGAAGTATGTATCTCAGCTGAAGCAAGTATATACAATAAACCTTCAGCTGAGTACGTACTTAGTTTAGGATACAAGTCAAATCAGCGGCTATTAACGAGAGTTCATTCGAAGTCTATGACCAAAGGACAAAGACAAGAAGAAGACTATTCAGCTGATTGTGGAATCAGCTGATAGTACCTGCTGCAGATGAAGACTTAAAGGAAATGTTCATTGACACCTTGAACATTTCCCGTTCCCGCTCAAAGAAGAAGAAAACGATGAAGATCTTCTATTTTGGAATAGAAGATAATGTCAGTACGACTTCATCGTTTGTCCCTCAAGCATGTAAAGAGAAAGTCAGCAACTTCTGTACTAAGGTAGTACACCTTTAACTGTGCATCAGAAAAGGTACCGGAAGAAGTGGACACAAAGTACACTCGGGACAATAACTTGTGCAATAGCATTTAATGATCCATGGCAAGTCTACATCGACGAATAATATGTTTACACGTCGTCAAACTTGTGGACTAAGGAACATGGATCTTGGGCTATAAATACAGACGTAAATGCTTGCATTTACAACACCTTTATAACACCCTTAGAAATCATAAGCACAAGAACATTCTCTGAGAGTTAGTTATTGTCTAAGTATTAACTCCTCCATAGTTATTACTAAGGCATTAATATCAGCTGTTAGTATCAGCTGATATAACTCTCAGTGTATGCCCTTCTAGTTTGAGCGGTCTAAAGTGTCAACTCAAGTATAGAGTTTTAGGTAGTGTGTACTATCTATTTCTGCAAACTCTGTATTGTATTAAGCTGTTTTTAATAAAACTCTTAATCATTGAAATCTTGTTGTTATTTACTTATCGTATCTTCGTTACTCGATAATAACGCAACACGGTTGTGTTGTTGGGATCCGACAAGCATATTATTATAAAAAATATTTTAAAATTAAATATCGAATTGAGAAGAAATTGATGTTAACCCTAATAAACAAAAATCATAAATTTTTGACCATTATGCAAATTGCAAAATATCTTAATTTATAGTAAAAACGCAAAATTCCAACTAACCCTAATAGATACTTTTGACCATTATGCAACATGTTATTTACAATCCTTCAGTGGTATTTTTAACTTTTTATAATTAATCATGTTAAAGTAATTTTAAATATAAAACATCTTAGTTTGACTTATTAAGTCAATAATAATTTTGTTTTTTACCATTACAATTTTAGTCAAATTGCACAACCATTAAAATTTGAGTACTTAAGAAAAGACAACTTGCATCATTACAATTAAAGCTTAGGGACGATGAAAATTAACCTATAATTTTAAATTTAAATCATACCTATAATCTGTAACCCTAACCCTCAAACACAACCTTATTTACTTTATTTATGAATCTTATTTTTTAAAAGACAAAAATCTGACAAAGTGTATAACCTCATTGCATCATAACAATATAAGTCAAATTGCATAATTCACAGTCAAATTTATAACCATTACAGTTTGACTAAATCAAAAGTTTAGGATAAGGTCGTCAAATTTTATAAGCATTTTCCTAAAATCGAAAAGAGACTTAAATATTATAATACTCCCTCCGTCCCTAAATAAAGTTCTCATTTTACCTTCAAATTTTGTCCCTAAATAAAGTTCTCATTTCTCAAACATAAGGGGTCCACTTAATATAATAATATTATTACCAATACTTTCACCACTAACTATCTCTTAAAACACTTTCTCTCTCCAATCAAACCTTATATTTTAATCAAAAGTAATACCAAATACCCCACCACTAACTATCTCCTAAAATGTTGTGCCCAACATAAATGGGAACTTTATTAAGGGACGGAGGGAGTAATTTAGTAATAACATTGTTTATATTATAACTTCAAAAATAGTACTTAAATATAACTTAAATATCAAAATCGATATTAATAAATCATTTAATTTGAACTATAGGAATGGTTGTAAAATGTTAAAGGAAGAAAAGGTCATCAAAATAGTAAAGGTCTAAATAACTCATCCAACCCCACAATGCAAACATGATTTTGCAACATCATAACTGGGAAAAACCAGTTGTAAGCAAAGCACAACAATATAACTGTCACACCCCGCCAAAAATGATTTTATAGTATTAAATGATTTGCGGAAGAACGGGATGTAACATTAATGAGTAACACAACTATGATTATCGTAAACAATAAATGTTTAAAAACTTCAATTAATATTTCAATTAAAGTACATCTCAAAATTTAATGTAATTGAAAACGGTTAAAAGTAAGTTAATGTTTGGAAATGAAAAGACGTTCGTGGCATCTTGACAATATGCATGCTCATGATCCAATGCTACTAAGACTCATGCTTCAATGAATTACCTGAAAAACATAAGTAAAATGATCAACAAAAATTGTTGAGTGAATCCACAGGTTTAAATAATGTTTCTGAATTACCCAAAATGTTTATGAGCCATCATGACTAAAAATATTGTGGTGATATGATGTTTGAAAATGATTTGCCTCAAAGGTAATGTTAAAGTAATGTTTGACATGTAGAGACATGTAAAATAATATGATTTTCAAAAGAGTAAATGAATATTGAGATTTTGTATGACTTCAAAAGAAGTACATAATAAAAATTGTATAAAATGATATCCTCAAAAGGATATTAAAAATGTAGTGAACTGATATCCTAAAAAGGATATTAAAAATTAACATGAACTGATATCCCCCAAAGGTTTGCAATGCCCTTGAGTTAAAATGCCGACCCTAAGCCCATAACCAAACTACAACTCCAAAATGATGTTACTGAATCTAAGATATGCACTCCCATGACGGTTCGGTAGACCGTTAAAAACTGATCAAACAAATGTGGGAGGGTGAGTCTCAGTCGATAGTACTATCTGCATATCCAGGGTCTAGTCGCAACTAGCTAATGGTTACAGTATGTAGGCATCTACCAATGTCACTACATCTTGTCTTAGTTCGAGCATAAAGGACTGAATGTCATGTTCTGAGTAATGTATCATCACAATAAAATATGAATAGTAAAAGTGATTTTGTATGTTTTTCACCCCTGTTGTAAAATAGTATATAAAAATGCGATAAAAAGTGGGGCTGTGGACTCACCTGATGCAATGCTTCCAAGAGATTCAAATAATGGAATGATGGTTCCAACCAAACAATATTAGCTTCCTATATGCATAAAATGACAAACTAAATGAGCGATATGTTGGTGACATTTTATTCTTTGATACTGTATTGAATTAAAATCAATTTTACTTTTATAAACTTTGATGAGAATGATTTATCTTGAATCAGTAAGTTACGTATTTGTATTATGCTTAAATTTATTTAATTATTTATTAAATAAACAATTTAATGACTATATAACAATATATGATTTATATAAAAAAAAATTCGTTTAACCAAATCATACTTAAATGAATAATTATAAAACTATTTTTCAGATTTAAACAAAAAGGAATATAAATCTGCATTTTTTTATTTTATTTTTTTCATTAAAAATATAATTCTGATGTTGTTTGGATTCCAAAATAAGAACGAAGTGGGTTTTGGTTTGTGTTGCCGCCAGCAACATCGACGAGGAAGATGACGGACAAAGCCGTCGACGGGGATGACAATACGCGGCCAAACACGAAAACTTAACACAAGAGTCAGAACAGTTTATACCTTTGGAGTGAGATAGTCGGAGAGGGAGAGCTGCCGGAGATGCTGAGTTCGCCGAGGTTCGACACTGGTCTGCCGGAGATGACGCTTGGTCGCCGGAAATGTATAGTAAAAAGAGTGGCGAGTTCCTTGTTTAATACGAGAAGGAAGACGAGATGGGTTGCCAGCGAAATCACTGCTCCTGTTTAATGATTGTACGAAAGGGATGATGGGTAAAGGGAAAAGTTCGGCTGTTAAATGAGTGAGGGGTGAAGAGGTTGAAGATGGTAAATGTTTTGTGATTGGTCAATAATATTTATGGAATAGAATAGTTTAAGGCAAAGCAATTGTGTTGATATGGAGAGTACGGCTGGCATCTAGGAGGGTGGGAGTTAAGTTTTGAATTTTTAATTGTTCTAAAATTGGTGATGCTAGGTATGCGCAGGATGATGATGGTGATTCATTCTCACATTTGGTACAAATTAATTTAAATTAATTGAGAAAATGTAACAAATGGAAAAATTTCTCTAATTTGGTCGAATACAAAAGGTAAGGATGTAACTGGTATTTAAGGTACATTAAATAAACTAAAATGGGAAATTGTAAAAGTCCACTAGGGAGGGTGGTTCGGCTAATTTTAAGGTTGGATATTATTTTGAATTTTAAATGGTTTGGTTGCTCAAATACTTCATTCCAAATTACAAAAATTATATCATTTTGGTTTGAGTCATAATTATGTTGTGTCACCAACTAGTTGACTAACTCACTGATCATTTAATGCAACAAAAATGATTAATGAATATGCTTATGATACATGATGTCTAGGGTTCCTCGCTAGACCAAAAATGCGAATAAATGATTTCATAATTGTAATTAGGGTTTTAGGACACTATTCGGGTTAAATAAATGTCGAATTAAATACTCAAATTTTTGGGTTGTCACAATAACAAACTAGTTCAATGAACCAGCCCTTTTAATGACCTCTTCATGATCATTGTAAGAGGTGAAGGATAGAATTGGCAAACCGATACTCACAATTTCAAAGAGCAGTTGATGACCAGATTTGCATAGTGACACTTCACTAATGAATTGTCAATTTGATTTTTTTAATAACAGATCATCAAATTGATTAAATAAAAGCATAAGCTTTGAACGGAATGTATCAAACTGGACAATTATTATCCAAAGATAATTATGAATTTACATTCATGAGACGACAAAACGGACGGGTCGGGAAACGGGTAAAAAATGCATAATCTTACCCATTTCATATGCGGCACCAACTGTTTCCTTGAATTACCAATATAAATTGTGCAATCATAGCCAACAATGTAAAGCCTTGCTCATCTAAATAATTCTGAACCATATGTATTAAATTTTAAAAGAAAATCTCGTTAGTTTAAAAAATTTCAACCATTTACTCATTAATGTGTCAATTTGGGTTATATTTCAAAATTTTCAACCGTTTACACATTACTTATCTATTGAAAAAGATGTGGACATAAAGTGCGTAGGGTCAATCCAACATGGCCTTACCCGTTACATCATCAACAATGGCTTCTGCATCTTTGGATTTTAAATGAAGTAATCCAACTCATTTAAAGTTGATTCTAAAACATGCAGAAGAATTATATGATTTTGCTAATGAACATAAAGGGATTTATAGCAAACATATTACTGATGTTAAATCAAATTTGGTTTTTCTACTTACATTGAAAGCAAAAGCAACTACAAAACATGAAGGAGTTAATTTATTTACCCCTTCAATTACTCCATCATCCTCCATGTTTCCGCAAAATTAAGCATACGAATTTTATGTAATTTTGTGAAATTCGAGAATTTATGTAATTTTGTGAAATTCGAGAATTTGATAAAAATAAATATTTAAGAGGACTATTTTCTTTTTTGAACACATGATTTGTGTCAGAACCTAATTACAACTATTTTATACGAAACAAAATCATGTAGTTTAAAACTTTGTAAAGAAGTTTCTTGAAATAAACGTTGGAAATCAAGAAAGTTGGAAATTGAACAAATTCTTTTCAAAACTCACCTTCCAATCTTCTTTCATTTCTAGAGAAAATGTGAACATAGTTGCTCTATATCAAATTAAAAAACTATATAAGCAAACGATTATTTGTTAGATTTCAGGCAAAGATTTATACAAATTCCAAAAAAATTGAATTGTAAAAAGACTCACCAAACAATGACATCCAACATATGATCATTTTCAATTATATATCTCATTTTTGCAGCTTCATTGCCATTTGAACCTAAAAAGTCATCGAATGTCCTGAATGTTCATCATATTCATCAATTACAACATTTTGAAGTCACAAATGGAGGTGTACATACATGAAATCAAATAACTTTAATCAAAGGACAAACGGCTTTCTACCAGCTTTGTCTATAAATAGTGCATTTAAGATGGTAATAACAACCGGAAAGAAAACAAAAAATCCATAACTATAATGACCTGAATAAGAGCATGCATAAGTTATTGTACCAAAATCTGTAGGAAATCCTGAAAATCATACATCAAATTATCCAAAGTGTCTTGTTGTTCTTCATATCCCATTTTAGAATAAGAATTTATGATTAATTAATGTAGTGTCAACCTAACCTACTCCACTGTAAGCAGTTAAGAAAACTTATATCCATTTATAAAATCTAATAAGGACTCGATGAATCAGATGATGTTCGGATTGTCAAATGAGACATTTAAATTGAGTTTCACATACTTTTTGAATCATGGTTGCTGGTAGACGACGATGGTGATGCCTGTGGAGAGAGACCTAACGTTTCAAAAGATGAACATGGAGAAAATACTATAAAAATCTGTTGATGCATATAGATACAGATGGTCCACTGGGAGCAATAATTTCCAGGAACATTTGGAACATTTCGTTTCTGAGCAGAAGAGCCATTTTCAAGTATCATATTTGGTTATTTACTAAAATCGCCCTTGGTCCATGGATTTTCCTTCCTTTCGCCGCATTTCGCTCAAAGGGTTGAAGGGAGATAGTGCATCAAGCTGTTCGCAAGGGCCAACTTGCTCTATTAAATTTAAAATAGATATCTTCTTTCAGAAGATTTAAGATTTACCTTCTCCAAATAAGGGGAGGAATCAATGGTGCAAATTTGATAAAACCGATATTTTAGGTAACTAATTAATGATATTTTAAAAATTGAAATTCAAATCTTGTTGATTTATCTTATCTTATATTATCTTACTCCTTTATAATGTGTTTAGAACTACTAAATATAGAAGTACTTCAACTTAAACTTATTTCTACTTTTAGTAACATCTTAAACACCACAAAAATAAAAAAAATGTTGCTTACAGGATTCGAACACAAGACCTTTTGTGAGTAATGACTGTGTGTTAACCGACTGATATAAATAACACTTTGTTTAATCCCAGATAAACAGACAACATAACACTGCAAAGCGTCGAAAGTGTCCCCTGTTTTACTTCGAATACAATTTAATATGTATTCTAAAAGGTTTTACCACACATCTTATTCAACACTTATTGAAGGTAACCGTCTTGACTATTGAAAAAAAAAACTCTACAATTTAGTTACGGGTACCCGTGGCCGCATTGCGCATGTACCCTGCTAGTATATTAAAAAACCGTATTAATCCTTAAAAATTCGCAAAAGAGCGGGAAACGAAATTAGAGGCTTCTTAATATGCTGCCACGTGTCAAATGAGGGTCTAAGAAGGTGCCATGTGGCCATCTGAAAGTTTATTTTATTATAATATAGATGAGATATATATGCAATGTGAAGGAGGCGGCATCTTTTAACTAGACTTTACACTGATACTGATGGTGGTGGGTAACAAAATATAGACTTTACGTTGATGATACTGATGGTGGCAGTATAGATTAAATTTTTTTTTTATAATTTAAAATATTATCAAATTAGATAAAATGGTATATTTGAGAATTTTGAAGCAATGAAGTTTGCAATGAGATATAGTAATACGAAGTTTGTTATTACCCCTTATTTTTATTGGACCGAACTTCAACTTAATAATTATTTAAAATTTAACATTACTTGTCGGCTTCAAAGTCCTTGATTATTAAACCTTGTATCAGCCCATTAATGTAAGAAAGCCCAGGTCTGTAGTTGGACTAAATCTTTACACAATTTTTTATTTACATTTAGTTTCAAACAGAAATGATAAAAACTTATTCGTACATCATAGGTCATAACCAATATTAATATACTTGTATATTTAATGAGTAATGGTATTTAGTCCTATAATATAGTCTTACCCATAATCCTATTCATTGGATGAAAACATGTGTCAAAATTAATTAATATTATTAAAAGAGAGAATTAGTGGAATACACATGTCATCCTATCAAGTGGGTAAGAGTATGAGTATGACCAAATTATAGGACTAAATATCGTTTCTCATATTTAATATACTTGTATAGCATTTGAGATATATGAGTAAGTTTTTATATTATAGTTATAATGAAATGTTCCAGGTAGTCCAAGGATTTTATCTAGTCCCAAGGGACAAATAATAGTCATTGGATCAAGAAAAAATTAAAGGTCAAAATCAAGATTCAAACCATACAAACATATGTGCTTCAATACATCAGTACCCCACCCACCTCCGGCAGCCGGAGACAGTGGCCGGCAGCGGACGGAGGCCGGAGGTGGCCGCCGGCGGTGGTGACGGGCGGTGGTGGTCGTGACTTGAAACAAATGTGTTTGAAACACTGTGATTTGATCTTGACAATTTTGATCAAATGACTAAGATTTGTCCCTTAAAACTGTACAAAACTCTTGTAATACCTAAAACACAACTCTATAGTGATTACCTGTTTTTAATTATACAAAATATATATACTCAGCTATTTAACATTTTTTAACTAAGGAGCGTCACTATTGAAGTATTGATAACACTTTACAGCAGCCAAAGTATCCACACAATTTCGTCTATTAAAATATGAAAAATAAACATATTAAATAACAAAAAAAACAAAAAAAATTTAAAAAACTAAAATTTCCCACTGTAGTTGGTCTATTTTGTTCAAATTCAACAAGTTATTTTATTTTATTTTATTTTTTTATATTTGATATAAAGGAAATTAATACATAGTTACTCACAAATTTATTTTCATAAGTGATTATTATAAGGGTTAATTACAGTTCTTGTCCCTGAGGTTTTCCGGATTCGGGGTTTTTGTCCCTAAATTTTTTTTTGTCCTTAAGGTTTTTAAAATTCTGCATATTTATCCTTCCGTCTATTTTGGCCGTTAACTGACTAAAAATGCAAAAAAGATAAGGGTATTTTCGTCATCTTTTTCTTTCATCTTCATCCCTCTTCTTCAAAAAGTTCTTCAGCAGCTGTGTTAAACCCCCAAAGTTTCATCAACGATCCATTTTGTTAATTTGATTAAAACTGTACTTCTCAACTCCGAGATTATACAAAGTTTCATCAACGATCGATTTCCTGATAAGTTAGTAAATCTTTACACACTCTAACGCATAACCAGAAGAGATCATACAATCCGCAATCAATTTCAGATCCACCATAAGCATTCCAGAAACCGAAACTCTTTCGCCATCAGACACCGATGAAATCCGATCATCTTCTTCAGAAACATCATCACCATCATCAGAAACACTCAATCTAGCTCGTGAAGATCGGTTAGAAACCTAAACCGATTCTGAATCCAGAACATCTCTATTCCATGATAAAATCTGATAAAACTCCTTCTCTAATCTCTTCATTGCAACATCATCTGATAAAACTCCATCCCGTCGACTGTTCCGGCGGATTCCGGCCAAATCATAGGCCATGCTTGGTCGGAAACTGTTCAGGGGAGTGAGGAGAGTATTTCCCCTCAACCAATTTCGGTTTCCGAACGTGTTTTGAAGATTGAATCGGAAGGGAAGCATTCAGCGCCGGAACTGGTCCGGCGGTCGGAAAAACGCGATTCCGGTGGGAGTGTTATACATGGTTCGACTCGTGTGGGTGAGAGGAACATGGATCTGCAACCAATTGGGACTCCAGTTAAGTATTTGGGTTTCGATTTTGTTTGCATCTGGGTTTTTGATGAAGATGAGGAAGATGAAGAAAATATAAAAGAAAAGGAGTTAAAATAGGTGTAATTTGGGGGAAATCACCAAAAATATCGTTAGTTAACTAAAAATTTTGGACGGACGGACAAAAAAAGGGAATTTTAAAAACCTCAAGGACAAAAAAACAGAAAAAAGAAAGTTTAGGGACAAAACCCCGAATCGAGGAAAACCTCAGGGACAAAAACTGTAATTTACCTTTATTATAATGAAAAACTTAATTTTAAGGTGGTCTCATTATATATTGTTCGTTAATTATACAATAGGCGGCTTTGCGACATCCAAAGTCCAAAAAAGAATAAGGTAACCAAATATGTTTAGATCATAATTCATCTTATAATACATATCTTATTCAAATTTACTGTTAGGATTAACATTTATTTTATTGTAGTGAAGAAGTACCAAAGTTGATTGTTACTTGAGTGGTCAAAGTCTTTGAGTATAAGGTGTTGTCTCCTATTTGATCAGGCCTCAAACCATGCCCCTGCCTATTTATATTTGGTTGACAAAATTTTAACGATCTTTTGTTGATAAATCTTTTGTTTTATTTTATCATACAAATGGGTAGAGCCATATATAAACATGATTAAACTTCATTTAATTCATCTAAATTAACTTATATTAATGATTTTTATTTTTATTTTCATAGATAATTTTTTTTATGAGAAATGCTAATGATAGCCTTCAAGGCATTGTTCAGGAAAAAAATAGTGTTTAAAAATGTCATACGACTATAAAAGAAACTAGGGGTGAGCAGGAAAATAGGGTAACCGGAATCGGCACCGGAACCGTCTCGGAACCGGAGGTTCCGGACCCGGAACCTGTTAGGAGGTCCTGGCTCTGGTTCCGGTTCCTAAAATCATGGAACCGCCCTAAGAGGTTCCGGTTCCGATTCTCAAAATTAAGGAACCTGGAACCGCGGATACCCTAGAACCGGCGATTACACGGTATGTTTTTATTAAAATATATAATATATATTATATTATACATTAAATTGAATAGATCTATGATTTATATAAATGTAAAATACTAGTCCAAGTAAAAATATAAAATTTCTCTTACTCGTTATAATTAAATGAGACTTTCACTCGTCGTGAGGTCGTATCTTGGTGACTGACTTTCACACCTTTCACACATTTACTATGTTTTAATCATAATTATTCACTTATTTCTATTTTCAATAATATTCATAATCGTTGAACTATATTTAAAACTATTAAACGATATTTCTAATCATTAGTTCGTGTGATTAATTGGCTTGTTTATATCGTAAGTAATGTTATATTTTTTTGAATTTAGAGACAAGGTAACCGGAACCTGCCCTGGAACCGGTGGTTCCAGTTCCGGTTCCGGAAATTTAGGAACCAGTCTTTCAGGTTCCGGTTCCTATATTTCAGGAACCTGCGGTTCTGGTTCCTGTAACATTTCATATTTTTAAGATAAAATATTTCTGTAAAATCCATTAAAAACATTAAAGTATTGTCCCAAAATATGGATTTACAAAAACCTTTGGCATAAAATAAAAATCATTAGTTGGTGTTACAAAATATATCATAACCAAAGCCAAACGTAAATCCACTTTGCTATCTCTACTAAACCCGTGCGCCATCACTAGCATACGCACCTAATCCCTAGCTCTTGAACCTGAGTACATAACATCACAAACAAACATAGTACGATGTCTCGTGAGATACATGAGTTTTAGACCCGACATTAATATATAAATAATCACATATATATATATATATATATATATATATATATATATATATATATATATATATATATATATATATATATATATATATATAGGGTCCGGATCCGGTGAGGACTCTTTTCCTCGCGAGGACTCCAAAAAAAAATCTAAAAATGATCCAAAACAAACTTTTTTCAAAAAATTCCTTTTTTAAACATTAAAATCGCTATGTATAGATAAAAAAAAAAATTCCCAAAAATGATCCAAAAAAAAAATATGGATCATAATAATGATCCACAAAAATAATCTGGATCATTGTTATGATTCGCTAAAAAAAGTGGATCATAATTTTTTTTTTGAATATTTTTTTCAAATGTAGTAATAATCATGGTGGGTTATATATAATTTTTTTTGGAATTTTTTGAAATTTTTATGAGGTGTCCTCGCGAGTCCTCACCGAAAAAAGAGTCCTCACAGGATCCCACTTATATATATATATATATATATATATATATATATATATATATATATATATATATATATATATATATATATATATATATATATATATATATATATATATATATATATATATATATATATATATATATATATATATATATATATATATATATATATAGGGTCCGGATCCGGTGAGGACTATTTTTCCGGTGAAGACTGCGAGGACTCCAAAAAAACTCTAAAAATGATCCAAAACAAACTTTTTTCAAAAACTTTCTTTTTTAAACATTAAAATCGCAGCATATAAGATCAAAAAAAAAAATTTAGAAAATGATAAAAAAAAATATATGGATCAAAATAATGATCCACAAAAAAATTATGGATCATTGTTATGATCCGCAAAAAAAAGTGGATTATAATTTTTTTTTTCCAAATTTTTATTTCGTCAAATGTAGTAATAATCATGTGGAGTTATATATATATTTTTCGGAATTTTTTGGAATATTTTTGAGGTGTCCTTGCGAGTCCTCACCGTTTTTGGAGTCCTCACAAGATCCTATATATATATATATATATATATATATATATATATATATATATATATATATATATATATATATATATATATATATATATAGAAAGCGGTTCATGCGAGAACCACTAAAATTGCGAGAACTGCGAGAACACTTTATAGCCATAGGATTAGATGATGTACGGTCAAGATCATTGGTTTCATTATTGTATTTAAGTTAAAACCAATTAATTAAAAAAAACGCGGAGGGGTACTTTCGTAAAATTACACTGCACCTAATTTTAATTTAATAAAAGAAATAGCCTCACTATCTCTCTCTCGCATTCATCAGTTACTCACAATTGTGTGTGTGTTTCGGAAGTTCTCTCTCCATAAGAAATTTCCGGCGCTATTTTCCGGCCGCCGCCACACCCTCCTCCTCGTCTGTATTGTTTCCGGCGCACATCGCCCGCACCGCCGTTGCCTGATCGCACCACCAACAGATCTCCCAATATCCGGTGGCCGGTGGTCTAGATCTACGGTTGCCGGTGGTCTCTTTCCGTCTCAAATCAATCAGTATCGTCTCTCTACAGATCTGTTCATCTCTAATCGGAATCTCGGTGTTCGCATTTTTTTTTGCAGAAAACTGCCGCCGCCGCCGGTGTTCGTAGACATCATCGGATTCCGGTGATGCATTTCTCACCCGTAGATCTCGCAACAACAACCCTCGTTCATCTCTCTCCGTCGTTTTCGAGTTCTAGGGTTTCGGATCTGAGACGATCTCTAGGGATTCAGATATGCGGCAGTTTCTAGGGTTTGTTGTTTCTACATCTGTTTCCCGGTGAAGTCGGCGCCGGAGGACGCTAGGGTTCCGGCGAAGTCGATCTGTTTTGTTCATAGAAACATTATATTATGTATAGAAACATTTGTTCATTATGTTCATTATATTATGTACAGAAACATTTGTTCATTATGTTCATTATATTATGTATAGAAACATTTGTTCATTATGTTCATTATATTATGTTCATTATGTATATTGTAGATTTGTTCATTAGTAAATCTGTAAATTTTACAAATTGAACACATTATTATTATGCTGAACATGTTAAATATGGTAAAAAAATATTAGTTATTTTTAGAAGTTCATCAATGAACACATACGAATTGCGAATAAAATTACAAATTACAAAATTCGGATCCTATAAAAGAGGATTGAGGTTAAAAATGAATTAATTTAATTAAGGAAACTGAATTTAATAAAAAGATTTTAGTGTTAAAAAGACTACAATACCCTTTAGATTAAAAAATGTAATTAAGCAAAATGATTTGCTAGAAAGTGGTTCTCGCAGTTCTCGCAATTTTAGTGGTTCTCGCATGAACCGCTAAAATTTTATTAACCTTATTTAATGAACAAGTCTGACAGATAATTTTATTTTGATTTTATGGTGTATAATGTACTGATGAATCATTATATATTTTTTTTTTAGAGTAACTTTGTTCTCGCAGTTCATAGTTTGTAACTTTGTTCATTCGTTCATCATTGAATATATTAAATAAAGTTACAAACTATGAACTGAAACCTTAGACTGATACAAAGAATTTTATTAACCTTATTTAATGTATTCAATGATGAACGAATGAACAAAATTACAAACTATGAACTGCGAGAACAAAGTTACTCTACAAAAAAAATATATAATGATTCATCAGTACATTATACACCATAAAAATAAAATAAATTAATAAAATTCACCAATAAAGTAGTCGCATAATCCTTCTTTCTTGAATAACATTTTTAGTCTCAACATTATCTTCGTGGCTGCTTTTTTTAGAGCTTTTAAACCCATCAAATCCTCCTATAGGATCTAAAACCAATAAAAATAAACAAAAAATCATTTAAGTGCTAAAATCTCTAAATAATTTACATTAAAACTCTAAAAAATAACTAAACCTATATTTTAATATTACCTGTTTATTTAACATGCTATGCTTCTTCCTCCACCTCATGGAATCGTTGATATTACCAGTTGTCTATAATTCAAAATTATCCGTTGTCTTCCTCTTCAAAATCGTTAATTAGAAAACGATATATGAAAACTCACCAGTTAGAATCTCAGATCTGAAAACGCCTCTTGGTTGCGAGAATTGTGACAGCATCCTAGCATCTCGCCGGAAAGTAGAGAGATTTGGTCGGCGGCGGTTCATTCAGTGGTCTGAGTCACCTACGACTCCTACAGTAAATCATTTATTGGTCGACGGGATTGATAATATCGGTGATGGAGATCGGAGTGCAAGTATTAGTCGCCGCCAGAGAGAGGGATATCGATGGGGGAGAGGGAGATCGGTGCAAAGGAGGATGACAGAGAAAATAAACCTAGTTTAATGAAAATTGGTTTTCCATAGGGAATTTAATATCATTAAAATATACCATAATTAAATTAGGAAGTATTTGACAACAATACCCTTTAGCCCCTATTGTTTTATCCCCTTTTTTCCACTTATCTACAAGAATGCCATTCTTGATCTTAACCCTTAATTTCTTAATCTAATGATCATAAAATTGTTCTCGTAGTTCTTGCAATTTTAATGGTTCTCTCATGAACCATTCTCTCTCTCTCTCTCTATATATATATATATATATAGTGGAGAGTTATATAGAGAACTCTCTCTTTAAATAAAAAGGGTATTTTCGTAATCTGACATTACAATTACGTTTTTTTTTGTTTTATAAAAAGAATTAAAAAAGGAAAACATATATCTAATAACTGCAACTCCTTAATTACCGCAATATACCCCATTATCTAATAACTCTCTCTTTAATACTCACGTTTCTTTCCCTAAATCACTTTCTATCTCTAAAATCAACCCTTCACTCTCTCTCACAACTATATTTCTCTCTCAAGATCTCTCATCCGTCGGCTTCCTCATACACCTGCAACAAAAGTTGCTGCCCAACCGTTATACGATTTTAAGGTGACGATTACTCATCATCTAGCGAGATCTGCGGCGGTGACGATTATACCTTATCCGGCGAGATCTGTGGTGGCCGGCGAGACATCAGATGGTAATGAAATCAAATATTTAAAAGATTGAAAGTTGCTATTTTTAAGGGGTTTTACATAAATGAAATTCAGGTTGGTTCAAAAGGAACCCCTGATGTTTTACAATATTTGTATGTCGGCATTCTCTAAAATTGTTTTTTGGTGGTATGATTGTTTTCATAACTGCAATATAAGGTTTTTTTTAATCAGGTCATGATGGATTGCATTGCTACAATCTAAGGTTTTTTTGAATAAGGCACAACACGTAATTGACGAAAGAGAGACATACATCAATGTTTTGATTTTGTGAAGACATACATCAATGTTTTGACAGGCACAAAACGTAGTTTACGAAAGAGAGAAATACATCAATGTTTTGATTTTGTGAAGACATACATCAATGTTTTGACAGGCACAACACGTAGTTGACGAAAGAGAGAAATACATCAATGTTTTGATTTTGTGAAGACATCAATGTTTTGATTAAATAAATGTTTTGATTTTGTGAAGACATCAATGTTTTGTGAAGACGTCTATGTTTTGATTACATGAATGTTAGATATGTTTTGATTACACTATTACAATACCATGAATTAGACGTTCTACGACCATTATTTATAAAAAGCTATAAACTGAACCAAAAAACATATGTATCACGACCATAATTACAAACAAAACGTTGGTTCAATACACTAAAAACAAACGAGTACAAAAACATAAATGTAAACACGTTAACCCAGTTCATACAAATTAAAAAATCAGATGGTGTAAAAAAATTTCCGTGAAAGGTGCTAAAATTCTGGAAAATATGGAGTAAATTGTTTTTAAACGCAAGATTAATATACAAAATCTCTACTTTCCATGATTATAAGATTTCAATTAATTGTTTCTATAAATATGAAATTATGTGAATACCGGAATTGCCCTTTATATTTAAATAAATGGAAAATATAAACTAATTTCTAATTGGCTAATAAGGGTTTATGAGTTCTCTATATATATATATATATATATATATATATATATATATATATATATATATATATATATATATATATATATATATATATATATATATATATAGGGTTGAATTAGTTTCAGAACCAATTAAAGATACAGAACCAGCAGAACTCAATCTAAACCATTGATTTTTGAAATGAAATGATCATGAAAGACACATTAATGTATTTGATGAGGGACCCCCAAATATTGGTTTGCATAGATGTCATTCATGCATGTATACATATATGTATATGTTTTCATGTATGTATACATAAGTGTTATCTATACATATATGTATACATGCATGAATGACATCCATGCAAACCAATATTTGGGGGTTTCTCATCAAATACATTAATGTGTCTTCCATGATCATTTCATTTCAAAAATCAATGGTTTAGATTGAGTTATGCTGGTTCTGTAACCTTAATTGGTTCTGATTCTAATTCTACACTATATATATATATATATATATATATATATATATATATATATATATATATATATATATATATATATATACATTAGTTACCTCCACGGTAATTCTAACACATCAAATTTGTTAAGGCAAAAAGCCTTACCCCTTTGGATATTAAGATAACAAAACAACCTAGACTAGCTTTGACTTATATGTAGAATAATATAGCTAAGTTTAGGTCTGATACTGAGTGATCAGTATTAGAACTCAGTATCAGTACTCAGTATCAGATAGTGATACTGAGTAGAAGGACTGAGTGATACTCAGTATAGTAACGGACTAAGATCAAATCCCTTGATCTTAGTCATTTTCCTTACTTAGTCCTTCGGTTACTCCTTTGCTCATTATGTAAGATCTCTATAACATTATAAATAGAGATCATCTTGCAAAGGAGTACTTACTAATTTACTTTACACATTCACATCTTTTGTAATTGATCAGTGGTATTGCTTTTCGCAGCATACCACACTTAGTGGATTTATACATTGACTATATTCTTGTGTTATCACTTTAATATTTCTCTAAGTATAATAATCTATCAATTAACATTACAAACAAGGGTTGTTGTGACCTAACAACTGGTATCAGAGCGGTTCAAAGTTATCTACAACTTTGATGATCATATAACCCTATATATTGTTGAAGATCAAGTCTTTTCATAAAGAAGAACAATGCAGAATTTTCGTCATATTCTGCGCACGGGTAGAAGAAATGCCGGATCTCCTTCGTTAATGGTCGAATCTGTGTGAAATTTGAACAGGAGGTTCTCAACACACAGAAACACAGTCTGACCGTTCAGAATTGCAATTCGAGTTCTGGTAGAGAGATATGTATGGCGCAAAAAGTCAGATTCTATGCTTTTTATTCCTTACTTTTTGGGCAGCCATGGTAGAAAAATCAAATCTCCTTCTTCAAACAACGAATGAGCGTGAAATTTTAACTGAAGGTTCACCATAATGTGTTTAATGTTTTCACCGTTCAGATCTTCAAAAGGAATCGTTAATTAAGAGATATATATTTTTGAAGATTATTGACGAATATTTATGGTATGTTTTTAATTCTGCGCAACTGTGATAAAACGGCTATTATATCTTTTGTAACCGTTGAATGTTCATGAATTTTGGATATGATATCCATAACACATACATTTACTCGGTATCAAAATTTCAGACTGATCAGTAACATATATTGAGAGATACATATTTTCAAAGTTGCTGGTTTTCTGATACTGAGTGTCTCATACTGAGTGGTCAGTATGAGACTGCTGTTATCGTTTCAACCGTTGGATCCTTATGATTTTTGGATATGATGTTGAAGACAGGTATAGGTATGTTGTGTAAAAAATTCATAATGATCAGAAGAATATACTTGGAGATATGATTTTTTGAAGTTGCTGCAAAATTAGAGAAATGAAATTCTGCATGCTGAATTATACAAGTGAGTATGTTTCACATATTTTTCTCCTTTTAGTCATAAGAAATCATCTTAAACTGAGGAAATCTATAAGTTGATTGATTCCTTAGTGATGTTTCAAGTCAAAGATAAAATATACCGAACAGTTTAAGGAGATGACTCTGATTCAGGGGGAGAAAACACAATGTGATATGTGTTTTCTTTATATGAAGCTAAAGTTCTTTTAAGCTAAGATGTTCATGCTAAGTTATTCAAGGGGGGTACGTGTCACACATTATTTTACAATCACTTGAATCATTTCAAACTGAGGAAATCTACTAATTGAATGATTCCTTAGTGATGTTTCATTACAATTCAAATCTACCGGACAGTTTGAGAAAGGAGTCAATGATTGTGGGGGAGAAAAGTTAGTGTGATATATAGTTTCTTGAAGTACTCGGCGTATAAAGAATATGAAGAGATCTTAAAAAGAAGACGATACAAGACAAGATTGAAGATTGTTTTGTTATCATTAGATAGGGGGAGATTGTTAGGGCAAAGCCCATGTCCCTTGTTATCTTATGATTACAAAACAAACAAGTGGGGCAGATCTCATACTGAGCTACTCAGTATAGGTCTGATACTGAGTAGATAGACGTCGATCAGATATGACAGCTCAAAACCTTTGAAGATGATCACAAATGAGTTGCACTGACCTACTCAGTATCGGTCTCATACTGAGCTACTCAGTATATGTCTGATACTGAGTAGAATGACCGAGTTATCCGTGCATGATCTTCTGCCCTCAACTTGTTGGTACTAGTGTTAAGTCTCAGTCCTATACTGAGTGGTCAGTATCAGTATGACCAGATACTGAGTTCACGGATCGAGCTCCACATAGCGAGTTGGTCGGTATAGCTCAGTCTCATACTGAGTACACGGACCGACCAGTCCGTGAATGGTGCATTCCTTATTTGACTAATGAATCAAATCCCTTTAATCAAGGGATGCACTTATTAGAATTGGGAGTTACATATAGAATAGGGTTAATTGTAAAACCTCTATACATTATAAATAGAGGTTTAGTCTTTAGTTGTTAAGCATCCTTTTGGATCCCGGTTGATCACTTGTGTGGATCACCGGTAACCCAATTCTAAATGTAACACTTTGTGGAGTGTTCTTGGTTATTCCGCAACCAAGAACACATTTTATACGTTTGTGCTTAATAAGAATAATCGTATGACGTATATGATCTTGTCTTTACCGATTTTATTAACAATATATGGGTGGTTGGGTCCTACAAAATCATACATCGGTTACCTCCTTGGTAACCCTATCACATTCATTCATAGCATATTCAACCCATCAAGTTGATCAGAACGCCTCCAATCCAACGAGATTCCATTTTTGTCCTACTAACCGGAATGCCTCCGATTCAGTAGAACCCCGATTGTCATCGTGTCTAAGCAAGGTGACCCATCTTATCTTACCAACTAGAATGCCTTTAGTCTAGTAAGATCCAACATATTGTCGGGGTGATCGGAATGCCTCCAATCCATCAGTTTAACGATACTATGATAACCAAAATGCCTCCGAGTCTATCACGTACCTGTCCTATTTCAATCTACCCGTCATAACCATTACATGTGACTTTATGCCACATCTATCGAAAAAACGTCGTAAGGCCATCACACAATTTATCCAAATACTAATCTTAGTTAGGATTCACACAATCTAATCAACTAGTTCATAATAACAATAAACAACTAGTTTAAACATTAGTAATCACAAATTATGAAAATACTTCTTTACCGCTATGTACTCAGTTTTAAAGTTCACATGTACTCACCTTAGCCAAGCTAACGCCAAATCGTGTCTATTAACGAGAATCCTTGCTTCCCAACTTGTGAAATGTCACCAATCTTTAGGTCTTCTTGACCTACCATCAATAACATCATAAAATCTAGTTATTATCCATAACTAATTACGAATAACTTCAAAACAACCTTCTTAACTACCAAGTTCATCTAACTTGGTGGAATCCAAAACCCTAGTTCAAGATTTCCATCATCAAATCCCATATCCCATAAGAACACAAGGTTTTTAAGCTTACAAAGAGTGTTCTACACCCATCTTAGTCATATTCCCCGAAGATAACTTGGTAGGTTACCCAAACCACCATTTTTGCCCAAATAAAGCTCATAACTAGCTAGATTACATCAACAATTAAGAAATATTACCTTTGATGTTTGTATCTCTAAAGATGATGAAGATTTGAGCTAGGACTCACCAAAATTGCCACTTCTCTCTCAAGAATCGACTGCAAGTGCTTGGGAGTGAAAATGAGTAAGCCCTAGCTTTTTCCAGTTTTTATTCAGCTCAGGCAATAGTACGCGCCGTGAAGGGGGAGTTCGCGCCGCGAACTTCCCGCATCGGGAACTCCTTGCGATCGGGAACGAGTCGTGAACTCCAATACCGAAAACCCCAAATTCTCTGTCCAAGGTTCACGTCCGTGAACCCTAGTTCGCGTCGCGAACTGCCCAGTGCAGCTAAGGCTGCACTTTTTGTTGTCTAACTCGACCCGCTTTCGACCTTAACCATATCAAACGATGTCCAAAATGACATGAAACCAATTTCCACGTCTTTTAAACGATTTGTCCTTCTTTATCATATTTTTATATAATTATTTATTTATGAAAATTCGGGTCGTTACAGTTCCGGTTACGGTTCCAATCGGAACCGGCGGGTACCCTGTTATGCTCACCCCTAATAGAAACTACCCCTTGAATTTTAATAACCACTTTTAAGTAGCTATGTTTTTTTATAGCACATTAGTCATCCCAACAATCTTTGATTATTTCCCTAAGGCCAATAGTACCTAAAGAAGGATGTGAGAAACTACGAGTGAAAATAAGTATACCAGAGTTCTTTAACATGTATATTATAAATTTATACATTTAATCAACTGTGAACAATAAATTTTTTGGTAGAGTACGTGAAAATTTATCAAATAGAGGATGTTAGTTTTGCATCAATGTTTAAAAGCTTGATTGGACCACCGAGTAGAAATGGTTGAACTGAAAAATGAGAAGGTTGCCGGCCGAAATGAATTAGTTAGATCGATAGGTTCTTTAAAATATTTATTTATCATATTTATAAGACTCTATTTAGTTTGAAAAAGTGGATTTAGAAAATCATTATTGACAAATAACCCTTGAACTTTATAATTTCCAACATCATTTACAACTTAACAGCCTTAAAGTTTTTTAAAATATGTGTTTTCACGCATTTTGTAGTAAATTTTGATACTTCAAGAAACGACCTATAAATAGCATTGTTTCTAACGTTGTAACTGCAACACCCATTTTTTCTCACGAATACAAAACAAACAAATTAAATCTGATTAAAAATGAATTTTAATTTTAACGTAATAAAATTATGTTTCAAAATCTGCAGCAACACGTGGGGAACATGACACTCATTAAAAACATCGATGGACTGGAAGGGCGAGAGATAGAAGAGCAAAGAGAGCGAGGTATAATTCTAGACTCTGCGGTTTGTTGTTTCTGCGAAAGGGAGATCGAAAATAAGGCTCATTTATTCTGGTTCTGTAATATTATACGCATTGTGTGGATCGAATTTTGTAGATGGTGGGGTTTAGACATTGGTAATTTTCAAATTCTGAATGATTTTATTGGAATGGAGTGTCGAGTATCTCTTCCAATACAGAAGTCTATTCAATTCTATACGACCTTTTGACAGGGTACTTTTGTCACACCCCGCCAAAAATGATTTTATAGTAATAAATGATTTGCAGAAGAACGGGATGTAACATTCATGAGTAACACAACTATGATTATTGCAAACATTTAATAGTTTTAAAATGTATTAAAACTTGACATAAGTATTATCCAAAATTTATATGTAACTGAAAAAGATTAAAATAAAAATTCATGTTTAGAAATGAAAAAGACGTTCGTGGCATCTCGACAATGTGCATGCTCATGATCCAACGTCTAAGGACTCAATGCTTCTCCTATTTACCTGAAAAACATATATAAAACGATCAACAAAATTGTTGAGTGAATCCACAGGTTCAATTTTAGTTTTGAGATACAAAGTTTTGTAAGCCAAACTTGAAAAAATCGTATAGTAAAATATTATTTGAAAATGATTTGAATTATAAAGTTTTTGTGTGTCAACCAGCAAAATTGTATAATGAAATATAAAATTGAGTTACCCAAAATGTATATGTGCCAACACGGTAAAAACATGTGTGATGATAAGTTGTTCAAAAGTGATTTGACATAAAGAAATGTTGTAATAAAATTTGATATGTAAAGACATGTAAGTAAATAAAATAGTAAGATTGTAAAGAGAAGTAAATTTAAAAAAATGCATGATTGGCGTCCCCAATAGTTAGCTACGCCATTGAGTTAATATGCCGATAATCAAACTGCAACTCTAAGTGTGATGTTTCTGTTCTCTAAGATATGCACTCCCTGTCGGTTGGGTAGAACCGTTAAGTAACAAACAAAAATGTGGGAGGAAGAGTGTCAGCCAATGGTACCATCTGCATATCCAGGGCCTAGTCGCAACTAGCTAAGATTATGGTATGTAAGCATCTACCTATGCACTACACCTACTTAGTACGAGCATAAAGACTGTTTGTCATGGTATGAATAATGTATCATCACAATAAAAATAATCTAAGCATTTAATAAAAATAGTTGATATGTTTTTCACCCCAAATATTTGTAAAAGCAATAAATAAGATACGGTAAAAAGTGGGGATGTGGACTCACGTGATGCAACGCTTCCAAAATTCACATAAGTAAAATGAAAGATCCAACCAAAAGACTTCTAGTGACCTAAATGCAAAGAAGTAACTATGAGCGATACATTGGTGACTTTGTTGTATTTATTTCGTAGGTTAAGCACGATAATTTGTATTTCACAAGGTTCGGTAAACCGATCCTCTTTGATCGAAATATAACATGTATTTGTACTATTGATAATTAACATATATTTAAATAATTATGATTAATTAATAAATTATTAATTGCATAATAATTAGTAATTAAAAAAATAATTATTGAGAATAATTATTAAATGGTTTAATAATTATTAATAAAAAGCTAATTTCTTAAAATATAAATTAAAAAAAAATATTTAATGATTATTTTACCAGATGCTAAATAATTAATTAATAAATAACCTTATTTTAATAATATGATTTTAGAAAATATGTCTCGGAAGAAAAGAGCAGAAACAGAAACAAGCGACCTCGATATCATGGCCGGCGACTATTGACCGGGACGAGGTTGACGGAAAAAATACGCCGGCGACGGAAACCCGGCGGAAAGATCGAGAGGGTGCTGAGTTTTTTTTTTTGGGTTCTAATAGAGAGATAAAGAGATACCTTCAGTTCAGAGATGGCGACGGAAGAGAGAGGAGATCGTTCTTGTATCACCGGAAATCTTCTGGGTTTATGGTTTGCCGGAGATTTGTTGTTGAATTCTAGAGATAGAGACGAGCCGGAGATGGTGAAACAGCCGAGGGAGAGGGACGCCAGAATTCTTGAGCTCCGCATAATTCTCATGCTCTGCCGGAAATTATTGTCTTCTTCTTCGCCTGAGTTTTCTGGTTGCCTCGCCGGAATCCCAAAACAGGAAGAGGTGAGGGGTTGAGGTGGTGAGGGGTGTCGGCTGTTATGGAGAAGTCTAGGGTGATTGGGTTTCAAAATAAATAGGTATAAGGATTGTGGTGTTACGTTTTGATTGGATGGAGTATAATATAATATTATAAAAGAAATAAAATTAAGGAAAATATTGAAGATTTCAGTGGAGGAAATGGGTGTCACCGAGAATAGGGGAGGGGTATGTTGACCTTAAACTTAAATTGGTTTTAAATGTACATATTTGATATATATATATGTGCACTCTAAGTGTTGTTTGATAAAATATTTTTACCGGGATTTTACTTGGTTTTTAAGGGTGACTATTTCCTGACTGACAATTACGAGTTCAGTTATAAATTTGGCTACTTTAAATATCCTCGTATTACACAGAGAATTTAAATGTTGTTGATTGTTTAAATAATCGCATAAGATGTTTCAGGCTTTACTTTTCGTGCTGGTTTGTTTAGTTGAGCTATTGTATAATTATATATTATAAAACTTATACTTTTGATTTGGTTCATAATTATGTTGTGTCACCAACTCGCTAACTAATTTTTCTAACGATGACATGCAAATAGAATGATGATGCACAAATGATGACGTCTATTTTAATGAGACATGATGTTTAGGGTTTCACTAACTTAAATGCTGTCTAGTATCATAAATGACATTAGGGTTTATCGCTAGATTTAAATGAAATTAAATGCTCTCACAAGTTAAATTAGGGTTCCAATACAATATTAGGGTTACATTAAATGTCTAAATTTTAGGCTTGTCACATTCTCCCCTTGTTAAAAAAAAAAATTCGTCTCGAAATTTAAGTCAATGTAATAATAGGTTTGCGGTCGGAAGAAACGTGTGAATGTTGGCGTTTCATGCTAGGATACTCATTTGATTGTTTCGTTCATAGAAATTAAATTTGTAGATGTTGTCAAATGATTAACTATTACCCAAATCGTATCATAACTACTAGAATTTTGAGGTAGCTTAATGATAAAATAAAATCTGTAACAATTGGTTCCCATTTCTATTTGAGAATCTCGAGTTGTTGCATGAGACATGAAAGTTTCTAGTATTCTGCTTCCACTTTAAAACATGCTAAACACTTAGTGACATAGATGACAATCTTCTTTTTCGTATTTTTCCTCCAGTACATCTCCTTCATATCTTTGTACACCTTATTAGCACTAAGATGAATCGAGTATTTAGATTTATTTGCTTCGACTAAAATGACGTTGCGAAGGTTTTCGAATTTTGGAACGCATATCCAGTTAACGATATATATATATATATATATATATATATATATATATATATATATATATATATATATATATATATATATATATATATATATATATATATATATATATATATATATAGTGTTCTAGTCGGTTGGGTTTCTAGTTGTTTCTCCATACTACAAAGAAATTCGCCGTTAGTGTTTTCTTCTTTTAGAATGTCGATTTGGAAACTGCGGATTTAGGAAGTGAGTTTGTGCAGAGGTTTGCATGAATAGGAATTTCGAATTCTCAAACTCGACGTGGTTGATTCGTTCTTTTCAACTAAAAGTGCCGGCCACTACATTAGGCCTTCCCGGAATGATACTTGATTTTGTCGTTACCATTTGATAATCTCGACATATTTAAATTACTTCTCAACGAAAATATGTTAGAGGATTTTGTGGTTAGAAAAGATGTTGTATTTGGTATCGTAAAGATAGTGTCTCTAGATGTTCAATGTGAATACGAGAGCATTTAATTCGGGATCACGTGTGGTATAATCCTTTCCGTTGACTTCCGCTGACTTCCAATTTTCGAGTCGTGTATGTGATTACTCTCCCATTTCGCATCAATAACCAACATAATCCTTGATATGACGTGTCGCAATGTACACTGACGATTTTGGTTTCTTTAGGTTTAGGCTAGGATTGATTCACTACATAATTTTTTTTTTTTTTTTTAACATTAGGGCTTAAACTACAGTTTCTTGTTTCTCAATCTAGTCCAATTTCTCATCTTTTTAGGTTTGAGAGGTTAGGGTTTGGGCCACTTTGGTATAATTTCGAGTAAATCATGGGTAAGTAACCGGTAAAGACAAGAAATTGACGTACTTCTGTTGATGACATCAAGAATTCTCAAGTTTTAATCGCCTCAATCTTTGTGGGATCTACATGTAGTCTTTTCTCATCTATCACATGACCTACATATTTGACGTAACGTTTCTCATTTTCAAATAGTTTCAAAATTTGTTTATGGTGTTCTTCATGTTCAGCTTGGTCAGGGAAAAGGATAGGAAATCGTCTATAGGTATGATGGTAAACTTATCGAGTTATTGATTACACAACAAGAGTTAACCGAAAAGGGCATAGCGAAAAAATTTATAATTACAATTACGAGTTTTGAATGTGGTCTTAGGTACACCTCCTCTTCCCGAAATTTCCGCTGGTGAAAACTCGGGCGCAAATAAATTTAAATTATAGAATATAAGACCGATCCTTGTAATTGGTTGAATAGATCATCAATACGCAGAAGTGGATAGCAATTTATAGTGGATACTTTGTTTAATTCTCGATAGGTTATTAGAATTTTATTAGGTCTACTATGATATTCATACGAATGAAAATGATTCTTATTGGGAAACGCTCAACCGGATAGATCCTAATTATATAAGTTTTGGTAGCTGTAGAGACAACTCTCACGTCTTGGATGGAATTTAGAAAGAAAGGTCATCACACTATCAACGAGACTCTTGGGATTAGTTAAGTTATGAATTCAATATGACGAGGATGATGGAAATCGTAGTAAATCCTTTAGGATTATTCTCTAATGGTTTTGCATTATAAGTATGCCTTTAATTTCATCGTTTGAACGATTCGTTTTCTAGTTTGTGAGCTAAGGATGATGAGTGTTTGTTTTCTAGGAACTTCGAGCTTTTATGCAAATAATCAGGTCTTGACACTCCATCTCTTTTTCACCTTAACACTGAAGCTTCTCTAAGAAGTAGTTGAATTTGTATAGATCTTCCAAATCTCAAATCTTGCTGAACTGCATAGGTAACAGTCTGTTCCATTTGTACTTCAAACTTCATACTTTCAATCTATGTTGTCACAAGGATTCTTATGGGTTAGGTTCTTCGTAGGATAACTTTTCCAGATCAGTTAAATTTTACGATATCGAATTATATGTTTATTGTTTAACCAGAGGGAGGCAAAGACTTAACTCGGTGGTCTAAGTTTGATAAATTTGAGGTAAAATGATTTAGTTGTTATAAGATGGTAGAGTTGATGTTGGAGTCTTGTCGTGCTTCTCATTCTTTGATCAAGACAATTTTCCAGTGGGTGGTCAGTTACTGTCGTTCATCCTTGACGCGAAACATTTTCGGCATGTTCTTCATTATTTCTTCTCATCGATTCTTCTCAGATAATTTGTTGTTGTAGTCACCTTTGTCATTAGTCGAGAGGCTTCATTTCAAATGTGAACTCATTTTTATTTCGTCCTCTAATTCCAAACACTAATGAGGATAGTTGTATTCGATTGTTTGATTCCTTTCAATAATCCATGACTTTGATAATTCCGCATTGTATCATGTTATTATAAACTCGGTAGCCAGGCGCTTTTATAATATCATCATACAATATTTCATCATCATTGTCACTTCATAGCTTCATTCATGAATACTAGTGTTTTCTCCATACTCCTATCATATGCGAAAATCCAGGGTCAAACTTCTGATTCTTCAGAAATTTGGAATTTAAGAGTTGTGCTTAATGTTCATTTTAAAGATATCATAGTGATGATGTCCAATCAACGTTTTCATAAAGAATCCTAAGTGATGATTTCATTTCAATCATGTTCATGTTGATTCCAAGTGATTTGAAGAATTTAGTAGGTGTAAGTGAGTGTTCTTGAGTAATAGAGCTTAAAAGAAGATGGAGGGAAGGATTAGCTTTCTAAAGTGTGTTTCAATTAAGTGAGTGGAAAGCTTACAATTAGTGAGTACAATTAGTCCTTAAATACCATTTCACTAATTGTCATGGTTTAAGCTAATGACTTAGTTTAACACTTATAAAATGTGTCACAACTAGTCTCTAGACTATTGAATACAACATTATCTATCCTTACAATAAGTGTCTCAAGATGAGTGGAGTGGGAAAATTTAGGTTGGGGTGGTGATGCTCGCGTGAGGCAGTGTGTGCGAGTGATATATTGTGTGTTAAAGGAATATATAGTGTGTGATATGAATATACCGTGAGTGATTAAAGTATGTGGTGCACGTGTAGAGGTGTTTTCTCAACCAATATCCACCAATGATGCGTCACCATGTTACTTGTTTAGCAGAGTATAGTAGCAAAGTAGTCACCGCGCGTCGACCTTCTTTAATAATTCTAAACTACATGTCTACGTGTAAGTGATTAGTGAAGTGTGAGTAGGGAATCGAATGTAAGTTTATAGGGTATATGGTGTAAGAGTACAATGAATAACGTAGTTGTATTGATAGTTTCTAAAGTGTGGCTTTACGTATAAGTATATAATGGTATCAAATATTCTACCTAAGTCAAGTATCCGGTAAGTGTAAGAGCAAGTGGCGTACTACTAAGGCATAGGTCTTGTGAATGATTCGAAATGTATTCAATATGTAATGATTTGAAAGACAACTATGTATGAAATTAGCTCTATATGAAATGCAAATATATCTTAAATGAGACTTTATGTAAAATGCGACTCTATATGAATGAGACTTTGGATGCCACGAACACATTTTGACTTAAAAATAGTTTTGTCCAATAATCTTTTTGAAGTTATAGATTAGTTTTACTAATTCACTGTAACCAAGGGCTCTGATACCAATCTGTCACACCCCGCCAAAAATGATTTTATAGTAATAAATGATTTGCGAAAGAACGGGATGTAACATTCATGAGTAACACAACTATGATTATTGCAAACATTTAATAGTTTTAAAATGTATTAAATACTTGAAATAAGTATTATATATCCAAAATTTATATGTAACTGAAAAAGATTAAAATAAAAATTAAGTTTAGAAATGAAAAAGACGTTCGTGGCATCTCGACAATGTCCATACTCATGATCCAAAGTCTAACGACTCAATGCTTCTCCTATTTACCTGAAAAACATATATAAAACGATCAACAAAATTGTTGAGTGAATCCACAGTTTTAATTTTAGTTTTGAGATACAAAGTTTTGTAAGCCAAACATGAAAAAAATCGTATAGTAAAATGTTATTTGAAAATGATTTGAATTACAAAGTTTTTGTGTGTCAACTAGCAAAACTGTATAATGAAATATAAAATTGAGTTACCCAAAATGTATATGTGCCAACAAGGCAAAAACATGTGTGATGATAAGTTGTTCAAAAGTGACTTGACATAAAGAAATGTTGTAATAAAATTTGATATGTAAAGACATGTAAGTAAATAAAATAGTAAGATTGTAAAGAGAAGTAAATATGAAAAATGCAAGACTGGTGTCCCCAACAGTTAGCTACGCCATTGAGTTAATATGCCGACCCTAAGCCCATAATAAAACTACAACTCTAAGTGTGATGTTTCTGTTCTCTCAGATATGCACTCCCCTGATGGTTGGGTTAGAACCGTTAAGTAACAAACAAAAACGTGGGAGGAAGAGTGTCAGCCAATGGTCCCATCTGCATATCCAGGGCCTAGTCGCAACTAGCTAAGATTATGGCATGTAAGCATCTACCTATGCACTACACCTACTTAGTCCGAGCATAAAGACTGTTTGTCATGGTTTGAATATTGTATCGTCACAATAAAAATAATGTAAGCATTTAATAAAAATAGCTGATATGTTTTTCACCCCAAATATTTGTAAAAGCAATAAATAATATATGGTAAAAAGTGGGGCTGTGGACTCTCCTGATGCAACGCTTCCAAAATTCACATAAGTAAAATGAAAGATCCAACCAAAAGACTTCTAGTGACTTAAATGCATAGAAGTAACTATGAGGGATATGTTGGTGACTCTATTGTATTTATTTCGTTCGTAGTTTAAGCAAGATAATTTGTATAACATGTATTTGTACTATTGATAATTAACAAATATTTAAATAATTATGATTAATTAATAAATTATTAATTGAATAATAATTAGTAATTAAATAAAATAATTATTGAAAATAATTATTAAATGGTTTAATAATTATTAATAAAAAGCTGATTTCTTAAAATATAAATTAAACAAAAATAATCAATGATTATTTTACCAGATGTTAAATAATTAATTAATAAATAACTTTATTTTAATAATATGATTTTAGAAAATATGTCTCGGAAGAAAAGAGCAGAAACAGAAACAAGCGACCTCGCTATCATGGCTGGCGACTATTGACCGGGATGAGGTTGACGGAAAAAAATACGCCGGCGACGGAAACCCGGCGGAAAGGTCGAGAGGGTGCTGAGTTTTTTTTTTGGTTCTAATAGAGAGACAAAGAGATACCTTCAGTTCAAGATGGCGACGGAAGAGAGACGAGATCGTTCTTGTATCTCTAGAAATCTTCTGGGTTTATGGTTTGCCAGAGATTTGGTGTTGAATTCTAGAGATAGAGACAGGCCGGCGATGGTGAAACAGCCGAGGGAGAGGGACGCCGGAATTCTTGAGCTCCGCATAACTCTCGTGCTCTGCCGGAAATTGTTGTCTGCTTCTTTGCCTGAGTTTTCTGGTTGCCTCGCCAGAATCCCAAAACAGGAAGAGGCGGATGGGTTGAGGTGGTGAGGGGTGTCGGTTGTTATGGAGAAGTCTAGGGTGATAGGGTTTCAAAATAAATAGGTATAGGGATTGTGGTGTTACGTTTTGATTGGTTGGAGTATAATATAATATTATAAAAGAAGTAAAACTAAGGAAAATATTGAAGATTTCGGTGGAGGTAATGGGTGTCACCGAGAATAGTGGTGGGGTATGTTGACCTTTATCTTAAATTGGTTTTAAATGTATATATTTGATATATATATGTGCACTCTAAGTGTTGTTTGATAAAATATTTTTACCGGGGTTTTACTTGGTTTTTAAGTGTGACTATTTCCTGACTGACAATTATGAGTTCAAATATAAATTTGGCTACTTTAAATATCCTCGTTTTACACAGAGAATTTAAATGTTGTTGATTGTTTAACTAATCGCATAAAATGTTTCAGGCTTTACTTTTCGTGTTGGTTTGTTTAGTTGAGCTATTGTATAATTATAAATTATAAAATTATGTTGTGTCACTAACTCGCTAACTAATTTTTCTAACGATAACATGCAAATAGAATGATGATGCACAAATGATGACGTCTATTTTAATGAGACATGATGTTTAGGGTTTCACTAACTTAAATGTAGTCTAGTATCATAAATGACATTGTAGGGTTTCACTACGCACCATGCGACTGATCAACCACTTGGGTCGACCTCCTAGTGTACTTCGTTCGAACCTTGCTGACCAAGAACATGAACTTGTTCTTAACCGGTTAAAACCAACTAGCTGATTTAATCCCTAAATGCGGAACTGGGATTAAACCTAATCCTTAAACCCTAAAGGATTGGGATGTTGGAGTTCTAGATTAGGTTAACAAGAAAGAAACCTTGTACGAAGAACTCGAACAGACACATTGCTTGTGTGGTTCGTTCGACCAACAACCAAAGAACCCTAGGGTTCTTTGGTCGAATTCGTCCAAGAGGGGAGAAGGGAGAAAAGTGTTTCCCAAAACATACCTTGTTGATTTCTTAAGATAGATCCACTGATGGTGAACAAATCGAGCGATCTTCTAGTTGATCTAAGCAATTAACTTGTTCTTCAATACTTGAAGAACACGAAGAACATGAAGAACACAAAGGCTTGTTTTTGTATGTGTATTCGGCCGAAGCCAAGGGGAGAGGAGGGGAAGGAATTCATGAGGTGTATCAAAGGAATAAGGGTTACCCTAAGCCTCTTATTTATATACAAATAAGTTATGCTTAGAACCCTTCTAGTTTAATTAATATTATATCTTTAATTAAACTTCCTTTTAACATTTCCATCCCTTATAGTTTAACTAGTTTATTATTGTTGCACTTAACTCTTAAATGTCTAGTATTAATACACTAATAATTCAGTGCCCATATACACGAATTATATACTTGTATTATACTTTCAATAATTAATTATATAATAACCTTTATATAATTTATACAACAATATTATCCAATTACTATATGATTTAATAGCTTTAAATCATATCATGGATAATTTATAATTAACACATTGTATATTTACTCAACTAGTAAATGTACAACTACTTGTATTAATTAGTTAGTTAAACTAATTTAGTAATAAGTTAAACTTAACTTAATACTTAACTGATTCATAATGACTATTATGAATCATTCCTCTTCGTAGTATCATTGCTTATCTTGCTCGTATTACATGCACTCACCGGTGTGACCTTTAAGTGTTTCATAGGCATGGATGTATCATCATAGGTTGACTAACTGTGCACATAATTCCTTCAGACATTAGGGTTTATCGCTAGATTTAAATGAAATTAAATGTTCTCATAAGTTAAATTAGGGTTCCAATACACTATTAGGGTTACATTAAATGTCTAAATTTTGGGGTTGTCACGACTTTTCATATTTGGAAACTCAAGAATGATCGGATTTTTAATAAATATAATCCATGTACTAATTCAGTAATATCCATGGTACAAGCACAAGCTTTCTTCTGAATCAAACGAAATCAAACGAAGGGTGAAATATGGTTGGGGAAGCATGGATAGGGGTCTTTGGTGTTCACAGCCTGCTGCGTTGTGAGGTGCTGGTTAATTCAATTTGGATCCGAGGAGAGTATTGACCAGGAGGTTTGGTGACAATTTTGGGTTTTAAATTGGTGTTGTTATGTTCCATTTTGGTGGTTTCTTGTTTGTTTATTTAATTTTGATTGTATGTTTGTACTTTGTTTTCATTCTTGCAAACTTTTTATAATTATACTAGTTTCTGGCTAGCCTCTTAATATATATTCGCAGGCCCGGTCCAGGGCATGGGCGGGCGACCAGGACAGCCGCCCAGGGCCTACCAAATTTAGGGGACCACTTAAATTTTTGTTTTTGTGTAAGTATGTACATATGTGTAAGCTCACTTGAATTAATGTAATCCCGATAAAATATAGAAACATGACGAACTAAAGGACACAAAAACCCGGACATATAAGTAGGAATTAATGCGTCCCTTTTCATTTGACGGAGGAATTTCTTTTATATTTAAAAAAAATTACTTTAGAGCGCCATTTTAAAAATTTTGCCGAGGGCCCAAAGTTTTATTGGACCAGCCCTGTATGTTTTGGGGTTTGTTGATAGGGGTGATGAAAATGTCGAAACTCCCCATGATCTCTTATTGTTCAAGAAAAAAGAAAAAGAAAAAGGTGGGGGTGTGGATGACATCTAGCTCTTTTACCGGTCACGTGAGCACTCCTCTAGTAATCAATTTTGGGGTAAGTTTTAGAATCATCACGAGTTCACGTCTCACAAGACTTGTACGTTCCAGATCAACACTTACACTTTTAATATACCTACAAACACGAGCGAAATTAAAAAGAAAATAGTCCAATAGCAGAAACATCATTTTGGGATCAAAAAACGAGGGTAAAGGGGTCTGGGAAAACTTATTATAAAATAATTATATTTAACTATATACACCAATAAATTTAGAAGAATTCATTTTATAAATCTAAGAGTTTTGCTTCACTTTACTTTATTTCATTTCCTCGCTCTTCACCGGTTGGAATGGAATAGGGCTAACTATTGATGCATGTATGATGTGGTCATGCATTATTACATGAATGTGGATGGTTGTTGATAATGATGCATGCATGATGTGGTCATGGATTATTGCATGTATGAAGAGGATTAATTTTTAATTAAGTAATAAAACAAGTTACCAATAAATTCATTAGTGACATTTAAGTCCACTAGTGATATTTAATCATTTAGTTAATGTGTGTTTATTACAACGGGTCAATCTACACTATCGTCCTTTTTACCCTACATCAGTTGGTATCAGAGCCAGGTTCCTGCTAAGTTTGGTGTTAGTTTCCTGCCTAGAATTGTTGTTCAAATTCCTAAAAAAAAAATAAATTATGTTACGTAAGTTACTTTTTGAAGATGACAAGGAAGTAGATGAGAACACCAACACCTACAACTTCGAATTTTTCTATGATCTTGAAGATGACATTGATTACATGTTATTTTATGATTTGAAAGAAGTGGATGATGAGACGAATTCAATTTATGATTCTGATCCCATCTACGATACCGACAGAGAAGAAGAAATTAATGAAAGAAGATGTTTAGTTTGTGATGAAATAAATTTTGTTGGTTAGAATAATATGATTGAAGAATTGGTTTTTGTTGAAATTAAAAAATCGTTGCAAAAGCTCACAACTTTGAGAACCATGGATTACAAGTACCACGAATTTTCAGCGTTTGGCATGATTGAATCTGATCCTAAGGTATATGTGATCTTTATCCAAGTTAGAGATTTCAAGATTACATGGAATTTGTTTACACTGAAAGATAAGATGGCTGCACATGTATACATAAAGATAAATTCATCATTTCTTATTGATGATGAACAAGTTGAATTGAGGACAATTCATTTCGAAGAGGGAGGGAATGACACATGAATGATATGGCCATGGATTATTGCATGGATGTGGATGGTTGTTGATACATGCATGGATGTGGAAGTGATACATGCATGGATTTGGAAGGTTGGTGATGAGCAGTTTATGTGATCAAGTGATAGTAAGTTAAAGAGTTAATCAAGAAAATAGTTTTGATCATGTTTTGGTTTTGTTAAACGTAAACAATAAATTTGAATGACAAATAACGTAATTTGGACGTTGATTTGATGATTAGGAGATATTCACTATGTATGGATTCATCTAGTTCTAAGTATGGTTATTAAGCACCGATTAGTCTATTGTTCTAGAAGTCACGGTATTAGATTTCTCTCAAGCCCATTTAATAAACTAATTACATCTAATACAAATTTCTTCTCTCAAAAGTTATAATTAATCACACTTCTATTCGTTGATATTACCGACTTAGATTGTCTAAGTCTTGTAACCTAGAATTCTCATTACTAGGGTTGAATTTCTAATTTAATCTAATTTATTGGAATCTTGTTTCTAATCCCTATTTCTAGTGAATTACAAACTAGTTCATAAGTGAAAAGTTGGGGAAGTAATCAATTAAACCAAGTGTTGTCAATACCTAATTGAATCAATTACCAACGCTAAAGAGACGAAAATTCATAGATTAAACCAAAAGAGTAATGAAACATCAACAATAGTTTGAACAAAAACATAATCCTAAAATTAAACCATACTTAACCCTAGAATCATCCAAACATAGCGAATATAAAAATTACTAGCACATAGACATGCTAGGAATCACAAAACAAGAAATTATGAGTAGAATTACAACCATAGAATTAATCCAAAGTATTAGAGAATCAATAATGGCTTGTAAGATTGATGAATTCCTTGAAGAAATGCTCTTAAAATCGCCTATTAACTGCCAAAAAGCGTACAAGGGTAAAAGATAACTGATTTCCTGGACTTGATCTGCGATTTAATCAGCTTTCGGACGCAAAGTTCACGAACGCGAACAAAAGTTCACGTCGTGAACTCCAAAACACGCAGAATTCCCGATCGTGAGCAGTTTGTGAAAAGCCAACAGAAAATTTGGGTATTGATCGTGAATAGTTCACGATGAGTTCACGTTTGTGAACTTCTTCAGGCGTGTTTTCTTGTATTTTCGGCTATCGTTTGACCAGTTTTCGACCTCTTATCCGCTATACCACCTGAAATGTAAAATAAACACAAAATTGAGTAATATCACATGCATTTGCTTCTAAAACGTACTCAAAATGAACGATATTGACGGGGTTGAATGTGTCTAAAAACGTTAATATCAAAATCCCCATACTTAAACTTTGCTTGTCCTCAAGCAAATCATCCTGAAAAACTTGTTAGTAAGACACCAATTCAATGCATATGACAATCATCTCAATCACAATCAATAACAATTAAAGAATTTAGTTTAATTTAGCAAATAAAATTTCACCTAGATTTTTTATCCAATTTTGTGTACCAAACTAGTTAACTTTTCATAAACCTATTAATTTTTTGCTACCTTAATTATACTAATTTTAATTTAAAATTTCTTCATTCTTGCATAATCTACAAATATCATCTTTATGAAAACTACCCAATTAGTAGGGTTAAATTAAAAAAAAAATAGTTAAATATATTTGGGTAGCGTATACGCTTTATTCATGTATGCTTTATTGAAGCTTATTTATTTTTGCTTCTTTCTTTCTCTTTTTTTTTTCTCTTTTTATATATTTATTTATTTGTTTGGTGGGAAGAACCTCAGCTCGAATGCCACTCGCGTAGCAGACTTTCCACCAACATGTCCAGATCAGTTGACCTTAGAATGCTAGGTTTGAAGGACCCCTCGGCTTACTTGTCCGAGTGACACAAGGCCGGTTGTTTGTTCTTCCTCAATATTTAATTAGTAACTTTTTAATATATTTTTGCTTATTATTCACAATGATGTGCACCGTAAACTAAAGGCCCTTAACTTAACCTAATGTCATTGGGAGCTAGTAATACTAACCTTAATTCTCTTAAAGATGATTCTTATATATTGTGCAAGACATTTCCAATTTCCTAAGTTAAAAGTACTGTTAGGTCACAACACCCTGGTTTTATAGGTTAATTGATAGATTATTATATTGTATGAAATATTAAAGTGATAACACAAGAATATAGTCAATGTCTAAATCCACTAAGTGTGCCTTGTTGAGGAATAACAAGACCACTAATAAATTACAAGTGTATGAAAGTGAAATTCGTAAATTGGTGAATTCTCTCCTTTGCAAGGTGATCTCTATTTATAATGATATAGAGATCTTACATAATGAGCAAAGGAGTAACCGAAGGACTGAACATGGAAAATGACTAAGATCAAGGGATTTGATCTTAGTCAGTTACATATCAAAATGTAACTCAGTCCTTCTACTCAGTATTGGATTTCCAATACTGAGTACTGATACTGAGTGGCCAATACTGCCCACTCAGTATCACTCCTAAACTTAGCTAAATTATTCTATAAACTATTCTAAGCTAGTCTAGGCTGTCTTGTTATCTTAAGATCCTAAGGGGTAAGGCTTTTTGCCTTAACAATCTCCCCCTATCTAATGATAACAAGAGAATTACAAAGAGAAGTAATTACTAAACAGAAAACATAGGTTGTAGAGTCTTCTTCTTCATCTTCTGTTGATAGATTCAAACTCATAGAAGACCTCTTGCTTGATGTGGTTGAACTCTTCTCTCTTCTTCAGTTCATCCTGCCTATTGTTGAGCACATCAACTATTTTCTTTCTGAACCAAGAATCTTCCTTCTTGGTTATCATCCAATTCAGACCCACAAGATGACTGATAGGAGCTTTTGGCAAATCTGCTTCAGTGATAAAGCATTCCCTATCTTCTGGGTCAGTATACATATATCCAGATGTTGGATATATGGTGCTCTTTTGATCCTGAAAAACAAGGTTAGGTGGTACAGGATATGAGTTAAACATCCTGAATGTGTTAAGGCCCTCAGGCTTGTTGTTCTTGACAGCCTCAGTCATCACACTTAGTGCCCTGTAATCTGCTTGGTATAGGATGCCTTTTTCAAAGCATACAGTAGCAACAGCCCAGGTTTCATCCATCATGACTTGGGCTTCAGAGGATCTTGATGGCAACTCCTTTATCAATCTGGCAATCTTCACCCAGTCTTGGAGTCCCATGTTCTGAATATCATGAAGAAAGATCTTCATGCGAGGACTGACTGGTCCAGTCCAGACTGCAACTATGGACCTGTCAACAGTTTTGACTTTGACTTTGTTGACATATATGTTTATCCAGCATATCTCCTTTACATTGAGAAATGATCTAATTCTCAGCATTTCCATTCTGTTCTCCCTGTACCTTGTTCTTTGAGCAATTATGTTCCAGTATTGTTGAAGAAGATCATCTCCTTTTCTTCTTACAATATGAGGTTTCCATGAAACATCTGCCTCAGTATTAGTGTCAGGATCTTCTTCCTTGATGGGGAAGAATCTTTGAGCCTCAATCTCATCCTCAGTTTTTTTTGCAGTCTCCTCCTCAGTATCATGTTCAGATCTCCTTGGTATGGTGATTAAAGGAGCTGGATCTTCATCTTCACTTGATTCTGAGGACATGACCACTCTTGCCATTCTTCTAGTGAGAGGTCTTCTAGGAGCTCTAGGAGCTACTTCAGCATGAAGAGAGATTGGTTGTCTTGGAGGCTCTTCATCATCGGAGGATGATGATGAAGAGCTTTCTTTGTTTTCCACATCCAGTGCAAAGTTTAGGAAATTTTGGGATGGCACTGGATTGGGTTCTTCATCTTCATCATCAGCAATAGGCCAGACAAAAAGCCTATATACAATGATCTGCAAGTTGTTCAACTCTTGAGCAGGAGGCTCAATATCAACTTGCTGAGGTTGGTCAGTGGTAGTCTCCCCCTGAGAAGTTGGCTCTGATGATTCTTCAAGTTGTTCTAGAACTGACCTCCCCCTTTGTCTTCTTCTTTCATACTGAAACTGAAGTGGTTCAGTATGAGTGCTTTACTGATGTTGTTGTTGTTGCTGTGGAGGTTGATCTTCATTTATTTTTCGTCTTTTCTCCCCCTGAGCAGATGGCTCAGTTTGATCAACCTCCTCTTCTCTCTGTCTCTTCTCCCCCTTATTGTTATCATTGGATGTGGAAGGAAGAGGTTCAGTATCACCACCTATGTCCCCTTGTGGATCATCATGTGTAGGGGAGAGCATAGGCTCGGTAGCAGCATCAGTATCACCCTCAGGATCAGCTTTAGAGGGTGATTTCCTTGGCTCAGTATCATTGCCTCCTTCATCTTCTTCATTGTGTCCACCATGTTGAGATGGTGGAGTTGGTGGAGGCTGTTGTAGTTGTTGGAGTAGTGCGACTGAGTGTTTTAGAGAGTCAATCTCACTACTCATGGTGTCTCAAGGGTTTGTGATCACTTCTTGAATCATGTGACCCAACTCAAGAATAAGTTGGACATGATCCAAGCAGCACCAGTGGGTGTCAGTGTGACATCAACCACCATTGTCTCTTTAAATGTTGAGACAACTGTATACTGACAGTGATTATTTAAGTGCTCAGTGTATGAATGTTGCATAACAACAGTGGGCTAACTATGTTGGCCATAAAAGGATATAAATTTGAAAGTTCGTTTGAGACTTTGGTCAATAATGAGTTGGTACTGGCCAATACTTTTTCTCTATTTGGGAAAGATATATATATATATATATATATATATATATATATATATATATATATATATATATATATATATATATATATATATATATATATATATATATATATATATATATATATATATATGTGTGTGTGTGTGTGAGTTTTGAGAGTGTTATTAGAGATTCATACCTGAGACTTTGTCAGATTCCCTTCGAACATCTGCAGAGGTCGGTGCTGGATCATTTGTATGTTGATTTGAGGCACCAGCACCCTCAGGACCTATGTCTCTTCCAGCCTGAACACCTTCCAGTGTGTGTTGCTCATATTATATCTCCACATCTAGAGGAACATGAGGTTCCTCAATTGGTTGAGCAATTTGTGCAGGTTCAGGACCTTGAAGGTCATCGGTGGCAGCAACTAGACTCTGCTCTTGAAGAGATGCAATCAATGATGGAATAGGTGTATACTGCACCTCTTCTGATGATAATGCACCCATTATCACTGGAGACAAATTTCTTCGTCTTCTTCTTCTGCTGATAACGGGCTGCACTTCTGTTGACTCAGAATAAGAATCTGATGCAGTATGAGGAGCATCATGATCCTGTTCAATTTGAGGAATGTGTGGTTGCTCTTGTTCTTGATCTGGTTGAGCATCTACCATCTCAACATCTTGATCAGCATTACCACCATCACCAACATCACCATCATTATCATTAATAGATTCAGTATTAGAATCATCTTCATCATCATCTTCTTCATCATTTATGTGTGCCTGCACTATGGCCCACATTGAGTGACTCAGTACAGGTTCTCCTTCCCTTGGCCTGTAAAAATATATCTTCTCATTTAGGGGAGGAATATCAGATCTTGGACCGTTGAACTCATCATAAATGTGAGCAGGCGTTGAACTTTGAAAGTTGAGAGATAGAAATCTGCAGAAAGGTACATTGAATTCCCTGATTTGAGCCCTAACCAGAGAAGCTAGTTCATTGAATATCAGTCTTAAATAATCAATGTCTCGACCATAGTACATAGCATGTACTATCTGCATCCCAAATTCATTGATTTGGTCCAAAGCTCCAGTCTTGTGGGTCATACACCGAATGAATGTGGGAATTAGAACACCCCACATTGGACCAAATTCATTTCTTTTAATGATGCCCGTGGTTCCTCTACGACCAATGAAGGGAAATACTGAGCAAGCCTCAGTTCGGTCAACAAAAGGCTCATACTGAGCATGGGCGGGAAGGCTCAGTGTTTCCCTAATAATAGCAGTTGAGACAAAAGCCCTTCTTTGATCTCTAACAACCCAACCAGTGATCATGTCAGGTAGTCCATGTAGGGTTTCACTACGCACCATGCGACTGATCGACCACTTGGGTCAACCTCCTAGTGTAGAACCATGACTGACCAAGAACATGAACTTGTTCTTGACCGGTTAAAACCAACTAGCTGATTTAATCCCTAAATGCGGAACTGGGATTAAACATAATCCTTAAACCCTAAAGGATTGGGATGTTGGAATTCTAGATTAGGTTAAACAGAAAGAAACCTTGTACGAAAAACTCGAACACACACAATGAAGGTGTGTTCGTCGAACACTCACCAAGAACCCTAGGGTTCTTGGTGTTCTCGTCCGTTCGATCAAGAGGAGAGGAAGAAGAGTGTTCCATGAAACATACCTTAGGTTAATGCTTAAGATAAGTCCACTGATGATGAACATGACAAACGATCATCTAGATGATCACTTACAACGAACTTGGATCTTCAAGATTTGAAGAACACGAAGAACGAATGAAGAACACGAGGAACGAAGAACACCAAGCTTAGTGTTCTTGGTCTGTTCGGCCGAATGGGAGAAAGGGGCAAGGGTTTCGGCTTTTAGGTGTAACCTAATAAGTGATGCCTAAGCCCTCTATTTATAATAGATGGACTTTCACTAAGGGCCCTTCTAGTTTAATTAAGATTAATCTCTTAATTAAACTTATCCTTTTACACTTCCATCACTTATAGTTTAACTAGTTTATTAACATTGCACTTAACTATCAAATGTCTAGTATTAACACACTATAATTTCGGTACCCATATACACGAAATATATAGACTTGTATTTATACTTTCAATAATTAATTATATAATAAACTTTATATAACTTGTACAACAATATTATCCAATTACTATATGATTTAATAACTTTAAATCATATCATGGATAATCTTTAATTAACACATTGTATATTTACTCAACTAGTAAATGTACAAATACTTGTATTAATTAGTTAGTTAAACTAATCTAGTAATAAATTAATACTTAACTGATTCATAATGACTATTATGAATCATTCCTCTTCGTAGTATCGTTGCATAACTTGCTCGTATTACATGTACTCACCGGTGTGACCCTTAAGTATTTCTTAGGCATGGATGTATCATCATAGGTTGACTAACTGTGCACATAATTCCTTCAGACTCCCACTTGTGCAAGTTTGTAACCTTTGTCTTAATGATACGAGCTACAGTGGCCTTTCTAGATGGGCATGTAGGTAACCAACCCCATAAAAACAGCTTATGTAACCCTTGGTATAGTTTTATGAAAAACTCTTAATAGCGTCTCCTAGTAAAGAACACTCTGTCTTTACTTCTTGGGTAACGTTGTTAGGCTTATCCCTTGCAGCACGATATTTGTGATAACGAATACGAGCCTGGTAGAAATTATCAACTCCTGTATTCGAAATCATTTTATGACTTCTTGATTCAAACTGCTGTGATAAACGACAAAGAACATATCAGTTCGTTTGGGCACGACCGTGCACTTGCCAGTTTCTCATCAAGTCAAAGGACCTATAAATATCTCTCCTAAAGAGGAGGTGCAATTACCATCTTGTTATATTTCGATTTAACAATACAAGTTCCTTTGTACCCAGAATCGCCTCATATGACAAACGTATTTCAGAATTGTCTGAGTTGAACCAAAGCGCATTAGTCATTGTATCCTAAACCAAATACCTCAGGCTTAAGGACAATCCTAGTGAACAATACTTTTGAACTTTTCAACCACGAAGTATTGTCACGGTGGTCAATCCAATATTCGTTGAGCCTCCAACAGAATATCACCGATATTTGGTGTACACAAAACTTGCGTAGCGATCTTCGAAGAACTTCGAATCTACCACCAAATACCGCGATGACGTTAACGTCCCATCAAGGTTCCCACCTAGACGAGTAGTCACGGATTTATATCTTTTTGAATAAATAGACTTTTATTCATGGATGATGTAAAACATACAAAGTCTGAATAAAAATGATACTAACTCATGTACTATTCCTCACTGGACATAGATACTGAATTATTACTGGATCATTACTTATTCCTTTCGTTTGTGTTGATTACTTAATGATTCTTACAAACTTAATTGTAACTTTATCACTAAACCAATCATTTCTATTAAACTAAAGACATAGGATGAGTATTTAGGAATACTTTTACTTTTGTCTTTGCTAGATATTGTTCTTGCAACAATCTAGAACATATTCTAGTCTTGCCTTTTATGTAATTCGGTAAACATAGGAGGATTGGAAATTAACTCCTTAGTTTCTTGAATTCATAAAATCATTCTTGTAACCAAAGCCTCTTTTAGTTACTTGATTTGTAGATATTCTTACTAGTTAAAGAAATTTCCTTAAATGATTATGTTATCCACTGAAGGGTTAACAATCTATTAGATATCCAATAATTAATCACAAGACTTGTGATCACGCTATTAGGTTTACAATAATCTAATCAACGATCATTTATTATTTCTCTTAACTCTTTGGCTAACGACTTGGTACAACCTTGTTTTTAATGTCTTACTAACTTACTGAATTCACTAACATCTTTAATGAATTACGTTAGTCATAGCTCCCACTTACTTTTATGGAACTTAAGCATTTCTTAAACTACTACTTTGACCTAGTCAATAACTTGTAGTTTAATCTTTTAAGAATTCTATCAATAATTAAGATCATCCTTTGGATTTGCGAATATCCAACATTCCTGTTTAGGGAATTATGATCTTTATTGATTACTGTATTTAACAAGTATGGGACACTTGAAATGATACTATCAATTCTTAAACATATTATTATTCTTTTAGGAACTTTATTTAATGCCAAAGTCATTTCTTGGATTTCTCAAATATCCAGTATTCCTATTAGGGAATTATGACTTGATTAAATATTGTAGTTATTACAAGTATAAGAGACTTGGAATAATACCTTTTAATTCTCAAATGCTTCAATATAGTTTGTCCCTTTTAAGAGTCGTTTAATGTTTTAGTCATTTTACTTGGATTATGCGAATATCCAATTATTCCTATTAGGAAATTATAACTTCATTAAATCCTTTATTACGAGTATAAAAGACTTGTAATAATACTCTTAAAGTCCATCTTGATTATATCCAATATAATCATACTATATTAACACTAATACTTTAAAACTTTCTATCAAAAGTAATAACTATTACTTAAGATGTTTTAACTAAGTTCAATAACTCTTGAACCTTATGCTTCCATAAAACTCTTAAATACTTTCACTAGAAAAACTTTCTAATTACTAGTATCTAAATACCTTGAGCTATCAAGACATTATTTATACAACAATCAAACAAATATATAAAACATGAAATATAAGTAAATCAAAACTTGACTTACAATCTAGTCATAAACCTTGACTAGTGTAATTATCACACATGCACACAATATAATTCAGACATGGATTCGAGATTAATTAAAACCAAAAATAAAACTTTTTTTAACAAAATAAAATTATCCAAACAATAAAGTAAAATTGTTTAAAACGAATCCACAAAATACTGAATCATAAAACTTGGTGCTCGTGGGATCATCACCATCTCATGCCGGTCATCTCACTTATCATCTTATGCAATAAACGATTGCTAAAGTTGAGTTAGTTGTAATAAACTTTTACAAGTAGGAAGCGAGTATCAAGAAGTCGGCCAAGTCAACTAAGGAGCAAGCATTCCCTCCTACCCTTTGACCCTTGCCACACCCAAGACACCGTTTCTCGGTCCTTGTTTGGATTTACCTTCTTGACCTTTTTGTTTGACTCCATTACCCTTTAGGCACGCCGTGGCTGGGATCGGTTTTATCCTTTCCCTTTCCACTACGCCTCTTTCTCTGATCACTACCATCATCGGTTACTACGAGATCATTCTTAATCTTGGTCCCCAAATCAACTCAGTAGTCTTGAGCACGGAATGTAGCTCAACAATGGATTGCTCCATGTTATGCATGTTGTAGTTTACTACGTAAGACTTATAGTCATCTAATAACGAGTTAAGTATCATTACTGTTGCTAACTGCAACGATACTGTGTGACCTAATATGATCCATGTGCTCTTCAATTTTCATGACGTGAGCAATTACCGATGATCCCTTAACCATCTTGCAAGATTTGAACACCCTATAAGCGTAATATGCTTATCCTGGTTCATTTCTAGCATTCGCGCTAGGAGCATTTAGTATTGCTTTTTCTAGGACATTTCCTTTTCTCTTATGCGTAAGCATAATCCGAAGATCATGCTTCCAATAGAGAAACATTGACCCAGTCAATTCGTCCTTTTCCAGAAACAAGCGTATTGAGAGATTGTTGGTACGTGTCGCTATGGTTGTTGCTGCCATCTACAAATAAACACAGTTTAATTAGTAATCATCAATAAACATTCTCTAAAATATATTATAAACCCATAATTTATATTTTAGGCCTAGGATCCATATATCACATTCTCGCCGCAAGGTTTGGGCATTTCCCGACGAGACATGCTATTTCTGGTAGGTAACATCCTTACCGATCGTATCAAGACTTGACACGATTCCTAGGGATCGTAGAATCTTTAGACTTATAACTTATTACAACTTTGTACAATCTAATTGTACATTTCTAAGTTAGTAATAAAGTCTAGTATGTTTATTCTACTCAAGTACTTTTTGGGCCGGGACTCCCGATTATCACCAAAGTAGATCAGACCATCTAAGACAGTGCGATGTTCTGCGCCGGGACTCCCGATTATCAGAGAACCTTACACACCCTAACACTCGCATTGATTTGATCGAATCCGTATCTAAGGTTCTTTATCCTTACAATATGAATATCGTTTAACAAGTGAGGTGTTCCATTAGGTGGATAGTACTTAGATCTAAGATTTTCTTGGGTTTGTTTAAGTCTTAAACTAAACTTAAACCTTTATTCCAATCTTAATCCTTGTTTAAAATGTGTGACTTGTGAATTGAAGAGTTCTACAAGACACCTTTTTAAAACTTAAGAACTATTCTTTAAAACTTATAGTTTCAAGAATTTGTACGATCTTACATGTATACCTAAAACGAGGTGTACAAAACGTTCTACTAGATTTTGTGAAAAATCTTATCTAGAATAAAACTTACTTGTTTTATCTTACTTGAAGAACTTATAAACTTATGTTAAACTTTTAAATTCTTTTATGATTCATGAACTTGAAACATAAACCTAGTTTAACACACATAGTTCTTCATATGTCTAATAATGAAATTAAACATTTGTTTTGACTTATTAGATTCGACCAAAACTTATGTCTTAACGACACACTTATAAACTTTGTGATGTTCTTGTGTAGCTCCCACTAGCTTCAACAACCATGATGAAACTTAAGCTAACACAATCACCGGTTTATACTTGGTGGAACTAATAAACTTATTATATAAAAACTATATATAATAATTCTTAGTTTGTTTAAACCTTTCTTATATTTAACTTGAACTAGTTAAATATAGGTTCTTGTTATTTTCACTTGATCATTAATCTAGTATATTACATGACTTGTAAAATACTTATATTATACTTGTATAATTACCTAGTTATAATAACTTATAACTTTATACATCTTAATATATGATAATATTTATAACTTTGTATATTTCTAGTTAATCATATAATTTCAACTTGTACAATTTCTAGTTATAATGAAATCATAACTTTGTACTTTCTAGTTTTAATTATATTATAACTTATACAATAACTAATTATAATATTATCCTTAAAGATCAAAATCACATTACCCTTTTTAATTGTTCCATTTTATCTTGTATTTTAATGTATTCGTATATATGTATATTTTATAATAAACTTGTAACATTCTAGTAAGAATATTACATCTAGTTTATACATGTGTATTTTAACTTAATCTAATTAAAATACGTATAAACTTATTATATCTTTAAAATTCCATTTTACATAATAATTTAAAAATTCTGAAATTTTTTAATACATATATATAAATAATTAAATACACCTTGTTAATTTTAGAACTTAAAAATTAACATCCTCTTTATCAATTCCCTAAATTAATTAGATGAACCCTAATCTTGTTTTTGACCAATCAAAAACTAGGGTTTTGACTTTCTTGATCAAAGACATTATTTTAGTTAAAAGTTCAATTTTAATCAATCCTATTAAACAATAAACTTTGTTTAAATTCTAAGATAGATTATAACTTTTAATAAATTTATTTAAACTTTTTAATTTAAACCTTATAGACAATAAAACTTTGTCTAAATTACTAGGTTTAAAAAACTAGCTTTAATAAATCTATCAAAATAATAATTAAACCTATTAGACATAAACTTTTCTAATTAACTAGGTCTTAGATTATTATCTTAATTAATACTTTTAAACTATTAAACTTAAACTAGTTTAATGTTCTAGGGTTCTTTAGGGTTTCGAAATTCTTAAGCCTAGGAAACTTTTCCACCAATTAAACTAGGCTAGTTTAACAAACTTGGTGTCCAAGTATCCTCTAGTTTTTCGAAAATCCTAAGGGATTAGGAAAGAATCCTTTTGATCAATTAAACAAATCTTGTTTAACATACTTGATCCTAGGGATCTTCCTAGTCCACGAAAATTCTAGGAAGTAAGGAAAGAATCCTTTTGATCAATTAAACATATCTTGTTTAACATACTTGATCCTAGGGTTTTCCTATAGTTTTCGAAAATTTCCTATGGTTTCTAGAAACCTTCTTGACCAATTAAACTTAGACTAGTTTAATATTCTTGGTCCTAGGGTTCTTCCCTTTTTTTTCGAAAATTATGAAGAAGAAGAAGAAAAACATGAAACAAAAAAACTTAAAATTAAAGTAAATAAACAATCTTTGTTAATCTAGACTAGATCTCTAAACCAACGCTCTGATACCACTGTAGGGTTTCACTACGCACCATGCGACTGATTGAGCACTTGGGTCAACATCCTAGTACTTGGTTCAAACCATGACTAACCAAGAACATGAACTTGTTCTTGACCGGTTAAAACCAACTAGCTGATTTAATCCCTAAATGCGGAACTGGGATTAAACCTAATCCTTAAACCCTAAAGGATTGAGATGTTGGAATTCTAGATTAGGTTAACAAGAAAGAAACCTTGTACGAAAAACTCGAACACACACAATGAAGGTGTGTTCGTCGAACACTCACCAAGAACCCTAGGGTTCTTGGTGTTCTCATCCTTTCGAACAAGAGGAGAGGAAGAAGAGTGTTCCATGAAACATACCTTAGGTTAATGCTTAAGATAAGTCCACTGATGATGAACACGACGAACGATCCTCTAGATGATCACTTGCAACGAACTTGGATCTTCAAGACTTGAAGAACACGAAGAACGAATGAAGAACACGAAGAACGAAGAACACCAAGCTTGGTGTTCTTGGTGTGTTCGGCCGAATGGGAGAAAGGGGGCAAGGGTTTCGGCTTTTAGGTGTAACCTAATAAGTGATGCCTAAGGGCTATTTATAATAAATGGACTTTCACTTAGGGCCCTTCTAGTTTAATTAAGATTAATCTCTTAATTAAACTTATCCTTTTACACTTCCATCCCTTATAGTTTAACTAGTTTATTATCATTGCACTTAACTATCAAATGTCTAGTATTAACACACTATAATTTCGGTACCCATATACACGAAATATATAGACTTGTATTTATACATTCAATAATTAATTATATAATAAACTTTATATAATTTGTACAACAATATTATCCAATTAATATATGATTTAATAGCTTTAAATCATATCATGGATAATCTTTAATTAACACATTGTATATTTACTCAACTAGTAAATGCACAAATACTTGTATTAATTAGTTAGTTAAACTAATCTAGTAATAAGTTAAACTTAACACTTAACTGATTCATAATGACTATTATGAATCATTCCTCTTCGTAGTATCGTTGCATAACTTGCTCGTATTACATGTACTCACCGGTGTGACCCTTAAGTGTTTCGTAGGCATGGATGTATCATCATAGGTTGACTAACTGTGCACATAATTCATTCAGTCCATTCGTGCAGAGTACCAGAATTCACACAACATCTCCGGATATATAGCTCGAGGAGATAGAATTAGTGCTCGACTAATAGGACAATTCTTCAAATATGTAACTATGTGAGTGAATTCGGGGCACGCCCAAGCCTGAGGAATATCGAAATTTGTAGTTATGTTGTTCCTCTGGTGCGACGAATCGATAATTTGCCATCTGTGATTAAGATTTGAAATTTCCTTGCAAAGAGAGTGTAAAATCGTTAATCGCAGAGAGTAATTTAAGAAGTAAGTACGAAATAACTGAAGAAAGTTTTAAATGAAAAAAAACAGTTATTTATACTTAATTATCGATAATTTTGGTATTGGGAAGTAAAAACGGCTGAAATGACAGCCTTATCCTGTTCCAATGGTGACTTTCTAATTAAGAATGGTTACCGTTGGGGAGTATGAGGGTTAGAATTAGTTTTAACACTCCAGGATTCCAATACCGAGTAAAAAAAAATTAAATAAAAAAAAATAAAAATTATAAAAACATTTAATTTAATCTATAAGTTAATGAAAAATAAAAAATTATTAATTTTTGATAAACCAGACGAGTGATACTGAGCTGGTCAGTATTAGAAGTAATACTGAGCAGACAGTATCAGAAATTTTTGAGAACAATTAAGGATTCAGCATACCTAATTGCCCCAGTAGATACATAAACATTTCTTCAGAGAGAGGTTTAGTAAACACATCAGCCAATTGGTCATCTGTAGGAACGAAATCTACCTCAACCTTACCATTTTCCACATTACCTCGAATAAAGTGGTGTCTGATATCAATGTGCTTTGTTCTTGAGTGATGTACTGTGTTCTCAGTGATAGGAATAACACTCTTGTTATCACAATGAATGGGTGTCTTCTGAAAGTTGAATCCATAGTCCATAAGTTGATACTGCATCCATAATAATTGAGCACAATAACTTCCTGCAGCAACATATTCTGTTTCTGCTGTGGAAGTTGCGACTGAGTTTTGCTTCTTGGATGACCACCCAACCAATCTTCCACCAAGGAATTGACATTCTCCACTTGTGCTTTTTCTATCCAACCTACAACCTGCAAAATCTGCATCTGTATACCCTTCAAGGTCAAAGTTTGAGTCTTTGGGATACCAAAGACCCTTGTTAGGAGTAACTGAAAGATATCTAAAAATGTGCCTAACAACTTTCAAATGTGTTTCCTTAGGATCAGCCTGATACCGAGCACACAAGCATGTTGCAAACATGATATCAGGCCTGCTAGCTGTTAAGTAAAGTAAAGAACCAATCATACCTCGGTATGTGGATTGACATACTGGCTTACCAGTCTCATCTTTACTTATTTTATCCTGAGTACCCATAGGAGTGTGCATGGAAGATAAATTTTCAAATTTGTATTTCTTTAGCATGTCATGCACATACTTACTTTGGTTTATAAAAGTGCCATCAGGCTTTTGATCAACTTGTAAACCAAGAAAATAAGTAAGTTCTCCCATCCTACTCATCTGATACTGATATGACATTATCTTGGCAAACCAGTCACACATTGACTTGTCAGTGGAGCCAAAGATAATATCATCTACATATATCTGAATAAGTAAGATGTCAGAACCATTCCTTTTTGAAAATAATGTTTTATCAATTTTACCTCTTACAAATTTATTTTCAATTAGGTACTCAGACAGGGTATCATACCAGGCTCTGGGAGCTTGTTTGAGCCCATATAAAGGTTTATCAAGCTTGAAAACGTAGTTAGGAAATTTAGGATCAAGAAATGTGACATACGTGAAAAACTAGGTTTTCAAGTTTGCTACTAAATACTGTAATATGAATTTTAGTAAGTAAACATAATCTATTATGGTTAAATTATAATAATAAAAGTGTTAGTTATCATATGTGTCTTGACAACATGCTTGAAATCCCTAGTAAGACGTATAAACATTTTAGTCGTGTTATAAAGTTCCAAGGTGCAACAATTTATATTAAATCGCAACCAAAGTAACAATAAATGTTAAAATACATATAATTATATGTAATAATGTAAATTTTAACTTAAGATAACATAACTAAAAACTAGAGCAAATAACCTTAATTTAACACATCATTTTACAACCTTTATTAGACATATATCTAACAAATACTTAAATACATATATAATATACAAAATACTATAAAAATAATAATAATAATAACAATAATAATATAGTAAAAATGCAGATTTTATATCCCACCCCACATGCATCCTCTTGATTTTACTTATATGCCCATATCAATCAAAGACTTTTCTTAAACAAGCAACATCCTTACCTCTCTTACACATCCACTTACACACTCTATTAACTCATCCTTAGTCATCATGAGGAATACATGGAAACTCCCACAACAATCCCTCTACTTCATTTAAACCACACAACTCACATGCAAACTCAAAATACTCTCTCCAATCTCTAAAATCCGGATTCCACACATACACTTACATTCTCCCACCAAAATCTTCACAACTTTTGATCTACAACTCCAAATCTAGTGATTCAAATTGCCAAATCACCATAACAACTTCCTCTACAACATTTAACCTTTAAAACACCCAAACTTTAACTGAAAGTCAGTCGAAATATATCTTCAAAGAGGCTGTCCAGTTTTGTGTTCTTCAACATTCTTATGTAAGTCGATTTCCTTGTATTTCTTGCACTTTTCTTATGTTTTTCTTGCATCTTTCTCCATGTTTCTTGAGTTTTTCTATCCATGAAAGGCACTTAGGTGTCTAGATGGTAGATTACACACCAATGTCTTCAAGATATCCAATAAAGGTGGTAATCCATGATCCATACATCAAAAACTCAAGAACATAAAGTTTGATGTACATGCATGTAACTTTTTCTTACAAATCTTAGATGTTTGATGACATGCATGTGTTTATAAAAATTAATATATGATTTTGATCTAAAAATAATCTTGCATGATCCTAAATAAGTGTTAAAAGCAAAGATTTAAACCATTGGATGTAAAGAAATGGCTAGAACACTTAAAACCTTCAAAACTTTTATTTTTGAAATCTGGCAGATTGCATGCATGTACTTAATTCGGCCATATCTTGAGTTTTAACCATTTAAAATACATGATTCTTTTTCTCAAAGTTAGTTTTATGTCTTAGCTTTCCAACCCATTTAATTTCATGCAAAAACATTGAGTTTTGACCCATAAAACCCTACCCACAAGTTAGATGTGCAAACAGACTAGCTGAGCAGAATAAAACTCGAATTTAAACTGATATATCTCTTTCATAAAACCTTTAAAATACATGATTTTTCTTCTGGAATTTAATTGAAAGAGTTATCTTTTAAATGCAGCTAGTTTCAACGAAAAACATAAAGATTTGATCTCCCAACCAAACATGCAAAGGTAAGTGTGCATTGAAAAGAGTGCTGGCAGATTTTTACATGCAACTTTAAGTAATCATAACTCCTTTATAAAACATGCAAATGTAATGATTCTTTTTTTAAAACTTCAGTTGAGTGAGTTATCTTTAATACCCCATAAAATATAAAGAAAAACTCGAATATTTGATACCCCAAATAGGTCAAACAAAATAAGTGTGCAGACTGATTTGAAGTCAGTGACACATAAGTTTATGAAATATAATTTAAATAGTTATACAACTTCAAAAATAATGAAAGTTATGCTAAAAGTTCCCTAAGACACTAAATAATAACATATAAAAAGTTGGTAAATTAAATCATTTGTTATGATATTAAAATAACTTGTGGAAGTGGACTAAAAATCTGGACATCAACAAACATTTAGCTTTAGATGTGAGAAAAGTGACTTTTAAGAAATATTGGACTATGTAGCACATAAAGTATAATATTTTACAATATACAAGTTAATTATAATATAACACATGTAAAATAGAAATATACACTCAAATGAACATATAAGTATAAAGTGCATACCAACGAGAATAAGATTTATGAGTATACATTTTTAGGAAAGATAAAAATTAACATATAAATAAAGGTGAAACTAAACATATCTATATATATAAAGTAAGTAGGATTATATATATAAACTAATATACTACATAAAGGACTATAAATATTAAAAACTTATAACTATAATTGACAATTATGTACATCTCAATAAGTTCACTATTTTCCTTACGAAAATTCTTAAAATAAACCTTAAATAAAGTATATAGAAAGTCTAAGATTTTATGAAGTTATAATAGCTAAATAATATTTTATCCCTAAGGTTAGACATAGCCTAATATTCAATTCCATTAATATAGGAAGGATTTAAGTCGGATTGAGCATCAAACGGAAAATTGTTGGATACAGCTACACACTGTGAGTATCATAGCCCCTTTTTACTTTGTTTTTAAATATTTTGGGGTGAAAAGCATGTTATAAAGTTTTAATGGTTGCTCTATGATTGAAAAATGTTGTTGTTGAATTAAATTGTTTGTGCACTATGTTATAGATGCTAAAATGCAATTGCTTGAGTTAAAAAGTGTAAGTCCCCGAAACGTGGAATTAAAATTTAGTGACACTACCATTAACTCGAACGGGGGCCTACGGTTTTGTGGATAGCGCTATTAGGGTTTGGACATCCCCACTTAAGGTCGACGGGCCTTGGGTGCACATTTCCTAAAATTAAAAGTTGGGTTCTACACATGTGAGAAATTGCTCACCGCTGAGGTAGGACTGGTTACATTAGGGGCATCGTTGTCTGAATGGTTTGGTAGTGGCTCATGGCTGATAATTGCTAGCGTACTCTACACTTGTGCTAAAAATATATTTGAGCAACCAGTTACTTAATGTCTTGTGAACAAAAGTTTCACAATAACAACTTATGGATACTAATTTAATTTTTGTTCATCAAAAACCTATGAACTCACCAACTCTTTGTAGTTGACCTTTTTAACTCATGCTTTTCAGGTATAAACAAGTAAGTGTTGGCATGTAGGTGCATTTTGTGTGACGACATCAACATCAAGAAATTTTAAAATCCTTTATCATCAACTTTATCTATTGTGAATTTTGGGAACAAATTTGGTTGTAATAATTTAATTTTTGAACTACTTTTGATTAATGTTGTAGTTGGTGTTGTTTATTACCTCATGCTATGAAACCTTATGCTGTTGTATCTCGTGTTTCCGCTTTAACGGGGTGTGACATATTTGGTATCAGAGCCTAAGGTTATAGAGAATGCCGGTTTTCTTATGAAAACCTAAAACTATAACCAAAAATTTTCAAACAATTTTCAAAAAGGTTTCCCAAAATAAAATAAAATAAAATAAATTTTGTTTAGACTTTGAAGGCATGATTTTGTGTGTGTTTGCATAAACATTGCATACCCTAGGCACTCACAATTGCACAATTAGCTATTAAGTTAGATATTATCACATTTAATACTTGGAAGATCTTACGTGGCACAAACCCTATATTTTAAGATTAGCCTCAATACTTTGGTTTAACATCAAGTCATAACCCACTAGTTATGGTACACATGAGGTGAAAAATACTGCTAATTCTCGGGAGATAAATGATCCTTTTGATGACGTACTTTGAGTAGTTATTAAATACTCATAGAGACCTTTAAAATTTAGATGATTACTTTTTCCTGTTATTGATACAATTATCTTGTAGAGAAAAGTAATCTTACTCTATTAGCCTAATTAATGGCTCAAATTGAAAAGTTTATCAATAATATAACAATAAATATTGTGGACACTCAATAGAGAGCAGCTATGTATCTGCATAAGAAGTGAGTTTCGACAGAGCTACTAGCGAATGTCCTTGTGCATCAATAATGTAGTTCACTCCCATAGGTTCACAAATTAAAGTTAACTTTAAGGAGCTAGCATTGTAATATCGAAGAAAGTGATGTTAGGAGCATCGTATAAAGCATGGGAGCAGACACCATGTGTCGTCACTAATATACACTTCGGACGTACTTCCGTCATGAATCACAAATACTATAATCCTTTATAAAAGAATATAAGTGTAGGATATAGTAGAATCGTTAATATGATCACTGAATTGCATATGTTAGGTATACGATAGAGGTGCATGTAAGAATAAAATTGCAAAAAAAAAAATAATAATAATAAAAATAAAATAAAATAAAATTTTAAATAAATAAATAATAACATCCATTGATTGTAAATGAATTAGATGTCATTAGTTAAAATAAGGCATCATAATGAAGGATAAATAATCTATAATTATATAAGAATTTGAAGAAGATAATTATATTTATGAAAGGAAGTATGAAGTGATAATGATAAGGAAATATTGTATGATGTGATCATAAAAACGTCTGGCCAACGTGTTTATAATTACAAGATACAATATCGAGTTATCAAAGTCACTGATTATTGAACGAATTGATGAATAAAAGAGTTGTATACAAGTAGTATCTATAATATTAAAATAAGCGGCCGATTGAAATTAAGCAAGATTAATAGTTAACCAAGTCAATAAAATAACATAAAGAAATAAAGATAAGTCAAGGCCGGAGGATAAACTTACTTGACTAATAATGTGAAATTAGATTATTGATCAGTTTTGAGTGACCTTTGATGAGAAAGATAATGATGATGGTGATGAAGTTCGATGACCCCGGTTTATAATAAAGTTTATAAGGACATCAAAATCACTCAAGAAGGAGTAGGAAGAAGAAATATATAATAATGAAAGATTAAGAAAATGAAGTAAATATTAAAATGGTTAACGTTAAACTATGAATTTAGCGGAGGTGAAAGTCCCTAATAAAAGAAAAGAGAAATAAATTCGATGAGCGTAAACTTTACTATATACATGGCGGAGGATTAATAAATAAATAATTGTTTCGCAAAATTTTTATAAAGTAAATGCTAAGAAAATAGAAGCATTAAGGATGTGTCATATCATATAATAGAATAATTACAATAATATGTGAGATGAACAATAGTATATAAATTTTGATAATACTAACTAAAAAAAAAATTTAAATAAATAATAAATAAATTATAAATAAATAAAAATACTTTAAAATTATGAGTTATCCTGAGATTTGAGTGAAACATGGATGTGAAGTATGATTTTGGTTTAAATTCTAATAAATTTTATTTTAACCATGGTTAGTAAAAAAATATATATATATATATATATATATATATATATATATAATAATAATCTACTTTAATGAATAATGAGATCTATAATTGGTCACGAGAATGACAATGGAATAAATAAATATAAAGACCTAATATTAGAAGGATATAAAGTATAGATTTATTGATACCAATATTATAAAACCTCATAAATTAATGAAAGAGGTGGGTGAGTTAGACTCATTGATAAACATAATTTTAGGAAGTTTGAATTAGGTGTACTAAAGAAAGAAATGATAGTATACAGATTATAAATTGATGACAAGCAAGACATTATAAAAAGAAAAGATGAGGATGATAAGAACCAATTTATATCGGTTAGAATTAAAAAGTTATATCGGTTAGAAATTTATATCAGTTATAAAAAGAAATTTATATCGGTTAGAAATGAGGAGTAATATCGAGAATTAATAATAAACAAATGCTTAATGAACCAGTTCATGAGTAAATAGAATTATGCAGAAGATATAAATGATATGTGAGTTGAATTCAGTTCATGAAATAAGAGGAGGACCATAACTACGTGTTGGTAAGGAAGTGAGTCGAAACTTTCAAAAAAAAAAAAAACGGAGAGTGGAACATGAATATATACATCAGGAAAGATATTAGTACATTAATAAGTTAAAATATATAATAACTCTAGATCACATCTATATTTTATGATAAACAAGTTGTGGTACAAAGATAATCAAGTTATATGCAGTATATAATTCACGAAAGTAATTAAGATCAAGAATTTATTACTTAAAAACAACTACTTGTATAGTAGAGTATACGCACATTTATAACATACATATGCAGTATCATTATGAAATATTAATACATGAGAAAATAATAAATAACTAAATATGTATTGGAATTATAGCTGACATTGAAGAATATAATATATAAAAGAAGTGTTAGAAATTGATATCTTCATAGTAGAATCAATAAAGTAAATAATAAGTGAAATGAGACCAAAATGGTGTCCAATGCAATAATAAGGAAAAATATATATATATATTAAAAGGGTATGAGCATTATGAGGGGTCGTTCATACGAATCTAAGGACTTGAATCTTTGAAATGTAAAAAAAAAAAAAAAAAAAAAAAAATTAAATAAAAAATAAAAAATTAAATTAAATTAAAAAAATAAAATTAAAAAAATTCAAAATATTTCATAAATATATGCTACATACTTGTGCAATAGATATCAGATGAAGTTGGATACTCATCTTCCACTAGTTGATTTCTTATATAAAAATAATTATCACATTATAAATTAGTTTGCTCCGTATGACACTTAATATGTGAATAAGTTTCGTTTGCCACTTAATTTGTTGGAAATTGGCTATAGACAACTAACTAATCATAGATCGTACAAAAGGCTACTAACAAGATCTTAATTACCAAGGATAGATTTAAGGAGACAAGAGATCGTCATAAGAGTTGTGCATATAGTCACATGAAACCTATAGAATTCCAAATGAGTGATAAAATGCTTCAAAATGTATCACCATTGTAAGGAATTATTCTTCAGAAACAAAAGCAACCGAACCAAATTTCTAAAGAGCAAAATAGGGATGTCAATTAATAAATTTCGGGATGAAATTTCTCTAACTAGGGGAGATTGTGACATACGTGAAAAACTAGGTTTTCAAGTTTGCTACTAAATACTGTAATATGAATTTTAGTAAGTAAACATAATCTATTATGGTTAAATTATAATAATAAAAGTGTTAGTTATCATATGTGTCTTGACAACATGCTTGAAATCCCTAGTAAGACGTATAAACATTTTAGTCGTGTTATAAAGTTCCAAGGTGCAACAATTTATATTAAATCGCAACCAAAGTAACAATAAATGTTAAAATACATATAATTATATGTAATAATGTAAATTTTAACTTAAGATAACATAACTAAAAACTAGAGCAAATAACCTTAATTTAACACATCATTTTACAACCTTTATTAGACATATATCTAACAAATACTTAAATACATATATAATATACAAAATACTATAAAAATAATAATAATAATAACAATAATAATATAGTAAAAATGCAGATTTTATATCCCACCCCACATGCATCCTCTTGATTTTACTTATATGCCCATATCAATCAAAGACTTTTCTTAAACAAGCAACATCCTTACCTCTCTTACACATCCACTTACACACTCTATTAACTCATCCTTAGTCATCATGAGGAATACATGGAAACTCCCACAACAATCCCTCTACTTCATTTAAACCACACAACTCACATGCAAACTCAAAATACTCTCTCCAATCTCTAAAATCCGGATTCCACACATACACTTACATTCTCCCACCAAAATCTTCACAACTTTTGATCTACAACTCCAAATCTAGTGATTCAAATTGCCAAATCACCATAACAACTTCCTCTACAACATTTAACCTTTAAAACACCCAAACTTTAACTGAAAGTCAGTCGAAATATATCTTCAAAGAGGCTGTCCAGTTTTGTGTTCTTCAACATTCTTATGTAAGTCGATTTCCTTGTATTTCTTGCACTTTTCTTATGTTTTTCTTGCATCTTTCTCCATGTTTCTTGAGTTTTTCTATCCATGAAAGGCACTTAGGTGTCTAGATGGTAGATTACACACCAATGTCTTCAAGATATCCAATAAAGGTGGTAATCCATGATCCATACATCAAAAACTCAAGAACATAAAGTTTGATGTACATGCATGTAACTTTTTCTTACAAATCTTAGATGTTTGATGACATGCATGTGTTTATAAAAATTAATATATGATTTTGATCTAAAAATAATCTTGCATGATCCTAAATAAGTGTTAAAAGCAAAGATTTAAACCATTGGATGTAAAGAAATGGCTAGAACACTTAAAACCTTCAAAACTTTTATTTTTGAAATCTGGCAGATTGCATGCATGTACTTAATTCGGCCATATCTTGAGTTTTAACCATTTAAAATACATGATTCTTTTTCTCAAAGTTAGTTTTATGTCTTTGCTTTCCAACCCATTTAATTTCATGCAAAAACATTGAGTTTTGACCCATAAAACCCTACCCACAAGTTAGATGTGCAAACAGACTAGCTGAGAAGAATAAAACTCGAATTTAAACTGATATATCTCTTTCATAAAACCTTTAAAATACATGATTTTTCTTCTGGAATTTAATTTAAAGAGTTATCTTTTAAATGCAGCTAGTTTCAACGAAAAACATAAAGATTTGATCTCCCAACCAAACATGCAAAGGTAAGTGTGCATTGAAAAGAGTGCTGGCAGATTTTTACATGCAACTTTAAGTAATCATAACTCCTTTATAAAACATGCAAATGTAATGATTCTTTTTTTAAAACTTCAGTTGAGTGAGTTATCTTTAATACCCCATAAAATATAAAGAAAAACTCGAATATTTGATACCCCAAATAGGTCAAACAAAATAAGTGTGCAGACTGATTTGAAGTCAGTGACACATAAGTTTATGAAATATAATTTAAATAGTTATACAACTTCAAAAATAATGAAAGTTATGCTAAAAGTTCCCTAAGACACTAAATAATAACATATAAAAAGTTGGTAAATTAAATCATTTGTTATGATATTAAAATAACTTGTGGAAGTGGACTAAAAATCTGGACATCAACAAACATTTAGCTTTAGATGTGAGAAAAGTGACTTTTAAGAAATATTGGACTATGTAGCACATAAAGTATAATATTTTACAATATACAAGTTAATTATAATATAACACATGTAAAATAGAAATATACACTCAAATGAACATATAAGTATAAAGTGCATACCAACGAGAATAAGATTTATGAGTATACATTTTTAGGAAAGATAAAAATTAACATATAAATAAAGGTGAAACTAAACATATCTATATATATAAAGTAAGTAGGATTATATATATAAACTAATATACTACATAAAGGACTATAAATATTAAAAACTTATAACTATAATTGACAATTATGTACATCTCAATAAGTTCACTATTTTCCTTACGAAAATTCTTAAAATAAACCTTAAATAAAGTATATAGAAAGTCTAAGATTTTATGAAGTTATAATAGCTAAATAATATTTTATCCCTAAGGTTAGACATAGCCTAATATTCAATTCCATTAATATAGGAAGGATTTAAGTCGGATTGAGCATCAAACGGAAAATTGTTGGATACAGCTACACACTGTGAGTATCATAGCCCCTTTTTACTTTGTTTTTAAATATTTTGGGGTGAAAAGCATGTTATAAAGTTTTAATGGTTGCTCTATGATTGAAAAATGTTGTTGTTGAATTAAATTGTTTGTGCACTATGTTATGGATGCTAAAATGCAATTGCTTGAGTTAAAAAGTGTAAGTCCCCGAAACGTGGAATTAAAATTTAGTGACACTACCATTAACTCGAACGGGGGCCTACGGTTTTGTGGATAGCGCTATTAGGGTTTGGACATCCCCACTTAAGGTCGACGGGCCTTGGGTGCACATTTCCTAAAATTAAAAGTTGGGTTCTACACATGTGAGAAATTGCTCACCGCTGAGGTAGGACTGGTTACATTAGGGGCATCGTTGTCTGAATGGTTTGGTAGTGGCTCATGGCTGATAATTGCTAGCGTACTCTACACTTGTGCTAAAAATATATTTGAGCAACCAGTTACTTAATGTCTTGTGAACAAAAGTTTCACAATAACAACTTATGGATACTAATTTAATTTTTGTTCATCAAAAACCTATGAACTCACCAACTCTTTGTAGTTGACCTTTTTAACTCATGCTTTTCAGGTATAAACAAGTAAGTGTTGGCATGTAGGTGCATTTTGTGTGACGACATCAACATCAAGAAATTTTAAAATCCTTTATCATCAACTTTATCTATTGTGAATTTTGGGAACAAATTTGGTTGTAATAATTTAATTTTTGAACTACTTTTGATTAATGTTGTAGTTGGTGTTGTTTATTACCTCATGCTATGAAACCTTATGCTGTTGTATCTCGTGTTTCCGCTTTAGCGGGGTGTGACAAGAAAGCCTGGTGGTTGTTTAGCATAAACTTCCTCTTGTAGTTTTCCATTGAGAAAAGCACTCTTGACATCCATCTGATAAACCTTGAAGTTCTTAAAGGCTGCATATGCAAGATACAACCTAATAGCTTCAATTCTTGCAACTAGTGCAAAAGTTTCATCATAGTCAATGCCTTCTTCTTGCCTGCAACCCTGAGCAACCAGTCTAGCTTTGTTTCTGATGACAACACCATCTTTATCCATCTTATTTCTAAACACCCACTTAGTACCAATAATAGTTTTGCCAGCAAGAGGTGGTACTAAGTTCCAAACTTTGTTTCTTTCAAATTATGTAAGCTCTTCTTGCATAGCTTCAACCCAGTGTTCATCTAATAAAGCCTCATCAACTTTCTTTGGTTCCATGGTAGACAGGAAGCTTGAAAAGAAACAAAAGTTTGCAGTGGCTTTAGGTTCAAAATCTAACTTCCTTCTTGTTTGGACACCTTGTTCAATTGGACCAATAATATTTGAATGTGGATGGTCTCTGTGTTCCCTCAGATTGTTTCCTAAGGGAGCATTTGAAACAAGGTCAACATTATCTTGTTGTACTGATGTGTTGTCTGCCTGATACTGAGCTGAATTCTGGTCAGTATTAGACGGTTCAGGTTGCTGTTCTTCTTCATTTTGTAGATCTGAGGTGTATTCTTGAGAAGTATAGGAAGGTTCACCTTCTTCATAGGTGGAGTTGTTCAGATCAATTATTGGGAACTCAGTATTGGGATTCTCGGATATGGGAACTCAGTATTTGTTGCATGTGAGTCATATTGAGTTTTAAATTGATCAGTATCACTGATACCATGATCAACATAGTATGGGTGAGACTTGGGCTGTTCAGAAATGGCGTTTTCCGGATTGCATAAAATTTCTATGCCACTAATGTCTTCATTTACTGAAGTAGAATGAACATCCTGATTTTCATCAAAAGTAACATGGATGGATTCTACAATCATCTCAGTTGAGATGATATACACTCTGAAGGCCTTGGAGTGTGGTGAATAGCCCATGAACACACCTTCATTTGCTTTGGGAGCAAATTTGTTGAGATTTTGTTTAGTACTGAGTACAAAACATTTACTCCCAAAGATGTGGATGTATTGCACATTAGGAACCCTGCCATTGTATAACTCATAAGGAGTCTTTTGATGTGTCTGGACTATGGTGGCTCTGTTCTGAGTAAACTTTGCACAATTTACAGCCTCTGCCCAGAAGCTCAGTGCCAGTCCAGCATGGCATAACAAAGTTCTTGCAACTTCAATTAATGTTCTATTTTTCCTTTCTACAACACCATTTTGTTGTGGTGTGTAGGCTGCAGAGAAGTTTTGTACGATTCCTTTTTCATCACAGAAATCTGCTAATACCGAGTTCTTAAACTCAGTACCATGGTCACTTCTTAGTTGCTTGACCTTGTTGCCTTTCTGAAGTTCTTCTCTTTTGATAAAGGCAATGATTTCTGTTGTTGCATCTGATTTGGTCTTGAGAAAGATGACCCAAGTATATGTTGAGTATTCATCAACCAAGACTAATGTATAGATCTTTTTGGCCAGTGATGGTGTACTGATGGGCCAAAGAGATCCATATGTATCAAGGTAAGAGGTTCATTAATAGAATGGTTGACTTTGGATTTGAATGAACTCTTCTTCTGCTTGCCCATTTCACATGTTGAGCATAACTTATATTTAGAATAAGTAATAGTGGGCAACCCTCTCACCAACTTCTTCATACTGAGCTCATTAATGTTTCTGAAGTTGATGTGCGAGAGTTTCTTATGCCACATCCAGTTCAGTTCTGGATTGTCTTTAGAAACCAGGCAAACTCGAATAGTAGGGTCTAGTTCAGACAGGTTGACCACATGGACATCTTTTTCTCTTCTTGCAATGAGTACAGGTTGCCCTTTGTCATTGTAGATAATTCCTGCAGTCTTCCTGAAGCGAGCTTCATTGTGATCATCACACATTTGGATGATACTGAGCAGATTGTGCTAAAGACGCTCTACATATGCAACTCTTTTAAAGGTTATGTTGCATGCCTTGATTACTCCATACCCTCTTGTTTTTCCAACCGAATCATCCCCAAACTTGATAGAAAGCCCTTTCTCTGGTGTATAATTTAGAAGGTACTCCATATTGCCAGTCATGTGTCTTGAGCAGTCACTATCCAGGTACCATTTTCTATCACCCTGCACAAGACACAAAATTATGATTAGTTCCTTTTAGGAACCCATATTTGAATGGGACCTTTGGTAGGAGAAATAGGTTTAGACTTGATCTCTTTAGTTGGAGAGGTGAGTATCACTTCAGGGGAAACCTTGGAGGTTTTCTTTGGTGAACTGACTTAGGTTCTCTCCTTTTCTTTGGTACTGAGTACCTAGGACTTGAGAGATCAATCCATCATTCATCTCCTTTATGACCAGTATTATGGCATCTATAACATTTTCTAGGTCTATTTCTAAATAAATTTTCATATAGAATTTTAGAAAATTGTTTCTGTTTTGGTTGACCAGTATGAGTAAGTTTTGCAAACGTTTGACTTAAGACTTTAATCTGATCACCAATAGATTTTAAAATATTATTTTTGTCATTTTTTATGGTTGGTTTGATATTATTTTTTATTGGTTTAGGAGGAGATGGATCTGGTTTCTTCTTTTTATTTGGCAAAGAAGTCTTATTATTTTTAGACTGCTTGTTTTTACCACTTGAAGATCCTGATGAAGTTGTTTTTTGTTTATCATGTTTTAAAATTACAACTTTAACAGGCTCTTTAGATTCTTTAGTACATGACTTTTCTGTTCCTGTAACTTCAGTATTAGATAAAACACTAGAAGTAGAAGTAGTATCATTATATTTTTCAAAAGTAGTTGTATTAAACAATAATTCAAATGGAGGAACAGCAGATGTGTCATACTGCACTACTTCTAGTTCAGTATCAGAAATTTCCTTTACAGAAATTCAATACTGATCTCTTGTAGTTCAGTATAGCACTTTGAGCAGATGGAGGGACCAATGGGTTTATCAAAAGTAATTTTATCCTCAACATCTGACTCAGTTTGACATCCAACTTCACAAAAAGTTTTTGCTTTTACAAATTGAATAGGGTTCATATCAGAAAATTCTTCAAATAAATCAGCAAAATTGTTTCTATTTTTTAACTGAGGATCAACACCGAGTGCAACCCTCACATTTTCTGGAAATTGTTGATTTAGACATTTATTTAATTTAATAGATGCATTTCCCCAAGATTTAAACTGATTCTCAAATTTTTCTTTTTTCTAATTTGTGCAAGTGAGCTTTATCAGCTAATCTTTGGTTAATGTCTTGTAAGTTTAAAAAATTTAATTCTAAATCTTTAAATTTTGCTAATTTATCTAAATGTTCATTATTTACCCTTTCAAGTTCAAGAATAGTTAATTTAAAGCTTTTTCTTTCTGTACTAAAGTTTTAAGATCAACAATCATGTACTCAAAAATCTTTTCTTTTTCATTCACTGAATAAGTTTGAAAGGAACCCACCTTGTACAACTGAGTGGAATCCCAATCAGTATGAACACTCATCCTCTCAGCTTCTTTAATATCCTTTTCAAAAGTGCTCTTCAAATCCTCTTTAGTGAAAGCCATGAAGGCTATGTTTTCAACTTCTTCCTCATCCTCACTGAGCTCTTCATCCATCCAAGCTTCAGAGTAAAGTGCTTGATGAGGTGCTCCATTCCCTGCTGCACCCTTGCCCTTGCTCCAGTTCTTCAACTTGACATACTTGTCTCTATACCGTTTAGCTCGGTATGCAATCTTGTCATTCTAATCAGTTTCAGTTGACTTAGTATGACAATTGGAAGCAATGTGTCCAGGCTTTCCACACCTATAACAAAGACCTGATCTTGGGTCAGTATTGGAAGAGCTAAGTCCCAATCTCTTCTTCTTCAACTGATCCAGCTTCATAGACATAAGAGCCATTTGAGTTTCAAGCTCCTCTGCCTCAGCATCAACAAGATCAACCTCAGGCTCTTCAGGCTCAATAACAGTATAGGCCTGTTGCACAACTAATTCCATGCCAGTGGAAGTCTTGTCAGATTTCTTCCAATTGATCAGTCTTGCAGCATTTTTCTCCTCAAGATTCAACATTAAACCATACAAAGTTTGAAGAGTGTATGTTTCAATGTTGTTAGCAGCATTGACAGAGTTTGTCATATCAAGAAATTGTTGAGGAAGACTGTCCAGAAATTTTTGAACAAGTTCTCCTTCTTCCTTCACAATCCCTACACTGATTAGATCATGGATAACAGTATTAAACATGTTATAGAGAGTGGTGATGTCTTCATTAGGACTTGAGAAGAAGTTCTCATACTTCCTTCTCATGTTCCTTTTTCTATGGAACTTCACCTTTGGTGTGCCTTCATAGGTGACTGATAAGCTATCCCACATAGCCTTAGCAGTTGGCAATTTCATAATTGCATTCAATATTTCCTTGGGAACTGCGTTACCAATCACCCCCTTTGCCCTGTAGTCTAGACCGTACAACTGACGGTTAGTATCATCCCATCTATGCTTCAGTTTAGGATCTATTCTCGTGCTCTCAGGAGCATCATCAGTAGCTGCAACGGGTTCCACAGTTTGTGGAATGATGGGACCATCATTTAGTACTGTGAGCATCTCATGATGAATAGATTCGAGATACCATTGAGCTTTTAGTTTCCATTGATGGAAATCTTTGCCATCAAAGATAGGCACTCCCTTTCCAGACATGACTGGGCAACAATAGTAGACATTTTGGATTTTGAGTTTGGGAAGGATATGTGTAACGAATGGCTGCCAGGGTAATAGATCGACTAAATAAGAATTTATTTAGCCTGCTCTGATACCAGTTGTTAGGTCACAACACCCTCGTTTTATAAGGTAATTGATAGATTATTATACTGAATGAAATATTAAAGTGATAACACAAGAATATAGTCAATGTATAAATCCACTAAGTGTGGCTTGTTGCGGAATAACAAGACCACTGATCAATTACAAGTGTATGAAAATGAAATTCGTAAATTGGTGAATTCTCCTTTGAAAGGTGATCTCTATTTATATTGATATAGAGATCTTACATAATGAGCAAAGGAGTAACCGAAGGACTGAACAAGGAAAATGACTAAGATCAAGGGATTTGATCTTAGTCAGTTACATATCAAAATGTAACTCAGTCCTTCTACCCAGTATTGGATTTCCAATACTGAGTACTGATACTGAGTGGCCAATACTGCCCACTCAATATCACTCCTAAACTTAGCTAAATAATTCTATAAACTATTCTAAGCTAGTCTAGGCTGTCTTGTTATCTTAAGATCCTAAGGGGTAAGTTTTTTTTCCTTAACATTGAGAGAATACTGAGTAGGTGTGAGGAGTCCAATTTAGTGCTATATTGGGAAAAATGCAACTTTGGTGCGTGAAGGCATCGTGTTAGGGCATAAAATTTATGAGAAGGGAATTGAGGTAGACAAAGCCAAAATAGATGTCATATCTAAGCTACCTCCACCCTCGAATGTGAAAGCCGTTAGGAGTTTCCTTGGTCATGCGGGTTTTTACCGTCGGTTCATTAAAGATTTTTCTAAAATCACCCGACCCATGACCCTTTTACTTGAGAAGGATATACCATTCGTTTTCTCGAATGAATGTGTGGAATCCTTTAATTTGTTAAAGGAAAAACTAACCGAGGCTCCGATCATGGTTTCTCCCGATTGGGAATTACCATTTGAGTTGATGTGTGATGCGAGTGATTTTGCACTCGGTGCGGTGTTGGGGCAGCGAAAGAACAACCACTTTCAACCCATGTATTATGCTAGCCGAACACTAAATGGTGCTCAAGTGAACTACGCAACTACCGAAAAAGAATTACTTGCGGTTGTGTTCGCTTTTGACAAATTTTGACCCTATCTCGTGTTGTCGAAAACCATTGTTTACACCGTTCATTCCGCATTAAAACATCTATTTGCTATGCAAGACTCCAAACCTCGACTCATACGTTGGATTCTTCTCTTACAAGAATTCGATATTGAGATCAAGGATAAGAAAGAGGCAGAAAACCTTGCAGCCGATCATTATCCCGCCTCGAAAATCCGTATTTAGAGGAATGTGATGAAAACATGATAAATGACAAATTTCGCGATGAATTCCTTGAAGTAGTTAAAGCTTTACAAGTTTCCAATTACCCGTGGTTCGCCGACATGGCTAATTATTTGGCGGCGGGTGTCCTTGTAAAGGGTTTAACTCATCAACAAAAAGGGAAATTTTTCTCGGGTCTCAAGTACTATTATTGGGAGAATCCTTACTTATTCCGGGCCGGGCCTGATTTTGTTCATAGACGATGTGTGTCCGGTGATGAATCTTATGTTATTTTCAACGAATGTCATAAGGGACCCACCGAGGGCCACTTCGGACCTAATCTTACCGCCCGGAAAGTTCTTGTTGAAGGATTTTATTGGCCAACAATTTTTAAAGATTCATTTAAATTGGTCAAGGCTTGTGATGCTTGCCAAAGAACGGGTAGCATCTCCAAACGAGACGAAATGCCTCAACATAGCATTCAAGTTTGTGAGGTGTTCGATGTTTGGGGAATTGATTTCATGGGCCCATTCCCGAGCTCCTAAGGTAATAAGTACATTCTTGTGCCCGTCGACTACGTCTCAAAATGGGCCGAGGCAAAAGCATTACCAACAAATGATGCCCGGGTCGTAGTCAAATTCGTTCAAGCTCTATTTTATAGGTTCGGTTGTCTTCTTGCTCTCATTAGTGACCGGGGCACTCATTTTGCCAATCACTTAATGGAGAAAACTTTGCAAAGATATGGTGTCCATCACCGTTTTTCAACTTCTTATCATCCACAAACAAGTGGACAAGTTGAAAACACTAATCTAGCATTAAAGAGGATCCTTGAGAAAACCATCGATAAAAATCCCAAGATTTGGTCCCAAAAATTGGGTGATGCTCTTTGGGCATTCCGAACTGCGTTTAAAACACCCACCGGTTACACCCCGTACCGCATGGTTTACGGGAAGGCATTTCACATTCCAATCAAAATTGAACACAAAGCCTTTTGGGCTCTTCAAGAATGTAACATGGATGTAATCATGGCGGGTAACAACCGCAAGTTCCAATTAAATGTTCTCACCGATGAGAGATCTCATGCCTACGAGAATTCTAGAATTTACAAAGAAAGTACTAAACATTGGCATGACAACAAATTGAAAACCATCAAATGTTTCAAACCGGGAGATAAAGTCTTAATTATCAATCTCGGTATAAGTTTTCTCCCGGAAAACTAAAATCCAAATGGGCCAGTCCTTACACCGTTGTTCAACAAAACCCATCCGGGTATGTGGAGCTCATTTGTGACAGTGGCCGTTTTAGCATAAATGGTCACCGTTTCAAACATTATCATGAGGGAGATGGTAATAGTGAGAAGGAGAAGTTGGGAGAAGTGGAGGTGATTCATTTCATCTCGGTTGGGAATCGAAAGTAGGAAAAGAGTATCATCGAGTCGAGCTCTAGACTCAATAATCTTTGAAGCACTTCTCGGGAGGCAACCCGTGTGTATTGTGGTTATTTCCCTTTCCTTTCAGCCTTTAGTTTAGTTGTTAGTATATATTTATGCTTGCATTATGTGGCTATTGTGTTAATTTGCTTGCAATCCTGGAAAAATTCGTAAGTGTGGCTTTGGTGAAAACTTCGCGTCGCGAACTATTTTTCCCGATCGGGAAGAGCGAACAGGGAGTTGGGCATAATTTCGTGAAGAGTTCGCTTTTGGTTCGCGTTCGGGTTCACGATTTGGATCCGGGTTGACCCGTTTTGACCCATTCGGGTCCGTGTTTTCTCGTCGTGAACTCCGTCGGGTATAAGACGTTTGTTTCTCTTCCAACTTTCATAAATCGTGAGCCTTAGCCCCAAATCGCAAACGACCAGAGTAGACCAACCTCTGATTCCAGCCGATTTCGTCTTTTTCTTACTTAAATCTTCCAATTTCTTCATCAAATCTTCATCCTCATGGGTCCTAAGGTTAGTTCTTCTAGCTTTCTCATCGATTTGTCAAGTATTTCGGTATTAGGTCCGAAATTTTGAACTTTTCTTGAAGTTTTTGTTATAAAGCTCAGTTCTTTGTGCTTAATGTTTGATTATTAGTTGAACCCTAGTAGAAATCTCCAATCTTTGTGTTTAGTTGGTCAAAAAATTTCTTAAGATTAGTAGATTTCATAGCCTACATTGTTTAAATTGGTGGAATTATAGAATAATTGGGGGTAAATTTCGGATTTTTGCAAGTATATTGGTTGAGGTTTAGTTGTTGAACTAGCATATTCTTTAATTAGTCATATTCCTTTATAATGCTAGTTTCACAACTCGGGTTGGATAATTTTGGACACCACATGTCAAGTCTTTTGTTCAATTTTGTCACGAATGTTAACGAAGATATTAGTTTTACAATGTTAATAACTTTAGAACACTTAGTTTTTAAATCCAATTGAAATAAAATATAATTAACAATGTCAAATCTTTAATTTTATATTCAATTTTCCTATTTTTCAAAACTAAGTGTGGGAAGGGGTAACGTCATTTACATTACATGCTATACATAATTCGACACCCTTCTAGTGTTTCATATTTATATTCTTAACATTGTGATGATTGTCTTTGATGTAGAAACAACAAAAGACCGCTGCTTCTTCATCAGCCGGTGGCCGTGGACGTGGACGCGCCCGTGCCCGTGCGCGTTCACCTTCCCCTATACCTGCATCTGGACCGGCTTTCTTAGCCGATGGGTTCCCGGCTGAGCTAAAAATCAATAGGACACACGTGTTCCTAAATTTCGACAATGCAGCTTGAGAAGAACTAGCACGTGAATGTGAAAGTAGGAGAGACAAAATTTCACACAAACATGTGGCAGTTGGGAGGTGTCTAGATATGGAGTTATTACAAGAAGTAGGCCAACAGGATGAAATTGCAGAATACTTGGTTCGATATGACAGGGATCATCATGGGGATGTTGTTTTCACGTGTCGGGCGTGGGAGAGAGATCTTCTTATTAACGAACCAACTTTTGACTAGCTCCTCCTCGAATTCTATTCTACATTCTACTTTCATATTTGAGCCCCGTGTAGCAATGAAAAATCCTCGTGATCTATGCATACAATATCGGGTTGCGAACCAGTGGGTCCACACTAACCTTATAGATTTTGCGGTGAATTTAGGCATATATACCCGCGAGGAAACCACTGCTATGAACTTTAATCATTATTTGCGGTATTGTGCAACCAATGAAGTCCGAAATGTTGATGGGTATTGGCGCCAAATTGGAGTGGGCGATTACCGAATAGCTCATACAAAAGAGTCAAGCATTCGAAGTGGTACCCATCGTTATCTCCATCGGATGATTTCGTACACTATCCGCCACCGTAACCAAGGTCCCGAGAAAGTCAACAAATATGACATGTGGTTGCTCCACCAATTGATCGACAATAATGCGACAACGAATATCCCATTTGTAATTGCAAAATTTTTAAGTACTGTAGCAAAGGGGCTAAGAGCGGATAGTCCGATGGGTGCCGGTCATTATATCACACGTTTGGCCTGAGCCGCAATTGTCATACCTCAACGAGTTTGGGATAACTTGACGTATCGACCTATGGGCTCAATGGACGAAACATTGTTAATGGGTATGGACGTAATTGTTAGACATGCGGGTGAATATGTTTGGAATGAACATCCCAAGATAGAAGTACCGGCGGTTGAGGGTAGTTGTGATGATGATGATGCGAATATGGAAGACGCGCTGGGTGACGAATTACCCATGGCGGGTCAAGACTTTGGTCAACCAGGACCAACGGTTCCCAAATTCGGCCATTCGGGCGCCTCGGGATCCGGGTCGGGTCCATCCTCTTTCGATCCTTACTTTTCGTACAATCAAATGGTCGAGAGGATGGATGCGATGCAAGTTGATGTTTCCTATGTTCGATCATCCAACGGCCATTTGCAATCTAACGTTCAAAATCATATGCAAATGTCGTACTACCCTTACCCACCACCGCAATGATTGCAGCAGAGATCGTAATAAAAAAAACGTTTTTTTTTGTTTTTGTTTTTTTGTCTTTAGGTGTTCATCATGATTGCTGTTTGTTACGGGATCTTGTCGATTGCTCTGGAATTCAAAATCCACCGAGAATGAACACAACACACCCTCAGGTCGTACACTTTCTTATGACCTCGATTTCCTATATTTTGTCAAGTTTATTGTATTGGGGACAATGCAAACACTTAAGTGTGGGAAGGGGGTGCATTTAAAAAAATCCACCATTTAAAATTTGTGAAATCTTCGGAAAAATCATCTAAGTAAGAAAACCGATTTAATTGTTAAAAATATTTTTTATGACACATCTCGATGCTTTTGAAAATAATTTTGGGAGACAACATTTAATTTAAATGATAAAATTTTAACTAGCTCTTATGTTTCAATATTTGTGGCTTTTCATAGATTTAAGAATTTTGGCTCTTTAATTATGGTACTTTTAACTTAGGAAATTGGAAATGTCTTGCACAATATATAAGAATCATCTTTAAAAGAATTAAGGTTAATATTACTAGCTCCCAATGACATTAGGTTAAGTTAAGGGTCTTTAGTTTACGGTGCACATCATTGTGAATAATAAGCAAAAATAGATTAAAAAGTTACTAATTAAATATTGAGGAAGAACAACCGGCCTTTATCACTCGGACAAGTAAGCCCGAGGGGTCCTTCAAACCTAGCATTATAAGGTTAACTGATCTGGACATGTTGGTGGAAAGTCTGCTACGCGAGTAGCATTCGAGCTGAGGTTCTTCCCACCAAACAAATAAATAAATAAAAAAAAGAGAAAGAAAGAAGCAAAAATAAATAAGCTTGAATAAAGCATACATGAATAAAGCGTATACGCTACCCAATGATTTTAAACTAATTTTTTTTTTAATTTAACCCTACTAATTGGGTAGTTTTCATAAAGATGGTATTTGTAGATTATGCAAGAATGAAGAAATTCTATATTAAAATTAGTATAATTAAGGTAGCAAAAAATTAATAGGTTTATGAAAAGTTAACTAGTTTGGTACACAAAATTGGATAAAAAATCTAGGTGAAATTTTATTTGCTAATTTAAACTAAATTCTGAAATTGTTATTGATTGTGATTGAGATGATTGTCATATGCATTGAATTGGTGTCTTACTAACAAGTTTTTCAGGATGATTTGCTTGAGGACAAGCCAAGTTTAAGTGTGGGGATTTTGATTTTGACGTTTTTAGACACATTCAACCCCGTCAATATCGTTCATTTTGAGTACGTTTTAGAAGCAAAAGCATGTGACATTACTCAATTTTGTGTTTATTTTACATTTCAGGTGGTATAGCGGATAAGAGGTCGAAAACTGGTCAAAAGATAGCCGAAAATACAAGAAAACGCGCCTGAAGAAGTTAACGAACGTGAACTGATCGTGAACTATTCACGATCAATACCCAAATTTTCTGTTGGCTTTTCACGAACTGCTCACGATCGGGAATTCTGCATGTTTCGAGTTCACGACGCGAACTTTTGTTCGCGTTCATGAACTTTGCGACCGAAAGCTGATTAAATCGCAGATCAATTCCAGGAAATCAGTTATCTTTTAGCCTTGTACGTTTTTTGGCAGTCAATAGGCGATTTTGAGAGCATTTCTTCAAGGAAATCATCAATCTTACAAGCAATTATTGATTTTCTAACACTTTGGATTAATTCTATGGTTGTAATTCTACTCATAATTTCTTGTTTTGCGATTCCTAGCATGTCTATGTGCTAGTAATTTTTATATTCGCTATGTTTGGATGATTCTAGGGTTAAGTATGGTTTAATTTTAGGATTAAGTTTTTGTTCAAACAATTGTTGATGTTTAATTACTCTTTTGGTTTAATCCATGAATTTTCGTCTCTTTAGCATTGGTAATTGATTCAATTAGGTATTGACAACAATTGGTTTAATTGATTACTTCCCCAACTTTTCACTTATGACCTAGTTTGAAATTCACTAGAAATAGGGTTTAGAAACAAGATTCCAATAAGTTAGATTAAATTAGAAATTCAACCCTAGTAATGAGAATTCTAGGTTAGAAGACTTAGACAATCTAAGTCGGTAATATCAACGAATAGAAGTGTGATTAATTATAACTTTTGAGAGAAGAAATTCCTATTAGTTGTAATTAGTTTATTAAATGGGATTGAGAGAAATCTAATACCGTGACTTCTAGAACATTAGACTACTCGGTGCTTAATAACCATACTTAGAACTAGATGAATCAATACATAGTGAATATCTCCTAATCATCAAATCAACGTCCAAATTATGTTATTTGTCATTCAAATTTATTGTTTACGTTTAACAAAACCAAAACATGATCAAAACTATTTTCTTGATTAACTCTTTAGCTTACTATCACTTGATCACATAAACTGCTCCCTGCGGATACGATCACCCGAAATACTTACCTAAGCTATATTACCCACGATTACGTATACTTGCCTATGAATGTGATAATCTAGAGTAGTAGTATTTAGGAGACATTTTTTTATAACTAGATTTTACTCATCACCAACCTTCCACATCCATGCATGTATCACTTCCACATCCATGCATGTATCAACAACCATCCACATCCATGCAATCATCCATGGCCACATCATGCATGCGTCATTCCCTCCCTCTTCGAAATGAATTGTCCTCAATTCAACTTGTTTATCATCAATAAGAAATGATGAATTTATCTTTATGTATACATGTGCAACCATCTTATCTTTTAGTGTAAACAAATTCCAAGTAATCTTAAAATCTCTAAGTTGGATAAAGATCACATATGCCTCCTTAGGATCAGATTAATTCATGCCTAACGCTGAAAATTCGTAGTACTTGTAATCCATGGTTCTCAAAGTTGTGAGCTTTTGCAACGATTTTTTAGTTTCAACAAAAACCAATTCTTCAATCATATTATTCTCACCAACAAAATTTATTTCATCACAAACGAAACATCTTCTTTCATTAATTTCTTCTTTGTCGGTATCGTAGATGAGATCAGAATCATAAATTGAATTCGTCTCATCATCCACTTCTTTCAAATCATAAAATAACATGTAATCAATGTCGTCTTCAAGATCATAGAAAAATTCGAAGTTGTAGGTTTTGGTGTTCTCATCTAGTTCCTTGTCATCTTCAAAAAGTAACTTACGTAACATAATTTTTTATTTTTATTTTTACGAATTTGAACAACAATTCTAGGCAGCAAACTAGCACCAAACTCAACAGGAACCTGACTTTGATACCAACTGATGTAGGGTAAAAAGGACGATAGTGTAGATTGACCCGTTGATTCTACGAATACCGGATAACCTAACCAAAAACATGTTGATTCAAAGAATACCGTGGATTGGCCTTCAAAATATGTTCAACACAAAGAACAGTTTTGGGAGAGAAAAACAATTTTCTCACAAACTTTAAGTTTTTTTCATAAACATTCCCCTTCCTATTACAATCCTTGTGAATGGCTTATATAGCCTCAATAAGTAAATAAAAAAGGTTACAAACCTCTTAGGGTTTGTAATAAACACACATTAACTAAATGATTAAATATCACTAGTGGACTTAAACGTCACTAATGAACTTATTGGTAACTTGTTTTATTACTTAATTATTAATTAATCCTCTTCATCCATGCAATAATCCATGACCACATCATGTATGCATCATTATCAACAACCATCCACATCCATGCAATAATCAATGACCACATCATACATGCATCAATAGTTATCTTAGATTTATGAAATGAATTCTTCTAAATTTATTGGTGTATATAGTTAAACATAATTATTTTATAATACATTTTCTCATGTAAAATTTAGTTTTCGTTTTGGGCGCTATCCCAGACCCTTTACCCTCGGTTTTTGATCCCAAAATGATGTTTCTGCTATTGGAATTTTTTTAATTTCGCTCGTGTTTGTAGGTAAACTAAAAGTGCAAGTGTTGATCTGGTACGTACAAGTCTTGTGAGTCGTGAACTCGTGATGATTCTAAAACTTATCCCAAAATTGATTACTAGAGGAGTGCTCACGTGACCGGTAAAAGAGCTAGATGTCATCCACACCCCCACCTTTTTCTTTTTCTTTTTTCTTGAACAACAATAAGAGATCATGGGGAGTTTCGACATTTTCATCACCTCTATCAACAAACCCCAAAACATACAGGACTGGTCCAATAAAACTTTGGGCCCTCGGCAAATTTTTTAAAATGGCGCTCTAAAGTATTTTTTTTTAATATAAAAGAAATTCCTCCATCTAATGAAAAGGGACGCATTAATTCCAACTTATATGTCCGGGTTTTTTGTGTCCTTTAGTTCGTCATGTTTCTATATTTTATCGGGATTACATTAATTCAAGTAAGCTTACACATATGTACATACTTACACAAAAAAATTTAAAGTGGTCCCCTAAATTTTGTAGGCCCTGGGCGGCTGTCCGGGTCGCCCGCCCATGCCCTGGACCGGGCCTGCGAATATATATTAAGAGGCTAGCCAGAAACTAGTAATATAATTATAAAAAGTTTGCAAGAAAGAAAAGAAAGTACAAACATACAATCGAAATTAAACAAACTGACAAAAAACCACCAAAATGGAACATAACTACACCAATTTATAACCCAAAATTGTCACCAAACCTCCTGGTCAATACTCTCCTCTGATCCAAATTGAATTGACCAGCACCTCACAACGCAGCAGGTTGTGAACACCAAAGACACCAATCCATGCTTCCCCTTCGTTTGATTCAGAAGAAAGATTGTGCTTGTACCATGGATATTACTGAATTAGTACATGGATTATATTTATTAAAAATCCGATCATTCTTGAGTTTCCAAATATGAAAAGTCGTGACAACCGTAAAATTTAGACATTTAATGTAACCCTAATAGTGTATTGGAACCCTAATTTAACTTATGAGAGCATTTAATTTTATTTTAAATCTAGCGATAAACCCTAATGTCATTTATGATACTAGACTGCATTTAAGTTAGTGAAACCCTAAACATCATGTCTCATTTAAATAGACGTCATCATTTGTGCATCATCATTCTATTTGCATGTTATCGTTAGAAAAATTAGTTAGCAAGTTGGTGACACACATAATTATGAACCAAATCAAAAGTATAAATTTTATAATTTATAATTATATAATAGCTCAACTAAACAAACCGGCACGAAAAGTAATGCCTGAAACATTTTATGCGATAAGTTAAACAATCAACAACATTTAAATTCTCTGTGTAATACGAGGATATTTAAAGTAGCAAAATTTATATTTGAACTCATAATTGTCAATCAGGAAATAGTCACACTTAAAAACCAAGTAAAACCCCGGTAAAAATATTTTATCAAACAATACTTAGAGTGCACATATACTTCCTCCGATTCAAAATAAGTGTTACACTTCTACTTTCACGGTTTTTGAAGCAAAATAGTGTAATGATGGTTAAATTAGATTAATTGAATGATTAGTGGATAATTGGTCCCACACCTTTTGAATAAAGTGGGGTTAATGATGTTTAAATGTCAAAAGTAAGGGTAAATGAGTCATTTCACTTTGTTAAAATAGATAGTTAGTGGGTGTGGGTCCTACTATTTTTTGCTATTTATGGAAAGTGTAGCACTTATTTTGAATCACCCATTTATGGAAAGTATAGCACTTATTTTGAATCGGAGGAAGTATATATCAAATATATACATTTAAAACCAATTTAAGATAAAGGTCAACATACCCCTCCCCTATTCTCGGTGACACCCATTACCTCCACCGAAATCTTCAATATTTTCCTTAATATTATTTCTTTTATAATATTATATTATACTTCATCCAATCAAAACGTAACACCACAATCCCTGTACCTATTTATTTTGAAACCATATCACCCTAGACTTCTCCATAACAAACGACACCCCTCTCCACCTCAACCCCTCCGCCTCTTCCTGTTTTGGGATTCCGGCGAGGCAACCAGAAAACTCAGGCGAAGAAGCAGACAACAATTTCCGGCAGAGCACGAGAGTTATGCGGAGCTCAGGAATTCCGGCGTCCCTCTCCCTCGGCTGTTTCACCATCGCTGGCTCGTCTTCATCTCTAGAATTCAACACCAAATCTCCGGCAAACCATAAACCCAGAAGATTTCCGGCGATACAAGAACGATCTCGTGTCTCTTCCGTCGTGATCTTGAACTGAAGGTATCTCTTTTACTCTCTATTAAAACCAAAAAAAAAAAAAAAACTCAGCACCCTCTCGACCTTTCCGCTGGTTTTCCGTCGCCGGCGTATTTTTTTCCGTCAACCTCATCCCGGTCAATAGTCGCCAGCCATGATACCGAGGTTGCTTGTTTCTGTTTCTGCTCTTTTCTTCCGAGACATATTTTCTAGAATCATATTATTAAAATAAAGTTATTTATTAATTAATTATTTAACATCTGGTAAAATAATCATTAAAAATTTTTGTTTAATTTATATTCTAAGAAATCAGCTTTTTATTAAAAATTATTAAACCATTTAATAATTATTTTCAATAATTATTTATAATTACTAATTATTATTCAGTTAATAATTGATTAATTAATCATAATTATTTAAATATTTGTTAATTATCAATAGTACAAATACATGTTATATTTCGATCAAACAGGATCAGTTTACCGAAACTTGTGAAATACAAATTATCGTGCTTAAACTACGAACGAAATAAATACAATATAGTCACCAACGTATCGCTCATAGTTACTTCTATGTATTTAAGTCACTAGAAGTCTTTTGGTTGGATCTTGCATTTTACTTATGTGAATTTTGGAAGCGTTGCATCAAGTGAGTCCACAACCCCACTTTTTACCGTATCTTATTTACTGCTTTTACAAATATTTGAGGTGAAAAAACATATCAACTGTTTTTATTAAATGCTTACATTATTTTTATTGTGATGATACATTATTCAAACCATGACAAACAGTCTTTATGCTCGGACTAAGTAGGTGTAGTGCATAGGTAGATTCTTACATGCCATAATCTTAGCTAGTTGCGACTAGGCCCTGGATATGCAGATGGGACCATTGGCTGACACTCTTCCTCCCACGTGTTTATTTGTTACTTAACGGTTCTACCCAACCGTCAAGGGAGTGCATACCTGAGAGAACAGAAACATCACACTAAGAGTTGTAGTTTGATTATGGGCTTAGGGTCGGCATATTAACTCAATGGCGTAGCTAACTGTTGGGGACACCAGTCATGCATTTTTCATATTTACTTCTCTTTACAATCTTACTATTTTATTTACTTACACGTCTTTACATATCAAATTTTATTACAACAATTCTTTATGTCAAATCACTTTTGAACAACTTATCATCACACATGTTTTTGCCTTGTTGGCACATATACATTTTAGGTAACTCAATTTTATATTTCATTATACAATTTTGCTTGTTGACACACAAAAACTTTGTAATTCAAATCATTTTCAAATAACATTTTAGTATACGATTTTTTTTCATGTTTGGCTTACAAAACTTTGTATCTCAAAACTAAAATTAAACCTGTGAATTCACTCAACAATTTTGTTGATCATTTTATATATGTTTTTCAGGTAAATAGGAGAAGCATTGAGTCCTTAGACTTTGGATCATGAGCATGGACACAAACGTCTTTTTCATTTCTAAACATTAATTTTTATTTTAATCTATTTCAGTTACATATAAATTTTGGATAATACTTATTTCTAGTATTTAATACATTTTAAAACTATTAAATGTTTGCAATAATCATAGTTGTCTTACTCATGAATGTTACATCCCGTTCTTCCGCAAATCATTTATTACTATAAAATCATTTTTGGCGGGGTGTGACAGATTGATATCAGAGCCCTTGGTTATAGTGAATTAGTAAAACTAATCTATAACTTCAAAAAGATTTTTGGACAAAACTATATTTAAGTCAAAATATGTTCGTGGCATCCAAAGTCTCATTCATATAGAGTCGCATTTTACATAAAGTCTCATTTAAGATAGATTTGCATTTCATATAGAGCTAATTTCATACATAGTTGTCTTTCAAATCATTACATATTGAATACATTTCGAATCATTCACAAGACCTATGCCTTAGTTGTACGCCACTTTCTCTTACACTTACCGTATACTTGACTTAGGTAGTATATTTGATACCATTATATACTTATACGTAAAGCCACACTTTAGAAACAATCAAATCAACTACGTTATTGTGACAACACGATATTTCTGGTATGTAACCTCATTTCATTTCTAGAACTTTCCTTATTTAGAAAGTTTCTACTTATAGACATTTCTATTTTGGCATTCCTTATACACAACAAACATACATATTTTACACCATACATTAGTGTTTGATTATTTTAGTCAACACAACATTATTACTTTCTTATGGTGACACACTTTGAGCTAAAAACATTTCTAAAACGATAATTTTATCGGTTAAACAATAAACGTAACAAACTAATATAAACGTGACTCGAATGTACGAACCATCTAACCCAACACCAAGTCTAGACCGACCATCAAATGTGGTCGGCCTCCTAGACCTTGCTCGTAACTCTTGAACGGCCGAACCACCAAGGGTGGTGATGTCTATCTCTTTTCCTTTTGATTTGCTTGATCTTATCCATATCCATCTTGAATGAGTCCTTGTTTGACTCAATCTCTTATTGAAAACCCTAATTATCCACACTATAAATACCAATCATTTACTAAACCCAACACTTTTGTTCTTCCCTCTCACTCGGCCGAAACAACACCATCACCATCATCATCTTGTTCATTCGAATCCTCAAGCAAACCCGAAGCTTTTGGTGTGTTCTTGCTCTTGTTCGATCTAGATCCCAAGGTATACCGAATTATCCTATGCTTTGCTTGATCTATCTTAATTATTTCGGTCCTTAGCTTGAACCCGAGACCATGGCCAAGGCCATTTGGTCTCGGCATAAACCCTAGTATGCATAACCCGTAGCATGCTTGCATGTATGTGTCGATTATGTACGTGTTTTGATCGGTTTGCTCACTTGTTGTTGATTGATTCATAATTTATTGCTAGATCCGTATGTTAGATCCCTAGATCTACACTAGAATGACCGAAACACTATAGATCTAGAACCCTAGATCCGTGAACCCTAGATCTAGACACAAAACTCGACCCATGACTCGATCTAGACTCGACCTAGAACATAAACCCGTAGGGTTTTGGCCTTCGGCCAACCCTAGGTTAAACCCTAGCCGAACCCTAACCCTAATTGAATGCATGTTTGACTATTTGACCATTTGATAGCTAGATTGACTATAGTTGACTTTGTTGACCAAATAGTATTCTAGATTTAACCCTAGAACCGGATCCCTAACCCTAACCGAAATCTAGAACCCAAGTGTTGACTATCGTTGACCAATTTTGACCAATGTTGACCAATAAGTCAAACCGGGTCAAGGCCGGATCTTGACCCAAACCGTTGACCCAAACCCGAATACTCAATCGGGCCAAGGCCCGTACTTGGCCCATATCGATCTACTTTAGCCCATCGGGCCCAAACATTAGTTGGCCCATTAGTATCCAAGCCCATTTGGACCAAAGCCCAAACCTTTGGCCCATACCTAACCAAACCGAACCCAATTGGGCCAAGCCCAATTCATGGCCCAACCTAAGTGGACCTAGGCCCAATAAGAGGCCCAAGTGGCCCAACCCATTAAGCCCATTAGGCCCAATAGGCCCAATCTAGGCCCAATAAGCCTAACCCAAGCCCATTTCATTTCATTTCATTTCGAAGCCCATTTCATTTCATATCATTTCATTTCGAGAATCATTTCATTTCATGTCATTTCATTTTGGAGCCTATTTCATTTCATTTTATAAAACCCAATGCATTTCATTTCATTTTATAAAACCCAATGCATTTCATTTCATTTCATTAATCCAAGTTCATTCGATGTCACAAAACATATAACATAACATTTAACGTATATCATATATCTTATATCGTATATAGTATCGCCTGTGTTAGCTTAGTCTAATCAGTAGTTAAATCATTTAGGAAGCTAGGAGTCTCCCGAGGATTCCTCTGTCTTAAGTCTCTTGTTACTAAGCTTTGCCAGGTGAGTCCACAGACCCCTTTTACTCTTTTACTGTTTTTATAAACTTTGGGGTGGAAAACATAAACACAACTGCTACTGTTTTACTATGACTGTACAACAACATCGTTACATTTTCATTATCACGTTGGCATGACAAACAATTATTATACCGGACTAAGGTTACCAGCAATCATTAACTAGTGGATTTAGACCATGGATATGCAGATAGTACTATTGGCTGACACTCATCCTCCCAACGAACGTTTGATCATTACTTGGTTTATCCAAGACATCTCCGGGAGTGTATATCCATAAAATAACATAACATACTGGAGTTGAAGTGTTGATTGTGGACTTAGGGGTTGGTATATTAACTCAATAGACTAGCTACCTGTTGGGATAACAGTTCATGCGATGTCAAACACAACATTTTGTTCAACACTTTTTCATAAACATAACTAGTAGTTGTATACATTCTACAACTATACTAAACATTTCATACTTATTACTCATATCATATGAGTGTTGAACCTTATACATTTTCAGTCATAAACCATTTTCTTAACAAACATTTTTGGTAGCAAATCACTTTACTTTCATCATAAACATTAACCCTGTGGATTCACTCAACATTATTGTTGACCCTTTTACTATTTATGTTTTTCCAGGTAATTAGGTGCAGTGGAATTGGGGGACATGAGCATTGGGATTGTCGTGAGCCATGATTAAAACATTAAGTTTACGAACAATCATTTCATTTAAAACAATTTCTATTTTAGGAAACTTGCTATTTTTGGAAACTTTCTACTTTTGGAAAGTGAAACAAACCTTTATTTTTCGTTATTGCGTGGTTGTTTGTTTACTTAATTTTTGCTATGTTGTCATGAACGTTACACCTCCGTTCTTCCGCAAAACATTTTAAATGAAGTAAAACTCATTTTTGGCGGGGTGTGACAGAGTGGTATCAGAGCTTAAGTTATAGTGAATTAGCAAGCCTAGTCTATAACTACAAAAGATTTTTGGGAAAAACAAACACTCTTATAAAATCAAAATAATCATGGCATGCTCAGTCTCATATCCTAAAGTTCCATTGTTCTTAGTTTAGAACATTTGCCTTAGTTAGTATTGCCCTAGTGTTATAGCTAGCATATGTCAGTAAGCCTTACAACTTCATAATCTAATAGACCTTTATGCGCTGTGTTTAGTAGAATGTCGTCAGCAAGTGTTATTAATTATTCGTCAGAACCAGAGTACGACAGTGATCAGAGTACCGCCACGTCTAAAAGACGTGCTACGCCTCCTCCGTCTCCCAAACCAGTGTTTATACCGACGCCTTTCCCAATATCGTCAGCAGATTGGTTTCATCCTACTCAGCCTCCTATCCCGGTGTATCCCAATGGACCCCCTGACCTCAAGCCTGGAGAGCGTCCTTATCTCTATCGACTGGTGAAGGATGGTGAACTCTACATGACGACAAGAAAACGACCAGCAGCCAGAAGAAGATGATTAGTCATCTACCTATCGTCTATATTTGTTTTTCTATTATTCGATTTTATGTTTAGCTATTTCAGTATTTTTGTTCTTTAGTATTGGCAAATATGCCCTACTTATAAAACTATTATGTATTAGGAATGTGTTTAATAAAAGTGATATTTTAGTAATTTCTATTGTTCTTATAATTGTATTTTCTATATGTCTCTACTACTACTATAATTTCGACTATTTATATCTACGTCTACTACTACTATTACGTCTATTGTATATCTACTCTTTGATCCCTATTATAAGTACATATTTTCCTTATATTCCTCCTATATTATTCACTTCTTAATTTCTAGTCATATTATTTGTATCAGCAATTTATCAATGGCTCGAGGAGGAAACGCTGAGACTGTCGAACAAATGGTGGAACGCCGTATCGCTGAAGCAATGGCTCAAATGAACGCTGCAAGAGGAAATGCCGCTGGTGCATCTAATGTGGGAAACAATGGTATAATATACGACTCCATGAAAGAAGATTCATTATTTCTATCTTATTTTAACTTATTACTCATTTTCTTTCCTTATTTATTTAAACTTCAGATCCCCATCGTCAAGGTCAATCCTATAAGACCTTTACGTCCTGTCATCCTCCGACCTACTCTGGATCTGAAGGTGCTATTGCTATCATCCACTGGATTGAGAAGGTGGAATCCATTTTCAGTGTTATTCAATGTGCCCCTGAGAATATGACGAAGTTTGCTGCTAGTACGTTGTCCAAGGAAGCGTTGTCTTGGTGGAATTCTCAAGTGCAAGTCTTAGGTCGTGCAACTGTTGATGCTATGACTTGGGATACGTTCAAGGATCAGTTAACTCAAAAGTTTTGCCCAAGGAGAGAGCTACAAAAAGTTGAGGTGGAACTATGGAATCTGTCCATGGTTGGATCTGATATTGTTACCTACACAACTAAGTTTCAAGAACTTGCTCGTCTCGTTCCTCATTTGGTTACTCCTGAATTCAAGCGTATTGAAAAGTATCTTCAAGGTCTTCATGATTTTATTCGTACACATGTTATTGCTTCTGAACCGACAACATTCGAAGATGTTGTGAATCGTGCAACAAGGTTGACTGATGATGCAATGAGAAGTGGATCGTTCAAAGACAAGCTAGTGGTGTCTAGCAAATCTACTGATAATGTGAGCAATGAAAATGGAAAGCGTTCCTACGACAACAAACGTGATCACAAAGGGAACAAATATCAAAAGACTAAGAATTATGCAGCCTCTACTCAGAACAACAATCGATCTAATTCAGAATCTAAGTCTTATGCTGGAAGCAAGCCTTTGTGTAACAGATGTAACTGGCATCATGATGGTCAGTGTGAGAAATGCTTCAAGTGTGACCGCTGGGGTCATAATTTCAGAAAGTGTTCGTCCAACAATCCTCCTAAGAATCCTGTCTGCTACGAGTGTGGTGATTCTAACCATTATCATAATCGTTGCCCTAGACTTCAGAACAACAATAACCAGAATGGCAACAACAACAATGGCAATCGTAATAACAATCGTAACAACAATCGCAATGCCAGCAACAACAATGATCGTCAAAATGGCCGTGGTCGTGCATTTGTTATGAATGCTCAAGAAGCTCGTGAGAACCCTGATACCGTCACTGGTACGTTTATCGTCAACAATCATTTTGCTTCTATTTTATTTGACTCGGGAGCCGACTTGAGTTTCGTATCGACCAACTTTAAAAGTTTCTTAAATCTAAATCCTGATCGTTTGAAAGTGAATTATGAAATCGAGTTAGCAAATGGCAAAGTTGTTAGGTCTAGTGAAGTTTTTAAAGGTTGTAAGCTTGACCTAGATGATCACATTTTTGATATAGACCTTGTGCCTGTAGAACTAGGTAGTTTTGATATCGTCATAGGGATGGATTGGTTGTCTAAAAACCGTGCTGAAATAATATGCTACACCAAACAAATCCGAATTCCCTTATCCAAAACAGAAACCTTAATAATTCAAGGTGAACAAAGAAACAGAAACATAAAAATCATAACTTCTATGAAAGCTCAAAAATATCTTCGTAAAGGATGCCAAGCCTTTCTTGCTCATGTCGTTGACACAAAGTCCAAAGATCGTCAGATTGAGGACATTCCTATTGTTCGTGAATTTCCTGGTGTATTTCCTAGTGAATTGCCTGGACTGCCGCCTCAGAGACAAGTTGAATTTCGTATTGATCTGATTCCAGGAGCCGCACCTATCACGCGTTCTCCTTATCGTCTTGCACCGTCTGAAATGCAAGAACTTTCATCGCAATTACAAGAACTTCTTGATCTTGGTTTCATTCGACCGAGTTTCTCGCCCTGGGGAGCTCCGGTCCTTTTTGTTAAAAAGAAAGATGGTTCAATGAGAATGTGCATTGATTATCGTGAATTGAACAAAGTAACAATTAAGAATCGATATCCTCTTCCCCGTATTGATGATCTATTCGATCAACTCCAAGGATCGAGTTTCTATTCCAAAATCGATCTTCGTTCTGGTTACCATCAGTTAAAAGTTCGTGATGAAGATGTGCCCAAAACTGCTTTTAGAACTCGCTATGGTCATTATGAATTTCTGGTAATGCCATTTGGTTTGACCAATGCACCTGCTGTGTTTATGGATCTCATGAACAGAGTGTGCAAACAGTATCTCGACAAATTCGTTATCGTCTTCATAGATGATATTCTCATCTATTCGCATTCTAGAGAAGAACATGAAGAGCACTTAAGAATCATTCTTGAGTTGTTGGAGAAAGAAAAGTTGTACGCCAAGTTGTCCAAGTGTGAATTTTGGTTGCGTGAAGTCCAATTTCTGGGTCATGTTATCAACGAAGAAGGTATTCACGTTGATCCTGCAAAGATAGAAGCTATAAAGAATTGGGAAGCTCCGAAGACCCCAACTAAAGTGAGACAATTCCTTGGTCTTGCTGGTTACTATAGAAGATTTATAGAAAATTTCTCAAGGATTGCAAAGGATTTGACGGTGTTAACACATAAGGATGAGAAATTTGACTGGGGTGAAAAGCAAGAATCAGCCTTCCAATCTCTAAAATCTAAATTATGTTCTGCTCCTATTCTATCTCTCCCTGAAGGAACCGATAATTTTGTGGTGTACTGTGATGCTTCACACCAAGGACTAGGTTGTGTATTGATGCAACATGACAAAGTAATCGCCTATGCCTCTCGACAACTGAAGAACCACGAGAAGAATTATACAACCCATGATCTTGAGTTGGGTGCCGTTATATTTGCACTGAAAATTTGGAGATATTATCTCTACGGTACCAAGTGCACAATATTTACCGATCACAAGAGTTTACAACATATCTTTAATCAGAAAGATCTCAATATGAGACAGCGTAGATGGATAGAATTGATGAATGACTATGAATGTGAAATTAAATATCATCCTGGTAAGGCTAATGTGGTAGCTGATGCCTTAAGTCGGAAAGAGCAACCTAAACCTCGTCGTGTTCGAGCCCTTCCAATCTCCGTTCGTTCTAATCTATCTTCCCAAGTTCATGAATTCCAAATTGAAGCCTTGAAGGTAGAGAACATCAAGAGTGAAGCTTTGCGTGGTATGGAGAAGCAGATAGAAGCAAAGGTGGATGGAACTCTTTATTTCATGAATCGTTTATGGGTTCCAAATCTTGGAAGCGTTCGCAATGTCATCTTGAATGAAGCTCACCGATCCAAATATTTTATTCATCCTGGTGCCGACAAGATGTATAAAGATGTCAAAGAGTTATATTGGTGGCCAAATATGAAGAGAGAAATCGCAGTTTATGTCAGCAAATGTTTAACCTGTGCTAGAGTGAAAGCAGAGAATCAGAAGCCTTTCGGTCTTCTACAACAACCAGAGATCCCTGAATGGAAATGGGAAGAAATCTCTATGGATTTTATAACCAAATTGCCTCGAACATCTAATGGTCATGATACAATTTGGGTAATTGTCGATCGATTGACCAAATCAGCTCACTTCATTCCTATTAAGGAAACTGATCAAATGGAGAAGTTAACAAGAATTTATTTAAAGGAAGTTGTATCTCGGCATGGTGTGCCAGCCGCGATCATCTCGGATCGTGATAGTCGCTTTACGTCTCGTTTTTGGCAATCGTTGCAAAAATCTCTCGGTACTCGCCTCGATATGAGTACTGCCTATCATCCCCAAACAGATGGGCAGACTGAAAGAACAATTCAAACTTTGGAAGACATGCTTAGAGCATGTGTTATTGATTTTGGTGGAAGTTGGGATTCTCATCTTCCGTTAGCTGAGTTCTCGTATAATAATAGTTATCATACAACTATTAAGGCCGCACCGTTTGAAGCTTTGTATGGAAGAAAGTGTCGTTCGCCACTTTGTTGGATTGAAATTGGTGATCGTCAGATTACTGGTCCTGAGATTCTACAAGAAACGACTGACAAGATTTTTAAAATCAAAGATCGCATCAAGGCTGCCAGAGATCGACAAAAGAGCTATGCTGATAATCGTCGAAAGCCTTTAGAGTTCGCTGTTGGCGACCATGTTTTACTAAGAGTAGCACCTTGGAAAGGTGTTGTACGTTTTGGTAAGAAAGGAAAGCTCAGTCCTCGTTATGTTGGACCATTTGAGATTCTTGAAAGAATCGGTGCTGTTGCTTATCGCCTTCGTCTTCCTAATGAGCTCAGCAATGTTCACAACACATTTCATGTTTCTAATCTTAAGAAGTTTATTCATGATCCTTCGCTTATCGTCCCTACTGAAGAAATCATCATCGACGACAAACTTCATTTCACTGAGGAACCAATTGAAATATCTGACTGGAAAGAGCAAAAGTTGCGAAGAAGCAAGATCAAAATCGTTAAAGTCAGATGGAACTCCAAAAGAGGTCCTGAATTCACGTGGGAACGTGAGGACCAGATGCGAAAGAAATATCCTTATCTTTTTCTCGTTGTCTCTCTTGTTCGTTCTTCGTCTTAAATTTCGGGACGAAATTTCTTCAACCAGGGGAGAATGTGACAACTCGATATTTCTGGTATGTAACCTCATTTCATTTCTAGAACTTTCCTTATTTAGAAAGTTTCTACTTATAGACATTTCTATTTTGGCATTCCTTATACACAACAAACATACATATTTTACACCATACATTAGTGTTTGATTATTTTAGTCAACACAACATTATTACTTTCTTATGGTGACACACTTTGAGCTAAAAACATTTCTAAAACGATAATTTTATCGGTTAAACAATAAACGTAACAAACTAATATAAACGTGACTCGAATGTACGAACCATCTAACCCAACACCAAGTCTAGACCGACCATCAAATGTGGCCGACCTCCTAGACCTTGTTCGTGACTCTTGAACGGCCGAACCACCAAGGGTGGTGATGTCTATCTCTTTTCCTTTTGATTTGCTTGATCTTATCCATATCCATCTTGAATGAGTCCTTGTTTGACTCAATCTCTTATTGAAAACCCTAATTATCCACACTATAAATACCAATCATTTACTAAACCCAACACTTTTGTTCTTCCCTCTCACTCGGCCGAAACAACACCATCACCATCATCATCTTGTTCATTCGAATCCTCAAGCAAACCCGAAGCTTTTGGTGTGTTCTTGCTCTTTTTCGATCTAGATCCCAAGGTATACCGATTTATCCTATGCTTTGCTTGATCTATCTTAATTATTTCGGTCCTTAGCTTGAACCCGAGACCATGGCCAAGGCCATTTGGTCTCGGCATAAACCCTAGTATGCATAACCCGTAGCATGCTTGCATGTATGTGTCGATTATGTACGTGTTTTGATCGGTTTGCTCACTTGTTGTTGATTGATTCATAATTTATTGCTAGATCCGTATGTTAGATCCCTAGATCTACACTAGAATGACCGAAACACTATAGATCTAGAACCCTAGATCCGTGAACCCTAGATCTAGACACAAAACTCGACCCATGACTCGATCTAGACTCGACCTAGAACATAAACCCATAGGGTTTTGGCCTTCGGCCAACCCTAGGTTAAACCCTAGCCGAACCCTAACCCTAATTAAATGCATGTTTGACTATTTGACCATTTGATAGCTAGATTGACTATAGTTGACTTTGTTGACCGAATAGTATTCTAGATTTAACCCTAGAACCGGATCCCTAACCCTAACCGAAATCTAGAACCCAAGTGTTGACTATCGTTGACCAATTTTGACCAATGTTGACCAATAAGTCAAACCGGGTCAACGCCGGATCTTGACCCAAACCGTTGACCCAAACCCGAATACTCAATCGGGCTAAGGCCCGTACTTGGCCCATATCGATCTACTTTAGCCCATCGGGCCCAAACATTAGTTGGCCCATTAGTATCCAAGCCCATTTGGACCAAAGCCCAAACCTTTGGCCCATACCTAACCAAACCGAACCCAATTGGGCCAAGCCCAATTCATGGCCCAACCTAAGTGGACCTAGGCCCAATAAGAGGCCTAAGTGGCCCAACCCATTAAGCCCATTAGGCCCAGTAGGCCCAATCTAGGCCCAATAAGCCTAACACAAGCCCATTTCATTTCATTTCATTTCGAAGCCCATTTCATTTCATATCATTTCATTTCGAGAATCATTTCATTTCATGTCATTTCATTTTGGAGCCTATTTCATTTCATTTTATAAAACCCAATGCATTTCATTTCATTTCATTAATCCAAGTTCATTCGATGTCACAAAACATATAACAAAACATTTAACGTATATCATATATCTTATATCGTATATAGTATCGCCTGTGTTAGCTTAGTCTAATTAGTAGTTAAATCATTTAGGAAGCTAGGAGTCTCCCGAGGATTCCTCTGTCTTAAGTCTTTTGTTACTAAGCTTTGCCAGGTGAGTCCACAGACCCCTTTTACTCTTTTACTGTTTTTATAAACTTTGGGGTGGAAAACATAAACACAAATGCTACTGTTTTACTATGACTGTACAACAACATCGTTACATTTTCATTATCGCGTTGGCATGACAAACAATTATTATACCGGACTAAGGTTACCAGCAATCATTAACTAGTGGATCTAGACCATGGATATGCAGATAGTACTATTGGCTGACACTCATCCTCCCAACGAACGTTTGATCATTACTTGGTTTATCCAAGACATCTCCGGGAGTGTATATCCATAAAATAACATACATACTGGAGTTGAAGTGTTGATTGTGGACTTAGGGGTTGGTATATTAACTCAATAGACTAGCTACCTGTTGTGGATAACAGTTCATGCGATGTCAAACACAACATTTTGTTCAACACTTTTTTCATAAACATAACTAGTAGTTGTATACATTCTACAACTATACTAAACATTTCATACTTATTACTCATATCATATGAGTGTTGAACCTTATACATTTTCAGTCATAAACCATTTTCTTAACAAACATTTTTGGTAGCAAATCACTTTACTTTCATCATAAACATTAACCCTGTGGATTCACTCAACATTATTGTTGACCCTTTTACAATTTATGTTTTTCCAGGTAATTAGGTGCAGTGGAATTGGGGGACATGAGCATTGGGATTGTCGTGAGCCATGATTAAAACATTAAGTTTACGAACAATCATTTCATTTAAAACAATTTCTATTTTAGGAAACTTGCTATTTTTGGAAACTTTCTACTTTTGGAAAGTGAAACAAACCTTTATTTTTCGTTATTGCGTGGTTGTTTGTTTACTTAATTTTTGCTATGTTGTCATGAACGTTACACCTCCGTTCTTCCGCAAAACATTTTAAATGAAGTAAAACTCATTTTTGGCGGGGTGTGACAGTTATTCACTGTACTCTTACACCATATACCCTATAAACTTACATTCGATTCCCTACTCACACTTCACTAATCACTTACACGTAGACATGTAGTTTAGAATTATTATAGAAGGTCGACGCGCGGTGACTACTTTGCTACTCTACTCTACTAGACAAGGAACATGGTGACGCATCAATGGTGGATATTGGATGAGAAAACACCTCTACACGTGCACCGCATACTTTAATCACACACGGTATATTCATATCACACACTATATATTCCTTTAACACACAATATATCATTCGCACACACTATGCCTCACGCGAGCATCACCACCCCAGCCTATATTTTCCCACTACACTCATCTTGAGACACTTATTGTTAGGATAGATAACGTTGTATTCAATAGTCTAGAGACTAGTTGTGACACATTTTATGAGTGTTAAACTAAGTCATTAGCTTAAACCATGACAATTAGTGAAATTGTATTTAAGGACTAATTGTACTCACTAATTGTAAGCTTTCTACTCACTTAATTGAAACACACTTTTGAAAGCTAATCCTTCCCTCCATATTCTCTCAAGCTCTATCACTCAAGAACACTCACTTACACCTACTAAATTCTTCATGAAAACGTTGATTGGACATCATCGCTATGATATCTTTAAAATGAACATTAAGCACAACTCTTAAATTCCAAATTTCTGAAGAATCAGAAGTTTGACCCTGGATTTTCGCATACGATAGGAGTATGGAGAAAACACTAGTATTCATGAATGAAGCTATGAAGTGACAATGATGATGAAATATTGTATGATGATATTATAAAAGCGCCTGGCCACCGAGTTTATAATAACATGATACAATGTGGAATTATCAAAGTCATGGATTATTGAAAGGAATCAAACAATCGAATACAACTATCCTCATTAGTGTTAGGAATTAGAGGACGAAATAAAAATGAGTTGACATTTGGAATGAAGCCTCTCGACTGATGACGAAGGCGACTACACCAACAAATGATCTGAGAAGAATCGATGAGAAGAAATAATGAAGAACATGTCGAAAAATGTTTCGCGTCAAGGATGAACGACAGTAACTGACCACCCACTGGAAAATTGTCTTGATCAAAGAATGAGAAGCATGACAAAACTCCAACATCAACTCTAGCATCTTATAACAACTAAATCATTTTACCTCAAATTTATCAAACTTAGACCACCGAGTTAAGTCTTTGCGTCCCTCTGGTTAAACAATAAACATATAATTCGATATCGTAAAATTTAACTGATCTGGAAAAGTTATCCTACGAAGAACTTAACCCATAATAATCCTTGTGACAACATATATTGAAAGTATGAAGTTTGAAGTACAAATGGAACAGACTGTTACCTATGGAGTTCAACAAGATTTGAGATTTGGAAGATCTATACAAATTCAACTGCTTCTTAGAGAAGCTTCGGTGTTAAGGTGAAAAAGAGATGGAGTCTCAAGACCTGATTATTTGCATAAAAGCTCGAAGTTCCTAGAAAACAAACACTCATCATCCTTAGCTCACAAACTAGAAAATGAATCGTTCAAACGACGAAATTAAAGGCATACTTATAATGCAAAACCATTAGAGAATACTCCTAAAGGATTTACTACGATTTCCATCATCCTTGTCATATTGAATTCATAACTTAACTAATCCCAAGAGTCTCGTTGATAGTGTGAAGACCTTTCTTTCTAAATTCCATCCAAGACGTGAGAGTTGTCTCTACAGCTACCAAAACTTATATAATTAGGATCTATCCGGTTGAGCGTTTCCCAATAAGAATCTTTTTCATTCGTATGAATATCATAGTAGATCTAGATAAATGCTAATAGCCTATCGATAATTAAACAAAGTATCCGCTACAAATTTCTCTCCACTTCTGCGTATTGATGATCTATTCAACCAATTACAAGGATCGGTCTTATATTCTATAATTTAAATTTATTTACGCTCGAGTTTTCACCAGCGGAAATTTCGGGAAGAAGAGGTGTACCTAAGACCGCATTCAAAACTCTTAATTGTAATTATAAATTTTTTCGTTATGCCCTTTTCGTTTAACTCTTGTTGTGTAAACAATAACTCGATAAGTTTACCATCATACCTATAGACGATTTCCTATTCTTTTCCCTGACCAAGCTGAACATGAAGAACACCCTAAACAAATTTTGAAACTATTTGAAAATGAGAAACGTTACGTCAAATATGTAGGTCATGTGATAGATGGGAAAGACTACATGTAGATCCCACAAAGATTGAGGCGATTAAAACTTGAGAATTATTGATGTCATCAAAAGAAGTACGTCAATTTCTTGTCCTTACCAGTTAGTTACCGATGATTTACTCGAAATTATACCAAGGTGGCCCAAACCCTAACCTCTCAAACCTAAAAAGATGAGAAATTGGACTAGATTGAGAAACAAGAAACTGTATTTTAAGCCCTAATGTTAAAAAAAAATATTAATAATATTATGTAGTGACTCAATCCTAGCCTAAACCTAAAGAAACCAAAATCGACAGCGTACATTGCGACACGTCATATCAAGGATTATGTTGATTATTTATGCAAAATAGGAGAGTAATCACATACACGACTCGAAAATTGGAAGTCAACAGAAAGGACTATACCACACGTGATCCCAAATTAAATGCCCTCGTATTCACATTGAACATCTAGAGACACTATCTTTACGATACCAAATACGACATCTTTTCTGACCACAAAATCCTCTAACATATTTTTGTTGAGAAGTAATTTAAATATGTCGAGATTATCAAATGGTAACGACAAAATCAAGTATCATTCCGGGAAGGCCTAACGTAGTGGCCGACACTTTTAGTTGAAAAGAACGAATTAACCACGTCGAGTTTGAGAATTCAAAATTCCTATTCATGCAAACCTCTGCACAAACTCACTTCCTAAATCCGTAGTTTCCAAATCGACATTCTAAAGGAAGAAAACACTAACGGCGAATTTCTATATAGTATGGAGAAACAACTAGAAACCCAACCGACTAGAACAATATATATATATATATATATATATATATATATATATATATATATATATATATATATATATATATATATATATATATATATATATATATATATAACCCTAGCAGTGTATTGGAACCCTAATTTAACTTATGAGAGCATTTGATTTAATTTAAATCTAGCGATAAACCCTAATGTCATTTATGATACTAGACTGCATTTAAGTTAGTGAAACCCTAAACATCACGCCTCATTAAAATAGACGTCATCATTTGTGCATCATCATTTTATTTGCATGTTATCGTTAGAAAAATTAGTTAGCGAGTTGGTGACACAACATAATTAGAAATTCAACCCTAGTAATGAGAATTCTAGGATAGAAGACTTAGACAATCTAAGTCGGTAATATCAACGAATAGAAGTGTGATTAATTATAACTTTTGAGAGAAGAAATTCCTATTAGTTGTAATTAGTTTATTAAATGGGATTGAGAGAAATCTAATATCGTGACTTCTAGAACATTAGACTACTCGGTGCTTAATAACCATACTTAGAACTAGATGAATCCATACATAGTGAATATCTCCTAATCATCAAAGCAACGTCCAAATTACTTTATTTGTCATTTAAATTTATTGTTTACGTTTAACAAAACCAAAACATGATCAAAACTATTTTCTTGATTAACTCTTTAGCTTACTATCACTTGATCACATAAATTGCTCCCTGCGGATACGATCACCCGAAATACTTACCTAAGCTATATTACCCACGATTAGGTATACTTTCCTATGAATGTGGTAATCAAGAGTAGTAGTATTTAGGAGACGTTTTTATAACTACATTTTACTCATCATGTTTTTGGCGCCGCTGCTGGGGAACGGTTTTATGTATTTAAGTTTTTGAAAGTTAATTAGTTAATTGATCCTTGTTTGGGAATTTATTCTTAAACAAGTTACTTTTTGTAATTTCTGTTTCTCGTTTATTTTGTTTATCAGTTGCGTGTTAATCGTTTGCTTTAAGTTGTGCAGGTGTATGAACAACAAGAATAACCTTAGAGGAAAAAAGTCTAAACCTGATCAATCCTCACCGTCCTCCGATCTAGAGAAACTTTTTCGAAGGAGAAAGATGACTCAATTAGAAGCAAGATATAACGCAACCATAAAGAAATCTCAAAATATTGGAGAACCAAGTCTTGAAAATCAAAATCACTTTTTGAAGTTCAAGTCCAAAGTTTTGAAAGTCAGGAGCCGAATCCTGTTACATCGGAACCAATAGACGATAATCAAGTGCCGATTCTTGATAATCTAATGGGTGAATGAGAACCACCACCAGAACGTCCGATGTGGCAAACGAGGCAAACATCCACGGTTGATCCCGTTCCGGCAATTAGAATGACCGAGATAACTGGCACAAATTTTGAAATTAAAAGCCACTTCTTTGTTATGGTTCGTGATTTGGGATACGACGATAGACTCACAAGTGACCCAAATCACCATATCGAATGTTTTAATGACATTTGTCATTTGTTTAAAATACCAAGCGTTTCGCAAGATGCGATAAGACTTAGACTATTCGCTTTTAGTCTAATTGGAGAGGCGAGAACTTGGATCAAGTCTCTCGAGCCAAACTCTATTTTGATTTGGGAAGAACTCCGAAGTCGATTTATTCACCGTTATTTTCCACCCGCGAAAGCAGATAAATTAAAAACTGACATTACGGCTTTTCAACAGGAAGCAGGGGAAACATTAACGGAAGCATGGGAACGCTTCAAAGGTATGCTGAGAAGATGCCCAAATCACGGGTTTGAAAAGAGCCATATCGTCCATCTCTTCTATAGGGGTTTATCCAACAATGCACGATCCACTCTCGATTCGTCGAGTGGTGGCATATTCATGTATAAGATCCCTACGGAAGGTTACCAACTCTTGGAAGATATGGCTATGCATAATGCGGAATGGGCTACCGATCGAAGAGCCGGGAAACAAACGAGTTCATTGAATGCGGTTGATGATTGGAAAAGTGATGAAGTTGCGGCCATAAAAAACAACTAAGTCATGCTAGAGCGTAAGTTAGATAAAATAACATCTTCTTTGCATGCTATACAGGTTGGATGCAACAAATGCGGTGGACCACACCTTGCAAAACAATGCCAACAACATCAACCAATGATGACGGAAGAGGAGGTCAACTACTTGAATCAAGGTTATGATCAAAACTATCAACGAGGAAACCAAGGGTACAACAATAATAAGGGCTACAACAACAACAACAATAATAACAACAATTATCCCCCTAGACATCACATCCACCCGGTTTCCCTCAAAATTACCAACCTAACTACCCTCCTCGAAACAATACTAACATTCCGGGATCAAGTTCTAAACCCGAGGAACAAATGTCTCTAGAGAGTATGTTTGGACAATTTATGGCTAGCCAAGCCAAAACAAACGAAGAAACCAAACAAGATTCTAAAGAGATGAAGCAAAGTATCCGAAACCAACAAGCAACCATTCAAAATCTAGAAAGAGATATTGGGAGGATTGCCCAAGCCTTAACCGAAAGACCACAAGGCAACCTACCCCCTTCTACTCAAGCCAATCCCAAAGGAGAATTCAACAATTCAAGGGATGTCAAAGCCATTACCACACGAAGTGGTAAAGAGGTAAGTTCACCTATGATTAAAATTAATGTTTACAATGCTAGTGAACAGGTACTTGTAGAAGATGGCACACCATTGAGTGAAGAAGAGGTGCTTGTTGAGAAGATTGTAGAGAAAGATGAACCGGAGAATATTAACCAAAAGAAGAAAGGTGAATCCAAGAAAGAAGCAATAACAAGCTCTTACCTACCAAAAGTTCCTTTCCCACAATGGTTGAGAAAGGAGAAACTCAAAGAAAAATTCGGTAAGTTTGTTGATATGATTAAACATGTACGCATTAACGTGCCTTTGGTTGATATGTTGGCAGGTATGCCAAATTATGGAAAATTTATTAAAGATTTGGTGTCTAACAAAGTGCAAATGGAGGAAGTATCTTCAGCTGTGTTGAGTGAAGAATGCTCGGCGATCATACAATCCAAGATGCCACCAAAGCTAGAAGATCCAGGGAGTTTCATAATCCCTTGTCTTTTACTAATTTACCAGTTTGTAATGCATTAGCAAATTTAGGAGCTAGTATTAATTTGATGCCCTTTTCAATTGCTACCAAAATAGGGTTAACCGATTTTAAGCCGACTAGGATGATCTTGAGATTAGCAAACCTTTCATACACATATCCCATCGGCATAGCTGAGAATGTCCCTGTTAAGGTTGACAAATTTGTTTTTCCCGCGGACTTTGTTGTTCTAGAAATGGATGTGGACCCAAAAGTCCTACTAGTTCTAGGAAGACCATTCTTGAACACGGCGGATGCCATGATCCTCGTGTCTAAAAAACAACTAAGTCTCGGTATTGATGATGATAGGGTTACATTTTCTATTATGAAAGCCATGAAGCATACCTCCAATTCCGATGATGCTTGTTATTTCATTGATGTTATTGATTCATGTATTGATGAGGAGGTTACTTCCTTTCTAGACCTCAATTGTGATGATATCACCACAAAAGGTGATTTCACCATTGATTCCGATAAAACAATCCGCGATCTCCAAGAGTTCGAGGATTTGCTTCATGTAGATGATGAGGAATCCGAGGTAGGAGATGTAGATTTTGAGAAAATTGACCCTAATGACAACCTTAGAATCAAAACATCGTTAGAAGATCCACCTACTCTAGAGCTAAAACCGTTACCAAATCATTTAGAGTATGCCTTTTTAGAAGGTACTTCCGATCTTCCGATCATAATCTCATCTAAGTTATCCTCCACCGAAAAAGCTGAATTAATAAAAATTCTCAAAACTCGTAGACAAGCCATTGCATGGAAAACGGCTGACATTCCGGGTATCAATCCCGCCTATGGTACACACAAAATCCTCATGGAGGAAAATTTCAAGCCAAGTGTGCAAAGGCAAAGGAGATTGAACCCCAATGTCAAAGATGTGGTTAAGAGAGAAGTTCTCAAACTTCTTGATGCGGGACTTATCTACCGTATCTCCGATAGTCCGTGGGTGAGTCCGGTACAAGTTGTACCTAAGAAAAGGGGTATGACAGTTATCAAAAATGATAAGGGTGAACTAATCCCTACTCGAACTGTCACGGGTTGGCGAGTGTGTATCGATTACCGCAAGCTAAATGACGCCACCCGTAAGGATCATTTTTCTTTGCCATTCATTGATCAAATGTTGGAACGACTCGCGGGAAACAACTTTTATTGTTTCCTCGATGGCTTTTACGGCTATTTTCAGATCCCAATCGACCCCCTAGATCAAGAGAAAACCACATTCACGTGCCCATTTGGCGCATTTGCTTATAGGAGAATGGCGTTTGGTTTATGCATCGCTCCGGCCACGTTCCAACGTTGCATGACGGCTATTTTCCAAGACATGATAGAGGATTGTATGGAAGTATTCATGGATGACTTCTCGGTTTTCGAGAACTCATTTGCTTCATGTCTAGCAAATCTTGAGAGAATATTGAGTAGGTGTGAGGAGTCCAATCTAGTGCAAAATTGGGAAAAATGCCACTTCATGGTGCGTGAAGGCATCGTGTTAGGGCATAAAATTTCTGAGAAGGGAATTGAGGTAGACAAATCCAAAATAGATGTCATATCTAAGCTACCTCCACCCTCGAATGTGAAAGCCGTTAGGAGTTTCCTTGGTCATGCGGGTTTTTACCATTGGTTCATTAAAGATTTTTCTAAAATCACCCGACCCATGAGCCATTTACTTGAGAAGTCTATACCATTCGTTTTCTCGAATGAATGTGTGGAATCCTTTAATTTGTTAATGTAAAAACTAACCGAGGCTCCGATCATGGTTTCTCCCGATTAGGAATTACCATTTGAGTTGATGTGTGATGCGAGTGATTTTTCACTCGGTGCGGTGTTGGGGCAGCGAAAGAACAACCACTTTCAACCCATTTATTATGCTAGCCGAACAGAAAATGCTGCTCAAGTGAACTACACAACTACCGAAAAAAAATTTCTTGCGGTTGTGTTCGCTTTTGACAAATTTCGACCCTATCTTGTGTTGTCGAAAACCATTGTTTACACCGATCATTCCGCATTAAAACATCTATTTGCTAAGTAAGACACCAAACCTCGACTCATACGTTGGATTCCTCTCTTACAAGAACTCGATATTGAGATCAATGATAAGAAAGGAGCGGAAAACCTTGCAGCCGATCATTTATCCCGCCTCGAAAATCCGTATTTGGAGGAATGTGATTAAAAAGGGATAAATGACAAATTTCCCGATGAATTCCTTGAAGTAGTTAACGCTTTACAAGTTTCCACTGACCCGTGGTTCGCCGACATGGCTAATTATTTGGCGGTGGGTGTCCTTGTAAAGGGTTTAACTCATCAACAAAAAGGGAAATTTTTTCGGGTCTCAAGTACTATTATTGGGAGAATCCTTACTTATTCCGGGTCGGGCCTGATTTTGTTCATAGATGATGTGTGTCCGGTGATGATGCTTATGTTATTCTCAACGAATGTCATAAGGGACCCACCGGGGGCCACTTCGGACCTAACCTTAGCGCCCGAAAAGTTCTTGATGCAGGATTTTATTGGCCAATAATTTTTAAAGTTTCATTTAATATGGTCAAGGCTTGTGATGCTTGCCAATGAACGGGTAGCATCTCCAAACGAGACGAAATGCCTAAACATAGCATTCAAGTTTGTGAGGTGTTCGATGTTTGGGGCATTGATTTCATGGGCCCATTTCCGAGCTCCTAAGGTAATAAGTACATTCTTTTGCCCGTCGACTACGTCTCAAAATGGGCCGAGGCAAAAGCATTACCAACAAATGATGCCCGGTCGTAGTCAAATTCGGTCAATCTCTATTTTGTAGGTTCGGTTGTCCTCGTGCTCTCATTAGTGATCGAGGCACTCATTTTGCCTATCACTTAATGGAGAAAACTTTGCATAGATATGGTGTCGATCACCGTTTTTAACTTCTTATCATCCACAAACAAGTGGACAAGTGTAAAACACTAATCGAGCATTAAAGAGGATCCTTGAGAAAACCATCGATAAAAATCCCAAGATTTGGTCCCAAAAATTGGGTGATGCTCTTTGGGCATTCCGAACCGCGTTTAAAACGCCCACCGGTTACACCCCGTACCGCGTGGTTTACGGGAAGGCATGTCACATTCCAATCAAAATTGAACACAAAACCTTTTGGGCTCTTCAAGAATGTAACATGGATGTAATCATGGCGGGTAACAACCGCAAGTTCCAATTGAATGTTCTCACCGATGAGAGATCTCATGCCTACGAAAATTCTAGAATTTACAAAGAAAATACAAAACGTTGGCATGACAACAAATTGAAAACCATCAAATGTTTCAAACCGGGAGATAAAGTCTTAATTATCAATCTCGTTATAAGTTTTCTCCCGGAAAACTAAAATCCAAATGGGCCAGTCCTTACACCGTTGTTCAACAAAACCCATCAAGGTATGTGGAGCTCATTTGTGATAGTGGCCGTTTTAGCATAATGGCCAGCGTTTGAACCATTATCATGAGGGAGATGGTAATAGTGAGAAGGAGAAGTTGGGAGAAGTGGAGGTGATTCATTTCATCTCGGTTGAGAATCAAAAGTAGGAAAAGAGTAGCATCGAGTCGAGCTCTAGACTCAATAATCTTTGAAGAGCTTCTCGGGAGGCAACCCGTGTGTATTGTGGTTATTTCCCTTTCCTTTAGCCTTTAGTTTAGTTTTTAGTACATATTTATGTTTTCATTATGTGGCTATTGTGTTAATTTCTTGCAATCCTGGAAAAATTCGTAAGTGTGGCTTTGGTGAAAAGTTCGCGTCGCGAACTATTCTTCCCGATCGGGAAGAGCGAACAGGGAGTTGGGCATAATTTCGTGAAGAGTTTGCTTTTGGTTCACGTTCGGGTTCACGATTCGGATCCGGTTCGACCCGGTTTGACCCATTCGGGTCCGTTTTTTCGCGTCGTGAACTCCGTCGGGTATAAGACTTTCGTTTCTCTTCCAGCTTTCATAAATCGTGAGCCCTAGCCCCAAATCACGAACGACCAGAGCAGACCAACCTCTGATTCCATCCGATTTCATCTTTTACTTGCTTAAATCTTCCAATTTCTTCTTCAAATCTTCATCCTCATGGGTCTCAAGGTTAGTTCTTCTAGTTTTCTCATAGATTTGTCAAGTATTCCGGTATTAGGTCCGAAATTTTGAACTTTTCATGAAGTTTTTGTGATAAAGCTTAGTTCTTGGTGCTTAATGTTTGATTATTAGTTGAACCCTAGTAGAAATCTCCAATCTTTGTGTTTAGTTTGTCAAAAAATTTCTTAAGATTAGTAGATTTCATAGCCTACATTGTTGAAATTGGTGGAATTGTGGAATAATTGGGGGTAAATTTCGGATTTTTGCAAGTATATTGGTTGGGGTTTAGTTGTTTAACTAGCATATTCTTTGATTAGTCATATTCTTTTATAATGCTAGTTTCACAACTCGGGTTGTATAATTTTGGACACCACATGTCAAGTCTTTTGTTCAATTTTGTCACGAATGTTAACGAAGATAATAGTTTTACAATGTTAATAACTTTAGAACACTTAGTTTTTAAATCCAATTGAAATAAAATATACTTAGTGTGGGAAGGGGTAACGTCATTTACAGTACATGCTATACATAATTCGACACCCTCCTAGTGTTTCACATTTATATTCTTAACATTGTGATGATTGTCTTTGATGTAGAAACAACATAAGACCGCTGCTTCTTCATCAGCCGGTGGTAGTGGACGTGGACGCGCCCGTGCCCGTGCGCGTTCACCTTCCCCTATACATGCAGCAGGACCGGCACTCTTAGCCGATGGGTTCCCGGTTGAGCTAAACATCAATAGGACACATGTGTTCTCAAATTTCGACAATACAGCTCGAGAAGAACTAGCACGTGATTGTGAAAGTAGGAGAGACAAAATTTCACACAAACATGTGGCAGTTGGGAGGTGTCTAGATATGGAGTTATTACAAGAAGTAGGCCAATGGGATGAAATTGCAGAATACTTGGTTCGATATCACAAGGATCATCATGGGGATGTTGTTTTCACGTGGCGGGCGTGGGAGAGATCTTTTCTAATTAACGAACCAACTTTTGACTAGCTCATCCTCGAATTCTATTTTACATTCTACTATCATATTTGAGCCCCGTGTAGCAATGAAAAATCCTCGTGATCTATGCATACAATATCGGGTTGCGAACCAGTGGGTCCACATTAACCTTATAGATTTTGCGGTGAATTTAGGCATATATACCCGCGAGGAAACCACTGCTATGAACTTTAACCATTATTTGCGGTATTGTGCAACCAATGAAGTCCGAAACGTTGATGTGTATTGGCGCTAAATTGGAGTGGGCGATTACCGAATGGCTCATACAAAAGAGTCAAGCATTCGAAGTGGCACCCATCGTTATTTTCATCAGATGATTTCGTACACTATCCGCCACCGTAACCAAGGTCCCGAGAAAGTCAACAAATATGACATGTGGTTGCTCCACCAATTGATCAACAAGAATGTGACAACGAATATCCCATTTGTGATCGCAAAATTTTTTAGTACTGTAGCAAAGGGGCTAAGAGCGGATAGTCCAATGGGTGCCGGTCATTATATCACATGTTTGGCCCGACCCGCAATTGTCATACCTCAATGAGTTTGGGATAGCTTGACGTATCGACCTATGGGCTCAATGGACGAAAGATTGTTAATGGGTATGGACCTAATTGTTAGACATGCGGGTAATTATGTTTGGAATGAACATCCTAAGATAGAAGTACCGGCGGTTGAGGGTAGTAGTGATGAGGATGATGATGATGATGATGCGAATATGGAAGACGCGCCGGGTGACGAATTACCCATGGCGGGTCAAGACTTTGGTCAACCGGGACCAACGGGTCCCCAATTCGGCCATTCGGGCGCATCGGGATCCAGGTCGGGTCCATCCTCTTTCCATCCTTACTTTTTGTACAATCAAATGGTCGAGGGGATGGATGCGATGCAAGTTGATGTTTCCTATGTCCGATCATCCAACGACCATTTACAATCTAACGTTCAAAATCATATGCAAATGTCGTACTACCCTTACCCACAACCGCAATGATTGCAGCAGAGATCGTATTAAAAAAAATGTTTTTTTTTGTTTTTGTTTTTTTGTCTTTAGGTGTTCATCATGATTGCTGTTTGTTGCGGGATCTTGTCGATTGCTCTGGAATTCAAAATCCACCGAGAATGAACACAACACACCCTCAGGTCGTACACTTTCTTATGACCTCGATTTCCTAAATTTTGTCAAGTTTATTGCATTGGGGACAATGCAAACACTTAAGTGTGGGAAGGGGGTGCATTTAAAAAAATCCTCCATTTAAAATTTGTGAAATCTTCAGAAAAATCATCTAAGTAAGAAAACCGATTTCATTGTTAACATTTTTTTTATGACACATCTCGATACTTTTGAAAACAATTTTGGGAGACAACATTTAGTTTAAATGATAAAATTTTAATTAGCTCTTATGTTTCAATATTTGTGGCTTTTCATAGATTTAAGAATTTTAGCTCTTTAATTATGGTACTTGTTAAGGCAAAAAGCCTTACCCCTTAGGATCTTAAGATAACAAGACAGCCTAGACTAGCTTAGAATAGTTTATAGAATAAATTAGCTAAGTTTAGGATTGATACTGAGTGGGCAGTATTGGCCACTCAGTATCAGTACTCAGTATTGGAAATCCAATACTGAGTAGAAGGACTGAGTTACATTTTGATATGTAACTGACTAAGATCAAATCCCTTGATCTTAGTCATTTTCCTTGTTCAGTCCTTCGGTTACTCCTTTGCTCATTATCTAAGATCTCTATATCATTATTAATAAAGATCACCTTACAAAGGAGAATTCACCAATTTACGAATTTCACTTCCATACACTTGTAATTGATCAGTGGTCTTGTTATTCCGCAACAACCCACACTTAGTGGATTTATACATTGACTATATTCTTGTGTTATCACTTTAATATTTCACTGGATGTATACAGTATATTAATCTATCAATTAACCTATAAAACCAGGGTGTTGTGACCTAACAACTGGTATCAGAGTAGGCTAAACAATTTCTTATTTAGTCGATCTATTACCCTGGCAGCCATTCCTTACACATATCCTTCCCAAACTCAAAAATCCAAAATGTCAACTATTGTTGCCCCAGTCATGTCTGAAAGGGAGTTCCTATCTTTGATGGCAAAGATTTCCATCAATGGAAACTAAAAGCTCAATGGTATCTCGAATCTATTCATCATGAGATGCTCACAGTACTAAATGATGGTCCCATCATTCCACAAACTGTGGAACCCGTTGCAGCTACTGCTGATGCTCCTGAGAGCACGAGAACTTTTCCTAAACTGAAGCATACATGGACTGATACTGACCGTCAATTGTACAGTCTAGACTCCAGAGCAAAGGGGGTGATTGGTAATGCAGTTACCAAGGAAATATTGAATGCAATTATGAAATTACTGTTAGGTCACAACACCCCTGGTTTGTTAGTTAATGAGTAGGTTGATTTATACAAAAGACAATTAAAGTGTAAAACACAGTATTAGAGTCGGTGTACAAATCCACTAAGTGTGGTATGCTGCGGAAAAGCAATACCACTTATCAATTACAAGTATGTGAAAGTGTAAAGTAAATTGGTGAGTACTCCTTTGCAAGATGGTCTCTATTTATAATGTTATAGAGATCTTACATAATGAGCAAAGGAGTAACCGAAGGACTAAGTAAGGAAAATGACTAAGATCAAGGGATTTGATCTTAGTCCGTTACTATACTGAGTATCACTCAGTCCTTCTACTCAGTCCTTGTACTCAGTATCACTATCTGATACTGAGTACTGATACTGAGTTCCAATATTGATCACTCAGTATCAGACCTAAACTTAGCTATATTATTCTACATATAAATCAAAGCTAGTCTAGGTTGTTTTGTTATCTTAAGATCTAAAGGGGCAAGGCTTTTTGCCTTAACAATCTCCCCCTATCTAATGATAAAAAAACAATTACAAAGAGATAAACAAAAATTACAACAGCATAGGTAACAATATCTTCTTCTTCATTTGCTGTTGATGGCTTCATTCTCATAGAAGACTTCTTGTTTGATGTGGACAAACTCTTCTCTGCTTTTGAGTTCATCCCTTCTGCTATTCAGTACTGCAACAATCTTCTTTCTGAACCAAGAGTCTTCTTTCTTGATGATCATCCATTTCAGTCCAACAAGGTGACTGATTTGAGCTCTTGGAAGATCTTCTTCAGAAATGAAGCATTCTCTATCCTCTGAGTCAGTATACATATATCCAGAAGTTGGATATATGACACTCTTTTGATCCTGAAAGACAAGGTTAGGAGGAAGAGGATACTTTCTAAGATACTTGTATGTATGAAGGCATTCTGGTCTGTTGTTTGAGTAAGCGTCAGTCATAACACTGAGGGTTCTGTACTCTATTTCATGAAGAAAATCCTTCTCATAACATACTGCAGCTACTGCACAGATCTCATCCAAGACTATTTGATCATAAGTTGATTTCTTTGGAAGCTCTTTGATCAGTCTTGTGATCTTCACCCAGTCTTGAAGACCAATTCTTTGAATATCATGAATAAATATCTTCATGGGGGGACTGGTTAAGCCAGTACAAGTGATAGTAATTCTTCCTTCTTTGAGCTTCACTTTTACTTTATTGACATCCAGATTTAACCAATGTATCCCCCTTACATTTTGAAATGTTTTGGTCCTCAAGAACTCCTTTCTTTGTTCCTTATACTGAGTCCTAGCAGCAACCATATTCCAATAATGTTGAATATGGTCTGGACCCTTTCTTGAGATTCTATGTGAAGGACCAGGAGTATCAGTATCTGGGTCAGATTCTGGTTCAGTTTTGACTCCCAACTCTTGCTCATATAAAAATCTTTCTTGTTCTGCCCAGAGTTGTTGAGGAGTCAGTCTTGGAGCCTGCTCGGTATCACTGTCCCTTGTAAGAACAGGTCTTCTTTGTCTTGTTACCAGAGGAGCAGATTCCTCACTTGATTCAGAAGAAGTGAGAACAGCATTGATAGGTCTTCTTGATAAGGAACTCCTTCTTCTAATTACCAGATTTTCTGGTTCTTCATCATCCGAGGATGATGATGAAGAACTTTCTTGTTCTACCAGATTTAGTGCATAGTTTACTAAATCTGGTTCTTCATCTTCATCATCAGCAATAGGCCAGATGAAAGGCCTATAGACCACAATTTGTAAATTATTCTCTTCAAGAGCAGGTGGCTCAGAATAAGTTTGCTGTGGTTGGTCAGTATGAGTCTCCCCCTGAGCAGATGGCTCAAGTGGGTCTTGAACTTGTAATGCTGACCTAGTTCTTTGTCTTCTTCTCTCATACTGAATCCGAATTGGCTCAGTATGAGGGCTTTGCTGATGTTGTTGTTCTTGTTGTGGAGGTTGATCTTCATTCAATCTTCTTCTTTTCTCCCCCTGAGCAGATGGCTCAGTTTGATCAACCTCAGTATCTCTTTGTCTCTTCTCCCCCTTTTTGTTATCATTTGATGAGGAGGGAAGAGGATCAGTATCACCACCCATGTCCCCCTCAGGTTGTTCTAGAGTAGGGGAGGGCATGAGCTCAGTTGCAGCATCAGTATCACCAGCACCTCCTTCTCCTTCTCCTTCTTCATTGTGGTCACCATGTGAACCTGGTGGAGTTTGTGGAGGCTGCTGTGGTTGTTGAAGGAGTGATACTGACTGTTTTATTAAGTCAATATCACCACTCATCTTGTCCATTCTGGCTAGTATTACATTTTGAGTTTGTTGGATGGCCAGAATGTGCTGCATGATTGCTTGCAGAGTCACTTGGTCTGATGCAGCCTGAGATGCCTGAATGCCCTGCACAGATGGTGCTAAAGAAACAAAAATATAAGACTGGTTAGAGAGAAAGGTTTATCAAATAGAATTGTGGTGTTGTTTAATTCTACAATCATATAAACAGAGTTTGTGAAGTCTGTATTTCATCTGGTATAGGATGAAATATTGTGGACTTGTGAATAGCATGTGTAAGAAGATTTTAGTAAAGGTGAGTGTGAAAATTTAAGTAGCTCAGTATAGGATAAGTCGCATTTACTAAAAGGTTTGGGTGTGGGAAGTCGAAGCCTGGGATGTGCTTCTTGTTATTTTCAATGTTTATCACTCGGTATGAGAGTGATAACAGAAATGTGGCTAAACCCCATGGGAAGTTTTTGGATTTTATGGCTTAAGGGTTTGGGATCATTTCTTGAATGATGCTACCCAACTCAAAAATAAGTTGGACATTATTCAAGCAGCACCAGTGGGTGTCAGTATGACATCAACCACCATTGTCTCTTTAAATGTTGAGACAACTGTAGACTGACAATGATCAATTTAGTGTGCTCAGTATATGAATTTTGCATAGCAGCAGTGGGCTAGCTATGTTGGCCATAAAAGGATATATATTTGAAAGATCGTTTGAGACTTTGGTCAGTATTGAGTTGGTACTGGCCAATACTTAGTCTCTATTTGGGAATGAAATATATATATATATAAGTTTAAGGGCTTTTTAGAAATTCATACCTGAGACTCTGTCAGATTCCCTTCTAGCATCTGCAGAGGTCGGTGCAGGATCATGTGTTTGTTGATGTGCAGCACCAACATCTTCAATACCGACCTCTATGTCATGCTGAGCACCTTCCATTGTAGTTTGTGCATACTGAATCTCCACATCAAGAGGAACATGAGGTTCCTCAAATGGTTGAGCAGATGGAGGTAGTTCTGGACTTGGAAGGTCAGCGGTGGCTGCAACAAGGCTTTGGGCTTGATGAGAGGCAGTTAATGATGGAACATTTGCAGGCTGCACCTCCTCAGATGATAAGTTTCCCATAATGATAGGAGAGAGATTCCTTCTTCGTCTATGAAGAACCAATGGTGTGTCTTCTGAGGACTCAGTTTCAAAAACGGTTTCAATATGAGGAGCGGCAGGATCTTGTGCAGGTGGAGAGATAGTTGGTTCTTGAACTTGTGGAACATCCTGCATCTCAATATCTTGACCAGCCTGGGCTCCATTGCCACTATTATCATCATTATCATCATCACCATCATTGTCTGACTCAGTATTAGACATATCTTCTTCATTATTTATATGTTCTTGAACAATTGCCCACATAGGAGGACTTAGAAGAGGCTCTCCTTCGCTTGGCCTATAAAAGAAAATCTTCTCACTAAGCGGAGGAAGATCAACTCTTGGACTATGAAAATCATCATAAATGTGTGTGGGCATTGAGTGTAGAAAGATGAGTGATAGAAATCTGCAGAAAGGGACATTGCATTCCCTTGTGTTTGCTCGGACCAGAGTAGCTAATTCATTGAAAATTAGGCGAGCAAAATCAATATTTCTTCCATAGTACAGAGCATGTACTATTTGCATCCCAAATTCGTTTATTTGGTCCAAAGCTCCCGTCTTGTGGGTCATACATCGAATTATTGTTGTGATGAGAATACCCCACATAGGACCAAATTCATTTCTTTTGATTGTGCCCGTTGTTCCTCTTCGACCCAAAAATGGCAGTACAGAGCGTGCCTCTGATCTATTAACAAATGGGTCATACTGAGCTTGGGCGGGATGTCTCAGTGCTTCACGAATGATTGCAGTAGAAACAAAAGCTCTTCTTTGATCCCTAATTACCCATCCAGCAATCATATCTGGAGAATCGAGTGTGGCAGAGTACCAAAACTCGCATAACATTTCTGGGTAAATTGCTCGAGGAGATAATGTCAGTGCACGAGCAATTGGCAATGCTTCATAAAAGTCACGATGTTCGTGAATTCTTGGCAGACCCAGGCTTGAGGAATATTGAAATTTGCTGTGATGTTGTTCCTCGCAAACCTGGGTACTTCATTATTTCGGAATTGGATTTCCGATTCAACGTTTGGAGCAACAAAAGTGTAATTCGCCATCTGTGATTGTCATTTGAAAAAGAATTTGCTTGCTAAGAGAAAGTGAAATCGTTAATCGCAGAGAGAATTGAAAATGAAAGAAAGAAATAACAGTTAAAAATTTGAAGTAAAAATAAACGGTTATTTATAGGAGATTTGAAAGATAATTAAGGTATTGGGAAGTAAAAACGGCTGATTTGACTGCCTTATCCTCTGCCAACGGTAACTTTCTTATTAAGAAAGGTTACCGTTTGAGCAGTATGAGGATTAAGCTCGGTGTAAGAGCCGTCATACCCCAATACCGAGTTAAAAAAAAAATTAATTTTTAAAAATTTTACAAAATATAAAAACAATTAATTTACTCTTGAAATTAATAAAAAAATAAAAATTTTAAATTTTGATGATAACAGACTAGTGATACTGAGTGGTCAGTATCAACAGGAGTGATACTGAGCGCTCAGTTTTAAAGAAATTTAAGAAAGATTAAGAATTCAACATACCTAATTTCCCTAGTAAATACATAAACCTTTCCTCAGGAAGAGGTTTAGTAAACACATCGGCCAATTGTTCATTTGTTGGTACATAATCTACTTCAACCTTACCTTTTTCCACATTATCTCGAATAAAGTGGTGTCTAATATCAATGTGCTTGGTTTTGGAGTGATAGACTGGGTTCTCTGTGATAGCAATAGCACTCTTGTTATCACAATGAATAGGAGTCTTATGAAAGTTGAACCCATAGTCTAAGAGTTGATACTGCATCCATAATAATTGAGCACAACAACTTCCTGCAGCAACATATTCTGCTTCTGCTGTGGAAGTTGCTACCGAATTTTGTTTCTTGGATGACCAGCCAACTAGTCTTCCACCTAGGAATTGACATCCTCCACTTGTGCTCTTTCTGTCCAATCTACAACCTGCAAAATCTGCATCTGTGTACCCTTCAAGGTCAAAGTTTGAGTCTTTGGGATACCAAAGACCCAGGTTAGGAGTACCTGTAAGATATCTAAAGATGCGCTTAACTGCTTTCATGTGTGATTCTTTAGGATCAGCATGATACCGAGCACACAAACATGTGGCAAACATGATATCAGGCCTACTAGCAGTTAAGTAAAGTAAGGAACCAATCATACCTCGGTATGTGGATTGACATACTGGTTTACCAGTTTCATCCTTACTTATCTTATCCTGAGTACCCATAGGAGTGTGCATGGAAGATAAATTTTCAAATTTGTATTTCTTTAACATGTCATGCACATACTTACTTTGATTTATAAAAGTGCCATCAGGCTTTTGTTCAACTTGTAAACCAAGAAAGTAAGTAAGTTCTCCCATCATACTCATCTGATACTGAGTTGACATTATCTTAGCAAACCAGTCACACATTGACTTGTCAGTGGAACCAAAGATAATATCATCTACATATATCTGAATGAGTAAGATGTCAGAACCTTTCCTTTTTGAAAATAATGTTTTATCAATTTTACCTCTTGTAAATTTATTTTCAATAAGATACTCAGAAAGGGTGTCATACCAGGCTCTTGGAGCTTGTTTGAGCCCATATAGAGCTTTATCAAGCTTGAAAACATAATTAGGAAATTTGGGATCAACAAAACCTGGAGGTTGTTTAACATAAACTTCTTCTTGTAGTTTTCCATTTAGAAAAGCACTTTTGACATCCATCTGATAAACTTTGAAATTCTTAAAGGCTGCATATGCAAGATACAACCTAATAGCTTCAATTCTTGCAACTGGTGCAAAAGTTTCATCATAGTCAATGCCTTCTTCTTGCCTGTAACCTTGAGCAACTAACCTTGATTTGTTTCTGATGACAACACCATCCTTGTCCATCTTGTTTCTGAACACCCACTTAGTACCAATAATAGTTTTGCCAGAAGGAGGTGGTACTAAGTTCCAAACTTTGTTTCTTTCAAACTCTGTGAGCTCTTCTTGCATAGCCTCTACCCAATCTTCATCTAATAAAGCTTCATCAGCTTTCTTTGGTTCAATGGTAGATAGAAAACTTGAGAAGAAACAAAAGTTTGCAGTTGCTTGGGTTGGAAATTCTAATTTTCTTCTTGTTTGGACACCTTCTTCAATAGGACCAATAATGTTTGAGTGTGGATGGTCTCTGTGTTCCCTTAAATTGTTTCCTAAGGGAGCATTTGAAATAGGATCAACAATATCTTGTTGATTTGGTGTGTTGTCTGTCTGATACTGAGTGGAATTCTGATCAGTATTAGACAGTGCAGGTTGCTGTTCATCTTCATTTTGCAGAGTTGATATGGATTCTTGTGAAGTGTTGGATGTTCACCTTCTTCATAAATAGAGTGGTTCAGATCATTAGTTGGAAACTCAGTATGGAGGTCCTCTGTTATGGGAACCTCGGTATTAGTCTCATTTGAGTGATACTGAGTTTGAACTTGATCAGTTTCATTAAACTTATTAGGAATAAAGTGTGGATGAAACTTAGGCTGTTCAGCAATGGAGTGTTCTGGATTGCATAGAATATCTATGCCACTTATGTCTTCACTTGCTGAGGTAGAATGCTCATTCTGATCTTCATCGAATGTGACATGAATGGATTCTACAATCATCTAGGTTGAGATGATATACACTCTGAAAGCTTTAGAGTGTGGAGAGTAGCCCATGAACACACCTTCATTTGCTTTGCGAGCAAATTTATTGAGATTTTGTTTTGTACTGAGTACAAAGCATTTACTCCAAAAGATGTGGAAATATTCCACATTAGGAATCTTGCCATTGTATAACTCATATGGAGTCTTCAGATGTCTTTGGACTATAGTGGCTCTATTTTGAGTGAAGTTTGCACAGTTTACAGCTTCAGCCCAGAAACTCAGTGCCAGTCCAGCATGGCATAATAAAGTTCTTGCAGCTTCAATCAGTGTTCTGTTCTTTCTTTCTACAACACCATTTTGTTGTGGTGTGTAGGCTGCAGAGAAGTTTTGAATGATTCCTTTTTCTTCACAGAAATCTGCTAATACTGAGTTCTTAAACTCAGTACCATGGTCACTTCTAAGTTGCTTGACCTTGTTGCCTTTTTGAAGTTCCTCTCTTTTTATAAAGGCAATGATTTCTGTTGTTGCATCTGACTAAGTCTTGAGGAAGATGACCCAAGTGTATCTTGAGAATTCATCAACTAAGACTAGAGTATAGATCTTTTTGGCCAAAGATGGTGTGCTGATGGGGCCAAAAAGATCCATATGTATCATAGTAAGAGGTTCATTGATGGAATGATTGACTTTAGATTTGAATGAACTCTTCTTCTGCTTGCCCATTTCACATGCTGAGCATAACTTATCTTTTGAATAAGTAATTGTGGGCAGCCCTCTCACCAGTTTCTTCATACTGAGCTCGTTGATATTTCTAAAGTTGATGTGAGAGAGTTTCTTGTGCCATAGCCAATGCAATTCTGGCTTGACTTTAGAAAGCAGGCATACTCGAATAGTTGGGTCTATTTCAGATAGGTTGACCACATATACATCCTTTTCTCTTCTAGCAATGAGTACAGGCTGCCCTTTATCATTGTAGATGATGTCTGCAACCTTCCTGAATCGAGCTTCATTGTCATCATCACACATCTGACTGATACTGAGCAGATTGTGTTTAAGACCCTCTACATAGGCAACTCTTTTAAAAGTTATGTTGCCTGCCTTGATCATACCATAACCTCTTGTCTTTCCCACCGAGTCATCTCCAAACTTAACAGAAGGACCCTTCTCTGGAGTATAATTGAGAAGGTACTCCATACTGCCTGTCATGTGTCTTGAGCAGCCACTATCTAAATACCACTTTCTGTCACCCTGCACAAGACACAAAATAAGAGTTAGTTCTTTTTAGGAACCCATTTTTGAATGGGACCTTTGGTGGGATAAACACAATTTGACTTGATCTCTTTATGTGGAGAGGTCAGTATCACTTTTGGGGTAACTTTAGAAGTTTTCTTTGGTGATACTGACTTAGTTTCTCTCCTTTTCTTTGGTACTGAGTACCTAGGACTTGTGACCAGTATGATGACACCTATAACATTTTCTAGGTCCATTTCTAAACATATTTTCATAAGGTATTTTAGAAAAATGTTGCACTTTTGGTAAGTCAGTATGAACAAGTTTTGCAAATTGTTTACTTAAAGATTTGACCTGATCACCAAGTGTTTTTAAAATGTTAATTTTGTCATTTTTGATAGGTATCTTAACATTGTTTTTAACTGGTTTAGGAGATGGAGGATCTGGTTGCTTCTTTTTATTTGGCAGAGAAGTCTTTCTAATATTATTTGTGGTAGACTTCTTGTCTCTGCCAGCTAAGGATCTAGTTAAAGTTGGTTTTTGTTTATCATGTTTTGTAGAAACAACTTTAACAGGTTCTTTAGATTTCTCAGTATATGATGTTTCTGTTCCTGCAATTTCTGTATTTGATGAAACATGTGAGATAGAAGTTGTCTTATTATCATTATATAATTCAAAAGTTGTTGTATTAAATAATAATTCAAAAGGTGGAACAGCAGAAGTGTCATACTGAACTATTGGTAGCTCGGTATCAGAAATTTCTGTTAGTTGAAATTCAATACTGAGTTCTTGTAGCTCAGTATAGCACTTTGAACAGATGGAAGGACCAATAGGTTTTTCTAAAATTTGATTTTCCTCATCATCTGACTCAGTTTGACATCCAACTTCACATAAAGTTTTAGCTTTTACAAAATTAATAGGATTCATAGTAGAAAATTCTTCAAATAAATCAGCAAAATTGTTCCTGTTTTTAAATTGAGGATCAACACCAAGTGCAGCCCTCACATTTTCTGGAAATTGTTCATTTAAACATTTATTTAATTTTATTGAAGCATTTCCCCAAGATTTACACTGTTTTTCAAATTTCTCTTTTTCAAGTTTGTGTAAATGAGCTTTATCAGCTAATCTTTGATTAATGTCTTTTAAATCTGAAAAATTTAGTTCTAAATCTTTATATTTTGCTAATTTATCCAAGTTTTCATTATTTGCTCTTTCAAGTTCTTTAATTGTTAATTTTAAAGCTTTTTCTTTTTGTACAGAAGTTTTAAGATCAACAAGCATATACTCAAAAATCTTGGTTTTTTCATTCACTGAATAAGTTTGAAAGGAACTTACCTTGTACAACTGAGTGGAATCCCAATCAGTATGAACACTCATCCTCTTAGCCTCTTTGATGTCCTTTTCAAAGGAACTCTTCAAATCATCTTCAGTGAAAGCCATAAAGGCTTTATTCTCAATCTCTTCTTCATCATCACTTAACTCTTCATCCATCCAGGCTTCTGAGTAAAGTGCTTGATGAGGTGCTCCATTTCCTTCTGCCCTCTTTCCCTTGCTCCAATTCTTCTGCTTGACATATTTGTCTCTATATCTTTTTGCTCGGTATGCAATCTTGTCATTTTGGTCAGTCTCAGAAGACTTGGTATGACAATTTGCAGCAATATGTCCAGGCTTTCCACACCTATAGCACAGACCTGATCTTGGGTCAGTATTAGAAGAGCTAACACCAAGCCTCTTCTTCTTCAACTGATCCAGCTTCATAGACATGAGAGCCATTTGAGTTTCAAGCTCTTCTGCCTCAGCATCAGCAAGATCAACTTCTGGTTCATCTGGCTCAGTCACAGTATAAGCCTGTTGCACAACTAGAGCCATGCCAGTGGAAGACTTGTCAGTTTTCTTCCAGTTGATCAGTCTTGCAGCATTATTCTCCTCATGATTCAGCATTAGACCATACAAGGTTTGAAGAGTGTATGACTCAATGTTGTTAGCAGCATTGACAGAGTTTGTCATGTCAAGAAATTGTTGAGGAAGACTATCCAGGAACTTTTGAACAAGCTCTCCTTCCTCTTTCTCAATGCCTACACTGATTAAATCATGGATAACAGTATTGAACCTGTTATAGAGAGTGGTGATGTCTTCATTTGGAGTTGAAAAGAAATTTTCATATTTCCTTCTCATGTTGCTTTTTCTTTGCAACTTCACCTTTGCTGTACCTTCATAGGTGACTGATAGGCTATCCCACATAGCCTTTGCTGTTGGCAATTTCATAATTGCATTAAGTATCTCTTTGGTAACAGCATTACCAATCACCCCTTTAGCTCTGGAGTCTAAAGCATACAACTGACGGTCAGTATCAGTCCATTTGTGCTTTAGTTTAGGTACAGATCTTATGCCCTCAGGAGCATCATCAGTAGCAGCAACAGGTTCCACAGTTTGTGGAATGATGGGACCATCATTTAGCACAGTGAGCATCTCATGGTGAATAGATTCAAGATACCACTGAGCTTTGAGCTTCCATTGATGGAAGTCTTTTCCATCAAAGATGGGTACTCCCTTTCAGGACATAATTGGTGCAACAATTGTAGACATTTTGGATTTTTGAGTGTTGGAGGGATAGATGTAGGAAATGGCTGCCAGGGTTATAGATCGACTAAATAAGAGATTATTTAGCCTGCTCTGATACCAGTTATTAGGTCACAACACCCCTGGTTTGTTAGTTAATGAGTAGGTTGATTTATACAAAAGACAATTAAAGTGTAAAACACAGTATTAGAGTCGGTGTACAAATCCACTAAGTGTGGTATGCTGCGGAAAAGCAATACCACTTATCAATTACAAGTATGTGAAAGTGTAAAGTAAATTGGTGAGTACTCCTTTGCAAGATGATCTCTATTTATAATGTTATAGAGATCTTACATAATGAGCAAAGGAGTAACCGAAGGACTAAGTAAGGAAAATGACTAAGATCAAGGGATTTGATCTTAGTCCGTTACTATACTGAGTATCACTCAGTCCTTCTACTCAGTCCTTGTACTCAGTATCACTATCTGATACTGAGTACTGATACTGAGTTCCAATACTGATCACTCAGTATCAGACCTAAACTTAGCTATATTATTCTACATATAAATCAAAGCTAGTCTAGGTTGTTTTGTTATCTTAAGATCTAAAGGGGCAAGGCTTTTTGCCTTAACAATTACCAACTGCTAAGGCTATGTGGGATAGCTTATCAATCACCTATGAAGGCACACCAAAGGTGAAGTTGCAGAGAAAAAGCAACATGAGAAGGAAGTATGAGAACTTCTTCTCAAGTCCTAATGAAGACATCACCACTCTCTATAACAGGTTTAATACTGTTATCCATGATCTAATCAGTGTAAGGATTGTGAAGGAAGAAGGAGAACTCGTTCAAATATTTATGGACAGTCTTCCTCAACAATTTCTTGATATGACAAACTCTATCAATGCTGCTAACAACAATGAAACATACACTCTTCAAACTTTGTATGGTTTAATGTTGAATCATGAGGAGAACAATGCTGCAAGACTGATCAACTGGAAGAAAATTGACAAGACTTCCATTGGCATGGCTCTAGTTGTGCAACAGGCCTATACTGTTACTGAGCCTGAAGAGCCAGAGGTTGATCTTGCTGATGCTGAGGCAGAGGAGCTTGAAACCCAAATGGCTCTTATGTCTATGAACTTGGATCAGTTGAAGAAGAAGAGGCTTGGTTTTAGCTCTTCCAATACTGACCCAAGATCAGGTCTTTGCTATAGGTGTGGAAAGCCTGGACACATTGTTGCTAACTGTCATACTAAGTCAACTGAAACTGATCAGAATGACAAGATTGCATACCGAGCTAAACGCTATAGAGACAAGTATGTCAAGTTGAAGAACTGGAGCAAGGGCAAGGGTGCAGCAGGGAATGGAGCACCTCATCAAGCACTTTACTCTGAAGCTTGGATGGATGAAGAGCTTAGTGATGATGAGGAAGAAGTTGAAAATAAAGCCTTTATGGCTTTCACTGAATATGATTTGAGGAGCTCCTTTAAAAAGGACATCAAAGAAACTGAGAGGATGAGTGTTCATTCTGATTGGGATTCCACTCAGTTGTACAAGGTGAGTTCCTTTCAAACTTATTCAGTGAATGAAAAAGAAAAGATTTTTGAGTACATGATTGTTGATCTTAAAACTTTAGTACAGAAAGAAAAAGCTTTAAAATTAACTATTCTTGAACTTGAGAGGGTAAATAATGAACATTTAGATAAATTAGCAAAATTTAAAGATTTAGAATTAAATTTTTTAAACTTTCAAGACATTAACCAAAGATTAGCTGATAAAGCTCACTTACACAAATTAGAAAAAGAAAAATTTGAGAATCAGTGTAAATTTTGGGGAAATGCATCTATTAAATTAAATAAATGTCTAAATCAACAATTTCTAGAAAATGTGAGGGCTGCACTCGGTGTTGATCCTCAGTTAAAAAATAGAAACAATTTTGCTGATTTATTTGAAGAATTTTCTGATATGAACTCTATTCAATTTGTAAAAGCAAATTTTTTTTGTGTTGTTGGATGTCAAACTGAGTCAGATGATGAGGATAAAATTACTTTTGATAAACCCATTGGTCCCTCCATCTGCTCAAAGTGCTATACTGAAGTACAAGAGATCAGTATTGAATTTCCTGTAAAGGAAATTTGTGATACTGAACTAGAAGTAGTGCAGTATGACACATCTGCTGTTCCTCCATTTGAATTATTGTTTAATACAACTACTTTTGAAAAATATAATGATACTATTTCTACTTCTAGTGTTTTATCTAATACTGAAGTTGCAGGAACAGAAAAGTCATGTACTAAAGAATCTAAAGAGCCTGTTAAAGTTGTAATTTTAAAACTTGATAAACAAAAAACAACTTCATCAGGATCTTCAAGTGGTAAAAACAAGAAGTCTAAAAATAATAAGACTTCTTTGCCAAATAAAAAGAAGAAACCCGGTCCATCTCCTCCTAAACCAATAAAAAATAATATCAAACCAACCATAAAAAATGACAAAAATAACATTTTAAAATATATTGGTGATCAGATTAAACTCTTAAGTCAAAAGTTTGCAAAACTTACTAATACTGGTCAACCAATACATAAACAATTTTCTAAAATTCCATATGAAAATTTCTTCAAAAATAGACCTAGAAAATGTTATAGATGCCATCATACTGGTCATAAAGGAGATGAATGTTGGACTGATCTCTCAAGTCCTAGTTACTCAGTGCCAAAGAAAAGGAGAGAACCTAAGTCAGTATCACCAAAGTAAACCTCCAAGGTTTCCCCTGAAGTGATACTGACCTCTCCAACTAAAGAGATCAAGTCTAAACCTATTTCTCCAACGAGAGGTCCCATTCAAAAATGGGTCCCTAAAAGGAACTAATCATAATTTTGTGTCTTGTGCAGGGTGATAGAAAATGGTACCTGGATAGTGGTTGCTCAAGACATGTCTGGCAGTATGGAATACCTTCTAAATTATACACCAAAGAAGGGGCCTTCTTCCAAGTTTGGGGATGATTTGGTTGGAAAAACCAGAGGGTATGGAGTAATCAAGGCAGGCAACATAACCTTTAAAAGAGTTGCCTATGTAGAGGGTCTTAAGCACAATCTACTCAGTATCAGCCAGATGTGTGATGATAACAATGAAGCTCGCTTCAGGAAGACTGCAGGAATTATCTACAATGACAAAGGGCAACCTGTACTCATTGCAAGAAGAGAAAAAGATGTCTATGTGGTCAACCTGTCTGAACTAGACCCTACTATTCGAGTTTGCCTGCTTTTTAAAGTCAATCCAAAACTGAACTGGATGTGGCAAGCAGAAGAAGAGTTATGCTCAACATTAATGAGCTCAGAAACATTAATGAGCTCAGTATGAAGAAGTTGGTGAGAGGGTCGCCCACTATTACTTACTCTAAAGATAAGTTATGCTCAGCATGTGAAATGGGCAAGCAGAAGAAGAGTTCATTCAAATCTAAAGTCAACCGTTCTATTAATGAACCTCTTACCCTGATACATATGGATCTCTTTGGCCCCATCAGTACACCATCACTGGCCAAAAAGATCTATACATTAGTCTTGGTTGATGAATACTCAAGATATACTTGGGTCATCTTTCTCAAGACCAAATCAGATGCAACAACAGAAATCATTGCCTTTATCAAAAGAGAAGAACTTCAGAAAGGCAACAAGGTCAAGCAACTAAGAAGTAACCATGGTATCGAGTTAAAGAACTCAGTATTAGCAGAATTCTGTGAAGAAAAAGGAATCGTACAAAATGGTGTTGTAAAAGGAAAAATAGAACATTAATTGAAGCTGCAAGAACTTTGTTATGCCATGCTGGACTGGCACTAAGCTTCTGGGAAGAGGCTGTAAATTGTGCAAAATTTACTCAGAACAGAGCTACCATAGTCCAGAGACATCAAAAGACTCCTTATGAGTTATACAATGGCAGGGTTCCTAATGTGGGATACTTCCACATCTTTGGGAGTAAATGTTTTGTACTCAGTACTAAACAAAATCTCAACAAATTTGCTCCCAAAGCAAATGAAGGTGTGTTCATGGGCTATTCACCACACTCCAAGGCCTTCAGAGTGTGTATCATCTCAACTGAGATGATTGTAGAATCCATCCATGTTACTTTTGATGAAAATCAAGATGTTCATTCTACTTCAGCAAAAGAACACATTAGTGGCATAGAAATTTCATGCAATCCAGAACACGCCATTGCTGAACAGCCCAAGTCTCACCCATACTATGTGGATCATGGTATGAGTGATACTGATCAATTTAAAACTCAATATGACTCAAATGCAACAAATACTGAGTTCCCATATCTGAGAATCCCAATATTGAGTTCCCAATAGATGATCTGAACAACTCCACCTATGAAGAAGGTAAACCTTCCTATACTTCTCAAGAATACACCTCAGATCTACAAAATGAAGAAGAACAGCAACCTGAACCGTCTAATACTGACCAAAATTCAGCTCAGTATCAGGCATACAACACATCAGTACAACAAGATATTGTTGAACTTGTTTCAAATGCTCCCTTAGGAAACAATCTGAGGGAACACAGAGACCATCCACATTCCAATATTATTGGTCCAATTGAATAAGGTGTCCAAACAAGAAGGAAGTTAGATTTTGAACCTCAAGCCACTGTAACTTTTGTTTCTTTTCAAGCTTCTTGTCTACCATGGAACCAAAGAAAGCTGATGAGGCTTTATTAGATGAAGACTGGGTAGAAGCTATGCAAGAAGAGCTTACATAATTTGAAAGAAACAAAGTTTGAAACTTAGTACCACCTCCTGCTGGCAAAACTATTATTGGTACTAAGTGGGTGTTCAGAAACAAGATGGATAAAGATGTGGTTGTCATCAGAAACAAAGCTAGACTGCTTGCTCAGGGTTACAGTCAAGAAGAAGGCATTGACTATGATGAAACTTTTGCACCATTTGCAAGAATTGAAGCTATTAGGTTGTATCTTGCATATGCAGCCTTTAAGAACTTCAAGGTTTATCAGATGGATGTCAAGAGTGCTTTTCTCAATGGAAAACTACAAGAGGAAGTTTATGTTAAACAACCACCAGATTTTGTTGATCCTAAATTTCCTAACTATGTTTTCAAGCTTTATAAAGCTTTATATGGGCTCAAACAAGCTCCCAGAGCCTGGTATGATACCATGTCTGAGTACCTAATTGAAAATAAATTTGTAAGAGGTAAAATTGATAAAACATTATTTTCAAAAAGGAAAGGTTCTGACATCTTACTTATTCAGATATATGTAGATGATATTATCTTTGGCCCCACTGACAAGTCAATGTCTGACTGGATTGCCAAGATAATGTCATCTCAGTATCAGATGAGTATGATAGGAGAACTTACTTATTTTCTTGGTTTACAAGTTGATCAAAAGCCTGATGGCACTTTTATAAACCAAAGTAAGTATGTGCATGACATGCTAAAGAAATACAAATTTGAAAATTTATCTTCCATGCACACTCCTATGGGTACTCAGGATAAAATAAGTAAAGATGAGACTGGTAAGCCAGTATGTCAATCCACATACCGAGGCATGATTGGTTCTTTACTTTACTTAACATCTAGCAGGTATGATATCATGTTTGCAACATGCTTGTGTGCTCGGTATCAGGTTGATCCTAAGGAATCACATATGAAAGTTGTTAAGCGCATTTTTAGATATCTTTCATGTACTCCTAACATGGGTCTTTGGTATCCCAAAGACTCAAAATTTTACCTTGAAGGGTATACAGATGCAGATTTTGCAGGTTGTAGGTTGGATTGAAAAAGCACAAGTGGAGGATGTCAATTCCTTGGTGGAAGATTGGTTGGGTGGTCATCCAAGAAGAAAAACTCAGTCGCAACTTCCACAGCAGAAGCAGAATATGTTGCTGCAGGAAGTTGTTGTGCTCAATTATTATGGATGCAGTATCAACTTATGGACTATGGATTCAACTTTCAGAAGACACCCATTCATTGTGATAACAAGAGTGCTATTGCTATCACTGAGAACCCAGTCCATCACTCAAGAACAAAGCACATTGATATCAGACACCACTTTATTCGAGATAATGTGGAAAAGGGTAAGGTTGAGGTAGATTTCATTCCTACAGATGACCAATTGGCTGATGTGTTTACTAAACCTCTCTCTGAAGAAAGTTTTATGTATCTACTAGGGCAATTAGGTATCCTGAATCCTTAATTTTCCTCAAAATTTTCTGATACTGTATGCTCAGTATTACTTCTAATACTGACCAGCTCAGTATCACTCGTCTGGTTTATAAAAAATTAATAATTTTTTATTTTTCATTAATTTATAGATTAAATTAAATGTTTTTATAATTTTTAATTTTTTTTCATTGAATTTTTTTTGCTCGGTATTGGAGTCCTGGAGTGTTAAAACTGATTCTAACCCTCATACTCCCCAACGGTAACCTTTCTTAATTAGAAAGTTACTGTTGGAATAGGATAAGGCTGTCATTTCAGCCGTTTTTACTTCCCAATACCAAAATTATCGATAATTAAGTATAAATAACCGGTTTTTTTTTCATTTAAAACTTTTTCAGTTATTTCGTACTTACTTCTTAAATTACTCTCTGCGATTAACGATTTTACACTCTCTTTGCAAGCAAATTACCAATCTTAATCACAGATGGCAAATTATCGATTCGTCGCACCAGAGGTTGGACCGGCGACTCCGTTTCGAAAAGATGAAGTGCCCAAGTTTTGCGAGGAACGACATAACTGCAAATTTCGATATTCCTCAGGCTTGGCCGTGCCCCGAATTCACTCACATAGTTACATATTTGAAGAACTGTCCTATTACTCGAGCACTGATTCTATCTCCTCGGGCTATATATCTGGACATGATCACTGGTTGGGTTGTTAGAGATCAAAGAAGGGCTTTTGTCTCAACTGCTATTATTAGGGAAACACTGAGCCTTCCAGCCCATGCTCAGTATGAGCCTTTTGTTGACCGAACAGAGGCCCGCTCAGTATTGCCCTTCATTGGTCGCAGAGGAACCACGGGCATCATTAAAAGAAATGAATTTGGTCCAATGTGGGGTGTTCTAATTTCAACAATCATTCGGTGTATGACCCACAAGACTGGAGCTTTGGACCAAATCAATGAATTTGGGATGCAGATAGTACATGCTAGGTACTATGGTCGAGACATTGATTATGCAAGACTGATATTTAATGAACTAGCTTCTCTGGTTAGGGCTCAAATCAGAGAATTCAATGTACCTTTCTGCAGATTTCTATCTCTCATCTTTCAAAGTTCAATGGCTGCACACATTTATGATGAGTTCAACAGTCCAAGAGCTGATCTTCCTCCCCTAAATGAGAAGATATATTTTTACAGGCCAAGGGAAGGAGAACCTGTACTGAGTCACTCAATGTGGGCCATAGTGCAGGCACACATAAATGATGAAGAAGATGATGATGAAGATGATTCTAATACTGAATCAGATAATGACAATGATGGTGATGGTGGTGATGGTGGTAATGCTGATCAAGATGTTGAGATGGTGGATGCTCAACCAGATCAAGAACAAGAGCAACCACACATTCCTCAAATTGAACAGGATCCTGATGCTCCTCATACTGCATCAGGTTCTGATACTGAGTCAACAGAAGTGCAACCCGTTATCAGCAGAAGAAGAAGTAGAAATTTGTCTCCAGTGATAATGGGTGCATTATCATCAGAAGAGGTGTAGCATACTCCTATTCCATCATTGACTGCATCTCTTCAAGAGCAGAGTCTAGTTGTTGCCACCGCTGACCTTCCAGGTCCTGAACCTGCACAAATTGTTCAACCAATTGAGGAACCTCATGTTCCTCAAGATGTGGAGATTCAATATGAGCAACACACACCGGAAGGTGTTCAGGCTGGAAGAGACATAGGTCCTGAGGGTGCTGGTGCCTCAAATCAACATACAAATGATCCAGCACCGACCTCTGCAGATGTTCGAAGGGAATCTGACAAAGTCTCAGGTATGAATCTCTAATAACACTCTAAAAACTCATATATATATATATATATATATATATATATATATATATATATATATATATATATATATATATATATATATATATATATATATATATATATATTTCCCAAATAGAGAAAAAGTATTGGCCAGTACCAACTCAATACTGACAAAAGTCTCAAACGAACTTTCAAATTTATATCCTTTTATGGCCAACATAGTTAGCCCACTGCTGCTATGCAACATTCATACACTGGGCACTTAAATGATCATTGTCAGTATACAGTTGACTCAACATTTAAAGAGACAATGGTGGTTGATGTCACACTGACACCCACTGGTGCTGCTTGGATCATGTCCAACTTATTCTTGAGTTGGGTCACATGATTCAAGAAGTGATCACAAACTTTTGAGCCACAATACCCAAATATCTTCTATGGGTTTTAGCCACATTTCTGTTATCACTCTGATACCGAGTGATAAACATTGAAAATAATTAGAAGCACATCCCAGGCTTCGATTCCCCAAACCACAACCTTTTTAGTAAATGTGACCTAACCTACACTGAGCTACTCAAATATTCACACTCACTTTTTACTAAAAACTTCTTACACATGCTATGCACAAGTCCACAATATTTCATCATGAACCAGATGAAATACAGACTTCAAACTTCTGTTTAAATTATTATAGAGTTAAACAAAAAAACAATTCTATTTGATAAACCTTTCTATCTAACCAGTTTTATGTTTTTGTTCTTTAGGCACCATCTGTGCAGGGTAATCAGGCACTACAAGCTGCAGAGGAACAGGTGACCCTGCAGACAATCATGCAGCAAATTCTGGCCATGTAGAACACTCAGAACAACTTTCTGGCCAGGATGGACACCATGAGTAGTGAGATTGACTCTCTAAAACAGTCAGTCGCACTACTCCAACAACTACAACAGCCTCCACCAACTCCACCATCTCAACATGGTGGACACAATAAAGAAGATGACGGAGGCAATGATACTGAGCCTAGGAAATCACAATCGAGGTCTAGAAAGGAAGTAACATCCTCATCGATACATGAATCGATAACATCAATGAAATAACAAGCATCATCGGAATTGGAGGTATGCTTCATGGCTTTCTCAATAGAAAATGTAACCCTATCGTCATCAATACCGAGACTTAGTTGTTTTTTAGACACGAGGATCATCGCATCCGCCGTGTTCAAGAATGGTCTTCCTAGAATTAGTGGGACTTTTGGGTCCACATCCATTTTTAGAACAACAAAGTCCACGGGAAAACAAATGTTGTCAACCTTAACAGAGACATTCTCAGCTATGTCAATGGGATATGTGTATGAAAGGTTTGCTAATCTCAAGATCATCCTAGTCGGCATAAAATCGGTTAACCCTATTTTGGTAGCAATTGACAAGGGCATCAAATTAATACTAGCTCATAAATCTGCTAATGCATTACAAACTGGTAAACTATTAAAAAGAAAAGGGATTATGAAACTCCCTGGGTCTTTTAGCTTTGGTGGCATCTTGGATTGTATGATCGCCGAGCATTCTTCACTCAACACATCTGAAGATGCTTCCTCCATTTGCACTTTGTTAGACACCAAATCTTTAATAAATTTTCCATAATTTGGCATACCTGCCAACATATCAGCCAAAGGCACGTTAATGCGTACCTGTTTAATGATATCAACAAACTTACCATATTTTTCTTTGAGTTTCTCCTTTCTCAACCGTTGTGGGAAAGGAACTTTTGGTAGGTAAGAGCTTGTTATTGCTTCTTTCTTGGATTCCCTTTCTTCTTTTGGTCAATCTTCTCCGGTTCATCTTTCTCTACAATCTTCTCAACAAGCACCTCTTCTTCACTCAATGGTGTGCCATCTTCTAAAAGTACCTGTTCACTAGAATTGTCAACATTAATTTTGTTAAGGCAAAAAGCCTTGCCCCTTTTGAATCTTAGGATAACAAAACAATCTAGACTAGCTTAGATTAAAGTGTAGATTGAATTAGCTAAGTTAGGAGTGATACTGAGTTTGGCCAGTATTGGCCACTCAGTATCAGTACTCAGTATTGGAAAACCAATACTGAGTAGAAGGACTGAGTTACAAGTCCGTAGTGTAACGGACTAAGATCAAATCCCTTGATCTTAGTCATTTCCTTAATTTAGTCCTTCGGTTACTCGTTTGCCATCATGTAAGATCTCTATAAACATTATAAATAGAGATCACCTTGCAAAGGAGTACTTACCAATTCACGAACTTATATTCACATCTTTTGTAATTGATCAGTGGTCTTGTTATTCCGCAACAAGCCACACTTAGTGGATTTATACATTGACTATATTCTTGTGTTATCAATTTAATATTTCACTAAGTATAATATTCTATCAATTACAATAGATATGAAAGTGTAAAGTGAATTGGTGAGTTCTCCTTTGCAAGATGATCTCTATTTATAATGATATAGTGATCTTACATAATGGGAAAAGAAGTAACCGAAGGACTAAACTAGGAAAATGACTAAGATCAAGGGATTTGATCTTAGTCCGTTACATAACAAAATGTAACTCAGTCCTTCTACTCAGTCCTTGTACTCAGTATCACTATCTGATACTGAGCTCTGATACTGAGTTCCAATACTGATCACTCAGTATCAGACCTAGACTTAGCTGTTTTATTCTACATATTAATCAAAGCTAGTCTAGGTTGTTTTGTTATCTTAAGATCCAAAGGGGTAAGGCTTTTTGCCTTAACAATCTCCCCCTATCTAATGATAACAAAACAATTACAAAGAGATAAAAAGAAATAGAAAATTCAACAGCATAGGTAGAAAAATCTTCTTCTTCATCTGCTGTTGATGGCTTCATTCTCATAGAAGACTTCTTGTTTGATGTGGACAAACTCTTCTATGCTCTTGAGTTCATCCCTTCTACAATTAAGAACTGCAACAATATTCTTTCTGAACCAAGAGTCTTCTTTCTTGGTGATCATCCATTTCAGTCCAACAAGGTGACTGATTTGAGCTCTTGGTAGATCTTCTTCGGAAATGAAGCACTCTCTAACCTCTGAGTCAGTATACATATATCCAGAAGTTGGATATATGACACTCTTTTGATCCTGAAAAACAAGGTTAGGAGGAAGAGGATACTTATTAAGATACTTGTATGTATGAAGGCATTCTGGTCTGTTGTTTGAGTAAGATTCAGTCATCACACTGAGTGTTCTATACTCTATCCCATGAAGCAAGCCCTTCTCATAGCATACAGCAGCTACTGCACAGATCTCATCCAAGACTATTTGATCATAAGTTGATTTCTTTGGAAGCTCTTTGATCAGTCTTGTGATCTTCACCCAGTCTTGAAGACCAATTCTTTGAATATCATGAATAAATATCTTCATGGGAGGACTGGTTAAACCAGTACAAGTGATAGTGATTCTTCCTTCTTTGAGCTTCACTTTTACTTTATTGACATCCAGATTCAACCAATGTATCCCCCTTATACTGAGTCCTAGCAGCAACCATATTCCAATAATGTTGAATATGGTCAGGACCCTTTCTTGAGATTCTATGTGAAGGACCAGGAGTATCAGTATCTGGGTCAGATTCTGGTTCAGCTTTGATTCCCAACTCTTGCTCATATAAAAATCTCTCTTGTTCTGCACAGAGTTGTTGAGAAGTCAGTCTTGAAGCCTGCTCGGTACCACTGTCCAATGTATGAACAGGTCTTCTTTGTCTTGTTACCAAAGGAGCAGGTTCCACACTTGATTCAGAAGAAGTGAGAACTACATTGATGGGTCTTCTTGATAAGGAACTCCTTCTTCTAATCACCAGATTTTTTGGTTCTTCATCATCTGAGGTTGATGATGAAGAACTTTCTTGTTCTACCAGATTTAGTGCATAGTTCACTAGATCTGGTTCTTCATCTTCATCATCAGCAATAGGCCAGATGAAAGGCCTATAGACCACAATTTGCAAATCATTCTCCTCACGAGAAGGTGGCTCAGAATAAGTTTGCTGTGGTTGGTCAGTTTGAGTCTCCCCCTGAGCAGATGGCTCAAGTGGGTCTTGAACTTGAAATGCTGGCCTAGTTCTTTGTCTTCTTCTCTCATACTGAATCCGAAGTGGCTCAGTATGAGGGCTTTGCTGATGTTGTTGTTCTTGTTGTGGAGGTTGATCTTCATTCAATCTTATTCTTTTCTCCCCCTGAGCAGATGCCTCAGTTTGATCAACCTCAGTATCTCCTTGTCTTTTCTCCCCCTTATTGTTATCATTGGATGGGGAGGGAAGAGGATCAGTATCACCACCCATTATCCTTCAGGTTCTTCAAGAGTAGGGGAGGGCATGGACTCAGTGGCAGCATCAGTATCACCATCATCTCCTTCTCCTTCTCCTTCTTCATTGTGTTCACCATGTGAAAATGGTGGAGTTTGTGGAGGCTGATGTGGTTGTTGAAGTAGTGAGACTGACTATTTTAGTGCGTCAATATCACTACTCATAGTGTCCATTCTGGCCAGGATGATAGTCTGAGTATGTTGGATGGCCAGAATATGCTGCATGATCGCTTGCAGAGTCACTTGGTCTCCTGCAGCCAGTGATGCCTGAATGCCCTGCACAGATGGTGCTAAAGAAACAAAAAATATAAAACTGGTTAAAAAAGAAAGGTTTATCAAATAGAATTGTGGTGTTGTTTAACTCTATAATCATATAAACAGAGTTTGTGAAGTCTGTATTTCATCTGGTTTATGATGAAATATTGTGGACTTGTGCATAGCATGTGTAAGAAGATTTTAGTAAAAGTGAGTGTGTAAATTTAAGTAGCTCAGTATAGGATAAGTCACATTTACTAAAAGGTTTGGGTTTGGGAATTCGAAGCCTGGGATGTGCTTCTTGTTATTTTGAATGTTTATCACTCGGTATTAGAGTGATAACAGAAATGTGGCTAAACCCCATGGAAAGTTTTTGGATTTTGTGGCTTAAGGGTTTGTGATCATTTCTTGAATTATGCTACCCAACTCAAAAATAAGTTGGACATTATTCAAGCAGCACCAGTGGGTGTCAGTTTGACATCAACCACCATTGTCTCTTTAAATGTTGAAACAACTGTAGACTGAAAATGATCAATTGTGTGCTCAGTATATGAATTTTGCATAGCAGCAGTGGGCTAGCTATGTTGGCCATAAACGGATATATATTTGAAAGATCGTGTGAGACTTTGGTCAGTATTGAGTTGGTACTGGCCAATACTTAGTCTCTATTTGGGAATGAAATATATATATATATATATAAGTTTAAGGGCTTTTTAGAAATTCATACCTGAGACTCTGTCAGATTCCCTACTAGCATCGGCAGAGGTCGGTGCAGGATCATGTGATTGTTAATTTGCAGCACCAACATCTTCAATACCGACCTGTCTGTCTTGCTGAGCACCTTCCAGTGTAGTTTGCTCATATTGTATCTCCACATCAAGAGGAACATGAGGTTCCTCAATTGGTTGAGCAGTTGGGACGAGTTCTGGACCTGGAAGGTCAGCGGTGGCTGCAACTAGGCTTTGGGCTTGAAGAGAGGCAGTTAATGATGGAACATTTGAGATAGAAGTAGTCTTATTATCATTATATATTTCAAAAGTTGTTGTATTAAATAATAATTCAAAATGTGGAACAGCAGAAGTGTCATACTGAACTATTGGGAGCTCAGTATCAGAAATTTCCTTTACAGGAAATTCAATACTGAGTTCTTGTAGCTCAGTATAGCACTTTGAGCAGATGGAGGGACCAATAGGTTTTTCTAAAATTTCATTTTCCTCATCATCTGACTCGGTTTGACATCCAACTTCACAAAAAGTTTTAGCTTTTATAAATTTAATAGGGTTCATATTTGAAAACTCTTCAAATAAATCAGTAAAATTATTCCTATTTTTAAATTGAGGATCAACACCAAGTGCAGCCCTCACATTTTCTGGGAATTGTTGATTTAAACATTTATTTAATTTTATTGAAGCATTTCCCCAAGATTTATACTGTTTTTCAAATTTTTCTTTTTCAAGTTTGTGTAAGTGAGCTTTATCAGCTAATCTTTGGTTAATGTCCTTTAAATCTGAAAAGTTTAGTTCTAAATCTTTATACTTTGCTAATTTATCTAAGTTTTCATTATTTACCCTTTCAAGTTCTTGAATTGTTAATTTTAAAGCTTTTTCTTTTTGTACAGAAGTTTTAAGATCAACAATCATATATACTCAAAAATATTAGTTTTTTCATTCACTGAATAAGTTTGAAAGGAACTTACCTTGTACAACTGAGTGGAATCCCAATCATTATGAACACTCATCATCTCAACCTCTTTGAAATCCTTTTCAAAGGAGCTCTTCAAATCATCTTCAGTGAAAGCCATAAAGGGTTTATTCTCAACCTCTTCCTCATCATCACTTATGTCCTCATCCATCCAAGCTTCAGAGTATAGTGCTTGATGAGGTGCTCCATTCCCTTCTGCCCTCTTGCCCTTACTCCAGTTCTTCAGTTTGACATACTTGTCTCTATACCTCTTTGCTCGGTAGGCAATCTTGTCATTCTGATCAGTCTCAGAAGACTTGGTATGACAATTTGCAGCAATATGTCCAGGTTTTCCACACCTATAGCAAAGACCTGATCTTGGGTCAGTATTAGAAGAGCTAACACCAAGCCTCTTCTTTTTCAACTGATCCAGCTTCATAGACATAAGAGCCATTTGAGTCTCAAGCTCTTCTGCCTCAGCATCAACAAGATCAACTACTGGTTCTTCAGGCTCAGTCACACTATATGCTTGTTGCACAATGAGAGCCATTCCATTTGAAGATTGGTCAGTTTTCTTCCAGTTGATCAGTCTTGAAGCAGTATTCTCTTCATGATTCAACATTAGGCCATATAAAGTTTGAAGAGTATATGAGTCAATGTTGTTAGCAGCATTGACAGAATTTGACATGTCAAGAAATTGTTGAGGAAGACTGTCCAGGAACTTTTGAACAAGTTCCCCTTCCTCTTTTATAATGCCAACACTGATTAGACCATGAACAATAGTATTAAACCTGTTGTAAAGAGAGGTGATGTCTTCATTTGGATTTGAGAAGAAGTTTTCATACTTTCTTCTCATGTTGCTCTTTCTTTGCAACTTCACTTTTGGTGTGCCTTCATAAGTGACTGATAGGCTATCCCACATAGCCTTTGTTGTTGGCAATTCCATGATTGCATTGAGAATTTCTTTGGTGACAGCATTACCAATCACCCCTTTAGCTCTGGAGTCTAAAGCATACAACTGACGGTCAGTATCAGTCCAGTTGTGCCTTAGTTTAGGTACAGTTCTTATGCTCTCAGGATCATTATCAGTAGCAGCAACGGGTTCCACAGTTTGTGGGATGATAGGACCATCATTTAGCACAGTGAGCATTTCATGAAGAATGGATTCAAGATACCACTGAGCTTTTAGCTTCCATTGATGGAAATCTTTACCATCAAAGATGGGTACTCCCTTTCCAGACATAATTGGTGCAACAATGGTAGACATTTTTGATTTTGGAGTTGTGAAGGATAAGTGTAAGGGATGGCTGCCGGGGTTATAGATCGACTAAATAAGAGTTTATTTAGCCTGCTCTGATACCAGTTGTTAGGTCACAACAACCCTGGTTTAGATGGTTAATTGATTGGATAATTATAACTCAAGACAAATATTGTATAAGAACAAGATATGAGTCAAATGTATAATTCCACTAAGTGTGGCTTGTTGCGGAATAACAAGACCACTGATCAATTACAATAGATATGAAAGTGTAAAGTGAATTGGTGAGTTCTCCTTTGCAAGATGATCTCTATTTATAATGATATAGAGATCTTACATAATGGGCAAAGAAGTAACCGAAGGACTAAACTAGGAAAATGACTAAGATCAAGGGATTTGATCTTAGTCCGTTACATAACAAAATGTAACTCAGTCCTTCTACTCAGTCCTTGTACTCAGTATCACTATCTGATACTGAGCTCTGATACTGAGTTCCAATACTGATCACTCAGTATCAGACCTAGACTTAGCTGTTTTATTCTACATATTAATCAAAGCTAGTCTAGGTTGTTTTGTTATCTTAAGATCCAAAGGGGTAAGGCTTTTTTCCTTAACAGTGATGATGACAATGAAGCTCGTTTCAGAAAGGTTGCAGGAATCATCTACAATGATAAAGGGCAACCTGTACTCATTGCTAGAAGAGAAAAATATGTCTATGTGGTCAACTTATCTGAAATAGATCCTACTATTCGAGTATGCCTGCTGTCTAAAGTCAAGCCAGAGTTGCACTGGTTATGGCACAAGAAACTTTCTCACATAAATTTCAGAAATATTAATGAGCTCAGTATGAAGAAACTGGTAAGAGGGTTGCCCACTATTACTTATTCAAAAGATAAGTTATGCTCAGCATGTGAAATGGGCAAGAAGAAGAAGAGTTCATTCAAATCAAAGGTTAATCACTCCATTAATGAACCTCTTACAATGATACATATGGATCTTTTTGGCCCCATCAGCACACCATCTTTGGCCAAAAAGATCTATACATTAGTCCTGGTTGATGAATTCTCAAGATACACTTGGGTTATTTTTCTCAAGACTAAAGCAGATGCAACAACAGAAATCATTGCCTTCATTAAAAGAGAAGAACTTCAAAAAGGCAACAAGGTCAAACAACTAAGAAGTGACCATGGTACTGAGTTTAAGAACTCAGTATTGGCTGATTTCTGTGAAGAAAAAGGAATCGTACAAAACTTCTCTGCAGCCTACACACCACAACAAAATGGTGTTGTAGAAAGAAAGAATAGAACCTTGATTGAAGCTGCAAGAACTTTGTTATGCCATGCTAGCCTGGCACTGAGCTTCTGGGCAGAAGCTGTCAATTGTGCAAATTTTACACAGAATAGAGCCACAATAGTCCAGAGACATCAAAAGACTCCTTATGAGTTATATAATGGCAAGGTGCCTAATGTGGAATACTTCCACATCTTTGGGAGTAAATGTTTTGTACTCAGTACCAATCAAAATCTAAAGAAATTCGCTCCCAAAGCAAATGAAGGTGTGTTCATGGGCTACTATCCACACTCTAAAGCCTTCAGAGTGTATATTATCTCAACTAAGATAATTATAGAATCCATTCATGTCACATTTGATGAAGATCAGAATGAGCACTCCACCTCAGCAACAGAAGACATCAGTGGCATAGAAATTCTATGCAATCCAGAAAATTCAATTGCTGAACAGCCCAAGTCTCACCCATACTATGTTGATCATGGTATGCTTGATACTGATCAAGAAAGAACTCAGTATAACTCAAATATATAAATTTCTGAGGCAGACATTCCTGAGAACCTCAATACTGAGTCCCCAATACTTGATCTGAACAACTCCATCTATGAAGAAGGTGAATCTTCAAGTACATTTCAAGAATCCACCTCAGATCTGCAAAATCGATAAGAACAGCAACCTGAAATGTCTAATACTGGCCAGAGTTCAGCTCAGTATCAGACAGACAACATATCACTGCAACAAGATATTGTTGACCTTGGTTCAAATGCTCCCTTAGGAAACAATCTAAGGGAACACAGAGATCATCCTCATTCTAATATTATTGGTTCAATTGAACAAGGTGTTCAAACAAGAAGAAACTTAGAATTTGAACCCCATGCAAATGCAAATTTTTGTTTCTTCTCAAGCTTTTTATCTACCATGGAACCAAAGAAATCTGATGAAGATTTATTAGATGAAGACTGGGTAGAAGCTATGCAAGAGGAACTGACAGAGTTTGAAAGAAATAAAGTTTGGAATTTAGTACCACCTCCTGCAGGCAAAACTATTATTGGTACTAAGTGGGTGTTCAGAAACAAGATGGACAAGGATGGTGTTGTCATCAGAAATAAGGCAAGACTTGTTGCTCAGGGTTACAGGCAAGAAGAACGCATTGACTATGATGAGACTTTTGCACCAGTTGCAAGAATTGAAGCTATTAGGTTGTATCTTGCATATGCAGCTTTCAAGAATTTCAAGGTTTATCAGATGGATGTCAAGAGTGCTTTTCTTAATGGAAAACTACAGGAGGAAGTTTATGTCAAACAACCACCAGGTTTTGTTGATCCTAAATTTCCTAATTATGTTTTTAAGCTTGATAAAGCTCTATATGGGCTCAAACAAGCTCCTAGAGCCTGGTATGATACCCTGTCTGAGTACTTAAATTGAAAATAAGTTTACAAGAGGTAAAATTGACAAAACATTATTTTCAAAAAGGAAAGGTTCTGACATTCTACTCATTCAGATATAAGTAGATGATATTATTTTTGGCTCCACTGACAAGTCAATGTGTGACTGGTTTGCTAAGATAATGTCATCTCAGTATCAGATGAGTATGATGGGAGAACTAACTTACTTTCTTGGTTTACAAGTTGAACAAAAGCCTGATGGCACTTTCATAAATCAAAGTAAGTATGTGCATGACATGCTTAAGAAATATAAATTTGAAAATTTATCTTCCATGCACACTCCTATGGGTACTCAGGATAAAATAAGTAAAGATGAAACTGGTAAACCAGTTTGTCAATCCACATACCGAGTTATGATTGGTTCTTTACTCTACTTAACAGCTAGCAGGCCTGATATCATGTTTGCAACTTGTTTGTGTGCTCGGTATCAGGCTGATCCTAAAGAATCACATATGAAGGCGGTTAAGCGCATTTTTAGATATCTTTTAGGTACTCCTAACATGGGTCTTTGGTATCCCAAAGACTCAAACTTTGACCTTGAAGGGTATACAGATGCAGATTTTGCAGGTTGTAGGTAGGACAGGAAGAGTTCAAGTGGAGGATGTCAATTCCTCGGTGGCAGACTAGTTGGCTGGTCATCCAAGAAACAGAATTCAGTAGCAACTTCTACTGCAGAAGCAGAATATGTTGTTGCAGGAAGTTGATGTGCTCAACTCTTGTGGATGCAGTATCAACTAATGGACTATGGGTTTAATTTCAAGAAGACACCAATACATTGTGATAACAAGAGTGATGTTGCTATCACTGAAAACCCAGTCCATCACTCCAGAACAAAGCACATTGATATCAGACACCACTTTATTCGAGATAATGTGGAAAAGGGTAAGATTGAGGTAGATTTCATTCCTACAGATGATCAATTGGCCGATGTGTTTACTAAACCTCTCTCTGAGGAAAGGTTTATGTACTTACTAGGACAATTGGGTATGCTGAATCCTTAAATTTACTTAAATTTTTCTGATACCGACTGATCAGTATTACTTTCAATACTGATCAACTCAGTATCACTCGTCTGATTTATCAAATTTTATAAATTTTAATTTTTTTATTAATTTATAGTTTAAATTAGATGTTTTTCTAATTTTTAATATTTTTTTAATTTAATTTTTTTTAACTCGGTATTGGAGTCCTGGAGTGATACAACTGACTTTTAATCCTTATACTCCCCAACGGTAACCTTTCTTAATAGGAAAGTTACCGCTGATACAGGATAAGGCTGTCAAATCAGCCGATTTTACTTCCCAATACCGTAATTATCTTTAAATTATGTATAAATAACTGTTTTCCCTTTCTTTAAAATTTTTCTACAGTTATTTCTTACCTTCTATTTCGATTCTCTCTGCGATTAACGATTTCTCTTTCTCTTTGCAAGCAAATTTTTTAAAATCCAAATCGCAGATGGCAAATTACAGATTCTTCGCACCACAGGCTGCACCGGCAACTCGGTTTAGAGACGATGAAGTACTCAAATTTGCGAGGAACAACATCACCGAAAATTTCAATATTCCTCAGGCTTGGGCGTGCCCCGAATTCACACAGATGGTTACATTTCTGAAGCACTGCCCAATCACTCAAGCATTGATTCGATCTCCTAGAGCCATTTATCCAGAAATGCTTTGTGAATTCTGGTACTCTGCTACACTTGACTCACCAGACATGATTAGCGGTTGGGTTATTCGAGAACAAAGAAGGGCCTTCGTCTCCACAACAATAATTCGGGAAACACTGAGACTTCCTGCTCACGCTTAGTATGAACCCTTTGTTGACCGAACAGAGGCTCGCTCAGTGTTACCACTCATTGGACGCAGAGGTACTACGGGGATCATTAAAAGAAATGAATTTGGTCCAATGTGGGGTATACTGATCTCTACAATCATTCGGTGTATGACTCACAAGACTGGAGCCTTGGACGAAATCAATGATTTTGGTATGGAGATTGTCCATGCCATGTACCATGGAAGGGACATTGATTATGCTCGACTAATTTTTGAAGAATTAGCCTCTCTGGTTAGGGCTAAAATCAGAGAACTAAATGTTCCTTTCTGCAGATTTCTTTCCCTCATTTTTCAGAATGGGATGCCTGATCATCTCTATGATGAGTTCAATAGTCCAAGAGTGGACCTTCCTCCTCTTCATGAGAAGATTTTCTTTTACAGAGCAAGTGAAGGAGAACCTGTACTGAGTCACTCTATGTGGGCTATCGTCCAGGCACACATTAATGATGCACAAAATTCTGATACTGAATCAGAAAATGATGATACTGATGATGACAGTGGTAATGGTGGAAATGATGATCAAGATACTGAGATGGTGGAAGCTCAACCAGAAGCAGTACTCTCTCCACCTGCACAGGATCCTGATGCTCCTCATATTGAAACAGCTTCTGATACTGAGTCCTTAGAAGACACACCACTGGTCCTCCGCAGAAGAAGAAGAAATCTTTCCCCTGTTATTATGGGAAACTTATCATCAGAAGAGATGCAACCTGCCAATGTACCTTCATTAACTGCATCTCTTCAAGCACAAAGCTTTGTTGCAGCCAATGCTGACCTTCCAGGTCCTGAACTAGAACCAATTACTCAACATATTGAGGAACCTCATGATCCTCTTGATGTCGAACTTCAGTATGAGCAGCATACACTGGAAGGTGCAACTGTTAGACGTGAAGAAGCTCATGAAGGTGCTGGTGCCTCAAATCAGCATACAGAAGATCCAGCACCGACCTCTCATGATGCCAGAAGAGAATCAGATAAAGTCTCAGGTATGAATTTCTATAGGCTCTTAAACTTCTATATATATATTTTTCCCCCATAGAGACTATGTATTGGCCAGTACCAACTCAATACTGACCACAGTCTCAATCGAACTTTCAAATATATACTCTTATGGCCAACATAGTAAGCCCACTGCTGCTATGCAAAATTCATATACTGAGCATTTCAAAAGATCATTGTCAGTCTACAGTTGTTCCAACATTTAAAGGGACAATGGTGGTTGATGTCATACTGACACCCACTGGTACTGCTTGAATGATGTCCAACTTATTTGAGTTGGATAACATTATTCAAGAAATGATCACAAACCCTTTAAGCCACATTAGCCAAAATGTTCCATGGGTTAAAGCCAAATTACTGTTATCACTCTAATACCGAGTGATAAATATTGAAAATAACAAGAAGCATATCCCAGGCTTCGAATTTCCCAACCAAACTTTTTAGTAAATGTGACTTATCCTACACTGAGCTACTTCAAATTCCACACTCACTTTTACTAAACACTTCTTACACATGCTTTGCACAAGTCCACAATATTTCATCATGAACCAGATGAAATACAGACTTCAAAATTCTGTTTATATGATTATAGAATTAATCAATACCACAATTCTATTTGATAAACTTTTCTTACTAACCAGTTTTATGTTTCTTTTTGTTTCTTTAGCACCATCTGTGCAGGGTCAAAGGGCGCAAGCCACTCAGTCTCAGGAAGTTCATGGAGCTTTACAAACTATTTTGAAACAAATCCTGGCCATGCAGACCACTCAGAATAACATTCTAGCCAGGATGGATGAAATGAGTACTGAGATTGACTCCTCAAAGCAATCAGTGGCACTCCTACAGCAACAACAATAGCCTCCATCACCTCCACCAACTCCAACTGGAGGAAATAATGATGAAGAAGGCCCTGCCACTGAGCCTCGAAGATCACCCTCTCCTGCACATACTGAGGGTGCAAGGGATGCTGCTACTGAACCCATGCTTTCCCCAACTCCTGAAGATCAACATGGGGACATGGGTGGTGATACTGAACCTATTTCCTCCCCATCCAATGATAACAAGAAGGGGGAGAAAAGACAAAGAGACCAAGAGGTTGATCAACCTGAGCCATCTGCTCAGGGGGAGAAAAGAAGGAAGCTAAATGAAGATCAACCTCCACAGCAACAACAACAACAACAACATCAGCAAACACCTTATACTGAACCTCTTAGGTTTAGGTATGAAAGAAGCAGACAAAGAGGAAGGTCAGTCTTGGAACAACTTGAAGATGAACCATCTGAGCCATCTGCTCAGGGGGAGACTAAAACCGACCAACCACAGCAAGTTGTTACTGAGGAAAACAACTTGCAGATTATAGTGTATAGGCCTTTTGTTTGGCCTATTGCTGATGATGAAGATGAAGACCATCCAGTGCCATCTGAAAATTTTCTAAACTTTGCACTGCATGAAGCAAATAAAGAAAGCTCTTCATCATCATTCTTAGATGATGAAGAGCCCCCAAGAAGAAAAATCTCTCCTCCAACTGAAGGACCTTCTAGAATTCCTAGAAGACCAATAACCAGGAGAATGACAAATGTGGTTATGTACTCAGAATCTAGTGAAGAAGAAGATCCAGCTCCTCTGATCTCAAGACCTAGGAGATCTACTCAGTTTACTGAGGAAAAGAGTGATGCTGAGGATGAGATTGAGGCCCAGAAATTCTTCCCTGTTAAGGAAGAAGAACCTGAATCTGAGTCTGAAGATGTTCCAAGAAGATCCCATACTATAAGAAGAACTGGAGATGAATTTCTTGAACAATATTGGAACATTGTGGCACAAAGAACAAGATATAGGGAAACAAGGTTAGGTATGCTGAGGAATAAAGCATTTCTGAATGTAAAAGACATATACTGGCTAAATGAATTTGTCAACAAAATAAAATTCAAAACTGTTGATAGATAAATTGTTGCAACTTGCACTGGGCCAGTCAGTCCTCCAATGAAGATTTTTCTCCATGACATCCAGAATATGGGACTCCAAGACTGGGTAAAAATTGCTAGACTGATAAAGGAGATGCCCTCAAGATCTTCTGAAGCCCAAGTGATGATGGATGAAATTTGGGTTGTATCTGCTATATGCTATGAAAAAGGCATCCTTTATGCAGCAGATTACAGGGCACTCAGTGTGATGACTGAAGCTATAAAGAACAACAAACCTGAGTGCCTTAATACTTTCAGAATATTTCCCAAATATACTGTTCCCTCTAATCTTATCTTTCAGGATCAAAAGAGTACCATATATCCAACATCTGGATATATGTATACTGACTCAGATGACAGGGAGTGCTTCATTACTGAAGCAGATTTGCCAACAGCTCCTATCAGCCATTTGGTGGGTTTGAAATGGATGATAACCAAGAAAGAAGATGCTTGGTTCAGAAAGAAGATAGTTGCTGTGCTAAACAACAGGCAAGATGAACTGAAGATAAGAGAAGAGTTCATCCATGTGAAGAAGGAAGTCTTCTATGAGTTCGAATCAATCAACAGAAGATGAAGAAGAAGACTTTGCAGCCTGTAGTTATGTATTTTTTATTTCACTTTGTAATTGTTTTATTATCATTAGATAGGGGGAGATTGTTAAGGCAAAAAGCCTTGCCCCTTTTGAATCTTAGGATAACAAAACAATCTAGACTAGCTTAGATTAAAGTGTAGATTGAATTAGCTAAGTTAGGAGTGATACTGAGTTTGGCCAGTATTGGCCACTCAGTATCAGTACTCAGTATTGGAAAACCAATACTGAGTAGAAGGACTAAGTTACAAGTCAGTAGTGTAACGGACTAAGATCAAATCCCTTGATCTTAGTCATTTCCTTAGTTTAGTCCTTCGGTTACTCCTTTGCCATCATGTAAGATCTCTATAAATATTATAAATAGAGATCACCTTGCAAAGGAGTACTTACCAATTCACGAACTTATATTCACATCTTTTGTAATTGATCAGTGGTCTTGTTATTCCGCAACAAGCCACACTTAGTGGATTTATACATTGACTATATTCTTGTGTTATCACTTTAATATTTCACTAAGTATAATATTCTATCAATTAACATTATAAACCATGGTTGTTGTGACCTAACAATTTTTAATCATAGGTGAACTTACCTCTTTACCACTTTATGTGGTAATGGCTTTGACATCCCTTGAATTGTTGAATTCTCCTTTGGGATTGGCTTGAGTAGAAGGGGGTAGGTTGCCTTATGGTCTTTCGGTTAAGGCTTGGCAATCCTCCCAATATCTCTTTCTAGATTTTGAATGCTTGCTTGTTGGTTTCAGATACTTTTATTCATCTCTTTAGAATCTTGTTTGGTTTCTTCGTTTGTTTTGGCTTGGCTAGCCATAAATTGTCCAAACATACTGTCTAGAGACATTTATTCCTCGGGTTTAGAACTTGATCCAGGAATGTTAGTATTGTTTCAAGGAGGGTAGTTGGGTTGGTTATTTTGAGGGAAAGCGGGTGGATGTGATGGTCTAGGGGGATAATTGTTGTTATTATTATTGTTGTTGTAGCCCCTATTGTTGTTGTACCCTTGGTTTCCTCGTTGATAGTTTTGACCATAACCTTGATTCAAGTAGTTGACCTCCTCTTCAGTCGTCATTGGTTGATGTTGTTGGCATTCTTTTGCAAGGTGTGATCCACTGCATTTGTCGCATCCAACCTGTATAGCATGCAAAGAAGATGTTATTTTAGCTAACTTACGCTCTAGCATGACTTGGTTGTTTTTTATGGCCGCAACTTCATCACTCTGCCTATCATCAACCGCATTCAATGTACTTGTTTGTTTCCCGGCTCTTCGATCGGTAGCTCATTCCGCATTATGCATAGCCATATCTTCCAAGAGTTGGTAACCTTCCGTAGGGATCTTATACATGAATATGCCACCACTCGACGAATCGAGGGTGGATCGTGCATTGTTGGATAAACCCCTATAGAAGAGATGGACGATATGACTCTTTTCAAACCCGTGATTTGGGCATCTTCTCAGCATACCTTTGAAACGTTCCCATGCTTCCGTTAATGTTTCCCCTGCTTCCTGTTGAAAAGCTATAATGTCAGTTTTTATTTTATCCGCTTTCGCGGGTGGAAAATAACGGTGAATAAATCGACTTCGGAGTTCTTTCAAAGTCGAAATAGAGTTTGGCTGGAGTGACTTGATCCAAGTTCTCGCCTCTCCAATTAGACTAAAAGGGAATAGTCTAAGTCTTATCGCATCTTGCGAAACGTTTGGTATTTTAAACAAATGACAAATGTCATTAAAACATTCGATATAGTGATTTGGGTCACTTGTGAGTCTACCATCGTAACCCAAATCACGAACCATAACTAAGAATTGGCTCTTAATTTCAAAATTGGTGCCAGTTATCTCGGGCATTCTAATTACCGGAACGGGATCAACCGGGGATGTTTGCCTCGTATGCCACATCGGACGTTCCAGTGGTGGTTCTCGTTCACCCATTAGATTATCAAGAATCGGCTCTTGATTATCGTCTATTGGTTCCGATGTAACAGGAATCTGCTCCTGACTTTCAAAACTTTGGACTTGAACTTCAAAAAGTTGATTTTGATTTTCAAGACTTGGTTCTCTAATATTTTGAGATTTCTTTATGGTTGCGGTATATCTTGCTTCTAATTGATACCTCTTTCTCATTCGAAAAAGTTTCTCTGGATCGGAGGACGGTGAGGGTTGATCAGGTTTAGACTTTTTGCCTCTAGGGTTAATCTTGTTGTTCATACACCAACACAACTTAAAGCAAAGGATTAACACGCAACTGATAAACAAAATAAAGGAGAAACAGAAATTACAAAAAGTAACATGTTTAAGAATAAATTCCCAAACAAGGATCAATTAACTAATTAACTTTCAAAAACTTAAACACATAAAACCGTTCCCCGGCAGCGGCGCCAAAAACTTGATGAGTAAAATCTAGTTATAAAAACGTCTCCTAAATACTACTACTCTAGATTACCACATTCATAGGCAAGTATACCTAATCGTGGGTAATATAGCTTAGGTAAGTATCTCAGGTGATCGTATCCGCATGGAGTAGTTTATGTGATCAAGTGATAGTAAGCTAAAGAGTTAATCAAGAAAATAGTTTTGATCATGTTTTGGTTTTGTTAAACGTAAACAGTAAATTTAAATGACAAATAACGTAATTTGGACGTTGATTTGATGACTAGGAGATGTTCACTATGTATGGATTCATCTAGTTCTAAGTATGGTTATTAAGCACCGAGTAGTCTAATGTTCTAGAAGTCACGATATTAGATTTCTCTCAATCCCATTTAATAAACTAATTACAACTAATAGGAATTTCTTCTCTCAAAAGTTATAATTAATCACACTTCTATTCGTTGATATTACCGACTTAGATTGTCTAAGTCTTCTAACCTAGAATTCTCATTACTAGGGTTGAATTTCTAATTATGTTGTGTCACCAACTCGCTAACTAATTTTTCTAACGATAACATTCAAATAAAATGATGATGCACAAATGATGACGTCTATTTTAATGAGACATGATGTTTAGGGTTTCACTAACTTAAATGCAGTCTAGTATCATAAACGACATTAGGGTTTATCGCTAGATTTAAATGAAATTAAAAGCTCTCATAAGTTAAATTAGGTTTCTAATACACTGTTAGGGTTACATTAAATGTCTAAATTTTAGGGTTGTCACATTCTCCCCTTGTTAAAAAAAAATCGTCCTGAAATTTAAGACAATGTAATAATAGGTTAGCGGTCAGAAGAAACGTGTGAATGTTGGCGTTTCATGCTAGGATACTCATTTGATTATTGTCGTTCATAGATATTAAATTTGTAGATGTTGTCAAATGATTAACTATTACCCAAAGCGTATCATAACTACTAGAATTTTGAGGTAGCTTAATGATAAAATAAAATTTATAGCAATTGGTTCCCATTTCTATTTGAGAATCTCGAGTTGTTGCATGAGACATGAAAGTTTCTAGTATTCTGCTTCGACTTTAAAACATGCTAAACACTTAGTGACATAGATGACAATCTTCTTTTTCGTAAGTTTTTGAATTTTGGAACGCATATCCAGTTGACGATATATATATATATATATATATATATATATATATATATATATATATATATATATATATATATATATATATATATATATATATATATAGTGTTCCAGTAGGTTGGGTTTCTAGTTGTTTCTCCATACTACAGAGAAATTCCCCGTTAGTGTTTTCTTCTTTTAGAATGTCGATTTGGAAACTGCAGATTTAGGAAGTGAGTTTGTGCAGAGGTTTGCATGAATAGGAATTTCGAATTCTCAAACTCGACGTGGTTGATTCGTTCTTTTCAACTAAAATTGTCGGCCACTACGTTAGGCCTTCCCGGAATGATACTTGATTTTGTCGTTACCATTTGATAATCTTGACATATTTAAATTACTTCTCAACGAAAATATGTTAGAGGATTTTGTGGTCAGAAAAGATGTTGTATTTGGTATCGTAAAGATAGTGTCTCCAGATGTTCAATGTGAATACGAGGGCGTTTAATTCAGGATCACGTGTGGTATAGTCCTTTCCGTTGACTTCCGTTGACTTCCAATTGTCGAGTCGTGTATGTGATTACTCTCCCATTTTGCATCAATAACCAACATAATCCTTGATGTGACGTGTCGCAATGTACGCTGTCGATTTTGGTTTCTTTAGGTTTAGGCTAGGATTGATTCACTACATAATTTTTTTTTATTTTTTTTAACATTAGGGCTTAAAATACAGTTTCTTATGTCTCAATCTAGTTCAATTTCTCATCTTTTTAGGTTTGAGAGGTTAGGGTTTGGGCCACTTTGGTATAATTTCGAGTAAATCATCGGTAAGTAACTGGTAAAGACAAGAAATTGACGTACTTCTGTTGATGACATCAAGAATTCTCAAGTTTTAATCGCCTCAATCTTTGTGGGATCTACATATACTCTTTTCTCATCTATCACATGACCTGCATATTTGACGTAACGTTTCTCATTTTCAAATAGTTTCAAAATTTGTTTAGGGTGTGAAGGGTTTCATAACACTGATCGACCACTTGGGTCAACTCCTAGTATGCTTGGTTCGACCATACTGACCAAGAACATGAACTTGTTCTTGACCGGTTAAAACCAACTAGCTGATTTAATCCCTAAAGCGGAAGTGGGATTAAACCTAATCCTTAAACCCTAAAGGATTGGGATGTTGGAAATCTAGATTAGATTAACAAGAAAGAAACCTTGTACGAAAAACTCAAACACACACACATACTTGTGTGTGTTCGTCGAACACTCCCCAAGAACCCTAGGGTTCTTGGTGTTCTCGTTCGATCGTACAAAAGGAGAAGAAGAAAGTGTGTTCCATGAAACATACCTTAGGGTAATGCTTAAGATAGATCCACTGATGATGAACACGACGAGCGATCTTCTAGTTGATCACTTGCAACGATCTTGTTCTTCGAAACTCGAAGAACACGAAGAACGAACGAAGAACACGAAGAACACAAACTTGTGTTCTTCCCTTGTTGGTGTTCGGCCGAATGGAGGGAATAAAGGGGGATGGATTTCGTGTAAAGAGGCAAGGAATCAACATCTAGGGTTTAGTCATAAGCCTCCTATTTATAATAGAAGATCTTACACTTAAAACCCTTCTAGTTTAATTAAGATTAACTTCTTAATTAAACTTCCTTTTTACACTTCCATCCCTTATAGTTTTAACTAGTTTATTATTGTTGCACTTAACTATTAAATGTCTAGTATTAACACACTAATAATTCGGTACCCATATACACGAATTATATACACTTGTATTTATACTTTTAATAGTTAATTATATAATAACCTTTATATAATTTACACAACAATATTATCCAATTACTATATGATTTCATGGCTTTAAATCATATCATGGATAACCTTTAATTAACACATTGTATATTTACTCAACTAGTAAATGTACAAACACTTGTATTAATTAGTTAGTTAAACTAATCTAGTAATAAGTTAAACTTAACTTAATACTTTAACTGATTCATAATGACTATTATGAATCATTCCTCTTCGTAGTATTATTGCATAACTTGCTCGTATTACATGCACTCACCGGTGTGACCCTTAAGTGTTTCGTGGGCATGGATGTATCATCATAGGTTGACTAACTGTGCACATAAATCCTTCAGACTCCCACTTGTGCAAGTTCGTAACCTTTGTGTTAATGATACGAGCTACAGTGGCCTTCTAGATGGGCATGTAGGTAACCAACCCCATAAAAATAGCTTACGTAACCCAGGTATAGTTTTATGAAAAACTCTTTAATAGCTTCTCCTAGTAAAGAACACTCTGTCTCTACTTCTTGGGCAACTATGTTAGGCTTATCCCTTGCAACACGATATTTGTGATAGTGAATACGAGCATGGTAGAAATTATCAACTCCTGTATTCGAGATCATTTCATGACTTCTTGATTCAAACTGTTGTGATAAACGACAAAGAACAAATCAGTTCGTTTGGGCATGTACATGCACTTTCCAGTTATCTCATCATGTCAAAGGACCCATAAATATCTCTCCTAAAGAGGAGGTGCAATTACCATCTTGTTATATTTCGATTTAAAATACAACTTCGTTTGTACCCAGTATCGCCTCGTATGACAAACATTTTTCAGAATTGTCTAAGACGAACCAAAGCACATTAGTCATTGCATCCTAAACCAAATACCTCACGCTTAAGGACAATCCTAGTGAACAATACTTTTGAACTTTTCAACCACGAAGTATTGCCACGGTGGTCAATCCAATATTCGTTGAGCTCCAACAGAATATCACCGATATTTGGTTTACACAAAACTTGTGTAGCTATCTTCGAAGAACTTCGAATCTACCACCAAATACCGCGATGACGTTAACGTCCCATCGAGGTTCCCACCAAGACGAGTAGTCACGGATTTATATCTTTTTGAATAAAAACACTTTTATTCATGGATATTATAAAACATACAAAGTCTGAATAAAAATGATCCTAACTCGAGTATTATTCCTCACTGGACATAGATACCGAATTATTACTGGATCATTACTTATCCTTTTGTTTGCGTTGATTACTAAATGACTTTTACAACCTTAATTGTAACTTTATCACTAAACCAGTCATTTTCTATTAAACTAAACACATAAGACAAGTAAACATAGGAGGATTGGAAAATAACTCCTTAGTTTCTTGAATTTATAAAATTCTCCTTGTAACTAAAGCCTCTTTTAGTTACATGATTTGTAGATATATCATTACTAGTTAAAGAAATTTCCTTCAATGATTATGTTATTCACTGGAGTGTGAACAACCTATTAGATATGCAATAATTAATCACAAGACTTGTGATCACGCTATTAGTTTTGCAATAGTCTAATTAACGATCATTTATTATTTCTCTTAACTCTTTGGCTAACGACTTGTTAAAACCTTGTTGTTAATGTCTTACTAACTCACTAAATTCATTAATACCTTCAATGAATTATGTTAGTCATAGCTCCCACTATCTTTTATGGAACTTAAGCATCTATTTAAACTACTACTTTGACCTAGTCCATGACTTGTAGTTTAATCTTTTAAGAATTCTATCAATAGTTAAGATCATCCTTTGGATTTGAGAATATCCAACATTCCTGTTAAGGGAATTACGACCTTTATTGATTATTGTATCCAGCAAGTATAAGACACTTGAAACGATACTTCCAATTCTTAAATATATTATTATTCTTTTAAGAACTTTATCTTAATGCCAAAGTCATTTCCTTGGATTTCTCAAATATCCATTATTCCTATAAGCGAATCATGACTTGATAAAATCTTTTAATTCTTAAATATTTTAATATAGTTTGTCCCTTTTAAGAGTTCATTTAATGTCTAAGTCATTTTACTTGGATTCTATGAATATCCAATTATTCCTATTAGGGAATTATGACTTCATCAAATCCTTTATTACAAGTATGAAAGACTTGTAATAATATTCTTTAAAGTATATCTTGATTATATCCAATATAATCATACTATATTAATACTAATACTTTAAAACTTACTATCATAAGTAATGAGTATTACTTAAGATGTTTTAACTAAGTTCAATAACTTTTGAACCTTATGCTTCCATAAAACTCTTAAATACTTTCATTAGAAAAACTTTCTAATTACTAGTATCTAAGTACCTTGAGCTATCAAGACATTATTCATTCATACAATGATCAAACAAGCATATAACATGAAATGTTAAGTAAATCAAAAACTTGACTTACAATCTAGTCTTAAACCTTGACTAGTGTAATTATCACACATGCACACAATATAATTCAACCATGGATTCGAAATTACTTAAAACCAAAAACTTTGTTTTAACATAAAATAAAAATTATTCAAACAATAAAATAAATTTTTTTTACTGAATCCATAAAATACTGAATTATAAAACTTGATGCTCATGGGATCATCACCATCTCATGCCGGTCATCTCACTTATCATCTTATGCAAAAAACGATTTCTAAAGTTGAGTTACTTGTAATAAACTTTTACAAGTAGGAAGCGAGTATCTAGAAGTTGGTCAAGTCAACTAAGGAGCAAGCATTGCCTCCTACCCTTTGACCCTTGCCACAACCAAGACACCGTTTATCGGTCCTTGTTTAGCTTTACCTTCTTGACCTTTTGTTTGACTTCATTACCCTTTAGGCACGCCGTGGCTGGGATCGGTTGTATCCTTTCCCTTTCCACTGCGCCTCTTTCTCTGATCACTACCATCATCGGTTACTACGAGATCATTCTTAAACTTGGTCACCAAATCAACTCAGTAGTCTTGAGCACGGAATGTAGCTCAACAATGGATTGCTCCATGTTATGCATGTTGTAGTTGACTACATAAGACTTATAGTCATCTAACACCGAGTTGAGTATCATTATTGTTGCTGACTGCAACGATACTGGGTATCCTATTCATTCAAGATGATCCATGTGCTCTTTCATTTCCATGACGTGAGCACTCACCGATGATACTTTAACCACTTTGCGAGATTTGACACCCTATAAGCGTAATATGCTTATCCTGGTTCATTTCTAGCATTTGCAGTAGGAGCATTTAATATTGTTTTTTCTAGGACATTTCCTTTACTCTCATGCGTAAGCATAACCTGAAGATCACGCTTCCAATTGAGAAACATTGACCCAGTCAATTTGTCCTTTTCTAGAAACAAGCGTAGTGAGAGATTGTTGGTATGTGTCGTTATGGTTGTTGCTGCCATCTATAAATCAAACCCAGTTTAATTAGTAATCATCAACAAACATTCTCTAAAATATATTATAAACCCATAATTAATATTTTAGGCCTAGGATCCATATATCACATTCTCGCCGCAAGGTTTGGGCACTTCCCGACGAGACATGCTATTTCTGGTAGGTAACATCCTTACCAATCGTATCAAGACTTGACACGATTCCTAGGGGTCGTAGAATCTTTAGACTTATAACTTATTACAACTTTGTACAATCTAATTGTACATTTCTAAGTTAGTAATAAAGTCTAGTATATTTATTCTACTCAAGTACTTTTTGGGCCGGGACTCCCGATTATCACCAAAGTAGATCAGACCATCTAAGACAGTGTGATGCTCTGCGCCGGGACTCCCGATTATCACAGACCCTTACGCACCCTAACACTCGCAATAATTTGAATCCATATCTAAGGTTCTTTATCCTTACAATATGAATATCGTTTAACAAGTGAGGTGTTCCATTAGGTGGATAGTACTTAGATCTAAGATTTTCTTGGGTTTGTTTAAGTCTTAAAACTAAACTTAAACCTTTATTCCAATCTTAATCCTTGTTTAAAATGTGTGACTTGTGAATTTAAGAATTCTACAAGATACCTTTTTAAAACTTAAGAACTATTCTTTAAAACTTATAGTTTCAAGAATTGCGCGATTTATATGTATACCTAAAACGAGGTGTATAAAACGTTTTACTAGGTTTTGCGAGAAACCTTATCTATAATAAAACTTACTTGTTTTATCTTACTTGAAAAACTTTAAAACTTATGTTAAACTTTTAATTCCTTTTTATGATTCATAAACTTGAAACATAAACTTAGTTTAACACATCTAGTTTTTCATATGTCTAATAGTGAAATTAAACATTTGTTTTAACTTACTAGATTCGACCAAAACTTATGTCTTAACGACACACTTACAAACTTTGTAATTTTCTTGTGTAGCTCCCACTAGCTCCAACAACCATGATGGAACTTAAGCTAACACAATCACCGGTTTATACTTGGTGAAACTAATAAACTTATTATATAAAAACTATATATAATAATTCTTTAGTTTGTTTAAACCTTTCTTACATCAAACTTGAACTAGTTAAATATAGGTTATAAAGTTTTCTTGTTATTGATTACCTGATCATTAATCTGGTATATTACATAACTTTGTAAAATACTAATATTATACTTGTATAATTATCTAGTTATAATAACTTATAACTTTATACACCTTAATATATATAACTTTGTATATTTCTAGTTAATCATATAATTTCAACTTGTACAATTTCTAGTTATAATGAAATCATAACTTTGTACTTCTGTTTAATTATATTATAACTTATACAATAACTAGCTATAATATTATCCTTTAAGATCAAAATAACATTATCTTTTAATTGTTTCATTTTATCTTGTATTTAATATATTCGAATATATATATTATTTATCGTAAACTTGTAACATTCTAATAAGAATATTACATCTAATTTATACATATGTATTTTAACTTAATCTAATTAAAATATGTATAAACTTATTATATCTTTTAAAAATTCATTTTTCCTTTAAATGTTAAAAATTTCCGAAATAATATATATAAACAAATAAATACATCTTGTTACTTTTAGAACTTAAAAATTAACACTTCTTATTAATTAGTTAAACCCTAACCATGTTCTTGATCAATCGAAACTAGGGTTTTGACTTTCTTGATCAAAGACATTATTTTATTAAAAGATTAATTTTAATCAATCCTATTAAACAATAAACTTTGTTTAAATTCTAAGATAGATTATAACCTTAATAAATTTATTTAAACTTTTTAATTTAAACCTTATAAACAATAAAACTTTGTTTAAATTACTAGGTTTAAAGAACTAGTCTTAATAAATCTATCAAAATAATAATTAAACCTATTAAATATAAACTTGTTTAATTATCTAGGTTTTAGATTATTATCCTAATTAATTCTTTTAAACTAATTAAACTCAACTAGTTTAAAGTTTTAGGGTTCTTTAGGGTTTCGAAATTCTTAACACTAAGAAACTTTTTCACCAATTAAACTAAGCTAGTTTAATATACTTGGTGTCCAAGTTTCCTCCTAGATTTCGAATTCTAAAGGGATTAGGAAAGAATCCTTTTGATCAATTAAACAAATCTTGTTTAACATACTTGGTCCTAAAGATCTTCCTAGATCTCGAACACCTTGGGGGGAAAAGGAAAGAATCCTTTTGATCAATTAAACAAATCTTGTTTAACATACTTGATCCTAGGGTTCTTCCTTGTACACCAAATTTCTAGGGTTTAGCAAAGAAGCCTTTTGATCAATTAAACTAAACTAGTTTAATATTCTTGGTCCTAGGGTTCTTTACTAATTTTCAAAAATTACTAGGGTTCTTAGAAACCTTTTGACCAATTAAACTAAACTAGTTTAATGTTCTTGGTCCTAGGGTTGTTACCCTTTTTCGAAAACTTAAGAAGAAAAAGAAAAAAAAAATTGGAACAAAAAAAAACTTGTAATTAAAGTAAACAAACAACCTTTGTTAATCTAGTTTAGATTTCTAAACCAAAGCTCTGATACCACTGAAGGGTTTCATAACACTGATCGACCACTTGGGTCAACCTCCTAGTATGCTTGGTTCGACCATACTGACCAAGAACATGAACTTGTTCTTGACCGGTTAAAACCAACTAGCTGATTGTAACGCCCCGAAATTTAAGTTAATTAATTAATTAATTTTAATTAGTAGAAAAATGAATTATATATGTTAAATAGTTAATATTTTTCATTAATGAGTTTATTAGACGAACTGTAGTTGAACAGTTCGTATCATTTAGATAACCTATGAATAGGCGGTTCGTTTTTATGAGGCGTTATATGAGTTCATAAGGCTTTATGATTTCATAGACGTTATTTGTTCACGAGTGTGTCTCGAGTTTTAATACGGTTCGTAAAGCGTGAGCGTGTCCCGGTTGAGCTTCGGTAGTCATAATCGTATACATAAGATGGCATATTTAATGGGCTTCCACGTCTTATATCTGGCTACTTACGGTTTTCTTTAATGGACGGTGGCATATGTAATTTAAGAGACGCGAACACATATTTTTATATGAGGCCGAATATGTCATATTTGGAAAATGGACAAGTAATATTTTTATGTTGAGTCCACAACATTCTAGTTAGAGGTCCAGCAATTTATTTTTGCAAGAAGCCCACGTGGGGAAGAGTATGTAGACGTAGGGCATTAAGTCAAAAGAGGGATTGGTGCATCAGACGTATTAGGGAATGTTATTATTTGAAGAGGCGGCGGCTCAAAAAGAAAAGAAAGTAGGCAGGCATGAAGGTCAACCATTTAGCGAGTAAACTTCGTTTTCTTCTTTTCTTGAAGTTGCGGTAACCAATGAAAAGGAAAAAGAGGAATGACTCCAATGGTTTTTTCCTTTGTGGTGACATCCAGAATCAGCATGAAGTCGGTGATGGTGTGGTGCTCTGAATTATCCTTTTGTTTGTTGGCAATTACTCAAAATTTAGGCGTGATATGAGGCTGCCATTTTCATGGTTGAGGTTTCCATTTTCCCCTTTTCTTATTCATCCACAAATTGAAGGACGAGAGAGTGGACCGTTTGGTGGCGAGTGACGGTTCATGACTGTGTGTGATAGGCGTTATCCTCGTGAATCGTTCATAGGGTATAAATTCCTATATTTTCCTTTATATTACTTTTGAGTTGTTGAGTCTATCATTGAGAATTAATTGGTGTCGGGTTTTATAGTTATTATTATTAAAAATCGTTTAATAGATTTCGGCAGATTCTGTCGAGTTATTGTTGGCTGATTTTGACCTGTTTCGGGTCCGATTCGGGGCTCGGGGTCTTCTGGACTTTTGTAGCCCATCATTGTACCTTTCCGTGGATATCTTTCAACAGCTTGTTCGAATTACGATTTCCGAGTTATGAGTCTTTTTGTGAGAGGCTGCAGTGTTCGTTTAACATTTTGGTCAATTTATAAATCGTTAAGTAAAACTTTATTAAATCATCGTTATTATTGTTTGTTGCGATGACCGGTGTATCCGAGGCTCGGACACTGGTAGCCTTTTTGATAATTAGAGCCTCGGGAATTTCCGTGTCGGTTTTTTTCAACCGAGAGGGGAAACCGAACCCGTAGGGTTCTCGGTTTCCCAATCGGGAAACTATTTACCATCAAGTTTTAGAAATCAGTTATAATTGAGAAACTGAGATTTTAATCTGTCGGGTTTTCATTTTTTGGAAGCTCGGGTTTTTTTTTGGTAATGGGTCGGGTTTCCTAAATCGGGTTTCTACATCAAAACTTTCCTGGCAGATTCTTCCCTGATGTTCGGGTCTCTTTTTAACTGGATTAGACTAAGCTTTTGGATTTTTGGCCCATGCAGGGACCTTGTTTTCTGAGTTAACTTTCCAATGCCGCAAACCTCTCATCAATCTCATTTACGGTTTAAAAGTTATACCCGTTTTAATCTGCTGCTGTTAGGAAATCGATCTGTGCAACATGTCTGTATTACGAGACCATTTGGGGACCCTTAGAGTCTGTTTTGGCCAGTGACCGTCTCACAGTGATTTATAGTTCTGGTTGTCTAGTTTCTGTAGTAAAAAGATGAGATAAATATAATGAGCCATTTAGGGGTTATGGCAGTTTCCGTGAGACCGACGGGTGCTGCCAGCTTTTCTAAAACAAGTCCTTGGGTTAGATTTTAATTTGGGGTTTCGTTTTATGTTTTAGGATCGTCTAAGAGATAGCCTGCTGTATCTTTGATTCTCGGGAATCCTTTGGAGCTTACGTTTCTCGAGGTGAGTATTCTCACCGTGTATTCAGTTTTAACGTTGTACATGCATGACTTATGTGTTACATTTCTTGCACCATAATTGTTATCTGAGCTTGAGCTGTTATCTGAGTTTGATCCGCTATCTGAGTTTGATTTGTTATCTGAGTTTGACATGCTATCTGAGTATCTGAGCAGCTGTTGATTTATTTTAATCTGAGACATTGTGCCTGGGTAACCGAGCTCGGCACATGGTCATTCTGTGCTACTACTTGCTAGGGCATCTGAGATAATTATGTTAAAGAGTTAATAAAACATAATAACACACATCTGAGTTTTTGGCTATATGCCTGGGATCACCTCCCGTCTGAGTTTTGGGATTATTCCCGTCTGAGTTTTGGGATCACTCCCGTCTGAGTTTTTGGCTTATGCCTATCTGAGGTGTGAGGAGGGGCGAGGTTGATCTCTCGTCCCAAATCACACAAGCGCGCTATATAAATTAAAATCTGAGTAATAAAATCTGAGAAAATAAATCTGAGTAATTAATCGAGTAGATTCTGAGTAGGAGTACACCGATGTGCCCTCATGTGTTGTATGTTACGATTGTTTGCATTTTGAGAATTATTCACTCAGCTTCCCCAGCTGACCCAACCTTTCCCCCACATTGTTTCAGGTACCAGCAAAGGAAAGGAGAAGGTGGACGGTTGACCGCTGTATCTTTTCATTACTGATGTGGACATCATTTAATATTTGAAAACACTTTATTTTATTTTAACTATTTCCGCAATAAATACGTTTTAAATGTTAAATATTAATATCTGAGATTTATTTATGGGACCTTCGATTATAATTTTGTTTTCAAAAATTTTAAAAATCTTGTAAATTTTAGGGTGTTACAAGTTGGTATCAGAGCTCTGACTTGAGGGATTTGGATTCACAAGGGGTGGATTCAATCTCAAGTTTGAGTCTCGAGTTTTAAAACGCGAACCGAGTAAAATATTTCTGAGAAAAGTTTCCACATCAAGCACACAGCATGTCACGTCGACCCTCGTTTTTCCTACTGCCGGTAATGTTTAAGAGTATTATTTATTTGAGATTTTGCTATATTCTGAGTATAGACGAGTAGCGTATTCTGAAAATTTTCAGCTTATTCCCTGAGAGAATTACCTGTGAATTGTATGGATAAACATATATGTATATAAATATACTAATACAAGATTCTATAATTATGAGTATTATTTAGAGCTTAATTTGAGCATAGTTTTTATTTTAATTTATTAGAGTTCTATATATTTATATATACAAAAACATATAATGAAGAAATGTGAAATTATAAATTTCAATGAGAAAGTAATAAAAGTTTTCAATTTAGAGAAACACCTTATAAAGTTGAAGTGAGATTTCATAAAATCTGAGACAATTTAACCAAGAGTGTAATAGATGGATATAAAATGAGGATATAAAATCCATAAATTATTTAAATGAGAAATATGCTTGAATAAATAAGGAAGTTATTAGTATTAAAGAGGAGTAATGAACTTGACACATTAAGAAAATGTTAAAATCTTACGTTTTGGGAAAGCACTTAATAAAAAGAGTTATTGAAACGAGTAAACTGTGTAACGAGTAAATAAAATATATTACCAACTAATTTAAAGATTTTTTTTTATGATAATTTATTAAGTGGAGTAAAGTGAAAATACCGAGAACATATTTTTGTTGTGTTAAAACTTCGGTTGGATTAAACATGTTTTTTTTAATGTTAAATTATCATTTGAGATTTTATTTAGTGAAACTTTTGAAGTCATTCATCAAATTTAGAATTGGTGAAAAATTTTTTTTGGGTGTTATAAAATCTTGGGACAATTAAAAAGGAAAAATGTTTTTATAAAGAGATGAAACACGAGTATTGAGGAAAATTTATGCTAGGAAATAATAAACTGAGATTTATTAAATTGAGATCAAAAAGAAAACCAATAAAGTATGTGATTTAGAAAGCTGAGTATGAAAATCCTTCAATTTTTCTTTATGTGATTAATGAGTTCAATGAAGAATTATTAAATTAACGCAAAGATATTGAATAAACTATATAAGTTTGTTATATTAACTCATCGAGAATTTCCGAGATGAATTAAAAATAAGTTATTCACGCTTATCTTAAACGGTATTTGTTAAAAGTGAACTAAAGGGAAACTATCATCATTAATTCGGTGGTGATCTATTTAAAATGAATTAAAAGAGTTTATGAGCTATATTATGTTCTGAGTTTAACTGTTGAAAATATAATAAAATATTTTGGCTGAGTGCCTTTTGCTGAGTGCCTTTTGCTGAGTGCCTTTTGCTGAGTGCATTTCTGAGTAATGTTTATAAGATTTTGAGTACATACAACTGAGGGCGAATTTGTATTTTTTTTAGATATGGAAAATATATTATTATTATTTTTTTTTCTTCTCTGAGTGTGATTTGCTGGTGAATTTATGTGTGGGAAGTTGTGAACTTTGGGATTGACCCGTGACCAAACAAAGGTAGGTGTCGAAAGTAATAGAGGGCCCCTATTACCGTACACACCGGACTTTTGGTTGGTTAGGGGGAGATTTTGAGGGGAACGATGGACCAATGCTTGTTATTGTGAAATTAGTATGTGTATCTTAATTGTTTGTGTGACTACATGCTTGCTTGTTTTATTTGGGTAGAGAATGCCAGTTCCAAACTCGAGGACGAGTTTTTCTCCAAGTGGAGTTGAGTAGGGGTAAAAAGAAAAATTTTCAAAAATAATATAATTATCATTAGGTATTATTTAAAAATATTATGAGCATTATGCTTATGCAGATTGATCTTGTAGATGAGGATTTTTAAAACTATGAAATCTAGATACATATACTTGATTTGAAAATCTATAAGAGTAACTACCGAATAGAGCAAATTGAGAATAATTGAATTAATTCTATGATGTAACTATCGAGTTTATATAATTGATAATCGGGATTAATGGAGAAATTAATGAACCAAGATTTATCGGGTTAAATGCAATTGTGCAAAAGAGAAATAGTAAGTACTGTAATTATATAATTATAATGAGATAATGAGAAATTATTAAAAATTTAATTAATGGAAATTTACTAATGAGTTGAAGGAGAAATGTTTTAATTAACGGGACGTTAATAGATCGGAGCAATGAGAAGAATTTATTTACGAGTAATTATTAAATTAGGTTAAGAAGAGTTATTAAAATGAACTTTTTGGATTGGGTAATATATTTCATTATTTAAAGTTACCAAATAATATATTTTATTATTATTAAATTATTGAATTTATAATAGTTATTGAATCAACTAAATGAGGAATACAATAAGTGAATTAAACAATAAGACTTTATTGAATTAACGAGATTTTCTGAAAGATGAGAAGGTAGTAAATTAATGAATTGATTCGTAAACTGAGTAATGAGAAATCATTAAAGTAAGAATATGAAATTTAATTGGAATTTTTAGTGGGTAACATGAATTTAAGAGTAGATATGGTCAAAATGATCAAGAGACATTTTTAATTGCGTAAAATCAGTGAAACAGATTATTAAGGATCGCTAAACTAGATGAATGATAAGACATCTATTATAATATTATCGAAAACCACTAAATGTAGTAGAATGAGAACCTATTAAAGAGAATTAAATGACCAGATTGTTAATTTGAGATAATTAGAGGGTTATAAAAAATGAGTAACATGCAAACCTAATTGAGTAACGTAACGATAAATTGTTAAAGAAGACTTATTTTGAGAACCACTAACGCGGATTGAGAGAGAAATTATCAGTCCAAGTATTAAAACTAGTAAATTGGAACGCGCGAGTAGTCACAAGGATGAGTAAAAATGTGATTCATATCTAATGCTATTGTTACTAAATATTATTACTTTATGAGTTATTTCTGAGATAGGTTTCTGGTTTTGTTTCTGAGTTAAATTTATGGGTTTGATTATGAGTTAAGATTTCTGAGTTTGTTCCTGAGTTCTATTTCCGAGTTATTTCTGAGTTATACTCATGAGGTATGTTTTGAGTTCATTACTGAGTTAGACTTCTGAGTTAGACTTCTGAGTTATATACCTGAGTATATGAGAATTCTGTGTGATATATATATTCCTTGTGAATAAATTGCATGTTTTGTGTTAGTTGATAGTGGTGTAGACTACTAAATTGCTTTTATACCTTAGGAAAACTGATGTCACATAGAGTAGAGGACCTTCCCGAGCCATTCTAATGGATAATTGCCAATAATGAGATTCTACCTGTGCCTAAAATGCATAATGATCATTTGATTGAACCATGCGGGGTGATATTCCCCATAAACTTTATCCCTAACGCCATGAGAGAGTCGAGTGTAATCGTGAAGATGGATTGAATGACCGAGTACCAATTTGAGTGTAATCGAGTGTAATCGAATGTAATCGCCACAAACAAACCCGTAACAAATCTCCAAGTGGAGTTGAACCGGAGATTCAACACAATGTTTACCGTTTGGTGAAGCCACCGTGTTCAACTACGGGAGTGAGAATACATCTTCAGCATGGTGTTGTGGGCTATTCCGACCTATATATCGACACCATCTTCGACGTACAATCCAGATCCTTTGAGAGCGTTCCGATTTTTTTAGCCCTAATCGTCGTGCGCCGCCAGAGATTTAAGAGTTGTATGATCAATTTCAGGGGTCACAAGAACAGGATTTCATCTGATCGAGTAGTTCACTCTGAAAAGTTTCTTTCTATTCATAACCTTTTTCGTGTCTCCCAATTTCAGGATGTGTGTCGTTCGCGAGCCTGAGTCTGAGATGCGAGGGCAATATTCTAAGTTTTTTTTTTTTTACGATGACTTCGGGGACGAAGTCGATTCAAGTGGAGTTGAGTTGTAACGCCCCGAAATTTAAGTTAATTAATTAATTAATTTTAATTAGTAGAAAAATGAATTATATATGTTAAATAGTTAATATTTTTCATTAATGAGTTTATTAGACGAACTGTAGTTGAACAGTTCGTATCATTTAGATAACCTATGAATAGGCGGTTCGTTTTTATGAGGCGTTATATGAGTTCATAAGGCTTTATGATTTCATAGACGTTATTTGTTCACGAGTGCGTCTCGAGTTTTAATACGGTTCGTAAAGCGTGAGCGTGTCCCGGTTGAGCTTCGGTAGTCATAATCGTATACATAAGATGGCATATTTAATGGGCTTCCACGTCTTATATCTGGCTACTTACGGTTTTCTTTAATGGACGGTGGCATATGTAATTTAAGAGACGCGAACACATATTTTTATATGAGGCCGAATATGTCATATTTGGAAAATGGACAAGTAATATTTTTATGTTGAGTCCACAACATTCTAGTTAGAGGTCCAGCAATTTATTTTTGCAAGAAGCCCACGTGGGGAAGAGTATGTAGACGTAGGGCATTAAGTCAAAAGAGGGATTGGTGCATCAGACGTATTAGGGAATGTTATTATTTGAAGAGGCGGCGGCTCAAAAAGAAAAGAAAGTAGGCAGGCATGAAGGTCAACCATTTAGCGAGTAAACTTCGTTTTCTTCTTTTCTTGAAGTTGCGGTAACCAATGAAAAGGAAAAAGAGGAATGACTCCAATGGTTTTTTCCTTGGTGGTGACATCCAGAATCAGCATGAAGTCGGTGATGGTGTGGTGCTCTGAATTATCCTTTTGTTTGTTGGCAATTACTCAAAATTTAGGCGTGATATGAGGATGCCATTTTCATGGTTGAGGTTTCCATTTTCCCCTTTTCTTATTCATCCACAAATTGAAGGACGAGAGAGTGGACCGTTTGGTGGCGAGTGACGGTTCATGACTGTGTGTGATAGGCGTTATCCTCGTGAATCGTTCATAGGGTATAAATTCCTATATTTTCCTTTATATTACTTTTGAGTTGTTGAGTCTATCATTGAGAATTAATTGGTGTCGGGTTTTATAGTTATTATTATTAAAAATCGTTTAATAGATTTCGGCAGATTCTGTCGAGTTATTGTTGGCTGATTTTGACCTGTTTCGGGTCCGATTCGGGGCTCGGGGTCTTCTGGACTTTTGTAGCCCATCATTGTACCTTTCCGTGGATATCTTTCAACAGCTTGTTCGAATTACGATTTCCGAGTTATGAGTCTTTTTGTGAGAGGCTGCAGTGTTCGTTTAACATTTTGGTCAATTTATAAATCGTTAAGTAAAACTTTATTAAATCGTCGTTATTATTGTTTGTTGCGATGACCGGTGTATCCGAGGCTCGGACACTGGTAGCCTTTTTGATAATTAGAGCCTCGGGAATTTCCGTGTTGGTTTTTTTCAACCGAGAGGGGAAACCGAACCCGTAGGGTTCTCGGTTTCCCAATCGGGAAACTATTTACCATCAAGTTTTAGAAATCAGTTATAATTGAGAAACTGAGATTTTAATCTGTCGGGTTTTCATTTTTTGGAAGCTCGGGTTTTTTTTTGGTAATGGGTCGGGTTTCCTAAATCGGGTTTCTACATCAAAACTTTCCTGGCAGATTCTTCCCTGATGTTCGGGTCTGTTTTTAACTGGATTAGACTAAGCTTTTGGATTTTTGGCCCATGCAGGGACCTTGTTTTCTGAGTTAGCTTTCCAATGCCGCAAACCTCTCATCAATCTCATTTACGGTTTAAAAGTTATACCCGTTTTAATCTGCTGCTGTTAGGAAATCGATCTGTGCAACATGTCTGTATTACGAGACCATTTGGGGACCCTTAGAGTCTGTTTTGGCCAGTGACCGTCTCACAGTGATTTATAGTTCTGGTTGTCTAGTTTCTGTAGTAAAAAGATGAGATAAATCTAATGAGCCATTTAGGGGTTATGGCAGTTTCCGTGAGACCGACGGGTGCTGCCAGCTTTTCTAAAACAAGTCCTTGGGTTAGATTTTAATTTGGGGTTTCGTTTTATGTTTTAGGATCGTCTAAGAGATAGCCTGCTGTATCTTTGATTCTCGGGAATCCTTTGGAGCTTACGTTTCTCGAGGTGAGTATTCTCACCGTGTATTCAGTTTTAACGTTGTACATGCATGACTTATGTGTTACATTTCTTGCACCATAATTGTTATCTGAGCTTGAGCTGTTATCTGAGTTTGATCCGCTATCTGAGTTTGATTTGTTATCTGAGTTTGACATGCTATCTGAGTATCTGAGCAGCTGTTGATTTATTTTAATCTGAGACATTGTGCCTGGGTAACCGAGCTCGGCACAGGGTCATTCTGTGCTACTACTTGCTAGGGCATCTGAGATAATTATGTTAAAGAGTTAATAAAACATAATAACACACATCTGAGTTTTTGGCTATATGCCTGGGATCACCTCCCGTCTGAGTTTTGGGATTATTCCCGTCTGATTTTTGGGATCACTCCCGTCTGAGTTTTTGGCTTATGCCTATCTGAGGTGTGAGGAGGGGCGAGGTTGATCTCTCGTCCCAAATCACACAAGCGCGCTATATAAATTAAAATCTGAGTAATAAAATCTGAGAAAATAAATCTGAGTAATTAATCGAGTAGATTCTGAGTAGGAGTACACCGATGTGCCCTCATGTGTTGTATGTTACGATTGTTTGCATTTTGAGAATTATTCACTCAGCTTCCCCAGCTGACCCAACCTTTCCCCCACATTGTTTCAGGTACCAGCAAAGGAAAGGAGAAGGTGGACGGTTGACCGCTGTATCTTTTCATTACTGATGTGGACATCATTTAATATTTGAAAACACTTTATTTTATTTTAACTATTTCCGCAATAAATACGTTTTAAATGTTAAATATTAATATCTGAGATTTATTTATGGGACCTTCGATTATAATTTTGTTTTCAAAAATTTTAAAAATCTTGTAAATTTTAGGGTGTTACACTGATTTAATCCCTAAAGCGGAAGTGGGATTAAACCTAATCCTTAAACCCTAAAGGATTGGGATGTTGGAAATCTAGATTAGATTAACAAAAAAGAAACCTTGTACGAAAACCTCGAACACACACACATACTTGTGTGTGTTCGTCGAACACTCACCAAGGACCCTAGGGTTCTTGGTGTTCTCGTTCGATCGTACAAAAGGAGAAGAAGAAAGTGTGTTCCATGAAACATACCTTAGGTTAATTCTTAAGATAGATCCACTGATGATGAACACGATGAGCGATCTTCTAGTTGATCACTTGCAACGATCTTGTTCTTCGAAACTCGAAGAACACGAAGAACGAACGAAGAACACGAAGAACACAAACTTGTGTTCTTCCCTTGTTGGTGTTCGGCCGAATGGAGGGAATAAAGGGGGAGGGATTCGTGTAAAGAGGCAAGGAATCAACATCTAGGGTTTAGTCATAAGCCTCCTATTTATAATAGAAGATCTTACACTTAAAACCCTTCTAGTTTAATTAAGATTAACTTCTTAATTAAACTTCCTTTTTTCACTTCCATCCCTTATAGTTTTAACTAGTTTATTATTGTTGCACTTAACTATTAAATGTCTAGTATTAACACACTAATAATTCGGTACCCAAATACACGAATTATATATACTTGTATTTATACTTTTAATAGTTAATTATATAATAACCTTTATATAATTTACACAACAATATTATCCAATTACTATATGATTTAATGGCTTTAAATCATATCATGGATAACCTTTAATTAACACATTGTATATTTAATCAACTAGTAAATGTACAAACACTTTTATTAATTAGTTAGTTAAACTAATCTAGTAATAAGTTAAACTTAACTTAATACTTTAACTGATTCATAATGACTATTATGAATAATTCCTCTTCATAGTATTATTGCATAACTTGCTCGTATTACATGCACTCAACGGTGTGACCCTTAAGTGTTTCGTAGGCATGGATGTATCATCATAGGTTGACTAACTGTGCAGATAAATCCTTCAGGGTGTTCTTCATGTTCAGCTTGGTCAGGGAAAAGAATAGGAAATCATCTATAGGTATGATGGTAAACTTATCGAGTTATTGTTTACACAACAAGAGTTAAACGAAAAGGGCATAACGAAAAAATTTATAATTACAATTACGAGTTTTGAATGTGGTCTTAGGTACGCATCTTCTTCCCGAAATTTCCGCTGGTGAAAACTCGAGTGCAAATAAATTTAAATTATAGAATATAACACCGAGCCTTGTAATTGGTTGAATAGATCGTCAATACGCAGAAGTGGATAGCAATTTATAGTGGTTACTTTGTTTAATTCTCGATGGGCTATTAGCATTTGATTAGATCTACTATGAAATTCATACGAATGGAAAAGATTCTTATTGGGAAACGCTCAACCGGATAGATCCTAATTATATAAGTTTTGGTAGCTGTAGAGACAACTCTCACGTCTTGGATGGAATTTAGAAAGAAAGGTCGTCACACTATCAACGAGGCTCTTGGGATTAGTTAAGTTATGAATTCAATATGACGAGGATGATGGAAATCGTAGTAAATCCTTTAGGAGTATTCTCTAATGGTTTTGCATTATAAGTATGCCTTTAATTTCGTCGTTTGAACGCTTCGTTTTCTAGTTTGTGAGCTAAGGATAATGAATGTTTGTTTTCTAGGAACTTCGAGCTTTTATGCAAATAATCAGGTCTTGAGACTCCTTCTCTTTTTCACCTTAACACCAAAGCTTCTCTAAGAAGTAGTTGAATTTGTATAGATCTTCCAAATCTCAATTCTTGTTGAACTCCATAGGTAACAGTCTGTTCCATTTGTACTTCAAACTTCATACATTCAATCTATGTTGTCACAAGGATTCTTATGGGTTAGGTTCTTCGTAGGATAACTTTTTCAGATGAGTTAAATTTTACGATATCGAATTATATGATTATTGTTTAACCAGAGGGAGGAAAAGACTTAACTCGGTGGTCTAAGTTTGATAAATTTGAGGTAAAATGATTTAGTTGTTATAAGACGGTAGAGTTGATGTTGGAGTCTTGTCGTGCTTCTCATTCTTTGATCAAGATAATTTTCCAGTGGGTGGTCAGTTACTGTCGTTCATCCTTGACGCGAAACATTTTCGGCATGTTCTTCATTATTTCTTCTCATCGATTCTTCTCAGATAATTTGTTATTGTAGTCGCCTTCGTCATCAGTCGAGAGGCTTCATTCCAAATGTCAACTCATTTTTATTTCGTCCTCTAATTCCTAACACTAATGAGGATAGTTGTATTCGATTGTTTGATTCCTTTCAATAATCCATGACTTTGATAATTCCACATTGTATCATGTTATTATAAACTCGGTGGCCAGGCGCTTTTATAATATTATCATACAATATTTCATCATCATTGTCACTTCATAGCTTCATTCATGAATACTAGTGTTTTCTCCATACTCCTATCGTATGGGAAAATCCAGGGTCAAACTTTTGATTCTTCAGAAATTTGGAATTTAAGAGTTGTGCTTAATGTTCATTTTAAAGATATCATAGCGGTGTTGTCCAATCAACGTTTTCATGAAGAATCCTAAGTGATGATTTCATTTCAATCATGTTCATGTTGATTCCAAGTGATTTGAAGAATTTAGTAGGTGTAAGTGAGTGTTCTTGAGTGATAGAGCTTGAGAGAAGATGGAGGGAAGGATTAGCTTTCAAAAGTGTGTTTCAATTAATTGAGTGGAAAGGTTACAATTAGTGAGTACAATTAGTCCTTAAATACCATTTCACTAATTGTCATGGTTTAAGCTAATGACTTAGTTTAACACTTAAAAAATGTGTCACAACTAGTCTCTAGACTATTGAATACAACATTGTCTATCCTAACAATAAGTGTCTCAAGATGAGTGGAGTGGGAAAATTTAGGTTGGGGTGGTGATGCACGCGTGAGGCATAGTGTGTGCGAGTGATATATTGTGTAAAGGAATATATAGTGTGTGATATGAATATACCGTGTGTGATTAAAGTATGTGGTGCACGTGTAGAGGTGTTTTCTCATCCAATATCCACCAATGATGTGTCACCGTGTTCCTTGTCTAGTAGACTAGAGTAGCAAAGTAGTCACCGTGCGTCGACCTTCTATAATAATTCTAAACTACATGTCTACGTGTAAGTGATTAGTGAAGTGTGAGTAGGGAATCGAATGTAAGTTTATAGGATATATGGTGTAAGAGAACAGTGAATAACGTACTTGATTTGATAGTTTCTAAAGTGTGGCTTTACGTATAAGTATATAATGGTATCAAATATTCTACCTAAGTCAAGTATACGGTAAGTGTAAGAGCAAGTGGCGTACTACTAAGGCATAGGTCTTGTGAACGATTCGAAATGTATTCAATATGTAATGATTTGAAAGACAACTATGTATGAAATTAGCTCTATATGAAATGCAAATCTATCTTAAATGAGACTTTATGTAAAATGCGACTCTATATGAATGAGACTTTGGATGCCACGAACACATTTTGACTTAAAAATAGTTTTGTCCAATAATCTTTTTGAAGCTATAGATTAGTTTTACTAATTCACTGTACCCAAGGGCTCTGATACCAATCTGTCACACCCCGCCAAAAATGATTTTATAGTAATAAATGATTTGCGGAAGAACGGGATGTAACATTCATGAGTAACACAACTATGAATATTGCAAACATTTAATAGTTTTAAAATGTATTAAATACTTGAAATAAGTATTATCCAAAATTTATATGTAACTGAAAAAGATTAAAATAAAAATTAATGTTTAGAAATGAAAAAGACGTTTGTGGGATCTCGACAATGTCCATGCTCATGATCCAAAGTCTAAGGACTCAATGCTTCTCCTATTTACCTGAAAAACATATATAAACGATCAACAAAATTGTTGAGTGAATCCACAGGTTTAATTTTAGTTTTGAGATACAAAGTTTTGTAAGCCAAACATGAAAAAAATCATATAGTAAAATGTTATTTGAATTACAAAGTTTTTGTGTGTCAACCAGCAAAATTGTATAATGAAATATAAAATTGAGTTACCCAAAATGTATATGTGCCAACAAGGCAAAAACATGTGTGATGATAAGTTGTTCAAAAGTGATTTGACATAAAGAAATGTTGTAATAAAATTTGATATGTAAAGACATGTAAGTAAATAAAATAGTAAGATTGTAAGGAGAAGTAAATATGAAAAGTGCATGACTGGTGTCCCCAACAGTTAACTACGTCATTGAGTTAATATTTCGACCCTAAGCCAATAATCAAACTGCAACTCTAAGTGTGAGGTTTCTGTTCTCTCAGATATGCACTCCCCTAACGGTTGGGTAGAATCGTTAAGTAGCATACAAAAACGTGGGAGGAAGAGTGTCAGCCAATGGTCCCATCTGCATATCCAGGGCCTAGTCGCAACTAGTTAAGATTATGGCATATAAGCATCTACCTATGCACTACACCTACTTAGTACGAGCATAACGACTGTTTGTCACGGTTTGAATAATGTATCATCACAATAAAAATAATGTAAGCATTTAATAAAAACAGTTGATATGTTTTCACCCCAAATATTTGTAAAAGCAGTAAATAAGATACGGTAAAAAGTGGGGCTGTGGACTCACCTGATGCAACGCTTCCAAAATTCACGTAAGTAAAATGCAAGATCCAACCAAAAGACTTCTAGTGACTTAAATGCATCGAAGTAACTATGAGCGATACTTTGGTGACACTATTGTATTTATTTCGTTCGTAGTTTAAGCACGATAATTTGTATTTCACAAGTTTCGGTATACCGATCCTCTTTGATCGAAATATAACATGTATTTGTACTATTGATAATTAACAAATATTTAAATAATTATGATTAATTAATAAATTATTAATTGAATAATAATTAGTAATTAAATAAAATAATTACTGAAAATAATTATTAAATGGTTTAATAATTATTAATAAAAAGCTGATTTCCTAAAATATAAATTAAACAAAAATATTTAATGATTATTTTACTAGATGTTAAATAATTAATTAATAAATAACTTTATTTTAATAATATGATTATAGAAAATATGTCTCGGAAGAAAAGAGCAGAAACAGAAACAAGCAACCTCGGTATCATGGCAGGCGACTATTGACCGGGATGAGGTTGACGGAAAAAAATACGCCGGCGATGGAAACCCGGCGGAAAGGTCGAGAGGGTGCTGAGTTTTTTTTTTTTTTTTTTGGTTCTAATAGAGGGAAAAAGAGATAGCTTCAGTTCAAGATGGCGACGGAAGAGAGACGAGATCGTTCTTGTAACGCCGGAAATCTTCTGGGTTTATGGTTTGCCGGAGATTTGGTGTTGAATTCTAGACATAGAGACGAGCCGGCGATGGTGAAACAGCCGAGGGAGAGGGACGTCAGAATTCCTGAGCTCCGCATAACTCTCGTGCTCTGTCGGAAATTGTTGTATGCTTCTTCGCCTGAGTTTTCTGGGTGCCACGCCGGAATCCCAAAACAGGAAGAGGCGGAGGGGTTGAGGTGGTGAGGGGTGCCGGTTGTTATGGAGAAGTCTAGGGTGATAGGGTTTCAAAATAAATAGGTATAGGGATTGTGGTGTTACGTTTTGATTGGATGGAGTATAATATAATATTATAAAATAAATAAAATTAAGGAAAATATTGAAGATTTCGGTGGAGGTAATGGGTGTCACCAAGAATAGGGGAGGGGTATGTTGACCTTTATCTTAAATTGGTTTTAAATGTATATATTTGTTATATATATGTGCACTCTAAGTGTTGTTTGATAAAATATTTTTACCGGGGTTTTACTTGGTTTTTAAGTGTGACTATTTCCTGACTGACAATTATGAGTTCAAATATAAATTTGGCTACTTTAAATATCCTTGTATTACACAGAGAATTTAAATGTTGTTGATTGTTTAACTTATCGCATAAAATGTTTCAGGCTAAACTTTTCGTGCTGGTTTGTTTAGTTGAGCTATTGTATAATTATAAATTATAAAAGTTATACTTTTGATTTGGTTCATAATTATGTTGTGTCACCAACTCGCTAACTAATTTTTCTAATGATAACATGCAAATAGAATGATGATGCACAAATGAGGACGTCTATTTTGATGAGACATGATGTTTAGGGTTTCACTAACGTAAATGCAGTCTAGTATCATAAATGACATTAGGGTTTATCGCTAGATTTAAATGAAATTAAATGCTCTCATAAGTTAAATTAGGGTTCCAGTACACTATTAGGGTTACATTAAATGTCTAAATTTTAGGGTTGTCACGACTTTTCATATTTGGAAACTCAAGAATGATCTGATTTTTAATAAATAAAATCCATGTTTTTGGGTCACATTTTAGTGTATTCAATAGTCAAGGGGTGTAATGTGACATTTATTGTAATCAATAATCTAGGGGTATTTTATGTTATTAGTGAATATTAGGCCTAGGTATAAATACCTAGTTGTAACCTAATTATCATTAAGCTTGCCGACATTTGTAATCGTTCGTACGTTATTTTGCAAAGCTTCACGTTGTTCTTCCCATCTAATCTTCAAATTACACCATTGTTATTGCTTGATCCTAGAAATCAGAACCCACAATTGGTATCAGAGCGCAAATCTCCTTTGAGTCGATCCATTTCAGTGAAGATTAAGCAAGTTTTGAAGTTTTTGTAGAAGAGCTCAAGAATCAAAAAATCGGAATTTGAGGTATTAAATTGTTTATATTCTTTGTTCATTACATTCATCTTGTAATTCTAAGCATATTAGAATCAAGTTTCGATTAAATCCGTCATCAATTGATCTTAATTTTGTGATTTTAAAGAAAACCATTAAAACACATTTTTTTCCTCTGCTAAATCGAAAGTACATTCTGATTTGTTGTGTTTTGATCGTTTTCATTATACCATCTTGTGCGTTTTCCATTTTCGAGCATTTTGGGATTTGAATCACTCAATTTGGTTAAGATTTGAGCATTCTAGGAACAATTTAGTGAACTTTTTGGTTGTGTTCGTTCGTCCCTGCTCAAGAACAGCAAAAGTCTTCGGCCCGAACTCAGTCCTCGGCTCGAACTCAAACCTCGGCCCGAACACATACCTCGGACCGAACACATACCTCGGCCCGAACTCAGTCCTCGGCCCGAACTCAGACCTCGGCCGGAACTCAGACCTCGGCCCGAACACATACCTCGGCCCGAACTCAGTCCTCGGCCCGAACTCAGTCCTCGGCCCGAACTCAGTCCTCGGCCCGAACTCAGTCCTCGGCCTGAACTCAGTCCTCGGCCCGAACTCAGTCCTCGGCCCGAACTCAGTCCCCGGCCCGAACTCAGACCTCGGCCCGAACAAATTTCTCGGCCCGAACTCTTGCAAATCTTCTCAACCCAAGATCGTGTGACAAAAGGGGCTATACTAAAACGATCATAACTTTTAGCTCGGGTGTCCATTTCGAGCCCAAAAGTAACCAAATCGAAGCTCGAGACGTAGGCTACCCAACTTACCGGCCCAAAAAGTCTTGTTTCAATCACTTTATTTGAGATTTTGTGATTTTTTGGTCAATTTTCAAACTTTGCTTGGCTCCAGTTTCTAACCCAATCTTCGTTTTTAATCAATTCAAAAATCTAGGACATATTTAAAGTGTCTTTTATCATATCCGGCCACTTTGAAAAAATTTCAAATTTAAAATTTTTTTTCTCTCCCGGGAATAATTGATGTTTTAACCATACAAACAAGCAATGACTTCAAGAGAAGCACTATCGATTGGGTCCGATCTAAAACCTCCAGTCTTATTCAGAGGAGAGTATGCTCAATGGAAGAAAAGATTTCTCCACTTTATCAAAACCCAGGAGTTAGCTACTGATATTCTCGAGTCTCTTGAGAATGGAAATGCTAAATTTTACGAAGATGTTGTTGATGCTCCTGATGCAAATCCTCCAGTTGTTGGCGGTCGATTTCTCATTCCCCTTGCCAGATATAATGCTCACCAAAGGCAACGTGCCAAAGCAGATCTACAGGCATATTCTTTCATGCTCCAAGGTTTACCGAATGACATCTACAACAGCTTAGATAGTCTTGAAAGCGGTAAAGAACTATGGGATGAGATTAAAAACAAATGGAGGGAACAGTCCTTGGGAATAAGGCTAAAATGGTCACTACATTAAACTCCTATCAAAATTTTAAAGCCACAGCAGGGGAAGATTTGCAAAGCACTTACCATCGATACTGTAATCGGCTGAATGATCTCCGTAAAAACAGTCTATCAAAGGGAAATCTGGAGATCAACAACAAATTCATCAACAGTCTTCTTCCCGAGTGGGAAATGTTTGGTAACAGTGCTATGCAACATAAAAATCTAAGTCTGATAGATATTCATGAGCTGTATGAATATTTGTACCAAAATGCACCAATGGTGAATAACATAGCAAAAACAAAACAAGAGACACAAGATACTCTTGCACTTCTGACCAAACAACATCATCAGTTAAATGAGACTACTAAATCGAAAGAAAAAGCAAAAGAACCCACTCCTCTAAAAATGGATGATTTGGAGAAAGAACTTCAAGAAGTGCTGCAAGTCATGTCACTCATCTCTAACTATGAGAAGAAATATCATTCAAAGCCCACAAACAACAATCTGCGATCTTCATCCAACTTTAAACATGCTCAATCTGCTTCCGCTTCAACTGATAAGCCAACCATGACACCTTTTGGATCCTACAAAGAAATGCTATAATTGTGGTGTTGCTGGTCACTTCTCCCGTGATAGCACGAAACCTAAAGTTCGTGACTCTGAATATTTCAAATGAAAGATGTTAATGGCAAAACAAATTGAGTCTTGGAAAGTGTTGTTAGCAGAAGATATTCAGTGGATGGAAGATTCAGATCAAGAAGATGAAGAACATTCTACAAACTTGTGCTTCATGGCAAGAGAGAATGCTGATATTTCAGACCGTTTCTATGAGGAAGCCAAAAAGGAAATTGAGGTAATCAGTTCTCTTTTATCTACTTCTGATTATTCCACTGATTCTGATACGTGTTTTGATAAAAATCTGATTTCTGAAATTGATTCTCTAAAACAAACGATTTTACAAGAAAAAGATCTAAATACAAAACTTTTGGAACGTTTATCCGATTTAGAAAATTAATGTGAACAAACTGCTCATCTAGGTGAACAACTTGTTAATCATATTAAACAAAATAAAATTTTCAAACTAGAAATTCAGGATTTACAAAAACAGGCATCAGAAATAAAGGTCTAATATGGATCTGAAATTCAAAATTTGTCACATACGATCTCAGAAAAAGAAATTGAAATTCAGAATCTTAAAAGTTCAACGGGTTCAATATCAAATGAACGTAATGATAAATATTACAAATTATATATTGAAATATTTCATGAATATCAACTTACAAAGAACTGGTTGGAACGTAAACTACAAGAATTTGAAGATAATGAAAATCAATTTAAATCTTTAAACGAACAAATCAAAGAATTAACAGACAAATTAAGCAATCAAATAAACCAATCCTCACAAGAAATAAATAGTCAACAGTCAATCATCAATCATCTCACCTATGACAAAGATCAGTTAGTCGCTCACGTTAAAAACCTTGAAGAATTAATTGCAAAACGAGGAAACACTGATCAAACAATTCATTTGAATAAACCAAAAGAATTCAAATTCTTCAATTCAAAACAAGGTCTAGGTGCGGACAATCCAGGATATCTTAGCAAGGCGTGTAGGGTACGTCCAACATTATATGACTATAGTTACATGCAAAGAGATATCTGGCAGAGCTTCATGAGAGTAACCGATGAAGAAAAAGATATTGAGACATTTAATAGAGCAAAGAAGGAAGATGCACAAATTGGTTTCAACTACACCGAATTAAACAAAACATATGAAACTAAAAAGGCTAAATTTGAAAACGATGAATATTTTCCGATAATAACTCCGGAAGAATTTGAGATCAAGGGGAATGCTATCGTTCAACAAAAAGTGACACGAAAGCTCTATATTCCATCTTTAATTCTCGAAAAGAAAATTTGCCAATTGGAAACTGAAATTGATGAAACACATAAGGCATTTGATAAAGAAAAATTAGTTTTACAAACCAAAATTTATGACTAAGAAGATAAACTTGTTAAAACCAATTCTTCTTGTGTTCAAAATGATTCGCAATCTGATTCTTCTGCTTAAACTAAAACTCTTGAAAAGACTTCTACAATTAAAATTCATGCTATATTAAAAAGAAGCTCTGACTCAACTGCTTTAAATGTTTTAGATAAAACCTTAGAATCGAAGCTTGAGAAGCCCATGCCAATCGGAGACAGAGGGGCAGCTCAGATTAAGAAGTCTAAGTCGTCCAGCACTAGAATGCTTAAGTCAAAGGAACTTAAGAAGTTTAGTCCATCGTCATTTTTAGTTTCTTCTTTTTCTGTTAATAATAACTGTAAGAACTCCATGGATTTTATTGCTCCTAAATTGGCTTTTGGTACTGTTTATGATTCTGCTGTTTATCGTCCTGTTAATTATGATGTTAATGATGATAATATGTTTGTTAGATATGATAAAACCGGTAAAAAGATATATTGTGACAAACCAACAAATAAACAAATTTCTCAGTATGATGAACGATATTTTGTTAGGTTGGATGCTCCATGTGGTCCTAGGATGTTCTACATCGATTTGGTAAAATAATTAAGTCCTGCAAAACTTGTTTCCCGTACTCATGCAAAACATCTGTTTCTCGTCCTCTAAACTATAAACAAAAACATCCATCTCCACAAGCTTCCAAACCGACTCATGTTCGTTCCGCTACCCCACCCATCTCTAATAAACTGTTGTCTTCTCAACGTCAAACATCTCGAGGAATCTCCACACATAAATCGTCAAATTCAAGCACTTCTTCCAATTCTCCGAAATCCAAATCAAGAAGGAGTGACACAAAATCCACGTTTGTTCATTACAATTGGATCAAGAATGAACATTCAAACTAGATTTTACATTCCCCCGAGAAAAAGTTTAAATGGTCTGTCAAAACAACCTACATAGAAATGCCTCCTAGCAGTTCCCCAAGATCTCTAAATTAATTTCTCAATAAAATCTACATAAAACATCCATTACTAATCGTAGAGGACCCATAAATGATTGGGTACCTAAATTGTTTTAATTGTTTTATGTAGAATATATGGTATCGTGGTTCTGGATGCTCAAGACATATGACTGGAAACAAGAACCTATTAACAAAATTTTAGAGATAAATATTTGGGAACTATTCGGTTTGGAAATGATCATTTGGCTGCTATCATGGGAATTGGAGATATTATTCGTGAAAATTTAATCATTCGAAATGTTACTTATGTCGAAGATCTAGCTCATAACTTGTTTAGCATCGGTCAATTTTGTGATAAAGAGCTAGAAGTAAACTTTCGAACAAAGAAGTGTGTTGTTCGCACTTATAAGGGAAAAGAACTTCTTACCGGATCTCGTGACACAAATATGTTTACCCTCAATCTCAATGACGTGGTCCCACTTGAAGAAGTATGTTTAATGTCAACAGCGTCGTCAGATGAATCATGGTTATGGCACCGTCGCCTCTCTCACCTAATTTCAAAACCATCTACAAATTGGTAACAGGTGGCCATGTATCTTGTCTGTCAGATGATGGATTTGAAAAAGATCATCTATGTTCGTCTTGTGAAATGGGAAAGATGAAGAAGACATCACATAAGTCAAAACCAGTTCAAAGTACATCCAAACCGCTTGAATTGCTTCACATGGATCTATGTGGACCAATGAGTTTACAATCAATTGCTGGTAAACGGTATGTGTCAGTAATTGTTGATGACTACTCACGTTATACCTGGGTTCACTTCTTACGTACCAAAGATGAAGCTGTTGATACTATTATCACCTTTATCAAGAAAACTCAGACAAATCTGGAATTGAAAATCAATACCATTCGGACTGATAATGGAACTGAGTTTAAGAATCAAACCCTAGATTCTTATCTTGAATCTGTTGGTATAACCCATCAATTTTCCGCGGCTAGAACTCCACAACAGGATGGAGTAGTTGAACAAAGAAGTCGTACCTTAGTTGAAGCAGCCCTCACAATGCTTTCATATTCCAAACTACCTCTATCTCTGTGGGCTGAAGCCATCAACACGACATGTTTCACTCAAAATCATTCTATCATCAACAAAACCTACAACAAGACACCGTATGAATTGATAATTAAAAGAATCCAAATGTTAAATTTCTCCATGTTTTTGGGAGTCGTTGTTTCATCTTAAATGACAAACACAAATTGAATCAATTTGAAGCAAAAGCTGATGAAGGGGTCTTTGTTGGGTATTCATGTGAATCTGCATCGTTTAGAGTTTATAATCGATCAAATCGGACGATAAGAGAAAGTGTAAATGTTACTTTTGATGAGACATTTCCTCTTGATTCACTAACCTCAGATAATGCATCTCCTTTACCATCATCATCTCCTTCAACTTCTGAAAATGATTTTGATGTTTTGTTTGAACATTTTTATGATAAATATTATAACATCAGACATTCATTACTTCCAGAGGCTGGCGTTCCATTCCCTTCAGCTGCAGATGTTCAGCCTATCACTGTCCCTGAGATGAAAATTCCAAGTTCCCCTGATTCTCCAACTCCAACATCTGCTGCTCCTGATAACACCGAGTCAGTATCAAATTCGGACTCTTCTTCGTCATCAATGGGAACTCAATCATCACCGGATGTTCCTTCACCACCTAATCAAGCTGTCGGTGTTTCTGATTTAATCATTGCACCAGCTCAAGCTCCACAGTTGGTGATTGATTTCTCAAAATTCAATGTTCAAAAAGTTGATCCTCCACCTTCTACATCCAACACTCAAACTGCAATGATCCCGCATCCTGCATTCACCGATACCTCCAACATAATTCCAGGTCAACTTCCACTTCCTCATACGCTGAAATGGACAAAAGAGCATCCTTTACATCAAGTAATTGGAAATCCTGAATCATCTGTTTAAACTCGTAGAGCAACTGCTGATGAATGTCAATACTCATCCTTCTTAAGCTCTAATGAACCTAAGAAAGTCAGCGAAGCTCTAACAGACCCAGACTGGATTCTTGCAATGCAAGAGGAAATCAATCAATTTGAACGATTAAAACTTTGGCGTCTAGTTCCAAAACCACCTGGGAAGTCTGTTGTTGGTACAAAATGGATCTTTAAGAACAAAAATGATGAAAATGGGATTGTCATTCGAAATAAAGCACGCCTGGTTGCTAAAGGATATTCTCAATAAGAGGGCATCGATTATGAAGAAACTTTTGCCCCAGTTGCAAGTATAGAAGCCATCCGAATCTTTCTGGCATATGCAGCTCACAAGAATTTTACAATCTATCAAATGGATGTAAAAACTGCATTTCTTAATGGCATTATCAGTGAAAAAGTTTTCGTTCATCAACCTGAAGGATTTGTCGATCTAGACTTGCCTAACCATGTCTACATTCTTGATAAAGCTTTATATGGTCTTAAGCAAGCTCCTCGTGCGTGGAATGATGTTCTATCAAAATTTTTAGTCGACTCTGGTATTTCAAAAGGCAAAGTGGACACAACTCTGTTCATCAAACGCCAAGGGGAAGATCTCATCCTCATTCAGATTTATGTAGATGATATTATTTTTGGCTCCACAAATCCTAAATACTGTAAATGATTTTCAGATCTTATGATCAAAAGATTTGAAATGAGTATGATGGGGGAGGTGAATTTTTTTCTGGGTCTACAGGTTCGTCAGTTACCTACCGGGATCTTCATAAATCAATCAAAATGTATCACTGACCTGCTGAAGAAGTATCTGATGGATGTCTGTAAACCAATTTCTACACCAATGTCACCTGGCTCAAAATTGAATGATGATCCCGCTGGTAAGCTGGTTGATGTAACCAACTACCGAGGCATGATAGGGTCATTATTATATCTAACTGCTAGTCGACCAGATATTATGTTCTCAACTTGTGTTTATGCTCGGTATCAGTCTGCTCCTAAAGATTCTCGCTTTCAAGCAATCAAACGCATCTTTCGTTACTTAAAGGGTACTCGAGATCTTGGTCTTTGGTATCTCAAAGAAACTTCGTTTGACTTGTCTTCATTCTCTGATGCTGATCATGCTGGCTGTACGTTGGATCGTAAAAGCACTTCTGGAGGTGCTCAATTTCTTGGGGATAAATTGGTGAGCTGGTCATCAAGGAAACAAAATTGTGTATCTCTTTCAACTGCCGAAGCGGAGTATGTTGCTGCTGCAAGCTGCCTATCCCAGGCTATTTGGATGCAGTCACAATTGAAAGACTACGGCTTTTCATACAGCTGTATTCCTTTATATTGTGACTCACGAAGTGCAATTGGATTTTCATGCAATCCTGTTAAACATTCCAAAACTAAACATATTGATCTTCGATATCATTTTATCAAAGATCACGCTGAACAAGGAAATGTGGAATTGTACTTCGTATCCACCGACTTTCATTTAGCTGATTTATTTACCAAGGCTTTAGACGAAAAACGGTTTACCTTTCTTGTGTCTAAGCTTGGTATGTTAAATCTAAAAACATAAATCATTTCTACTCTTTAATTTCAATTTTGTTTCTGCAAAATGCTTTTCACTGATTAAATCTTTTAAGCTATGACTTATATACACTTCAGTATATGACTCGCACTTTAAAGAAGTGGCTTATGCACACATCAGTGTATAACCCATTCCTAACCGTTTAATGGCTTTAAAGTACATCAACTTGAAACCCGCTCTTAATCAGAAAACACAGAACTGTAAAAACTCTTCTCCACCCCTCTGCTGCTGTTACAAGGTACATTTCTGATCTACGAACTTTTATATATCTTTATTTTGTCGAGGGGGAGAAATAATAATTCTAGGGGGAGAATTAGTATTTCAAGGGGGAGAAACTTTGAAAATTATATATTTTATACCCGATTGCATGAATAAACGAATTTTCTTTCAAAAGATAATACCTTCCCATGGTTTGCCAGAACCGGTCTTACCTTCCAAGGGAAATACTTTTTATCCGATTGGTAAATGTGAGGGTATAAGTCTAGGGTAAAGATCTAGGTGAGTGCAAGGTGATGTGAGAACATGATAATAACAAGAAAACACACCTTTGAGTGCATCCAAACTGTCACTAAACCGGGCAAACACACATAAAGGGTGATCATTCATACGTTGAATGTTTCACTAGACTTTACTGGCCCAGTAAAGCAAATGCACACCACCACCAACCACTCAAATTCCTCTCAACAGGAATTTGTTTCATTTCATTAGGGGACGTAGCACAAAATCTAATGACTACTCATTCGGAGTATGACGGTATTGAAACATAATAACCTCCTGCCCCGGGTTACGTCTCTTTGTATGCACAGTATGTCTAGTTCTAACCCTCAAGAATCTTTCACTATAGGACACTTGCACTACAAAAATGGATCCCCCTGAATCCATCGGAACACTTGTAGTGGCATCACATTCTGATGTTTTATGAGGATCGAGTGGAAATCCTGCTAGAGCTAAAATCACGCCAACTCTAAACGCATGTCACACATTTGAATCAACGGTTGTACAAACGACTACCGATTCATATCTTGTGATAACGGATACTCTATGTGAGTCTGGTGTTACCTTAATAGAACAAGTTGTTGTGCCTTAAAATCCACAATCATTCAGGCAACAACTTATTCGGACACACATCACATTCCGATGAAAAAATCCATGTGAACCTACTAAAATGCACCATCTTTCCAAAGCTGATTACAATGCACATGAGTGTAATAGATCACTCTCAAATTACTCCCATGATCTGCTATATCCAGCATGATCTTCCCCGGAGCCACCGGCAATATAGGAACTAAATATTGAGGGTCCTAGGTGTAGGTGAGCGGAATCAAGTATCGTGGGATCTTGATTGGGGTGTGCTGAGGTAAAAATTGAGAGGGGGTATGAAGTATGGGGTGCAAATCAGCTTATGACATGGTAAAACAAAACGAGGATGTTGTTGAAAATGAAAAGGTGAGCTGAGTGAGGAGTGTGTGTGAAAGGGTTAAAGAAAACGGAAAACCCTCCCTAAACCGAACAAAATCCGGGTCACCACGTCTATATCAGACTGCATACATTGCTATCTGATTAAGTCATCATGGACCCAGTGATGCAATGCACAACCCTACTGACCACTCAAGTACAAAAAGTACTTGTTTCAAAATCTCGGAGATTACCACATCTACTATCGATATCTCATTTGGAGATTGTTGATACTGAAAAAGAGGACCTACCTCCAGTCCTCGCCTTCGTTTGTCCACGTATAGAGTCTAGATCCGAATTAAATTTCTCTAGGACACAGGCATTCCACCAAGCATATCCTAGTGATATTGCCGGAACATTCATAGTGATACCAAACTTATTGGTATTCCACGATGATTGAATGGAAATCCTACCAGTGCTAAAATCAAGGCCAACACTGAACGTAGGTCACACAGTTTTTCAACAGTCGTGTTAACGGGAAATCTATGTGATCCCGGTTTACCCTATTTGACTAGGATGTAAAATGTGTTATAGATTGATTCATTCAAAATATGAATATATCATTATTCAACACATTTTCATCCACAAGCTTCGGAGATTCTTCCTGGTACATGATGATTCAGATAAATCTTGTTCATCATGAGGGGGAGAATGTATTAGCCTAACTTACTCCACATCAAAAAGACACATATGCACAAGTATAGGTAGAGTAAACAAGGAACCGAAGACTCCATGAAGAAATAATTGTCTGTTTGAGGGGGAGCATAAACCTTATCAACAATTTTCCCGAACAACAATTATTAAGAATCATTGATCGACATAAAGCCACAAACTTCAAGAAAAGACTTCCGCTGTTAATCTCTCTACCATTATGGGTCTCAGTTTTGGTCGATCAATATGTATCTTCAAAGTAAAGTCTTCAAAATACTTTTTGTGGTTGAAAATCTACAACAAGTATATGTTTTCACAGATTAACAAAGCTCAAGTATAATCCTGATACATCATTATACAACGAAAAATCTACAAGGCTAGGCTTTTGCTAAAGATGAAGACTTCGAAGATATGCTTCCCAGACTATTGTTACAAAGGGGGAGATTGTTGGGTCACATTTTAGTGTATTCAATAGTTAAGGGGTGTAATTTGACATTTATTGTAATCAATAGTCTAGGGGTATTTTATGTTATTAGTCAATATTAGGCCTAGGTATAAATACCTAGTTGTAACCTAATTATCATTAAGCTTGCCGACATTTGTAATCGTTCGTACGTTATTTTGCAAAGCTTCACATTGTTCTTCCCATCTAATCTTAAAATTACACCATTTTTATTGCTTAATCCTAGAAATCAGAACTCACACATGTACTAATTTAGTAATATCCATGGTACAAGCACAATCTTTCTTCTGAATCAAACGAAATCAAACGAAGGGTGAAATATGGTTGGGGAAGCATGGATAGGGGTCTTTGGTGTTCACAGCCTGCTGCGTTGTGAGGTGCTGGTCAATTCAATTTGGATCCGAGGAGAGTATTGACCAGGAGGTTTGGTGACAATTTTGGGTTTTAAATTGGTGTAGTTATGTTCATTTTAGTGGTTTCTTGTCTGTTTGTTTAATTTCGATTGTATGTTTGTACTTTGTTTTCTTTCTTGCAAAATTTTTATAATTATATTACTAGTTTCTGGCTAGCCTCTTAATATATATTCGCAGGCCCAGTCCAGGGCATGGGCGGGCGACCAGGACAGCCACCCAGGGCCTACAAAATTTAGGGGACCACTTTAAATTTTTTTTGTGTAAGTATGTACATATGTGTAAGCTCACTTGAATTAATGTAATCCCGATAAAATATAGAAACATGACGAACTAAAGGACACAAAAAACTCGGACATATAAGTTGGAATTAATGCGTCCCTTTTCATTTGACGGAGGAATTTCTTTTATATTTAAAAAAAATTACTTTAGAGCGCCATTTTAAAAAATTTGTCGAGGGCCCAAAGTTTTATTGGACCAGCCCTGTATGTTTTGGGGTTTGTTGATAGGGGTGATGAAAATGTCGAAACTCCCCATGATCTCTAATTGTTGTTCAAGAAAAAAGAAAAAGAAAAAGGTGGGGGTGTGGATGACATCTAGCTCTTTTAACGGTAACGTGAGCACTCATCTAGTAATCAATTTTGGGATAAGTTTAGAATCATCACGAGTTCACGACTCACAAGACTTGTACGTACCAGATCAACACTTGCACTTTTAATTTACCTACATACACGAGCGAAATTAAAAAAAAAATCCAATAGCAGAAACATCATTTTGGGATCAAAAAACTAGGGTAAAGGGATCTGGGATAGCGCCCAAAACGAAAACTAAATTTTACATGAGAAAACTTATTATACACCAATAAATTTAGAAGAATTCATTTTATAAATCTAAGATAACTATTAATGCATGTATGATGTGGTCATGGTCTAACACCCCAAAATTTACAAGAATTCAAAAAAAATTCGAGTACAAGATTTTAAAGTAAAATGTCCCAATAATTCAAATACTTTAAATCCCAAAATAGTAAAGTCGTTATTTAACAAAATATTTAATGCGGAAATAGTTTAATAGAGTAAAAAAGGTGTTTAAAAATAATAAATGTTGTCCACATCAGCATTGGTGAAATACAGCGGTCAACCGTCCACCTTCTCCTTTTCTTTGCTGGTACCTGAAACAGTGGGGGAAAATATGGGTCAGCTGGGAAGCTAAGTGAATAATCTCAAAATGCAAACAATTAAAACATGTAACACATGAGGTCACATCGGTGTACTCCTAATCAGAATCTACTCAGTTAATTACTCAGATTTAGTTCTCAGATTTTATTACTCGGATTTTCATTTATATAGCGCGCTTGTGTGATTCGGGTCGATCGCCCCTCCTCACACCTCAGATAGGCATAAGCCAAAACTCAGACGGGAGTGATCCCAAAAACTCAGACGGGAATGATCCCAAAAACTCAGACGGGAGGTGATCCCAAGATAGGCATATAGCCAAAAACTCAGTTGTGTGTTATTATGTTTTATTATCTCTTTAACATAATTATCTCAGATGCCCTAGCAAGTAGTAGCACAGAATGACCCTGTGCCGAGCTCGGTTACCCAGGCACAATGTCTCAGATCAAAATAAATCAAGAGATACTCAGATACTCAGATAACATATCAACTCAGATAACACATAAGGTTCAACTAATATAACACATAAGTCATGCATGTACTATGTTAAAACTGAATACACGGTGAGAATACTCACCTCGAATGACCGTAAGCTCCTTAATATCCTCGGTGGAGAAGAGCGTCTCTAATCAAGTCCTAAGAGGTCCTACATCACATAATAAGGCTAGGATTAAAACTCAGCTCAAAACTCAACTTATAGTAATCTGCCAGAACCCGACACCCCCGCGGGAACTGCTTTAACTCCCAAACCATAAGTCGGAAAAACCCCAAATTTTTACTGAAATTAAACGACAGCTAGAGCTACAATTTGTATTCCCAAAGTTCGACTCGGTTCTGACCCGAAGGGTCCCGAAACAGGTCTGCAACAGAGTTGTTCAATACTGAATTTCAGCACTGCAGACCCGTATTAAAATGCCCATAACTAGAGAACCGTAACTCCAATAAATTATTTAAAAAAATGGCCGGAAAGGTACACAGACGGGCTACGAAAGTCTAGAAGACCCGGAGCCCGGATTCAGATTCGAAAGGGGTCAAAAACAGACTTGAACATCGCGAAAACAAGCTGTCCAAAACGCAGCTCTGCACGGAACGGGGTTAGGCAAAAATCAAAACAATAACCGAATAGAAGAATGTTCTAAACAAGGATTAGGGTTCTACCGAATTTGTACACCAAAGCTTGATCCCGGTTTTCACCAATCTGCTCACGTCCATTCGCCGGCTCGACCACTGGTTCGGGATGACCGCCGGAATTCAGAGATGTGATCACCTTGGCTCGGGAAACTCGTTGCTCTTCCAACCTTTTTGCTTGCTACTCGAATTCAGGCCACAACCCACCCCACAAACAACAACCTTCCACCGATTGAATAAGTTTCTGCACAGTACCCGAGGACACACAATCCAGCTTGGTTCTCCTTCTTGATCGGTCTCGACGCAGGCTTGGAAACAACCCGCTATTCCACACCTTGGCAACCTCTTTTCCTGCTCGTGTCCTTAATAGTCCAACACCATTCCAAAACAACATATCGGGAATCAGCATAACAATAGAAACAGAAATGAGAGGAAGGTTCTACCGAATAAAGCTTGAACCTGATTACTCGACCTCAACGTCGGGATTACGAACGGTGGTAACCGATTTCTGCTTGGCGACGGGAAGATGGTGATAACCTGCTCATCGTCTTCTGATTGATCAATCTCCCGTAACACCACGAACTCTGACACCATTTAACACTTGTGATTTCTTCTTCTGTCCGAACGATGAGGTGAAAGAAAAAGGCAGCCGATGGATTGGAGATGATCTAGATCACGGCTGGAATGAAGATTAGAGATGTTTTAGGGTTAATTTTGGTTAAGTGCTTCGATGGTGCAGTTTAAGGCTAGGCTGCAGTTGGGCTGCTAAGAGAAAACAACACAGGCCCTCTTCTCATCATGTGGGCTGAACAAAGGAAAAGCAAAAAATAAAGCTCGGTCATTTGGCCTCTTTGCTGACAAATGAGAAAACGGAATTAAAACTAAATCTTTACATGCCACTCTTTAAACGGACTAACATGTACTATATGGCCCGAGATTTAAACGTCGTGATACTAACGTCTCAAAATACAACGTCACAGTTATTTAACTTGTGTAGACAAATCACTACACATATTTATTAGTTAACGCATCGTAATAAATCACGAACACATTCGTTCCACATAATATCACAAAATAGTTATTACAAATAAAATCTGATAATTAAAACGAAATTTTAATTTAATTTAATCTATTATTTAATTCACTGAAATTTCAGGGCGTTACACATGAATTATTGCATGGATGTGGATGGTTGTTGATAATGATGCATGCATGACGTGGTCATGGATTATTGCATGGATGAAGAGGATTAATTTATAATTAAGTAATAAAACAAGTTACCAATAAGTTCATTAGTGACATTTAAGTCCACTAGTGATATTTAATAATTTAGTTAATGTGTGTTTATTACAAACCCAAGAGGTTTGTAACCTTTTTTATTTACTTATTGAGGCTATATAAGCCATTCACAAGGATTGTAATAGGAAGGGGAATGTTTATGAAAAAAACTTGAAGTTTGTGAGAAAATTGTTTTTCTCTCCCAAAATTGTTCTTTGTGTTGAACATATTTTGAAGGCCAATCCACGGTATTCTTTGAATCAACATGTTTTTGGTTAGGATATCCGGTATTCGTAGAATCAACGGGTCAATCTACACTATCGTCCTTTTTACCCTACATCAGTTGGTATCAGAGTCTGGTTCCTGCTGAGTTTGGTGTTAGTTTCCTGCCTAGAATTGTTCAAATTCCTAAGAAATATATATATATATATATATATATATATATATATATATATATATATATATATATATATATATATATATATATATATATATATATATATATATATATATATATATATATATATATATATATATATATATATATATATATATATATATTATGTTACGTAAGTTACTTTTTGAAGATTACAAGGAAGTAGATGAGAACACCAACATCTACAACTTCGAATTTTTCTATGATCTTGAAGATGACATTGATTACATGTTATTTTATGATTTGAAAGAAGTGGATGATGAGACGAATTTAATTTATGATTCTGATCCCATCTACGATACCGGCAGAGAAGAAGAAATTAATGAAAGAAGATGTTTCGTTTGTGATGAAATAAATTTTGTTGGTGAGAACAATATGATTGAAGAATTGGTTTTTGTTGAAATTAAAAAATCGTTCCAAAAGCTCACAACTTTGAGAACCATGGATTACAAGTACCACGAATTTTCAGCGTTTGGCATGATTGAATCTGATCCTAAGGAGGCATATGTGATCTTTATCCAAGTTAGAGATTTCAAGATTACTTGGAATTTGTTTACACTAAAAGATAAGATGGTTGCACATGTATACATAAAGATAAATTCATCATTTCTTATTGATGATGAACAAGTTGAATTGAGGACAATTCATTTCGAAGAGGGAGGGAATGACGCATGCATGATATGGCCATGGATTATTGCATGGATGTGGATGGTTGTTGATACATGCATGGATGTGGAAGTGATACATGCATGGATGTGTAAGGTTGGTGATGAGTAAAATCTAGTTATAAAAATGACTCCTAAATACTACTACTCTAGATTATCACATTCATAGGCAAGTATACATAATCGTGGGTAATATATATAGCTTAGGTAAGTATTTCGGGTGATCGTATCCGCAGGGAGCAATTTATGTGATCAAGTGATAGTAAGCTAAAGAGTTAATCAAGAAAATAGTTTTGATCATGTTTTGGTTTTGTTAAACGTAAACAATAAATTTGAATGACAAATAACGTAATTTGGACGTTGATTTGATGATTAGGAGACATTCACTATGTATGGATTCATCTAGTTCTAAGTAAGGTTATTAAGCACCGATTAGTCTAATGTTCTAGAAGTCACAAAATTAGATTTCTCTCAATCCCATTTAATAAACTAATTACAACTAATAGGAATTTCTTCTCTCAAAAGTTATAATTAATCACACTTCTATTCGTTGATATTACCGACTTAGATTGTCTAAGTCTTCTAACCTAGAGTTCTCATTACTAGGATTGAATTTCTGATTTAATCTAACTTATTGGAATCTTGTTTCTAATCCCTATTTCTAGTGAATTACAAACTAGGTCATAAGTGAAAAGTTGGGGAAGTAATCAATTAAACCAAGTATTGTCAATACCTAACTGAATCAATTACCAACGCTAAAGAGATGAAAATTCATAGATTAAACCAAAAGAGTAATTAAACATCAACAATTGTTTGAACAAAAACATAATCCTAAAATTAAACCATACTTAACCCTAGAATCATCCAAACATAGCGAATATAAAAATTACTAGCACATAGACATGCTAGGAATCACAAAACAAGAAATTATGAGCAGAATTACAACCATATAATTAATCCAAAGTGTTAGAGAATCAATAATTGCTTGTAAGATTGATGAATACCTTGAAGAAATGCTCTCAAAATTGCCTATTAACTACCAAAAAACGTACAAGGGTAAAAGATAACTGATTTCCTGGACTTGATCTGCGATTTAACCAGCTTTCGGACGCAACGTTCACGAACGCGAACAAAAGTTCGCGTCGTGAACTCCAAAACACGCAGAAGTCCCGATCGTGAGCAATTCGTGAAAAGCCAACAGAAAATTTTGGTATTGATCGTGAATAGTTCACGATCAGTTCACGTTCGTGAACTTCTTCAGGCGCGTTTTCTTGTATTTTCGGCTATCTTTTGACCAGTTTTCGACCTCTTATCCGCTATACCACCTGAAATGTAAAATAAACACAAAATTGAGTAATATCACATGCATTTGCTTCTAAAACGTACTCAAAATGAACGATATTGACAGGGTTGAATGTGTCTAAAAACATCGATAACAGTTGGTGTGGGTTAAAAAATGGAGATAATTTCATTAAAGGGAGAGTGATGGGAAATTAAGAAGCGCTAAATGTTAAAGTGTTATTAATTCATGTTTTAAGAAGGCTTAAAGCCATAAGTCTTTTTATTTTCTATAACCATTTTGAAGTACTTGTTAGGATGTTTCTTTAGACTTATTTAAATCATTTCTATTGTAATAGGAAAGAGTTGGAATGTTTATGAAAAAAAACTTGAAGTTTGTGAGAAAATTGTTTTTCACTCCCAAATTGGTCTTTACCTTGAACATATTTTGAAGATCAATTCCACGGCATTCTTTGAATCAACGTGGTTTTGTTAGATTTTTCCCGGCATTCGTAGAATCAACGGGTCAATCTATTCTATCGTCTTTTTACGCTACATCAACTATTGATTGCCTCTCGCTAACTTGCTCCGTATTTTCTTTTTTTACAACTTTGGTTTGGGATCTCCAAATGGACTTGCAAACATTATATACCACACACCACGTACTTTAAGTTTTTTTTATTTGGTTTAGATTTTAAGTTAGACTTTGACTTTATACTATTGGCTATTGTTAGGGGAAACAAGTGATAATATGTCATTTTAAGAAGCATATAATGGTGGTTGTAAAAATGTATAATTTGTGAGTTTGAATTTCAATGATTAAGCAACAATAACAATGCAATTGGAAGATTATTGGAAGAACAAGAATATGAAGCTTTGCACCAAAACGTACGATCGATTCAATAAGTCGGCAAGCTTAAGCCAATATTAGGTTACAACTCGGTATTTATACCTAGGCCTAATATTGACTAATTACATGTTTAACCCCTAGACTATTTATTTCATAAATGACCCCTAGACTATTGATTACAATAAAAGTGTCACATTACACCCCTTGACTATAGAATACACTAAAATGTGACCCAACAATCTCCCTCTTTGTAACATTAGTCTGGGAAGCATATCTTTGAAGTCTTCATCTTTAGCAAAAGCCTAGCCTTGTAGATTTTTTGTTGTATAATGATGCATCAGTATCAGGCTTGAGCTTTGTTAATATGTGAAAAAGAATGCTTCTTGTAGCTTTTTCAACAACAAAAAGTATTTTGAAGACTTTACTTTGAAGATACATATTGATCGACCAAACCTGAGACCCATAATGGTAGAGAGATTAACAACGGAAGTCTTTTCTTGAAGTTTGTGGCTTTATGTCGATCAATGATTCTTAATAATTGTTGTTCGGGAAAATTGTTGATAAGGTTTATGCTCCCCCTCAAACAGACAATTATTTCCTCATGGAGTCTTCGGTTCCTTGTTTACTCTACCTTCACTGGTGCATATGTGTCTTTTTGATGTGGAGTAAGTTAGGCTAATACATTCTCCCCCTCATGATGAACAAGATTTATCTGAATCATCATGTAACATGAAGAATCTCCGAAGCTTGTGGATGAAAAGGTGTTGAATAATGATATATTCATATTTTGAATGAATCAATCTATAACACATTTTACATCCTAGTCAAATAGGGTAAACCGGGATCACATAGATTTCCCGTTAACACGACAGTTGAAAAACTGTATGACCTACGTTCAGTGTTGGCTTTGATGTTAGCACTGGTAGGATTTCCATTCAATCATCGTGGAATACCAATAAGTTTGGTATCACTATGAATGATCCGGCAATATCACTAGGGTTTGCTTGGTGGAATGCATGTGTCCTAGAGAAATTTAATTCGGATCTAAACTCTATACGTGGACAAACGAAGGCGAGGACTGGAGGTAGGTCCTCTTTTTCAATATCAACAATCTCCAAATGAGATATCGATAGTAGATGTGGTAATCTCCATGATTTTGAAACAAGTACTTTTTGTACTTGAGTGGTCAGTGGGGTTGTGCATTGCATCACTGGGTCCATGATGACTTAATCAGATAGCAACTTATGCAGTCTGATATAGACGTGGTGACCCGGTTTTTTGTTCGGTTTAGGGAAGGTTTTCCGTTTTCTTTAACCCTTTCACACACACACTCCTCACTCAGCTCACTTTTTCATTTCCAACCACACCCTCGTTTTGTTTTACCATGTGATAAGCTGATTTGCACCCCATACTTCATACCCCCTCTCAATGTTTACCTCAGCGCACCCCAATCAAGATCCCATGATACTTGATTCTGCTCACCTAGACCTATGAACCCTCACAGTATGTCCTATATTGTAGGTGGCTCCTGGGGACGATCATATCAGTTATAACAGATCATAGGAGTTATTTGAGAGTGAACTATAACGCTCATGTGCGATTGATCAGCATTTAAATGTTATGTTGTAAGATTGATTTTCATGGATTTTTTATTTTTTTTCATCGGAAATGTATGTGTTTCCGGCATAAGTCGTTGCCTTTCTGATTTTTGAGGTTGAGGCACAGCAACTTGATTTTTCTTTTGGGTAACACCGAACTCACATAGAGTATTCGTTAGCACACGGTATGAATCGGTAGTCGTTTGCACAACCGTTGATTCAAACGTGTGACCTGCGTTTAGAGTTGGCATGATTTTAGTTCTAGCATGATTTCCACTCGATCCTCGTGAAACATCAGAATGTGATGCCACTACAAGTGTTCCGATGGATTCAGGGAGATCCATTTTTGTAGTGCAACTGTCCTATAGTGAAAGATTCTTGAGGGTAAGAACTAGACATATTGTTCATACAAAGAGACTTAACCCGGGGCAGGAGGTTATTATGTTTCAGTACCGTCATACTCCGAATGAGTAGTCAGTAGATTTTGTGCTACGTCCCCTAATAAAATGAAAAAAATTCATGTTGAGAGGAATTTGAGTGGGTGGTGGTGGTGTGCATTTGCTTTACTGGGCCACTAAAGTCTAGTGAAACATTCAACGTATGAATGATCACCCTTTATGTGTGTTTGCCCGCTTTAGTGACACTTTGGATGCACTCAAAGGTATGTTTTCTTGTTATTATCATGTTCTCACATTACCTTGCACTCACCTAGATCTATACCCTAGACTTATACCCTCACATTTACCAATCGGCTAAAAAGTATTTCCCTTGGAAGGTAAGACCGGTTCTGGAAAACCATGGGAAGGTATTGTCTTTTGAAAGAAAATTCGTTAATTTATGCAATCGGGTATAAAATTTAAAATTTTCAAAGTTTCTCCCCTTGAAATTCTAATTCTCCCCCTAGAATTATTATTTCTCCCTCTCGACAAAATAAAGATATATAAAATTTTGTAGATCAGAAGTGTACCATGTAACAGCAGCAGAGGGGTGGAGAAGAGTTTTTACAGTTATGTGTTTTCCAGATTAAGAGCGGGTTTCAAGTTGATGTACTTGAAAGCCATTAAACGGTTAGGAACGGGTTATACACTGATGTGTGCATAAGCCATTGCTTTAAAGTGCGAGTCATATATTGAAGTGTATATAAGTCATTCTGATGAAACGCGAGTTATACACTGAATTGTGTATAAGTCACTCTGATGAAACGCGAGTTATACACTGAATTGTGTATAAGTCACTCCTGCAAAACAAATCAAACAATTTTTTGTACCCATTTTTGTTTGGGTCCGACATTGTTAGTGTGGGAATGAAACCACCGATATGATGTATCGATTTGATTTAAAGATTTAGAATTTCAAGAAAAAATGAAACTTGATGTTTCACTTTCAAATAATTTCCGGGGAATTATTTGAGATTTTGGAGTTATAGGAACCCATATTTCTTTTAAGAGCGGGGGTGTCTTGTAAAGAAAATCAGGAATTGTTTTTGGCACTTGTGTAAAAGTTGTTTTAGGTGCCAAGGAAAGTAAATCTTCTCTTGAGTATTTTAAAGATTTAGATTTTGAAAAGATTTTCTTTGAAGGAGTAGAATGTCTCAAAACGGTTGTGGATTTAGTCTTATCCATTTGAGAATGCTTAAGTCTAGAAGAGGGGCCTAATTTGTTTGGACTTTTAGGTGCGGAATTTCCTCTAATAACTTGTTTAAGAGCATTTAATTTCTTATCAGAGTTTAGTGGAACCGTTGATCTCCTAGGCTTAGGTTTGGTAGAGGAACTTACTTGTGATTTAAATTTAGGTTTAGAATTTCCTTTATTAACCTGAGATTGCTTGATTGTATATAAATCACGATACGTCATTACAGGAGAAAACATTCTGGAGTTATTACATTTATTCTTTGCAGTTAAAGGAGAATCTAAGTTCATAGATGTACTAGGCTTTTTAAGCTTCTGAAGATGAGATGAGTTAGATTTTAAATTTTGAATTTGTATTTTCACCCTTTGTTTCTCTTCATCAAAAGATTTATGTGTTTCAACAATTTTATTTTCTAATTCAAAAATTTTGGTTTGCAAAACATATTTTTCTTTATCAACAGACTTTTGTGTTTCATCAATTTCAGTTTCCAATTGACAAATTTTCTTTTCTAGAATTAGATTTGGAACATAAATTTTTGGTGTAACCTTTTGTTGAATAACATCATTGCCTTTAATTTCAAATTCTTCTAGAGTCACGATTGGAAAATATTCATCATTTTCGAATTTGGCCTTTTTAGTTTAAAATGTTTTATTTAATTCAGCATAGTTGAAACTAATTTGTGCATTCTCCTTCTTTGCTCTGTTGAATGTCTCAATCTCTTCTTCCTCCTCAGTCATTCGAATGAAGCTCTGCCAGATATCTAGATGCATGTATTTGTAATCATATAGTGTTGGAAGCACAACACATGCCTTGCGAAGATATTCTGGATTATCAGCTCCTAACCCTTCTTTTGAATTGAAGCATTTGAACTCTTTAGGCTTATTCAAATGAATGGTTTGATCCGTGTGTCCTCTTTTGGCGATCAATTCTTCAAGATTTTTGATGTGAGAATTCAATTGATTGTTTTCATTTTTAAGTGTATTTATAATATTCTGCTTGCTGTTCATTTCGTTTGATGAATTGATGTGATTTTCATGTAATGGTTCAGATAGTTCTTTAATTCTAGAGTTTAAAGATTTAAATTGTTTTTCATTATCATCAAATTCTTGTTGTTTACGTTCCATCCAGTTTTTAGTTATCTGCTATTCATGAAATGTGGCAATATACAATTTGTAATATTTATCATTTTGATCGTTTGAAATTGTATTTTGAGAATTTTTATGATTGGTGATTTCAAGATCTTTTTCTGAGATTGTATGAGACAAATTTTGAATCTCAAAGTCATATTGGTCCTTTAATTTTGATAATTGTGTTTGTAAATCCAGATTTTCTGCTTCGAACTTTTGATTTTGTGTAACACGATAAACAAGTTGTTCACCTGGATGAGCAAATTGTTCACGTTCATTTTCTAAATCATTCAAACGTTCTAAAAGTTGAGTATTTATCTCTTTTTCAAGTAAAATTGTTTGTTTTAAAGAATCAATTTTAGAAATCAGATTGTTATCAAGACAAGTATCAGAATTAGTGGAATGATCAGAATTAGATAAGAGAGAACTGATTACCTCGATTTCTTTGTTGGCTTCCTCATTGAAACGGTCAGAAACCTCAACATTCTCTCTTGCCATCATTTGTATGGGCCACGACCAAGAGAAAAAAAATGTAAATTTGAAAAAAATTCAAAAAGATCTCATATGAAAAAAGACACTTTAAATATGTCCTAGATTTTGGAAATGATCAAAAACGACGATCGGGTTAGAAACTGGAGCCAAGCAAAGTTTGAAAATTGACCGAAAAATCACAAAAACTCAAATAAGGTGATTGAAACAAGACTTTGTGGGCCGGGAAGTTGGGTAATGTCGTAGCCTACGTCTCAAGCTTCGATTTGGTTACTCGTGGGCTCGGAACGGACACCCGAGCTGAAAGTTATGATCGTTTTAGTATAGCCCCTTTTGTCACACGATCTTGGGTTGTTCGGGCCGAGAAGGTTGTTCAGGCCGAGAACTTTGTTCGGGCCGAAATGTGAAAGTGTTCGGGCCGAGAACTTTGTTCGGGCCGAAATGTGAAAGTGTTCGGGCCGAGATCTTTGTTCGGGCCGAACTGTGGATGTGTTCGGGCCGAGCTCTTTTGTTCGGGCCGAACTGTGGAAGTGTTCGGGCCGAGCTCTTTTGTTCGGGCCGAATTGTGGAAGTGTTCGGGCCGAGCTCTTTTGTTCGGGCCGAACTATGCAACTGTTCGAGCCGAGCTCTTTGTTCGGGCCGAACAGTTTCGCTGTTCTTGACAGTGACGAACGCAAACAGCTATATTTTTCACTAATTCGATCCTAGAATGCTCAAATCTTAACCAAATCGAGTGATTCAAATCCCAAAATGCTCAAAAATGAAAATCGCACGAAATGGTTCAATAAAAACGATCAAAACACAACAAATCAGATGATAATTTCGATTTTTCAGTGAAAAAAATGTGTTTTTATGGTTTTCTTTAAAATCACGAAATTAGGATTAATTGTTGATGGATTCAATCGAAACTTGATTCTAAAATGCTTAGAATTACAAGAGGAATGTAAAGAACAAAGAATATAAATGATTTGATACCTCAAATTCCGATTTTGATTCTTAAGTTCTTCACCAAAAACTTCAAAAATTTGCTTAATCTTCACTGATATGGATCGAATCAAATAAGATTTATGTTCTGATACCAATTGTGAGTTCGGATTTCAGTGATTAAGCAACAATAACAATGCAATTGGAAGATTATTGGAAGAACAAAAATACGAAGCTTTGCACCAAAACGTACGATCGATTCAATAAGTCGGCAAGCTTAAGCCAATATTAGGTTACAACTAGGTATTTATACCTAAGCCTAATATTGACTAGTTACATGTTTAACCCCTAGACTATTTATTACATAAATAACCCCTAGACTATTGATTATAATAAAAGTGTCACATTACACCCCTTGACTATTAAATACACTAAAATATGACCCAACATAATTGATGGACACTAAGTGATGGCGGTGAGTAACAATGTTGTCGTTCTAGGTACTCGATCAGACGAGCCAAATGGGCTGGTCCAATAAAAGAAGCTACAAGATTATTAGGAGGTGAATGAAACTTGCGAGTTTGGACGCAAGCGGCCGGTAAATTTCTTAAAACGTTGTGTGTGATTCCTAATGTAGCTTAAACACGCTTTTTCAAGTATTGTTAAAGATGTTTTTATTAGATGACATAACCATAAGTGTTGGATGTTGAAAATGTGGACTTTAGTCACAAATGTGCAGAAACAAGTAATGGACGGTCATGATATCATCCACAAGTCGTCCATACTTAAAAAATTCCAAAGAATTTGAATTTATAGAGATGGTCATCAAAATTTTGGCAACTGGAATAGCCTTTGGGACGCTCTTCACAGGCTATCCATGATGAGCGATACTTTATTGATTTTGTAAAAATCATATAAACCAACCATAACTCGGAAATCGGACATAGCTCAAATTTATAGTTTAGATTATCTTTTTGATTGGGAGAATAAAACTATAATGGCGTTTTCAAAGAAAAATCAGTTTAATACAGCTCTGTATATGGTTTTATGGATGATTTGGAAGTTTAGGAATGATCAAATTTTCAAAAATTCGAAAGGGAGTCAATCTGGAATTATAGCGAGCGCTCAAGCACAATCGTTCTTTTGACTTAAACACATATCACATAAGAAGTGGAGTAGTTTAAATTAGTATATTTAGTATTGTGGTCCATTAGATCTTTAAATTGTGGTGTTCTCAATAGTTAGCTAGGTGGAAGTGTTTTCTTTTGTTTTATTGGTGTAACGTTGTATTCATGGTTGCTAGCCTTTTCTAGCTTTTGTATATATTTTTTTCTTGTGAGTGTCTTCGGAGGGGGGAGGAGGGTGGTGATGACATTGCCGAAAATCTTTCATGTAGTCCCCATTTGCTGTTATAAAAAAAAACTCAGATATGAGTGTGGTAGAAGCATTTGGGTATGTATTCGATGTAAGATTAATATAGAACAAAAAGACTAAAGTATTAATCAACAAACCATATATACGTTTCATATAATCTTTAAAATAGTTTTAATATTCACCTACAAAATTATTATCTCTGGTTTAACATTCTATATATAATACTCTTTTCGGACCTATAAAAATACCCTAAACCAATCAAAATTTACAAAATCAAAAAATAAAAAGGAAAATGTCATGGCGAGCCGTTATAGGGATTTCGAGGGTGTTTAACGAAGGGGTCGTGATGTGGTATAATGGCGTTATATTATACGGAGTATGAGGAAAAAGATCTTTGGCATCAGGTTCCATACCTTTGCTCTAAGAATAAATTGGCCAGCATATATTTCACAAACATAAATACAAGAAAACTTTGTTGAATGTATTTAAAAAATAAAACTTCAAATATTAAAGAAAAAACAAAAACAAAAACCGGCGTTAATTTTAGACAATGGAAAAGCCAATTAATAGGCGGTGGTTGTCAAATGTGGCCGTCATTATACCGTCGGCAACCCCCCACCACATGATTACCTATTTTTAAACACTTAATTAATGTTTCCTTAAATTTGTGATCATAACTATATTTCCACGTGGCTATCCCCTACAGTTGCTTCCTGTGAAATGTTCTCTTTGTCTGGAGTCGAAGGCAAGCAAAGGGCACGAGCAGAGCCCACGTAAGTCCTACCTGGCAACCATGCTCACGACACATTGAAAATGGACCCTAAATTTCGGGTAGTCGTCCACGGGCAGTTCCATGTGATCCGAATAAAGAAACTTTTCTGGGTTGAACAAAGTCTTTTACTAGTATAATTAGTAGTTTAGTACTCGTATTAAATACGTAATAAAAAGTTTGCCCTGTTATGTAAGGTAGCACATCGATGTATCGTGCAATATTAGAAGGGATTTTTTAATATGTGGGCATATTATAATATTTTTAAATATTTGTTATGTCTCTGTATTAATTTAAAAATTTTTATTTTTAATGATGATAAGAGTACAACAATATTAATGACTTTTAAATATTAATTTACTCTGCTTAAGGAGATTATTTTTATTAAACATTCGTTATTAGATGTGAGATCAATGGACACACACTATCAAAACTCATATTAAAATAAGTAGTGCTGTATTATTTTTGGTAACGAGTATACATTAATCTTATAAATTAAATATGGAATAACGTTTTCTGATTGATTGTCTCGTAAAAAATATACGGAATATTTATTTTGATATATAATTTTTTGATTAAATTTAACAAGGTTTTGATAATGACAGTTCTAAGGGCTGTTAATAGACATGCATCAAAATTTTGTACTTCAATCATTAACTAACTCCCGGATTTTAAGAATTAGCACTGATATTGACGTTTTTAAACACGTTCAAACCCGTCAATATCGTCTATTTTGAGTACGTTTTAGAAGCAAATGCATGTAATATTACTCAATTATGTGTTTATTTTACATTTCAGGTGAAATAGCGGAAAAGATATCAAAAACGGGTCAAAAAGATGAAAAAAATACAAGTTTTGAAGACTGAAAAAGTTCCCGATCGTGAACTGATCGTGAACTATTCACGATCAGTCACCAAAATCTCTGTAGCGTTTTAACGATCGCCAACTCAAGATAACGATCGGGAGTTCTGGGAAAATCAAAGTTCGCGTCGTGAACTTTGTTCACGATCGCTAACTTTGCGTGTGAAAACATGATAAATGGCAGATCAAGACCAAGAATTCAGTGATCTTTTGAACTTGTAGGTTTTTGGGCAGTTAGTGTGGACGAATTTTGGAGCATTTCATTAAGAAAACCTTTAAGATTATAGCAATTATTGATTCTCTAACATTTTGGATTAATTTAATGGTTGTATTTCTACTCTTTAACTCTTGTTTGTTGATTTCTAGCATGTCTATGTACTAGTAATCTTTATATTCGCTATGTTTGGATGATTCTAGGATTAAGTATGGTTTAATTTTAGGGTTTTGTTTATGTTCAAAACAATTGTTGATGTTTAATTACTATTTTGGTTTAATTTATGAATTTTCGTTTCTTTATCGTTGGTAATTGATTCAATTAGGTATTGACAACACTTGGTTCAATTGATTACTTCCCCAACTTTTCATTATGACCTAGTTGGTAATTCACTAGGAATAGGGATTAGAGACAAGATTCCAATAAGTTAGATTAAACAAGAAGTTCAACCCTAGTAATGAAAATTCTAGGTTAGAAGTCTTAGTTAATTCAAGACGGTAATTTCAACAAGTAGAAGTGTGATTAGTTATAACTTTTGAGAGAAGAAATTCCTATTAATTGTAATTAGTTTATTAAATGGGATTGAGAGAAATCTAATACCGTGACTTCTAGAACATTAAACTAATCGGTGCTTAATAACCATGCTTAGAACTAGATGAATCCATACATAGTGAATATCCCTTAAATCATCAAATCAAACGTTCAAATTTGTGCTCCTTGTCATTTCAATTATTAATTACATTTCATACAAATCAAAACATGATCAAAACTCTTTTCTTGATTAATTCTTTAACTTGCTTTAACTGGATTACATAAACCGTTCCCTGCGGATTCGATAACCCGAAATACTTACCTAACCTATATTACCCACGATTAGGTATACTTGCCTATGAATGTGGTAGTCTAGAGTAGTAGTATTTAGGAGACATTTTTTATAACGAGATCAAATTCATCAAGTTTTTGGCGTCGCTGCCGGGGAACGGTTTTATGTTTTTAAGTTTTTGAAAGTTAATTAGTTAATTGATCCTTGTTTAGGAATTTATTCTTAAATAAGTTATTTAATTTGTAATTTCCGTTTTCCTTTATTTTGTCTATCAGGTGCGTGTTAACTCTTTACTTTGAGTTGTGCAGGTGCATGAGCAATAAGAATACTCTTAGAGGCAAAAAGTCTAAAGCTGATCAACCCTCACCGTCCTCCGATCCAGAGAAACTTTTTCGAAGGAGACAGAGGATTCAATTAGAAGCAATATACAACGCAACCATAAAAAAAGCTCAAAATATTGGCAAACCGAGTCTTGAAAATCAAAATCCGCTTTTTGAAGTTCAAGTCCAAAGTTCTGAAAATCAGGAGCAAATTCTTGTTACATTAGAACCAATAGTCAATCAAGAGCCGATTCTTGATAACCAAATGGGTGACCAAGATCCACCACCGGAACGTCCGATGTGGCAAACGAGGCTAAATGCCCCGGTTGATTCCATTCCGGCAATTAGACTTCCGGAAATAAATGGCATAAATTTTGAAATAAAAAGTCAATTCCTCAGTATGGTTCGTGACTTGGGTTATGATGGTAGACTCACAAATGACCCAAATCACCATATTGAGTGCTTTAATGACATCTGCCAATTGTTTAGAATTCCTAACGTTTCGCAAGATGCGATACGACTTAGACTATTCCCTTTTAGTCTAATTGTAGAGGCTAAAATTTGGGTCCAATCCCGCGAGCCAAACTCCATTTCGACTTGGGAAGAACTCCGAAGTCGATTTATTCACCGTTATTTTCCACCCACGAAAGCGGATAAATTAAAAACTGACATTATGGCTTTTCAACAGGAAGCTAGGGAAACATTAACGGAAGCATGGGAACGTTTCAAAGGAATGCTGAGGAGATGCCCAAATCACGGGTTTGAGAATAGAGATATCGTCCATCTCTTCTATAGGGGTTTGTCCAACAATGCACGATCCACCCTTGATTCATCGAGTGGTGGCATATTCATGTATAAAACCCCTATGGAAGGATACCAACTTTTGGAGGATATGGCCATGCACAATGCGGAATGGGCCACCGATAGAAGAGCCGGTAAACAAACGGGTTCGGTCAATGCGGTTGATGATAGACAAAGTGATGAAGTCGCCGCCATAAAGAATGACCAGGTAATGTTAGAACGTAAATTAGATAAAATAACATCTTCTTTACATGCGATATAGGTTGGATGTGGCAAATGCGGTGGACCACACCTTGCAAAAGAATGCCAACAATATCAACCGATGATGACCGAAGAGGAGGTCAATTATTTGAACCAAGGTTACGGGCAAAACTATCAACGAGGAAACCAAGGATACAACAACAATAGGGGCTACAACAACAATAACAACAATTTTCCCCCTAGACCATCACATCCACCCGGTTTCCCTCAAAATAACCAATCCAATTACCCTCCTCGAAATAATTCTAACATTCCCGGCTCGAGTTCTTAACCCGAAGAACAAATTTCTCTAGAGAGTATGTTTGGACAATTTATGGCTAGCCAATCCAAAACAAACGAAGAAACCAAACAAGACTCTAAAGAGATGAAACAAAGTATTCGAAACCAACAAGCCACCATTCAAAACTTAGAGAGAGATATTGGGAGAATTGCCCAAGCCTTAACCGAAAGACCACAAGGCAATCTACCCCCTTCTACCCAAGCGAATCCCAAAGGAGAATTCAACAACTCAAGGGATGTCAAAGCCATTACCACACGAAGTGGTAAAGAGGTAAGTTCACCAATGATTAAAATTAATACTAATAATTCTAGTGAACAGGTACTTGTAGAAGAGGGGACACCATTGAATGAAGAAGAGGTGTTTGTTGATAAGATTGTAGAAAAGGATGAATCGAAGAAGAGTGAATCCAAGAAGGAAGCAACAACAAGTTCTTACCTACCTAAAGTTCCTTTCCCACAACGGTTGAGAAAGGAAAAACTCAAAGAAAAATACGGTAAGTTTGTTGAAATGATTAAACAGGTACGCATTAACGTGTCTTTGGTTGATATGTTGGCAGGTATGCCAAATTATGGAAAATTTATTAATGATTTGGTGTCAAACAAAGTGCAAATGGAGGAAGCATCTTCAGCTGTGTTGAGTGAAGAATGTTCGGCGATCATACAATCCAAGATGCCACCAAAGCTAGAGGACCTAGGGAGTTTCATAATCCCTTGTCTCTTTAATATTTTACCGGTTTGCAATGGTCAAGCAGATTTAGGTGCTAGTATTAGTTTAATGCCCTTGTCAATAGCTACAAAAATAGGATTAACTGATATTAAGCCGACTAGGATGATCTTAAGATTAGCAAACCTTTCATACACATATCCCATTGGCATAGCAGAAAATGTCCATGTTAGAGTTGACAAATTCGTGCTCTCCGTAGACTTTGTTGTCCTAGAAATGGATGTGGATCCCAAAGTCCCACTAATTCTAGGAAGACCTTTCTTGAACACGGCGGATGCCATGTTTCATGTGTCTAAGAAACAACTAAGTCTAGGAATAGATGATGATAGGGTCACCTTCTCTATTGAGAAAGCCATGAAGCATACATCCAAATCCGATGATTCTTGTTATTTCATTGATGTTATCGATTCATGTATCGATGAGGAGGTTACTTCCTTTCTCGACCTCGATTGTAATGATGTCACCACAAAAGGTGATTTCACTATTGATTCCGATGAAACAATCCGAGATCTCCAAGAATTCGAGGATTTGCTTCATGTAGATGGTGAGGAATCCGAGGTAGGAGATGTTGTTTTTGAGAAAATTGACCCTAAAGACAACCTTCGAATCAAAACTTCTTTAGAAGAGCCACCTACTCTAGAGCTTAAAAATTTACCCAACCATTTAGAGTATGCCTTTTTAGAAGGTGATTCTGATCTTCCGGTCATCATTTCATCTAAGTTATCCTCCACTGAAAAAGTCGATCTTATTAAAATTCTCAAATGTTGGAACGACTCGCGGGAAACAACTTTTATTGTTTCCTCGATGGTTTTTCCGGCTATTTTCAGATCCCAATCGACCCCCTAGATCAAGAAAAAACCACATTCACGTGCCCCTTTGTTATATTTGCTTATAGGAGAATGCCGTTTGGTTTATGCAACGCTCCGGCCACGTTCCAACGTTGCATGACGGCTATTTTCCAAGACATGATAGAGGATTGTATGGAAGTGTTCATGGATGACTTCTCGGTTTTAGGGAACTCATTTACTTCATGTCTAGCAAATCTTGAGAGGATATTGAGAAGGTGTGAGGAGTCCAATTTAGTGCTAAATTGGGAGAAATGTCACTTCATGGTGCGAGAAGGCATCGTGTTAGGACATAAAATTTCTGAGAAGGGAATTGAGGTAGATAAAGCTAAAATAGATGTCATATCTAAGCTACCTCCGCCCTCGAATGTGAAAGCCGTTAGGGAATTGAGGAAAATCGTTCCATGCGGATTCGATAACCCGAAATACTTACCTAACCTATATTACCCATGATTAGATATAATTGCCTATGAATGTGGTAGTCTAGAGTAGTAGTATTTAGGAGACATTTTTTATAACTAGATCAAATTAATCAAGCACACCCTTTGAATTGATGTACAGCCTTAAAGACAGCCCTAAGGGCTGTCATTATCAAAATCCAACTTAATATTATAGATATAGAAATGATATTTAAGCATATTTTTAGACCTAGAATTCAACCTATTCAATTTTAATGATGGCATGCGTTTTTTCATTTCTCTCCTCTCTCGTCTTTTACATTAGTTTAGCAAAATGTCATTATATTATTGTCAAAATTTTGACACGACACAACGATTAAAATACGAAACGAAATGAAATAGAGACAAAATTGAAATTTGAACTCGTATTCGTGTTCGTGTTGTGTAAAAAAACACGAAATCGTGTTCGTGTTCATTGTTCAGAGATTAACACGAAATTGATACCATATTTATGATTTTGGGAACATTTAAATATTAATGTTATATTTTTGTCGTGTTTGTTGGGTTTTTATCATAATAAGTAAGAAATTTGTTATTTTTATTATTTATTTTGTATTGTCCTGTTTGTTATGTTTATCGTTTTTTTAATTAGGTCGTGCTTGTGTTAGCAATATAAAACATGACTTTATGTCGTTTTGTTTTCGTGTTTAATAAAATACGAAACAATAACACGACTTGACAGCTCTAATTGCTCTAATTGTGAGTAAGTTAAGTTATAACTTATAAGTCCATAAAAGGTATGTGTTTAAAAGAAAAAATAATGAAAGAAAATATTAAAATCAACTTCTTACTCTCCCAAATCTTAGTTTTATATTGTAGAAAAAGATTTACTTCGTAAATGATTTTAAGATTTCCGTATTTAGAAAAAAGAAACTTATTGCTTCAATATAAATTTGATCAATTTCTCACAGGGAGACAATTAACCGTAAAGCGTGCTCCTTTTGCGTAATTCTAGAGAGAAACCTCGAGAGAGATAGGTGATCATTCATGGCGATTTAGTCGATAAAGCTAACAATTTCTTCAAATTTGGGCTCTCTATTAGTTGTACTCTTTTGTTTTGTTTCTTTCTTCCTTCAATTCCCTCCATAAAAGAACCACTTGCAACCAAAACCTTTCCGCCATAATTCCCCGAAATAACAAGAGAAAATGATGCAAATGGATCGAATACCGTTTTTGGAAGAATATGAAAAGCTTATTGTTCGTATGAACACTCCTAAGTGAGTTAATTGCTTCTTCGAATTTTAATCTCTGTTTTCATATTTATGTAATTATGATCAACTAATTTTTTAGCACAACATTGAAAATTAATTGCAGAATGAATCAGTTTTTATGTTTAATACTCCCTCCGTCCCACAAAAAACTTCCCATTTGACCTTAATTTTTTGTCCCACAAAAAACTTCCCATTTCATTCAATTGATGGGCTCCACATAATAAAATACTATTATTACTAAGGACCCCACCACTAACTATCCACTAACCATCTTTCTCTCTCCAAACCAATCTTATATTTTAATCAAAATTATTACCAATTACCCCACCACTAACTATCCCCTTAAAACTTGTGTCCATGTCAAATGGGAAGTTTTTTGTGGGACGGAGGGAGTAATACCTTAAGATCGTATGATTTAATATTTTCGTAAGTTTTTCAAGTTTCTCGGACCAATTCTTCCAGAAGTTTCATTCGCAACCCAAATTTTACTTTTCAATTGATCTTTTCCTTCTTTGCCCAAATTTTTTCAAATTTTAAGTTCACAATTTATACTTCGTTTCACAATATGAATTCTTTGACTTTGTTGACCAATTTTTTAAATTTTCTTTTCCAGGGTTATGATTGACAATGCTGGTTGTGTAGATGCAACACGCATCATGGAAAGTTTCAAATTTTGCTGACCTAATTCTTCTATTTCATTTTTTTAATTTGAAATTAAAATTTTTAATGAACCTAATTGCTTTTTGTTATTACCAGTATAAATTTATTAAATATCCTTTTGATTTCAGATTGATAGTGCAAGGAAAGACGGAATCCTTCTTGAAGCAGTTCAAGTTCTCACAGATATGAATCTTTCCATAAAAAAAGGTTACGTTTCTTCAGATGGAAAATGGAACATGGATGGTGAGTTCACTTTAATTTTTACAAATTAACAATTTTAATTACTTTTTTATAAAACAAATTTTCTTATAATCATGTTGTCTACTTTATCTGTTTGTTACTTTACTGATTTTAATTTAATCTAATTATTTGCAGTATTTCATGTCACTAATTTGGATGGCAACAAATTAACAGATGATAGCATCATCAATTGCATCGAACAGGTAATTAAGTAGTTAATTTGTATATTTTTTCAAAATAATAATAAATTTACTCTGTTTCTTCAATTACAGTCACTTGGAACTATTCGTAGTACAAAATCAAAATCAATTGATGGAATGACAGCATTAGAATTAACCGGTACAGATCGAGTTGGACTATTATCCGAAGTTTTTGCAGTTTTATCCGATCTTAACTGCAATGTGGTTGAATCAAAAGTATGGACACACAACGGTCGAAATGCAGCCCTAATTCATTTAAAAGATTGTGATTCGGGTTCCCCAATTGAAGATTCCCAAAAAATAAACAGAATCGAAGGTCGATTAAGAAACGTTTTAAAAGGGGATAATGATATAAGAAGTGCAAAAACTTCGGTGTCATTAGCAATCACTCACACAGAAAGAAGACTTCACCAAATGATGTTCACAGATCGGGATTATGACCGAACACCAATTATAAAAAGTAGTTATTCCACGTTGGTAACGGTTCAAGAGTACTCGGTAGTCAACATTCAAGTCAAAGATCGACCCAAGCTTTTATTTGATGTTGTGTGTACTTTGACTGATATGCAATACGTTGTCTTCCATGCCACTATCAATACCACGGAAAACACTGCATATCTGGTAATTATTCACTTATTTAGTGAAATAACTGAAATCAATTCTAAACTATCAGATCATGATTTTTGTCTTGGATCAAATCTGATGAGGCCCACGTGATCTGATTGTCTGGAGCTGATCTCTGTCATTTCGCTAAAACTTCTTCTTTTGCTATAAATATGATCAAATTCAAAATGGGGTTTTCGTAATTTTACCAAAGTTTTATACTTTTATTATATTTTGTGATTTTAGGAATTCTTTATCAGACATGTAGACGGGACCCCGATAAGTTCAGAAGCCGAAAAGCAACGAGTGATTATGTGTTTGAGGGCCGCAATTGAAAGAAGAGCATCCAAAGGTGTGATTCTTGAATTATTCAAACCCGATAAACTGGGTTTATTAGCCGAAGTTACACGAACATTTAGAGAAAATGCAATGAATGTGACTCAAGCCGAAATATCAACCACAATGGGTATGGCTTCAAATGTGTTTTATGTAACCGATGCAATTGGAAACCGTGTGGGTTCAAAAGTTCTAGATTCGGTTATGGAAAGGATCGGGTCGTGTTACTTGCGAGTCAAGGAACTACCATTGATGTGTCATCAAAAGGTGGATAATGATGAAGAAAATGCAAGTGGTCTTGGTGGTGCTGTTTTGGTTTCACTTGGTAGTTTATTAAGAAGGAATCTTTATAATTTAGGGTTGATTAAATCATATTCTTGAAGGGAAGGAGCATGCATTAAAGGTTGTAATTCATGGTTTGGTGTTAGAGTTGTGTGTATAAAAACATAGGAGGAAAGTAGTTGGTATAGGTGGTTGGAATATACATATAGAGGCATACACATTAGGTTTTGATGGTAAAGAGTGTTCAATTCCACATTCTTATTTATTTTGAGTAGGTATTGCTATCAAATTTAGTTCCTAGTGGGTTGGATTTATTTTTGTTATTAGGGGTTTGTTCCCAAATCTAGTAGGGATTTTATGTAAATAAATTCATTTAAGGCATATGGGCTCATGATTGATTTACAATTCTCTTAAACTTTTGAAGTATTATTTTAGTGCATTTTTCATGTCATAACTATAAAAAAAAGAGAGATATTTTTTCCTATAAAATTTTCTAGTTGTTTGAATGATTAAAAGTGTATAAAGAATGATTAAAAGTGTATAAATCAAATGATAATATCATAAAAATAAATTATTAAATTATACTAAACTAATAAATTATACATGTTAATTATTTTATGAATAGAACAAAAATTATAAAAAATTTGTTAATATAATTTTTCATATAAACATGTGAGCAAAGAAATATAGAAGGAAGTCAGGAACTCAAGAAGCATGCATGAGGTTCGCAATGACACGGTGGATTGGCCTGCCCCAACCCACTAGTTTCAAGTCTCTTCTTTTAATACTACGACTCGTGTTTTTTGTTTCTTTTTATTCTTTTTATTATTACGCTCTTAGTCTATTTATATTTATATATTAATAGCCAGATGTATATTTCATTTACAATATATAAAGCGGTAAAAAGTGAAAGAGTCAAATGCTTCAAAAGTCGCACAAGATATAACATCAATAATATTTTATCAAAAGGTTTTAGACCTAGTGTTATGTGGATAATGGCAGGAGGTTATGGGTTAGCTAGTTTGCCAAATAAAAGTTCTAGCTTTCATTCCAGCTCCAGTTTCCAATTAGTTTTGTTAAACATAACCTTTAATAGGAGCTTATATTACAAAGTTAAAAGTTGTAAGCACTTAAACGCTACAAAAAACTCCTTACATTAAAAGATGTGGTCTTGAAATTTGAAATCCGAACCAAGAATTTGTTTTGTGAAAAGAAAAACATTTATGTCTAAATGGTTAAACTTTGAAGTTTTACTAAAATTAAAGCTACTGAAGTTATATGATATAACAAAACGCATCATATTCATTCATTTTTGCATAACCTCATATTCATTCACTTATAACAGGTTTCCTAATTAGGTGGATAAACTTTAATTATGATATACATGATCTAACAATTGTGTTGTTAATATTCTAGTTAAATAAGTAAAAGTTGATTCAAATTACAATAATAACTGCAAAAGAGCACCGTTGCAATGAAGAAAGAGGGCGGTGACGTGCCATTGAAATTTTGCAAGAGTAGCTAGTGAGAGCAATGGGTGTGCTCTTGTTAGAGCTACGCCAAAAGGCAAAATGCCCTTTTTAACGTCGCCATACCGTGTGTTCCACCAAATGAGTTTCGTCATACGCATTCGCCAAAGATAAAAACGAGGATTTAATTTGTAAATTGTGATTAGTTTAAGGTATTTTTTTATGGGCCTCAAAAGAGTGTTATAAGAATGTTGATAACATAATTTTGAGCGGATGTTAAACCATGTTAAAAAGATAAAAATACTTTTAATATGGCTTTAGGTTGACACCATACCTTGTGCTCTGGTGTTGTAAGAGAGGTACAACGTATTTCTTATTATTAACAAGTTATTTTCCAGTGTTGCCCTTGAAATAAAAGGATTAATGCTTTTTAGCTTAATATTTTGTTTGGTTGGACACTTGTACTATATGATTTGATATTCAAAATTAGTCAAACTCTTGAGATAAGTTCACATCGAGTGAGAAGATAAAGCCAAATGCATAATAAGTATACAACAAATTTAATCTAATAAGATTCCAAACAATTGTCGTCGGCATCTCTTTTAATTATTGAACAAATCTTAATCATAAAACTATCATAAAAAACACCCAAAGATTATAATTCAAACGATGCTTCTCACCTTAGGCTAGTGGGTATGGCCATCACATGTGGTGGTGTCCTTTTTCGCCACATCATCGTCACCTCATACACCACACCACCACCACACCATCATTTGGTGGAAATACCCACCACACCACACCACACCACACCATTTTATTTTCCAACTCATCATTTCATTTCCATTTATTTTTCACACAAATAATATTTATATAATTTAAAATTACATTACATTAAATAAAATTAAAATGACAATACTTTAAATTAAAATGAAAATACTAGAAATTAAACATTAAAATACTAGAAATTAAAAATTACAATAATTAAAATAAATTATTACTCTTCATCGTCTTCATCGTCGGCGTCTACATCGTCGGCATGTGCGTTGTTGTAGAGATGGTCCTCCAAGTCCTGTCGAAGTCGTTCGTGTGTTGTTTCGTCTCGAATGTCGACAACCCTGTGCAAATACTCTGCACTTCCCGGTACATACAAAGCATGTCGGGGACCGTCTGGCACATATGGAGAAATCATCCGACCAGTATCTTCGACAACCATGTTATGCATTATAACACATGCATACAAAATATATCTTAATCTTTCAAGGTCATATGAACGGGCCGCGTTTTTGACAATGTGCCACTTCCCCTTTAAAACTCCAAAAGCCCGTTCCACATCCTTACGTGCGGATTCTTGTTTTTTGGTAAACAAGACCTCTTTTGGATCAACTGGATGTCGGTAGGCTTTGATAAACGTCGCATGAAGAGGATATATACTATCGGTAAGGTAATAACCGAATCTATATGGACTGCCATTCACCGTAAAAGGAGCATCAGGTGCCTTTCCTGATAACAAGTCGTTGAATATTGGTGTCTGATCAAGCACGTTAATATCATTATTAGAAACCGCAACCCCAAAGTAAGCATGCCAAAACCATAAATCTTGGGAAGCAACATCTTCTAATATCAACGACGGTACTCCATGATGTCCACCGGTGTACTCACCTCTCCACGCTTGTGGACAGTTCCTCCAATCCCAGTGCATACAATCAATGCTACCAAGCATTCCAGGAAAACCATGTCTCTCTTCGTGTGCCTCATATAATTTTTGAACATCGGTTACTGTTGGTTTTCGCAAATAAATAGGTCCGAATATTTCTAAAAACCCCTTGTGAAAATCTATACATACTTTCCCTAGCAGTTCTTTCAGACATGCGTAGGTACTCCTCAAGAGAATCAGGGGATGACCCGTAAGCCATAGATCGAATTGCTGCAGTGCATTTTTGCAAAGCAGTGAATCCCCGCCTACCTGTAGCATCATATCTCAATTGAAAAAAAGGATACCTGTTTTCTAATGCGGTACATATGCGCATAAATAGATTTCTGGACAGACGAAACCTTCGTTGGAAATTGTTGTCGTCATAAACACGATCATCCGCAAAATAATCTCGATATAGCATGTCGTGTCCAGCTTCTCGATTTCTATTTAGCTTCGCGGTTCTAGTGTCAAAGACTTCTTCATTTTCATCGGAGCTTATATCATCGAGGAGTTCTGAGTATATTGTTAGCATAAACGCGTCATCGTCGTCAGATGACGAACCTAGATAATTCATTATTTGTGAGTTGGGGTATTTTGGTAGAGTTGTGGTGTATTTTGGTAGTGTTTTGGTAGTGTTTTGGTAGTGTGTTTATATAGGAAATAAACAAATTAAATAAATAAATAATTTTTTTATAAAAAAAAATCCCCAACGGCTAAAAATATAGCCGTTCAACGGCTATTTGCTTGCAACCACCGTTCCACCACGCCCGTTCTCCGCCGTGCTTCGTTCCACCGTTCCACCACGCCAACCCCCCACGCCGTTGGGGGGGCGGTGTTCGCTGCTCTCGCCACGCCGTGGCTTCTCCACATCAGCTCCCACGCCGGTGGGCATGGACCCATACCGGCTGGCCTTATGCTTTTGTGGTTATGATACTATTAAGGTGAGCATTTGGACAAAAAAAACGAACCGAACCGAAAACCGACTGAAACCGAACCGAAACCGTTAACAAGTTATCAGTTCGGTTTCAGTTTCGAAAGATCATCGTTTTCGATTTCGGTTCTATCGGTTTTGTTTCGGTCTGGTCTTCAGAAAAAAGATGATTATTTGGCCTAAAAAACCGAACCGAAGCCGAACCGGACTGAGACCCAACTGAATCAAAACCGATAACATTTTATCAGTTCAGTTTCGATTTTGAAAATTCATTGTTATCGGTTTCGGTTCGGTTCGGTTCGGTTTTTTAACCGAGCTCACCCCTAATACTATTCATCATAAATCAATCATAGGTTAATCATTAAGTTTTAACAAATAGCCCTTAATTAAATAACTTTGGTTGATAAATAATTATAATTAAGTTACAATGATTTAAGAATCATATTCAAATTGCAAATGAGTTGTTCTGTTGACCAAATTTTTGGAAAGTGAAAAGGAAAGCACAGCATTTGACCAAAAGATAGAACAAACTAAAAGGGCTACTTTGGCTCCTTATGCCCATGAATATAGTAATTGTTTGTGGGAATCCTTCAATGGCCTGCATGTTTTTGTTTTTAGTTAATTAAAAAAGAATATGGAATAGGCTCTAAGGTGTATTAGCACAGTATTCGCGCAATGCCGTGGCCGGTACCCTATAACAATATTTTGCGATAAGGATAGAGATTGTATGATGGTGGCAGTAGTGATGGTGTGTTCGGTCGTGATTGTGAGAGTAGTGATTCTAGTAGCGGGTGGTAGTAGGTGGTGGTCAACAAAATGATATGAGTTTGTGGCTAGAGCTCCTTGCTAATAACATGAAGTTCAAGTCCTTAGGTGTCAATTTTTTCTAAACACAAATATTTCCCGAGATAACAAGCTGGTTGGCTAAAAATTAAGCTTGCTAAATTGACAAAGTCGTAAATATATATTATATGTAGTAAAAGATAATTAAATAGAAAATGAAATATTTAGTAAAAGATAATTAAATGGAAAATGAAATGTTGTAAAATAAAGATAATTAAAAGGATTATTTGAAATTGTCTACCTTATAAATTTTAGCAGTTATTGTACATTATATGAATAAGTACATTGAAAAGGAAATAACAGCACAAATCTCATGTAGTTGAGACAGAAAAGCATGGACCGTCTATACGCAACGTCACAGATTCGAATCCTGTGACCTGTGTTATATTTATATATATATATATATATATATATATATATATATATATATATATATATATATATATATATATATATATATATATATATACATATATATATATATATATATATAGGGGCGAGCTATTTATAGAACCCATTTTTTGCGTAGAACCTATCAGAACTCATCTATGAATATTAGAATTTAGTAAAAAAATATGCAAAACAATAACATTTAACCCAAATCAAACATATACTTTAAGAAAAACATTAAAAATACTGAAAAACATTAAAAATACTGAAAAACATATATGTTCAAATAATGCAAAAATAACACTTATGTATATATACATGAAAACATACATGCACAAAAACATAAATGTTTTCGTGCATGAATAACATACATGCATGGGGGTCCTTCGTTAAATCACTTCATATATCTTCCATGATCATTTCATTTTGAAATTCAATGATTTAGATTCAGTTCTGCGGGTTCTGTAGCCTAAAATGGGTTCTGTAACTAGCCCTTCACTATATATATATATATATATATATATATATATATATATATATATATATATATATATATATATATATATTGGGTGCTTATATATAATTAAGACATTTCTTACTTTTTTAATAAATTGACACAAGTGTATTGCGAGTCTCTCGTCGCAGCATTTTTGTAATCGGGTACAAGAGCGCATTAAAATGTGTTGTGTTACCGGTTCGTATTCAAAAGTTTGTTAGATTTCTGTTTTCTTTTTATTTGCAACGAAAACCAGTTTAAAACTTTCTAGTCTATTATTTAACACGTCAAATTAAATAATAAGTAAAATTTGCTACACGATCTAAAACCAATACCAAATTCCCGAGACAATATTACAATTTACAATGCCGTCATATGAATCTGCATAATCTTGTAGCATATATTTTCAAGGCTCAACAAATGAACAGTTAAAATAAACAGTTAGTTCAAGAGGCCCATTATAAATATTTAGGCTTCATGTGTAAGCCCATACTTTTTAACCAATCAGCATAGTAGTACTGCTAAAAACCAATTACGAAGTATTATATTTGTTAAGTGCCTAAATGTGTGAAAACTCGATATTTCCGGTATGTAATTTTACTTCATTTCTAAAACTTTCCTTATTTAGAAAGTTTCTATATTTAGATATTTCTATTTTTTTGGCATCCAAACACGCAACAAAACATCTATTTTTACACCATACATTAACGTTTGACAATTTTAGTCAACACAACATATTATTTTCCTTATGGTGACACATTGAGCTAAAACACTTCTAAAAATAGTAATTTTTTTATCGGTTACACAATAAACGAATTTAAATTAATAAACGTGACTCGATTGAACTAATCTAAACCCGATGACTTGAACCCTTGCCCGACCATCAAGTGGCCGAGCACCATTTGCTTGTGCCCTACCCTACTCGGCCGAACCACCTTCTGTGGTGAGGTCTAATCCCTTTTTCTTTGATTTTATCCTCATCTCTTGTATCCTTATTGTAACACACCAATTTTTCAACCAAATTTAAAACTTTTAAATAATAAAATATAAGTCTTTACAAACCGAGTATCCCAAAAATACGGTTTAAATAAAACATTTGGAGTAATCAATAAGTATCAAAAATCGGTGCTACAAATATATCAAACCAAAGTATAGGAAATTAAATAAGTACACCGAGCTAATCACTTCCAAATGCTACCTACGGGCCACCTAATCCTTAGCTCCCGAACCTGAGTACATAGCAAAAAATAAACGTAGTACGTGAGACAAAATTGTCTCGTGAGAAATATGGGTTTTAGACCCGGTTAGAAAATATTTGCAATAAAATAATAATTAAATAATTATCAAATTGCACATAGTCAATCATACTCTAAGGCTTGCCATAAGCCCAAAACATACGTAACGGGCCTCCCCGAAACAACTCCCCCGAGATGGGTTATCTAGGTAAACTCTCCCGTTTCAGGGTTATCTATTTCTCCCCCCGATTTCCGGGTTATCTCAAACCCCCCCGCTTTCCGGGATATCTATTTCTCGACACACTACCCTTGCGCAGGGTGGTACCGCCCCAAGTAGGTGTCACTAACTCCCCCAACTTGTGTGGGCTGTCTAGGATCCAATGTATTAGCTACCACATAACAAATCATCAACTTGAGCCAATGCTCCAAATCATAGCTCATATCATACTAGTGGCAACCAACAAATCAATTAATAATTCAATTCAATTCATACTTGTATCAATTCAATCTTTTTCTTTATTAAAACAACTATCTAATAAAGACTCTATAAATCATTTCAATCTATAAAAACATGGTGTACAATGTACTCTATAAAGATCACATGTACTCACCTTAGCAATGCTTTCAAATACTTGTGTTAAACAACACAAATCCTTACTTCCCAATCAAGGAAGTACTTCCAATCACAAGGTCTTCTTGACAATCATGGAAGTACTTCCAATCACAAGGTCTTCTTGACCTAACATCAATGTCAATACAATAACTAGTTATTATTCATAACTAATCACTAATCAATCCATAATAACCTTCCTAACCACCAAGTTTATCCAACTTGGTGGAATCTTAAACCCTAGTTCAAGATTTTCCATCATAAATCCCAAATCGAACTTGTACACATTGATTACAAGTCTACAAGGAGTGTTTTACACCCATGATAGTTCATCTTCCCCAAAGATGTTATGGTTGGTTCCTAAAACCACCATTTTTACCCTTACTAAGCTCAAAATCAAGGTAGATAAGCAAGATGATCAAGAATTAGAATTATTATCCTTGATGTTTCAATCCTTCAAGATGGTGAAGATTTGAGCTCTTAAGCTCCAAAACCGACCACAGATGCTCTCAAATTGGCTGCTATAGATCTCAAGTTGTAGGTGTTATGAAATCCTAGCCTTCACACAAGTTTTTATAGTTCAGGGCCTCCTCGCGCCGCGAAGTGACGCGGAGTTGCTGCTAGTTGCCGCTCGAAGACGAACCTCACGCCCCGCTCGCGCCGCGAGCTCGACGCGAACTCAACACGAGCTCGACGCGAGCTCTTTGCTTTTCGTCGCTGGATTGGCTGTTTTGCTTAAAAGCTTAATCGCGCCTGCCTCGCGCCGCGAGAGCTGTTCCAGGCATATTCTCGTCCTTTAAACTTGTTTCCATCCAAGTTTTGACCCATACTTGGTTATACCAAGTCTCAAACACTCGATAAAACACAACTCGGAATATAAACTAATTATAAATAACGAAATTCAAATAAATCCCGAATTAAACATACGAAATTACAAACGTAAAATTACGGTTGTTACAACTATCTTCCCCTTAAGAGGATTCCGTCCTCGGAATCGTCTCATAATCTACAAAATCCGGGTAGCGTTTCTTCATCTCATCTTTGACTTCCCAAGTCAAATTTGGCCCAAGGGAATGCTTACACTTGACCAACACTAGCTCAATCTCCTTATTCCTCAATTTCTTCGTTTGGGCCTCCAATATGGCCTCGGGCTCTTCAATCAACCGGTTGGGTGCATCGACCCGCAAATATTGCAGTGGGATCACATTCTCCACTTCCCCTAAGAACTTCTTCAAATTCCAAACATGAAACGTGTCATGGACACCTTGCAACTCGGGTGGGAGTTCAAGCTTGAAAGCTTGAAGTCCAATTCTTTTCAAGATCTTAAACGGTCCAACATACCGTGGCTCAACTTTCCTTTCTTACCGAATCTCATCACGCCCTTCCTAGGCGATACCTTCAACATCACCATATCAGCAACATTCAAATCATAGGGTCGCTTTTTCAAAACCAAATAACTCTTTTGACGATCTTGTGCGACTTTCATATTCTTTTGAATTATTCCGATTTTCTCGTTTGTTATCTTTACAATCTCAGGACCCGTGAGTTTTGTCTCACCCGCCTCTAACCAACAAGAAGGCGTTCTACATTTTCTCCCATACAATGCCTCAAACGGTGGCATTTTAAGCGTTGAGTGATAACTATTGTTATATGAAAACTCAACCAACGGTAAATGTTCATCCCATTTACCACCAAAATCCATCACACATGATCTCAACATATCTTCGACCGTTTGGATCGTCCTTTCACTTTGACCATCGGTTTGCGGATGGTAAGCCGTGCTCAATCTTAACTTTGTTCCCAACTCTTCTTGGAGTGATCTCCAAAATCTCGAGGTAAACCTTGCATCCCGATCGGACACAATCGACAATGGCACCCCATGAAAACAAACAACTTCATCAACATACAATTTTGCCAACTTCTCGAGTGGCATAATTTCCCATATAGCTAGGAATAACACACTTTTCGTTAACCTATCAACAGTTACCCAAATGGCATCATGATTTCTACTTGTCTTTGGAAGACCAACAATGAAATCCATTGTGATGTCTTCCCATTTCCCGGCCGGCACTTGCAACGATTGTGCAACACCATAAGGCACTTGGTGCTCGGCTTTCACTTGTGCACACGTGGCACACTTCGAGATGTATTTTGCTACTCTCGACTTCATCCCTAGCCACCAATAAATTCTCTTCAAGTCTTGATAAGTCTTTGTACTTCCGGGATGGATCGAGTACTTGGACTTGTGAACATCATTCAACAATACTTTTCGGTTTCCACCAAATTTCGGAACCCAAATCCGACCATTCACGGTTTTCAACCCTTGAACATTTTCTTCAAATAATTGATTCTTTCCCAATCTCTTTTTCCTATACTAGTCTTTTCCCATCACTTCGGTTTGTGCGGTTTTTATACTTTCAATAAAGCTAGATACCACCTCAATCCGCATCAACTTAGCCTTAACTGGCTTCTCATAGACTTTTCTACTCAAGGCGTCGGCTACCACATTAGCCTTTCCTTCATGATAAACGATTTCACAATCGTAATCACTAATCAACTCAATCCATCTTCTTTGTCTCATATTCAAATCTTTTTGTGTAAACACATACTTAAGACTTTTATGATCCGTGTACAAAGTACACCTTGTTCCATACAAGTAATGTCTCTAAATCATCAAGGCAAAAATAATCACCGCTGATGTGTTGGATCTAGTTATAAAATTTAAGCTCCTAAATACCACTAATCTAGATTACCACATTCATAGGCAAGTATACCTAATCGTGGGTAATATAGGCTAGGTAAGTATTTCGGGTTATCGAATCCACAGGGAACAGCTTATGTAATCCAGTTAAAGAATTAATCAAGAAAAGATTTTTGTTCAGATTTATATGAAATGTAATTAATATTTGAAATGACAAGAAATGCAAATTTGAACGTTTGAAATGAGATTTAAGGGATATTCACTATGTATGGATTCATCTAGTTCTAAGTATGGTTATTAAGCACCGGCTAGTTTAATGTTCTAGAAGTCACGGTATTAGATTTCTCTCAATCCCATTTAATAAACTAATTACAACTAAAAGGAATTTCTTCTCTCAAAAGTTATAACTAATCACACTTCTATTTGTTGAAATTACCGTCTTGAATTAACTAAGACCTCTAACCTAGAATTTTCATTACTAGGGTTGAACTTCTTGTTTAATCTAACTTATTGGAATCTTGTCTCTAATCCCTATTTCTAGTGAATTACCAACTAGGTCATAATGAAAAGTTGGGGAAGTAATCAATTGAACCAAATGTTGTCAATACCTAATTCAATCGATTACCAACGATAAAGAAACGAAAACTCATAAATTAATCTAAAAAGAGTAATTAAACTTCAACAATTGTTTTGAACACAAACAAACCCTAAAATAAAACCATACTTAATCCTAGAATCATCCAAACATAGCGAATATAAAGATTACTAGCACATAGACATGCTAGAAATCAACAAACATGAGTTAAAGAGTAGAATTACAACCATGAAATTGTTCCAAAATGATAAGAAATTAGTAACTGCTATAATCTTGAAGGTTTTCTTGATGAAATGCTCTAAAATTCGTATCTTCTAACTGCCCAAAAACACACACGTCCAAAAGATAACTGAACTCTTCCCCTTGATCTGCCATATAACTCGATCAAACACGCATAGTTCACAGCGCGAACTATAGTTCGCGTCGTGAACTTTGCGTTTTGCAGACATCCCGATCGGTAACTCGAGATAACGAGCGTGAAAACCATTCAGCTAATTTGGTGACTGATCGTGAATAGTTCACGATCAGTTCACGATCGGGAACTATTTTCGGCTTATAATCTTGTATTTTTCTTCATCTTTTGACCCGTTTTTTGCACCTCTTTCGCTATATCACCTGAAATGTCAACTAAACACATAATTGAGTAATATCACATGTATTTGTTTCTAAAACGTACTCAAAATGGATGATATTGACGGGTTTGAACGTGTCTAAAAACGTCAATATCAAAATCCCCACACTTAAACTTTGGTTGTCCTCAAGCAAATCATCCTGAAAAATTTGTTAGTAAGACACCAATCCAATGCATATGACAAACATCTCAATCACAATCAATGACAATTTCAGAATTTAGTTTAATTTAGCAAATAAAATGTCACCTAGATTTTATATCCAATTTTGTGTACCAAACTAGTTAACTTTTCATAAACCTACTAATTTTTTGGCTACCTTAATTATACTAATTTTAATTTAGAATCTCTTCATTCTTGCATAATCTACAAATATCATCTTTATGAAAACCACCCAATTAGTAGGGTTAAATTAAGAAAAATTAATTTGAATATCATTGGGTAGCGTAAACGCTTTATTCATGCTTGCTTTATTCAAGCTTATTTATTTTTGCTTATTTTCTTTCTTTCTTTTTTTTCTTTTTCTTTCTTCTTTTTTATTTATTTATTTATTTATTTATTGTTTGGCGGGAAGAACCTCAGCTCGAATGCCACCCGCGTAGCAGACTTTCCACCAACATGTCCAGATCAGTTGACCTTAGAATGCTAGGTTTGAAGGACCCCTCGGGCTTACTTGTCCGAGTGACACACGTTCGGTTGGTTGTTCTTCCACAATATTTGATTAATAACTTTTTTAATATATTTTTGTTTATTATTCACAATGATGTGCACCGTAAACTAAAGACCCTTATCTTAACCTAATGTCATTGGGAGCTAGTAATACTAACCTTAATTTTCTTAAAGATGATTCTTATATATTGTGCAAGGCATTTCCAATTTTCTACGTTAAAATTACCATAATCAAAGAGCTAAAATTCTTAAATCTATGAAAAGCCACAAATATTGAAACATAAAAGCTAGCTAAAATTTTATCATTTAAATTAAACTTTGTCTCCCAAGATTTTTTCAAAAGCCTCGATATGTGTCATAAAAAATATTTTAACCATTAAATCGGTTTTCTTACTCGGATGATTATTTTCGAAGATTTCACAAATTTTAAATGGTGGATTTCTTTTTAAATACACCCCCTTCCCACACTTAAGTGTTTGCATTGTCCCCAATGCAATAAACTTGAAAAAATTTAGGAAATGGAGGTCATAAGAAAGTATACGACCTGAGGATGTGTTGTGTACATTCCCGGTGAAATTTTGAATTCCGGAGCAGTTTACAAGATTCCGCAACAAACAGCACTCAGGACGAACACCTAAATACCAACAAACAAAAACAGAAATACGTTTTTTTTTTTTTTAATTTCTGCCTCTTCGCCTTCATTGCGGTGGTGGGTAAGGATGGTACCGAGAATTGGAGTCTTGATACCAAGCATCGTAATTTGGGTAGTTTGGTGGTGCGGGGAAACTCGGTGCCCATGTGGGTATGTTGGAATGATCAAAGGGTGGGGGTCGGGGAAATTGATCGGGATATAGATTATAGTTGGCAACATCGGTTTGCCAACTCACCTGTTGCCCGACCCGCATCTGATTGTAGTACGACCGTTGCATATGATTTTGGACATTAGATTGCAAATGGTCGTTTGATGATCGAACATAGGCGACATCGACTTGCATTGCGTCCATCCTCTCGACCATTTGATTATACGAGAAGTAAGGATCGAAAGAGGATTGACCTGACCCGGATCCCGAGGCGCCCGAATGCCCGAATTGGGGACCCGTTGGTCCCGGTTGACCAAAGTCTTGACCCGCTATTGGGATTTCGTGACCCGGTGCATCGTCCATATCCACATCATCATCACCATCATCTTCACTACTATCACTACCACTTCCCGGATGTTCCACACCGGGATGTTCATTCCAAACATAGTCACCCGTAAACTTAACAATGACTTGCATACCCGACAACAATATCTCGTCCATTGACTCCATTGGTCGATATGTCATGCTCTCCCAAACTCTTTGAGGAATGGAAATTGCAGCCCGAGCTAAAGGAGTGACATAGTGACCGGCACCCATCAGACTTTTCCCTTTTAGCCCCTTTCTTTGTGTACTCAAAAATTTGGCGATTACGAACGGAATATTCGTTATCGCATTCTTGTCTATGAGTTGGTGGAGCAACCACATATCGTATTTGTTAACTTTTTCGGGACCTTGGTTTCGGTGGCGGATGGTGTATGAAATCATTCTATGAAGATACCGATGAGTGCCGCTTCTATGCTTGACTCTTTTGTATGAGCCATTCGGTAATCACCAACCCCGATTTGACGCCAATATTCATCAACATTTTTAACCTCATTCGTCGCACACCACTTCATATAATGATTAAAACTTCCGGATGTGGTTTCATCTACGGTATAAATACCTAAGTTGATTGCAAATTGAATGAGGTTGCAATAGACCCATTGGTTAGCCACTCGGTATTGGATGGAAAGAGCGCGAGGATCCTTCATGGCTACACGGGGTTCGAATTTTATAGTAGAGTAAAATTCGAGGAGGAGCTCATCGTAAGTTGGTTCATTAATGAGGAGAGCTCTCTCCCATGTCCGGCATATAAAACGTACATCGCCATCGTGATCTCTATGATAACGAACCAGGTAGCTTTCAATGTCTGCTCTTCGACCCACAACATCTAACAATTCCAAATCCGCACACCTTCCCACAACTACTTTTTTGTGTGAGAGTTTATTTTTCCTACTCTCACAATCCTGTGCAAGACCCTCTCGAGGTGCATTCTCAAAGTTTAGGAAGACGTGTTCCCTATTAAATTTAAGAATGTCCGGGAACCCATTGGCTAGGAGTGCGGGTCCCGGTGCGGGCTCTGGTACATGTGAAGGTGCACGTGCACGTCCGCGCCTGCGGCCACCGGCCGTTGTGGAGGCAGCGGTCTTTTGTTGTTTCTACATCAAAGACAATAATCACAATGTTAAGAATATAAATACGAAAGAATAGAAGGGTGTCTAATTATGTAAAACATGAATGTAAATGACGTTACCCCTTCCCACACTTAGTTTTAAAAATAAGAAAATTGAAAATAAAATTAAAGGTTTGACATTGTTAATTATATTTTATTTCAATTTGATTTATAAACTAAGTGTTATAGACATATTAACATTGTAAAAATATTATCTTTGCTAGTATTCTTGATATAATTGAACAAAAGACTTGTCATTTGGTGTCTAAATTTATCCAACCCGAGTTGTCAAACTAGCATTCAAAAGAATATGACTTAGTGACAATTATGCTAGTTCAACAACTACACTCCAACCAAAATACTTGCAAAAAAATCGAAATTTTGCCCTAATCTTCTACAAATCATCCAATTTCAACAATGTAGGCTATGAAATCTACTAAACTTAAGGGATTTTGACTAACTAAGCACAAAGATAGCAGATTTCAACTAGGGTTCAACTACAAATCCACTATTAAGCATAAAGAACTAAGATTTAACTCAAAAAGTTCAAGAATAGGTCAAAAATTTCAGACCTATACCGAAATAATTGATGAATCTATGAAGAAAAGTAGAAGAACTAACCCTTGGACCCATGGAGATGAAGAATTGATGAAGAAATCGGAGGATTTGGAAGGGAAAAGAGTGAAATCGGGTGGAAAATGGGGTATTATTGCACAGCCGTTCACGATTTGGGGGTGTTAGGTCACGATTGTGAAAAGCTGGAAAAGAGACGATGGATTTATACTTACAAAAGTTCACGCCGCGAAGTAGTTACCGATCGGGAACTTTCCCGATCCGAATAGGTCAAAACCGGGTCGACCCGGATCCAAATCGTGAACCCAACGTGACCCAATCGTTAACTCTTCACGCAAATAAGCCCAACTCGCTGGACGCACTTCCCGATCGGGAGGAAAGTTCACGCCGTGAACTTTCCTCCACCTCCACACTCACGAGTTTTTATAAGACAAGCAGATTTTTAACAAATGATAATCACCAAAAGACTTAAAAAGCAGAAAATTAACACTACCGAACTTAAAAAAAATGCAGAACGGAAAGGAAAGAAACCACAAGACACACGGGTTGCCTCCCGAGAAGCGCTTCAAAGATTATTGAGTCTAAAGCTCGACTCAATGCTACTCTCTTCTCACTTACGAGCACCAACCGATATGAAATGAATCACCTCCTCTTCTTCCAACTTCTCCTTCTCAAAATTTCCATCCCCTTCATGATAAAGTTTCAAACGATGACCGTTTATGCTAAAACGGCCACTATCACAAATGAGCTCCACATACCGGATGGTTTTTGTTGGACAACGGTGTAAGGACCGGCCCATTTGGATTTAAGCTTTCCGGGAGAAAACTTATAACCAGATTGATAAATTAGGACTTTATCTCCCGGTTTGAAACATTTGAAGGTTTTCAATTTATTGTCATGCCAACGTTTCGTATTTTCTTTGTAAATTCGAGAATTCTCGTAGGCATGAGATCTTTATTCGGTAAGAACATTTAATTGGAATTTGCGGTTGTTACCCGCCATGATTACATCCATGTTACATTCTTGAAGAGCCCAAAAGGCTTTGTGTTCAATTTCGATCGGAATGTGACATGCTTTCCCGTAAACCATGCGGTACGGGGTGTAACCGGTAGGCGTTTTAAACGCGGTTCGGAATGCCCAAAGAGCATCATCTAACTTTTGAGACCAAATTTTTGGATTTCGATCAATGGTTTTCTCAAGGATCCTCTTAAGTGCTCGATTAGTGTTTCCAACTTGTCCACTTGTTTGTGGATGATAAGAAGTTGAAAAACGGTGATGGACACCATATCTTTACAAAGTTTTCTCCATTAAGTGATTGGCAAAATGAGTGCCCCGATCACTAATGAGAGCACGAGGACAACCGAACCTACAAAAGAGAGCTTGAACGAATCTGACTACGACCCGGGCATCATTTATTGGTAATGCTTTTGCCTCGGCCCATTTTGAGACGTAGTCGACGGCTACAAGAATGTACTTATTACCATGGGAGCTCGGGAATGGGCCCATGAAATCAATGCCCCAAACATCAAACACCTCACAAACTTGAATGCTATGTTGAGGCATTTCGTCTCGTTTGGAGATGCTACCCGTTCTTTGGCAAGCATCACAAGCCTTGACCAATTTAAATGAGTCTTTAAAAATTGTTGGCCAATAAAATCCCGCATCTAATACTTCCGGGCGTTAAGGTTAGGTCCGAAGTGGCCTCCGGTGGGTCCCTTATGACATTCGTTGAGAATAACATAAGCTTCCTCACCGTACACACATCGCCTATGAACAAAATCAGGCCCGACCCGGAATAAGTAAGGATTCTCCCAATAATAGTACTTGAGATCGGAGAAAAATTTCCCTTTTTGTTGATGAGTCAAACCCTTTACGAGGATACCCGCCGCCAAATAATTTGCCATGTCGGCGAACCACGGGTCATCAGACACTTGTAAAGCGTTGACTACTTCAAGGAATTCGTCGGGAAATTTATCATTTATCCCATTTTCATCACATTCCTCCAAATATGGATTCTCGAGGCGGGATAAATGATCAGCTACAAGGTTTTCCGCCCCCTTCTTATCCTTGATCTCAATGTCGAATTCTTGCAAGAGGAGAATCCAACGTATGGTCGAGGTTTGGCGTCTTGCTTAGCAAAGAGATGTTTCAATGCGGAATGATCGGTGTAAACAATGGTCTTCGACAACACAAGGTAGGGTCGAAATTTGTCAAAAGCGAACACAACCGCAAGTAATTCTTTTTCGGTGGTTGTATAGTTCACTTGAGCACCATTGAGTGTTCGACTAGCATAATAGATTGGTTGAAAGTGATTGTTCTTTCTTTGCCCCAACACCGCACCGAGTGCATAATCACTCGCATCGCACATCAACTCAAATGGTAATTCCCAATCGGGAGAAACCATGATCGGAGCCTCGGTAAGTTTTTCCTTTAACAAATCAAAGGATTCTACACATTCGTTCGAGAAAACGAATGGTATATCCTTCTCAAGTAAATGGGTCATGGGTCGGGTGATTTTAGAAAAATCTTTGATAAACCGGCGGTAAAAACCCGCATGACCAAGGAAACTCCTCACGGCTTTCACATTCGAGGGCGGAGGTAGCCTAGATATGACATCTATTTTAGCTTTATCTACCTCAATTCCCTTCTCAGAAATTTTATGTCCTAACACAATGCCTTCTCGCACCATGAAGTGACATTTCTCCCAATTAAGCACTAAATTGGATTCCTCACACCTTCTCAAAATCCTCTCAAGATTTGCTAGACATGAAATAAATGAGTTCCCGAAAACCGAGAAGTCATCCATGAATACTTCCATACAATCCTCTATCATGTATTGGAAAATAGCCGTCATGCAACGTTGGAACGTGGCCGGAGCGTTGCATAGACCAAACGGCATTCTCCTATAAGCAAATGTACCAAAGGGGCACATGAATGTGGTTTTTTCTTGATCTAGGGGGTCGATTGGGATCTGAAAATAGCCGGAAAAGCCATCGAGGAAACAATAAAAGTTGTTTCCCGCGAGTCGTTCCAACATTTGATCAATGAATGGTAAAGGAAAATGATCCTTACGGGTGGCATCATTTAGCTTGCGGTAATCAATACACACGCGCCAACCCGTGACAGTTCGAGTAGGGATTAGTTCACCCTTCTCATTTTTGATAACTGTCATACCCCTTTTTTCGGTACAACTTGTACCGGGCTCACCCACGGGCTATCGGAGATAGGGTAGATGAGTCCCGCATCAAGAAGTTTAAGAACTTCTTTCTTAACCACATCTTTGACATTCGGGTTCAATCTCCTTTGCCTTTGTACACTTGGCTTGAAATTTTCCTCCATGAGGATTTTGTGTGTACAATAGGCGGGATTTATACCCGGAATGTCAGCCATTTTCCAAGCAACGGCTTGTCTTTGAGTTTTGAGAATTTTAATAAGATCGGCGTTTTCGGTGGAGGATAATTCAGATGAAATGATGACCGGAAGATAAGAATCACCTTCTAAAAAGGCATACTCTAAATGGTTTGGTAAAGTTTTAAGCTCTAGAGTAGGTGGCTCTTCTAAAGAAGTTTTGATTCGAAGGTTGTCTTTAGGGTCAATTTTCTCAAAAACAACATCTCCTACCTCGGATTCCTCACCATCTACATGAAGCAAATCCTCGAATTCTTGGAGATCTCGGATTGTTTCATCGGAATCAATAGTGAAATCACCTTTTGTGGTGACATCATTACAATCAAGGTCGAGAAAGGAAGTAACCTCCTCATCGATACATGAATCGATAACATCAATGAAATAACAAGAATCATCGGATTTGGAGGTATGCTTCATGGCTTTCTCAATAGAGAAGGTGACCCTATCATCATCTATTCCTAGACTTAGTTGTTTCTTAGACACATGAAACATGGCGTCCGCCGTGTTCAAGAAAGGTCTACCTAGAATTAGCGGGACTTTGGGATCCACATCCATTTCTAGGACAACGAAATCTACGGGGAATACGCATTTATCAACTCTAACAGGGACATTTTCTGCTATGCCAATGGGATATGTGTATGAAAGGTTTGCTAATCTCAAGATCATCTTAGTCGGCTTAAAATCGGTTAATCCTATTTTTGTAGCTATCGACAAGGGCATTAAACTAATACTAGCACCTAAATCTGCTAGACCATTACAAACCGGTAAATTATTAAAGAGACAAGGGATTATGAAACTCCCTGGGTCCTCTAGCTTTGGTGGTATCTTGGACTCTATGATCGCCGAGCATTCTTCACTCAACACAGCTGAAGATGCTTCCTCCATTTGCACTTTGTTTGACACCAAATCCTTAATAAATTTTCCATAATTTGGCATACCTGCCAACATATCAACCAAAGGCACGTTAATGCGTACCTGTTTAATCATTTCAACAAACTTACCGTATTTTTCTTTGAGCTTTTCCTTTCTCAACCGTTGTGGGAAAGGAACTTTAGGTAGGTAAGAACTTGTTGTTGATTCCTTCTTTGATTCACTCTTCTTCGGTTCATCTTTTTCTACAATCTTCTCAACAAGCACCTCTTCTTCATTCAATGGTGTCCCCTCTTCTACAAGTACCTGTTCACTAGAATTATTAGTAGTAATTTTAATCATTGATGAACTTACCTCTTTACCACTTCGTGTGGTAATGGCTTTAACATCCCTTGAGTTGAATTCTCCCTTCGGATTCACTTGGGTAGAAGGGGGTAGATTGCCTTGTGGTCTTTCGGTTAAGGCTTGGGCATTTCTCCCAATATCTCTCTCTAAGTTTTGAATGGTGGCTTGTTGGTTTCTAATACTTTGTTTCATCTCTTTAGAGTCTTGTTTGGTTTCTTCGTTTGTTTTGGCTTGGCTAGCCATAAACTGTCCAAACATGCTCTCTAGAGACATTTGTTCTTCGGGTTTAGAACTCGAATCGGGAATGTTAGAATTATTTCGAGGAGGGTAATTTGGTTGGTTATTTTGAGGGAAACCGGGTGGATGTGATGGTCTAGGGGGAAAATTGTTGTTATTGTTGTTGTAGCCTCTATTGTTGTTGTATCCTTGGTTTCCTCTTTGATAGTTTTGCCCGTAACCTTGGTTCAAGTAATTGACCTCCTCCTCGGTCATCATCGGTTGATGTTGGTGGCATTCTTTTGCAAGGTGTGGTCCACCGCATTTGTCACATCCAACCTGTATCGCATGTAAAGAAGATGTTATTTTATCTAATTTACGTTCTAACATTACCTGGTTATTCTTTATGGCGGCGACTTCATCATTTTGTCTATCATCAACCGCATTGACCGAACCCGTTTGTTTTCTGGCTCTTCTATCGGTGGCCCATTCCGCATTGTGCATGGCCATATCCTCCAAAAGTTGATATCCTTCCGTAGGGGTTTTATACATGAATATTCCACCACTCGATGAATCAAGGGTGGATCGTGCATTGTTAGACAAACCCCTATAGAAGAGATGGACGATATCGCTATTCTCAAACCCGTGATTTGGGCATCTCCTCAGCATTCCTTTAAAACGTTCCCATGCTTCCGTTAATGTTTCCCCAGCTTCCTGTTGAAAAGCCATAATATCAGTTTTTAATTTATCCGCTTTCGCGGGTGGAAAATAACGGTGTATAAATCGACTTCGGAGTTCTTCCCAAGTCAAAATGGAGTTTGGCTCAAGGGGTTTGACCCAAATTTTAGCCTCTCCAATTAGACTAAAAGGGAATAGTCTAAGTCGTATCGCATCTTGCGAAACGTTAGGAATTCCAAACAATTGGCAAATGTCATTAAAACACTTAATATGGTGATTTGGGTCATTTGTGAGTCTACCATCATAACCCAAGTCACGAACCATACTGACGAATTGACTTTTTATTTCAAAATTTATGCCATTTATTTCCGGAAGTCTAATTGCCGGAATGGCATCAATCGGGGCATTTAGCCTCATTTGCCACATCGGACGTTCCGGTGGTGGGTCTTGGTCACCCATTTGATTATCAAGAATCGGCTCTTGATTGACTATTGGTTCTAAAGTAACAGGAATTTGCTCCTGATTTTCAGAACTTTGGACTTGAACTTCAAAAAGCGGATTTTGATTTTCAAGACTCGGTTTCCCAATACTTTGAGCTTTCTTTATGGTTACGTTATATCTTGCTTCTAATTGAATCCTCTGTCTCCTTCGAAAAAGTTTCTCGGGATCAGAGGACGGTGAGGGTTGATCAGCTTTAGACTTTTTGCCTCTAAGAGTATTCTTATTGCTCATGCACCTGCACAACTCAAAGCAAAGAGTTAACACGCAACTGATAGAGGAAATAAAGGAAAACATAAATTATAAATTAAATAACTTATTTAAGAATAAATTCCTAAATAAGGATCAATTAGCTAATTATCTTTCAAAAACTTAAAAACATAAAACCGCTCCCCGGCAGCGGCGCCAAAAACTTGATGTGTTGGTTCTAGTTATAAAATTTAAGCTCCTAAATACCACTAATCTAGATTACCACATTCATAGGCAAGTATACCTAATCGTGGGTAATATAGGCTAGGTAAGTATTTCGGGTTATCGAATCCACAGGGATCAGCTTATGTAATCCAGTTAAAGAAAGTTAAAGAATTAATCAAGAAAAGAGTTTTGTTCATGTTTTGATTTATATGAAATGTAATTAATATTTGAAATGACATAACCCAAATTTGAACGTTTGAAATGAGATTTAAGGGATATTCACTATGTATGGATTCATCTAGTTCTAAGTATGGTTATTAAGCACCGGCTAGTTTAATGTTCTAGAAGTCACGGTATTAGATTTCTCTCAATCCCATTTAATAAACTGATTACAACTAATAGGAATTTCTTCTCTCAAAAGTTATAACTAATCACACTTCTATTTGTTGAAATTACCGTCTTGAATTAACTAAGACCTCTAACCTAGAATTTTCATTACTAGGGTTGAACTTCTTGTTTAATCTAACTTATTGGAATCTTGTCTCTAATCCCTATTTCTAGTGAATTACCAACTAGGTCATAATGAAAAGTTGGGGAAGTAATCAATTGAACCAAATGTTGTCAATACCTAATTCAATCGATTACCAACGATAAAGAAACGAAAATTCATAAATTAAACTAAAAAGAGTAATTAAACTTCAACAATTGTTTTGAACAAAAATAAACCCTAAAATTAAACCATACTTAATCCTAGAATCATCCAAACATAGCGAATATAAAGATTACTAGCACATAGACATGCTAGAAATCAACAAACAAGAGTTAAAGAGTAGAATTACAACCATGAAATTGTTCCAAAATGATAAGAAATCAGTAATTGCTATAATCTTGAAGGTTTTCTTGATGAAATGCTCTAAAATTCGTATCTTCTAACTGCACAAAAACACACACGTCCAAAAGATAACTGAACTCTTCCCCTTGATCTGCCATATAACTCGATCAAACACGCATAGTTCAAGGCGCGAACTATAGTTCGCGTCGTGAACTTTGCGTTTAGCAGACATCCCGATCGGTAACTCGAGATAACGAGCGTGAAAACCATTCAGCTAATTTGGTGACTGATCGTGAATAGTTCACGATCAGTTCACGATCGGGAACTATTTTCGGCTTATAATCTTGTATTTTTCTTCATCTTTTGACCCGTTTTTGGCACCTCTTTCGCTATATCACCTGAAATGTCAAATAAACACATAATTGAGTAATATCACATGTATTTGCTTCTAAAACGTACTCAAAATGGACGATATTGACGGGTTTGAACGTGTCTAAAAATGTCAATATCAAAATCCCCACACTTAAACTTTGGTTGTCCTCAAGCAAATCATCCTGAAAAATTTGTTAGTAAGACACCAATCCAATGCATATGACAAACATCTCAATCACAATCAATGACAATTTCAGAATTTAGTTTAATTTAGCAAATAAAATGTCACCTAGATTTTATATCCAATTTTGTGTACCAAACTAGTTAACTTTTCATAAACCTACTAATTTTTTGGCTACCTTAATTATACTAATTTTAATTTAGAATCTCTTCATTCTTGCATAATCTACAAATATCATCTTTATGAAAACCACCCAATTAGTAGGGTTAAATTTAGAAAAATTAGTTTAAATATCATTGGGTAGCGTAAATGCTTTATTCATGCTTGCTTTATTCAAGCTTATTTATTTTTGCTTATTTTCTTTCTTTCTTTTTTTTTTTTTTTTCTTTCTTTTTATTTATTTATTTATTCATTTATTGTTTGGCGGGAAGAACCTCAGCTCGAATGCCACCCGCGTAGCAGACTTTCCACCAACATGTCCAGATCAGTTGACCTTAGAATGCTAGGTTTGAAGGACCCCTCGGGCTTACTTGTCCGAGTGACACACATCCGGTTGTTTGATCTTCCACAATTTTTGATTAATAACTTTTTTAATATATTTTTGTTTATTATTCACAATGATGTGCACCGTAAACTAAAGGCCCTTATCTTAACCTAATGTCATTGGGAGCTAGTAATACTAACCTTAATTTTCTTAAAGATGATTCTTATATATTGTGCAAGGCATTTCCAATTTTCTACGTTAAAATTACCATAATCAAAGAGCTAAAATTCTTAAATCTATGAAAAGCCACAAATATTGAAACATAAAAGCTAGCTAAAATTTTGTCATTTAAATTAAACTTTGTCTCCCAAAATTGTTTTCAAAAGCATCGAGATGTGACATAAAAAATATTTTAACCATTAAATCGGTTTTCTTACTCGGATGATTATTTTCGAAGATTTCACAAATTTTAAATGGTGGATTTCTTTTTAAATACACCCCCTTCCCACACTTAAGTGTTTGCATTGTCCCCAATGCAATAAACTTGACAAAATTTAGGAAATCGAGGTCATAAGAAAGTATACGACCTGAGGATGTGTTGTGTACATTCCCGGTGAAATTTTGAATTCCGGAGCAGTTTACAAGATTCCGCAACAAACAGCAATCAGGACGAACACCTAAAAACAAACAAACAAAAACAGAAATACGTTTTTTTTTTTTTTTTTTTTAATTTCTGCCTCTTCGCCTTCATTGCGGTGGTGGGTAAGGATGGTACCAAGAATTGGAGTCTTGATACCAAGCATCGTAATTTGGGTAGTTTGGTGGTGCGGGGAAACTCGGTGCCCATGTGGGTATGTTGGAATGATCAAAGGGTGGGGATCGGGGAAATTGATCGGGATATAGATTATAGTTGGCAACATCGGTTTGCCAACTCACTTGTTGCCCGACCCGCATCTGATTGTAGTACGTCCGTTGCATATGATTTTGGACATTAGATTGCAAATGGTCGTTTGATGATCGAACATAGGCGACATCGACTTGCATTGCGTCCATCCTCTCGACCATTTGATTATACGAGAAGTAAGGATCGAACGAGGATTGACCCGACCCGGATCCCGAGGCACCCGAATGCCCGAATTGGGGACCCGTTGGTCCCGGTTGACCAAAGTCTTGACCCGCTATTGGGATTTCGTGACCCGGTGCATCGTCCATATCCACATCATCATCACCATCATCCTCACTACTATCACTACCACTTCCCGGATGTTCCACACCGGGATGTTCGTTCCAAACATAGTCACCCGCAAACTTAACAATGACTTGCATACCCGACAACAATATCTCGTCCATTGACCCCATTGGTCGATATGCATGCTCTCCCTAACTCTTTGAGGAATGGAAATTGCAGCCCGAGCTAAACGAGTGACATAGTGACCGGCACCCATCGGACTTTTCCCTTTTAGCCCCTTTCTTTGTGTACTCAAAAATTTGGCGATTACGAACGGAATATTCGTTATCGCATTCTTGTCTATGAGTTGGTGGAGCAACCACATATTGTATTTGTTAACTTTTTCGGGACCTTGGTTTCGGTGGCGGATGGTGTATGAAATCATTCTATGAAGATACCGATGAGTGCCGCTTCTAATGCTTGAATCTTTTGTATGAGCCATTCGGTAATCACCAACCCCGATTTGACGCCAATATTCATCAAATACTTGACTCTTTCTTATTTTCATCTACGGTATAAATACCTAAGTTGATTGCAAATTTAATGAGGTTGCAATAGACCCATTGGTTAGCCACTCGGTATTGGATGGAAAGAGCGCGAGGATCCTTCATGGCTACACGGGGTTCGAATTTTATAGTAGAGTAAAATTCGAGGAGGAGCTCATCATAAGTTGGTTCATTAATGAGGAGAGCTCTCTCCCATGCCCGGCATATAAAACGTACATCGCCATCGTGATCTCTATGATAACGAACCACGTAGCTTTCAATGTCTGCTCTTCGACCCACAACATCTAACAATTCCAAATCCGCACACCTTCCCACAACTACTTTTTTGTGTGAGAGTTTATTTTTCCTACTCTCACAATCCTGTGCAAGACCCTCTCGAGGTGCATTCTCAAAGTTTAGGAAGATGTGTTCCCTATTAACTTTAAGAATGTCCGGGAACCCATTGGCTAGGAGTGCGGGTCCCGGTGCGGGCTCTGGTACAGGTGAAGGTGCACGTGCACGTCCGCGCCCGCGGCCACCGGCCGATGTGGAGGCAGCGATCTTTTGTTGTTTCTACATCAAAGACAATAATCACAATGTTAAGAATATAAATATGAAAGAATAGAAGGGTGTCTAATTATGTAAAACATGAATGTAAATGACGTTACCCCTTCCCACACTTAGTTTTAAAAATAAGAAAATTGCAAATAAAATTAAAGGTTTGACATTGTTAATTATATTTTATTTCAATTTGATTTAAAAACTAAGTGTTATAGAATATTAACATTGTAAAAATATTGTCTTTGCTAGTATTCTTGATATAATTGAACAAAAGACTTGTCATTTGGTGTCTAAATTTATCCAACCCGAGTTGTCAAACTAGCATTCAAAAGAATATGACTAAGTGACAATTATGCTAGTTCAACAACTACACTCCAACCAAAATACTTGCAAAAAAATCAAAATTTTGCCCTAATCTTCTACAAATCATGCAATTTCAACAATGTAGGCTATGAAATCTACTAAACTTAAGGGATTTTGACTAACTAAGCACAAAGATAGCAGATTTCAATTAGGGTTCAACTACAACTCAACTATTAAGCATAAAGAACTAAGATTTAACTCAAAAAGTTCAAGAATAGGTCAAAAATTTTGGACCTATACCGAAATAATTGATGAATCTATGAAGAAAAGTAGAAGAACTAACCCTTGGACCCATGGAGATGAAGAATTGATGAAGAAATCGGAGGATTTGGAAGAGAAAAGAGTGAAATCGGGTGGAAATGGGGTATTATTGCACAGCCGTTCATGATTTGGGGGTGTTAGGTCACGATTGTGAAAAGCTGGAAAAGAGACGATGGATTTATACTTACAAAAGTTCACGCCGCGAAGTAGTTACCGATGAGGAACTTTCCCGATCCGAATAGGTCAAAACCGGGTTGACCCGGATCCGAATCGTGAACCCAACGTGACCCAATCGTTAACTCTTCACGCAAATAAGCCCAACTCGCTGGACGCACTTCCCGATCGGGAGGAAAGTTCACGCCGTGAACTTTCCTCCACCTCCACACTCACGAGTTTTTTATAAGACAAGCAGATTTTTAACAAATGATAATCACCAAAAGATTTAAAAAGCAGAAAATTAACACTACCGAACTTAAAAAAAATGCAGAACGGAAAGGGCAGAAACCACAATACACACGGGTTGCCTCTCGAGAAGCGCTTCAAAGATTATTGAGTCTAAAGCTCGACTCGAGGCTACTCTCTTCTCACTTACGAGCACCAACCGAGATGAAATGAATCACCTCCTCTTCTTCCAACTTCTCCTTCTCAAAATTACCATTACCTTCATGATAAAGTTTCAAACGGTGACCGTTTATGCTAAAACGGCCACTATCACTAATGAGCTCCACATACCGGATGGTTTTTGTTGGACATCGGTGTAAGGACCGGCCCATTTGGATTTAAGCTTTCCGGGAGAAAACTTATAACGAGATTGATAAATTAGGACTTTATCTCCCAGTTTGAAACATTTGAAGGTTTTCAATTTATTGTCTCCCGGTAAGAACATTTAATTGGAATTTGCGGTTGTTACGCGCCATGATTACATCCATGTTACATTCTTGTAGAGCCCAAAAGGCTTTGTGTTCAATTTCGATCGGAATGTGACATGCTTTCCCGTAAACCATGCGGTACGGGGTGTAACCGGTAGGCGTTTTAAACGCGGTTCAGAATGCCCAAAGAGCATCATCTAACTTTTGAGACCAAATTTTTGGATTTCGATCAATGGTTTTCTCAAGGATCCTCTTAAGTGCTCGATTAGTGTTTTCAACTTGTCCACTTGGTTGTGGATGATAAGAAGTTGAAAAATGGTGATGGACACCATATCTTTGCAAAGTTTTCTCCATTAAGTGATTGGCAAAATGAGTGCCCCGATCACTAAATCTACCTTAAACTTCTTATTATCGATTTCTAGCTCACAATTTCTATAAATATGTTGAACCATAGAGGTTTTCCCATTGGCAACTTCTATCTCATACAACTCATCAAGCAACTCTAATGGAACATTGAACTTAACGCCAAATTCGTGAGACACGAAAGAATAAGTAGAACCTGAATCAAACAAGACATGAGTGGGTATGGAGTTTATGAATAAGGTACCTGAGACGACATCATGGGTCTCCTTAGCTTCTTCAAACGTAAGTTGGAAGGCACGCCCTTTGACTTTCAACGACTCCGGTTTCTTGTGAGCGGTTGACACCAACGTTTCGGTTCCCTTCTTTGGGCAAACATTGCTATAATGCCCTTTCTCATGACATGAGAAACATTCCACTTCATCAAGGCTCTTCACCTTGCAATCTTTAGCTTTGTGGCCAAAACGACCACATTTGTTAAGGCAAAAAGCCTTACCCCTTTGGATCTTAAGATAACAAAACAACCTAGACTAGCTTTGATTAATATGTAGAATAATATAGCTAAGTTTAGGTCTGATACTGAGTGATCAGTATTAGAACTCAGTATCAGTACTCAGTATCAAATAGTGATACTGAGTAGAAGGACTGAGTGATAATCAGTATAGTAACGGACTAAGATCAAATCCCTTGATCTTAGTCATTTTCCTTGCTTAGTCCTTCGGTTACTCCTTTGCTCATTATGTAAGATCTCTATAACATTATAAATAGAGATCATCTTGCAAAGGAGTACTCACCAATTTACTTTACACATTCACATCTTTTGTAATTGATCAGTGGTCTTGTTATTCCGCAACAAGCCACACTTAGTGGATTTATACATTGACCATATTCTTGTGTTATCACTTTAATATTTCTCTAAGTATAATATTCTATCAATTAACATTATAAACCAGGGTTGTTGTGACCTAACAACTGGTATCAGAGCAGGCTAAATAATCTTCTATTTAGTCGATCTATAACCCTGGCAGCCATTTCCTACATCTATCCCTCCAACACTCAAAAATTCAAAATGTCTACAATTATTGCACCAGTTATGTCTGGAAAGGGAGTACCCATCTTTGATGGAAAAGACTTCCATCAATGGAAGCTCAAAGCTCAGTGGTATCTTGAATCTATTCATCATGAGATGCTCACTGTGCTAAATGATGGTCCCATCATTCCACAAACTGTGGAACCGGTTGCTGCTACTGATGATGCTCCTGAGGGCATAAGATCTGTACCTAAACTAAAGCACAACTGGACTGACACTGACCGTCAGTTGTATGCTTTAGACTCCAGAGCTAAAGGAGTGATTGGTAATGCTGTTACAAAAGAGATACTTAATGCAATTATGAAATTGCCAACAGCAAAGGCTATGTGGGATAGCCTATCAGTCACTTATGAAGGTACAGCAAAGGTGAAGTTGCAAAGAAAAAGCAACATGAGAAGGAAATATGAAAATTTCTTTTCAACTCCAAATGAAGACATCACCACTCTCTATAACAGGTTCAATACTGTTATCCATGATTTAATCAGTGTAGGCATTGTGAAAGAGGAAGGAGAGCTTGTTCAAAAGTTTCTGGATAGCCTTCCTCAACAATTTCTTGACATGACAAACTCTGTCAATGCTGCTAACAACATTGAGTCATACACTCTTCAAACTTTGTATGGTTTAATACTGAATCATGAGGAGAATAATGCTGCAAGACTGATCAACTGGAAGAAAACTGACAAGTCTTCCACTGGTATGGCTCTAGTTGTGCAACAGGCTTATACTGTGACTGAGCCAGAAGAACCAGAAGTTGATCTTGCTGATGCTGAGGCAGAAGAACTTGAAACTCAAATGGCTCTCATGTCTATGAAGCTGGATCAGTTGAAGAAGAAGAGGCTTGGTGTTAGCTCTTCCAATACTGACCCTAGATCAGGTCTGTGCTATAGGTGTGGAAAGCCTGGACATATTGCTGCAAATTGTCATACTAAGTCTTCTGAGACTGACCAAAATGACAAGATTGCATACCGAGCAAAAAGATATAGAGACAAATATGTCAAGCTGAAGAATTGGAGCAAGGGAAAGAGGGCCGACGGAAATGGAGCACCTCATCAAGCACTTTACTCAGAAGCCTGGATGGATGAAGAGTTAAGTGATGATGAAGAGGAGATTGAAAATAAAGCCTTTATGGCTTTCACTGAAGATGATTTGAAGAGTTCCTTTGAAAAGGATATCAAAGAGGCTGAGAGGATGAGTGTTCATACTGATTGGGATTCCACTCAGTTGTACAAGGTAAGTTCCTTTCAAACTTATTCAGTGAATGAAAAAACCAAGATTTTTGAGTATATGCTTGTTGATCTTAAAACTTCTGTTCAAAAAGAAAAAGCTTTAAAATTAACAATTAAAGAACTTGAAAGGGTAAATAATGAAAACTTGGATAAACTAGCAAAATATAAAGATTTAGAACTAAAATTTTCAGATTTAAAAGACATTAACCAAAGATTAGCTGATAAAGCTCATTTACACAAACTTGAAAAAGAGAAATTTGAAAAACAGTGTAAATCTTGGGGAAATGCTTCAATAAAATTAAATAAATGTTTAAATGAACAATTTCCAGAAAATGTGAGGGCTGCACTTGGTGTTGATCCTCAATTTAAAAGCAGGAACAATTTTGCTGATTTATTTGAAGAGTTTTCTACTATGAACCCTATTAATTTTGTAAAAGCTAAAACTTTATGTGAAGTTGGATGTCAAACTGAGTCAGATGATGAAGAAAATGAAATTTTAGAAAAACCTATTGGTCCTTCCATCTGCTCAAAGTGCTATACTGAGCTACAAGAACTCAGTATTGAATTTCAAATAACAGAAATTTCTGATACCGAGCTACCAATAGTTCAGTATGACACTTCTGTTGTTCCACCTTTTGAATTATTATTTAATACAACAACTTTTGAATTATATAATGATAATAAAACAACTTCTATCTCACATGTTTCATCAAATACAGAAGTTGCAGGAACAGAAACATCAAATACTGAGACATCTAAAGTACCTGTTAAAGTTGTTCCTTCAAAACATGATAAACAAAAGACAACTTCAACTAGGTCTTTGGTTGGCAAAGACAAGAAGTCTACCACTAATAAAATTAGAAAGACTTCTCTGCCAAATAAAAATAAACAACCAGATCATCCATCTCCTAAACCAGTTAAAAACAATATTAATACATCTATTAGAAATAACAAAATTAATGTTTTAAAAACACTTGGTGATCAGGTCAAATCTTTAAGTAAACAATTTGCAAAACTCGTTCATACTGACCTACCAAAAGTGAAACATTTTTCTAAAATACCATATGAAAATATGTTTAGAAATAGACCTAGGAAATGTTATAGATGTCATCATACTGGTCATAAGGGAGATGAATGCTGGACTGATCTCTCAAGTCCTAGGTACTCAGTACCAAAGAAAAGGAGAGAAACTAAGTCAGTATCACCAAAGAAAACTTCTAAAGTTACCCCTGAAGTGATACCGACCTCTTCACATAAAGAGATCAAGTCAAATTGTGTTTATCCCACCAAAGGTCCCATTCAAAAATGGGTTCCTAAAAGGAACTAATTCTTATTTTGTGTCTTGTGCAGGGTGACAGAAAGTGGTACTTAGATAGCGGCTGCTCAAGACACATGACAGGCAGTATGGAATACCTTCTTAATTATACTCCAGAGAAGGGTCCTTCTGTCAAGTTTGGAGATGACTCAGTGGGAAAGACAAGAGGTTATGGTGTGATCAAGGCAGGCAACATAACTTTTAAAAGAGTTGCCTATGTAGAGGGTCTTAAACACAATCTGCTCAGTATTAGCCAGATGTGTGATGATGACAATGAAGCTCGATTCAGAAAGGTTGCAGGAATCATCTACAATGATAAAGGGCAGCCTGTACTCATTGCTAGAAGAGAAAAAGACGTATATGTGGTCAACCTATCTGAAATAGACCCAACTATTCGAGTATGACTGCTTTCTAAAGTCAAGCCAGAATTACATTGGCTATGGCACAAGAAACTCTCTCACATAAATTTTAGAAATATCAACGAGCTCAGTATGAAGAAACTGGTGAGAGGATTGCCCACAATTACTTATTCGAAAGATAAGTTATGCTCAGCATGTGAAATGGGCAAGCAGAAGAAGAGTTCATTCAAGTCAAAAGTCAATCATTCCATCAATGAACCTCTTACTATGATACATATGGATCTTTTTGGCCCCATCAGCACACCATCTTTGGCCAAAAAGATCTATACTCTAGTCTTAGTTGATGAATTCTCAAGATATACTTGGGTCATCTTTCTCAAGACTAAGTCAGATGCAACAACAGAAATCATTGCCTTTATAAAAAGAGAGGAACTTCAAAAAGGCAACAAGGTCAAGCAACTTAGAAGTGACCATGGTACTGAGTTTAAGAACTCAGTATTAGCAGATTTCTGTGAAGAAAAAGGAATCATTCAAAACTTCTCTGCAGCCTACACACCCCAACAAAATGGTGTTGTAGAAAGAAAGAACAGAACACTGATTGAAGCTGCAAGAACTTTATTATGCCATGCTGGACTGGCACTGAGTTTCTGGGCTGAAGCTGTAAACTGTGCAAATTTCACTCAGAATAGAGCCACTATAGTCCAAAGACATCTGAAGACTCCATATGAGTTATACAATGGCAAGATTCCTAATGTGGAATATTTCCACATCTTTGGGAGTAAATGTTTTGTACTCAGTACAAAACAAAATCTCAATAAATTTGCTCCCAAAGCAAATGAAGGTGTGTTCATGGGCTACTCTCCACACTCCAAAGCTTTCAGAGTGTATATCATCTCAACCAAGATGATTGTAGAATCCATTCATGTCACATTCGATGAAGATCAGAATGAGCATTCTACCTCAGCAAGTGAAGACAAAAGTGGCATAGATATTCTATGCAATCCAGAACACTCCATTGCGGAACAGCCTAAGTTTCATCCACACTTTATTCCTAATAAGTTTAATGAACCTGATCAAGTTCAAACTCAGTATCACTCAAATGCGTCTAATACTGAGGTTCCCATAACAGAGGACCTTCATACTGAGTTTCCAACCAATGATCTGAACCACTATATTTATGAAGAAGGTGAAACATCCAACACTTCACAAGAATCCACATCAATTCTGCAAAATGAAGATGAACAGCAACCTGTACTGTCTAATACTGATCAGAATTCCACTCAGTATCAGACAGACAACACGTCAAATCAACAAGATATTGTTGATCCTATTTTAAATGCTCCCTTAGGAAACAATTTAAGGGAACACAGAGACCATCCACACTCAAACATTATTGGTCCTATTGGAGAAGGTGTCCAAACAAGAAGAAAATTAGAATTTCCAACCCAAGCAACTGCAAACTTTTGTTTTTTCTCAAGTTTTCTATCTACCATTGAACCAAAGAAAGCTGATGAAGCTTTATTAGATGAAGATTGGGTAGAGGCTATGCAAGAAGAGCTCACAGAGTTTGAAAGAAACAAAGTTTGGAACTTAGTACCACCTCCTTCTGGCAAAACTATTATTGGTACTAAGTGGGTGTTCAGAAACAAGATGGACAAGGATGGTGTTGTCATCAGAAACAAAGCAAGGTTAGTTGCTCAAGGTTACAGGCAAGAAGAAGGCATTGACTATGATGAAACTTTTGCACCAGTTGCAAGAATTGAAGCTATTAGATTGTATCTTGCATACGCAGCCTTTAAGAATTTCAAAGTTTATCAGATGGATGTCAAAAGTGCTTTTCTAAATGGAAAACTACAAGAAGAAGTTTATGTTAAACAACCTCCAGGTTTTGTTGATCCCAAATTTCCTCATTATGTTTTCAAGCTTGATAAAGCTCTATATGGGCTCAAACAAGCTCCAAGAGCCTGGTATGACACCTTGTCTGAGTATCTTATTGAAAATAAGTTTACAAGAGGTAAAATTGATAAAACATTATTTTCAAAAAGGAAAGGTTCTGACATCTTACTCATTCAGATATATGTAGATGACATTATCTTTGGTTCCACTGACAAGTCAATGTGTGACTGGTTTGCGAAGATAATGTCAACTCAGTATCAGATGAGTATGATGGGAGAACTTACTTACTTTCTGGGTTTACAAGTTGAACAAAAGCCTGATGGCACTTTTATAAATCAAAGTAAGTATGTGCATGACATGTTAAAGAAATACAACTTTGAAAATCTATCTTCCATGCACACTCCTATGGGTACTCAGGATAAGATAAGTAAGGATGAAACTGGTAAACCAGTATGTCAATCCACATACCGAGGTATGATTGGTTCATTACTTTACTTAACTGCTAGTAGGCCTGATATCATGTTTGCCACATGTTTGTGTGCTCGGTATCAGGCTGATCCTAAAGAATCACACATGAAAGCAGTTAAGCGCATCTTTAGATATCTTACAGGTACTCCTAACCTGGGTCTTTGGTATCCCAAAGACTCAAACTTTGACCTTGAAGGGTACACAGATGCAGATTTTGCAGGTTGTAGATTGGACAGAAAGAGCACAAGTGGAGGATGTCAATTTCTAGGTGGAAGACTAGTTGGCTGGTCATCCAAGAAACAAAATTCGGTAGCCACTTCCACAGCAGAAGCAGAATATGTTGCTGCAGGAAGTTGTTGTGCTCAATTATTATGGATGCAGTATCAACTCTTAGACTATGGGTTCAACTTTCATAAGACTCCTATTCATTGTGATAACAAGAGTGCTATTGCTATCACAGAGAACCCAGTCCATCACTCCAAAACCAAGCACATTGATATCAGACATCACTTTATTCGAGATAATGTGGAAAAGGGTAAGGTTGAAGTAGATTATGTACCAACAAATGAACAATTGGCTGATGTATTTACTAAACCTCTTCCTGAGGAAAGGTTTATGTATTTACTAGGGCAATTAGGTATGTTGAATCCTTAATCTTTATTAAATTTCTTTAAAACTGAGCGCTCAGTATCACTCCTGTTGATACTGACCACTCAGTATCACTAGTCTGTTATCAACAAAATTTAAAATTTTCTATTTTTTATAAATTTCAAGAGCAAATAAATTGTTTTTATATTTTTAATTTTTTTTTACAATTAATTTTTTTTAAACTCGGTATTGGGGTATGACGGCTCTTACACCGAGCTTAATCCTCATACTGCTCAAACGGTAACTTTTCTTAATTAGAAAGTTACCGTTGGCAGAAGATAAGGCAGTCAAATCAGCCGTTTTTACTTCCCAATACCTTATTTATCTTTCAAATCTCCCATAAATAACCGTTTATTTTTATTTCAAATTCTTTTTAACTGTTATTTCTTCTTTCATCTTAAATTCTCTCTGCGATTAACGATTTCACTTTCTCTTAGCAAGCAAATTCTTTCAAATCAAAATCACAGATGGCGAACTATACTTTTGTTGCTCCAGAAGTTCAATCGGAAATCCAATTCCGAAATAATGAAGTACCCAGGTTTGCGAGGAACAACATCACAGCAAATTTCAATATTCCTCAAGCCTGGGCATGCCAAGAATTCACGAACATCGTCACTTTTATGAAGCATTGCCCAATTGCTCGTGCCCTGACATTATCTCCTAGAGGAATCTACCCAGAAATGTTATGCGAGTTTTGGTACTCTGCTACACTCGATTCTCCAGATATGATTGCTGGGTGGGTAATTAGAGATCAAAGAAGGGCATTTGTTTCTACTGCAATCATTCGTGAAGCACTGAGACTTCCCGCCCAAGCTCAGTATGACACATTTGTTGATCGATCAGAGGCACGCTCTGTTCTGCCTTTTCTGGGTCGAAGAGGAACAACTGGCACAATCAAAAGAAATGAATTTGGTCCTATGTGGGGTATTCTTATCACAACAATAATTCGATGTATGACCCACAAGACGGGGGCTTTGGACCAAATAAACGAATTTGGGATGCAAATAGTACATGCTCTGTACTATGGAAGAAACATTGATTTTGCTCGCCTAATCTTCAATGAATTAGCTACTCTGGTCCGAGCAAACACAAGGGAATGCAATGTCCCTTTCTGCAGATTTCTTTCACTCATATTTCAAAACTCAATGCCCACACACATTTATGATGAATTTCACAGCCCAAGAGTTGATCTTCCTCCACTCAGTGAGAAGATCTTCTTTTACAGACCAAGAGAAGGAGAACCTCTTCTAAGTCCTCCTATGTGGGCCATTGTTCAAGAACACATTGATGATGTAGAACACATGTCTGATACTGAGTCAGACAATGATGATGATGATGATAATAATGATGATAGTGGTAATGGAGCACAGGCTGGTCAAGATTTTGAGATGCAGGATGTACCACAAGTTCAAGAACCAACTATCTCTCCACCTGCACAAGATCTTGCTGCTCCTCATATTGAAACCGATCGTGAAACTGAGTCCTCAGAAGACACACCACTGCTCCTTCGAAGAAGAAGAAGGAATGTTTCTCCTATCATTATGGGCAACTTATCATCTGAGGAGGTGCAGCCTGCCAATGTTCCATCATTAACTGCATCTATTCAAGCCCAAAGCTTTATTGCAGCCACCGCTGACCTTCCAGGTCCAGAACAAGCTCCACCTGCTCAACCAATTGAGGAACCTCATGTTCCTCTCGATGTGGAGATTCAATATGCACAAACTGCACTGGAAGGTGCTCAGCATGACAGAGGGGTCGGTATTGAAGAGGTTGGTGCTGCACATCAACAAACACATGATCCTGCACTGACCTCTGCAGATGCTCGAAGGGAATCTGACAGAGTCTCAGGTATGAATTTCTAAAAATCCTTAAACTTATATACATATATTTCATTCCCAAATAGAGACTAAGTATTGGACAGTACCAACTCAATACTGACCAAAGTCTCAAACGATCTTTTAAATATATATCCTCTTATGGCCAACATAGCTAGCCCACTGCTGCTATGCAAAATTCATATACTGAGCACACAAAATTGATCATTGTCAGTCTACAGTTGTCTCAACATTTAAAGAGACAATGGTGGTTGATGTCATACTGACACCCACTGGTGCTGCTTGAATAATGTCCAACTTATTTTTGAGTTGGGTAGCATCATTCAAGAAATGATCACAAACCCTTAAGCCACAAAATCCAAAAATATTCAATGGGGTTTAGCCACATTTCTGTTATCACTCTCATACCGAGTGATAAACATTGAAAATAACAAGAAGCACATCCCAGGCTTCGAATTCCCACACCCAAACCTTTTAGTAAATGTGACTTATCCCATACTGAGCTACTTAAATTTTCACACTCATCTTTACTAAAATCTTCTTACACATGCTATGCACAAGTCCACAATATTTCATCCTATACCAGATGAAATACAGACTTCACAAACTCTGTTTATATGATTGTAGAATTAAACAACACCACAATTCTATTTGATAAACCTTTCATTCTAACCAGTTTTATATTTTTGTTTCTTTAGCACCATCTGTGCAGGGCATTCCGGCATCTCAAGCTGCAGCAGCCCAAGTGACTCTGCAAGCAATCATGCAGCACATTCTGGCCATCCAACAAACTCAAAATGTAATACTAGCCAGAATGGACAAGATGAGTGGTGATATTGATTTAATAAAACAGTCAGTATCACTCCTTCAACAACCACAGCAGCCTCCACAAACTCCACCAGGTTCACCTGGTGACCACAATGAAGAAGGAGAAGGAGAAGGAGGTGCTGGTGATACTGATGCTGCAACTGAGCCCATGCCCTCCCCTACTCTTGAACAACCTGAAGGGGACATGGGTGGTGATACTGATCCTCTTCCCTCCTCATCAAATGATAACAAAAAGGGGGAGAAAAGACAAAGAGATTCTGAGGTTGATCAAACTGAGCCTTCTGCTCAGGGGGAGAAAAGAAGAAGATTGAATGAAGATCAACCTCAACAACAACATCAGCAAAGCCCTCATACTGAGCCATTTCGCATTCAGTATGAGAGAAGAAGACAAAGAACAAGGTCAGAATTACAAGTTCAAGACCCACTTGAGCCATCTGCTCAGGGGGAGACTCATACTGACCAACCACAGCAAGCTTATACTGAGCCACCTGCTCTAGAAGAAAATAACTTACAAATTGTGGTCTATAGACCTTTTGTGTGGCCCATTGCTGATGATGAAGATGAAGAACATCCAGTGGAATCAGAAGACTTTTTAAACTTTGCATTGGATGAAGCAAATAAAGAAACCTCTTCATCATCATTCTCAGATGATGAAGAGCATACAAGAAAATCTATCTCATCTCAGGCTGAAGGACCTTCTAGAATTCCTAGAAGACCAATAACCAGAAGAATGACAAATGTGGTTATGTCCTCAGAATCTAGTGAAGAACAAGATCCAGCTCCTCTGATCTCAAGACCTAGAAGATCTGCTCAGTTTACTGAGGGAAAGAGTGAAGCTGAGGATGAGATTGAGGCCCAAAGGTTCTTCCCTGTTAAGGAAGAACCTGAATCTGAGTCTGAAGATGTTCCAAGAAGATCTCATACTGTAAGAAGAACTGGAGATGAATTACTTGAACAGTATTGGAACATTGTGGCACAAAGAACAAGATATAGGGAAACAAGGATGAGTATGCTGAGGAAGAAAGCATTTCCAACTGTAAGAGACATATACTGGCTAAATGAGTTTGTCAACAAAATAAAGGTCAAAACTGTTGATAGATCAATTGTTGCAACTTGTACTGGGCCAGTCAGTCCTCCAATGAAGTTTCTCCTCCATGACATTCAAAATATGGGACTTCATGATTGGATAAAAATTGCTAGACTGATCAAGGAAATGCCTTCAAGATCTTCTGAAGCCCAAGTGATGATGGATGAAATCTGGGCTGTATCTGCTATATGCTATGAAAAAGGCATTCTTTATGCAGCAAAATACAGGGCACTCAGTGTGATGACTGAAGCTATGAGGAACAACAAACCTGAGTGTCTTAATACTTTCAGAATAATTCCCACATATACTGTTCCCCCTAATCTCATTTTTCAGGATCAAAAGAGTACCATATATCCAACATCTGGATACATGTATACTGACTCAGATGACAGGGAATGCTTCATTACTGAAGCAGATTTGGCAACAGCTCCTATCAGCCATTTGGTGGGTCTTAAATGGATGATAACCAAGAAAGAGGATGCTTGGTTTAAAAAAAAGATAGTTGCTGTACTAAACAACAGGCAAGATGAACTAAAGAAAAGAGAAGAGTTCATCCATGTGAAGAAAGAAGTCTTCTACGAGTTTGAATCGATCAACAAAGACTAAAAAAGAAGACTTTGCAGCCTGTAGCTTATTTTGTTTAGTTTTTTCTTTGTAATTGTTTTGTTATCATTAGATAGGGGGAGATTGTTAAGGCAAAAAGCCTTACCCCTTTGGATCTTAAGATAATAAAACAACCTAGACTAGCTTTGATTAATATGTAGAATAATATAGCTAAGTTTAGGTCTGATACTGAGTGATCAGTATTAGAACTCAGTATCAGTACTCAGTATCAAATAGTGATACTGAGTAGAAGGACTGAGTGATAATCAGTATAGTAACGAACTAAGATCAAATCCCTTGATCTTAGTCGTTTTCCTTGCTTAGTCCTTCGGTTACTCCTTTGCTCATTATGTAAGATCTCTATAACATTATAAATAGAGATCATCTTGCAAAGGAGTACTCACCAATTTACTTTACACATTCACATCTTTTGTAATTGATCAGTGGTCTTGTTATTCCGCAACAAGCCACACTTAGTGGATTTATACATTGACCATATTCTTGTGTTATCACTTTAATATTTCTCTAAGTATAATATTCTATCAATTAACATTATAAACCAGGGTTGTTGTGACCTAACAACATTTAAAGCAACCATTCGAATCCGCCTTGCATTCACCCTTGTGGTCCCTACCACACTTTCTACAACCACCAACACTACCTTGCTTTGACCCGCTTGGGGTGAACTTGCTCTTTTTTGATGGCCCCGAAAAACTTTCAAACTTTCTCTTCTCATTACCAACCGAGCTCTCTTGCACTCTTCTCTTACTAACTTTCTCGACACTTCGGGCGACATTAATCACCTCATCAAGAGTGGTCGCCCTCTTCACTTCGAGTTCATACTCCCATGGTAACCCGTTAGCAAACCGAACCACACGACTACGTTCGGTTGGGTAGGTACTTGACACAAACGGGAGGTATCCCGTGAACTTGTTGGTATACTCATCCAAGGTTAGATTACCTTTCTTGAAATGCAAGAACTCCTCCAACAACTCTTCCAACTCGCTTTCGGGACAAAACTTCTCTTTGAGTCTCCCAGTGAACTCTTCCCATGACATTTTGTAAACGGCTTTCTTTCCCAAAGTCTCATACACGGTGCCCCACCATGTAAGAGCATCATCTTTCAACAAACGTGAGGCATAAGTCACCATGTCTTCTTCTTTGAACTTGCTACTTTCAAGTACATGTTCCGTCTCCCGGATCCAACGAACGGTCACCTTCGGTTCCGTGCTACCCAAGTAGTTGTCGGGTCGGCATGCAACGAATGTTTTGTAAGAACATCATTCACATTCAATCTTTCTTTCTTCAACACTCTCCCCATTGGAGGACTTCTCGGTCGGGGTGTCATTTCCCGTTGACTTAGTCTTTGTGAGAGGTGGGGAATCTTCACTTTCCACCCTCTCCTCCTCATCACGACGTTCCTCCTCTTCCTCTTGATCATCACCAAGGTTCAACCGATCATTTATGATCCGGTTAACATCTTGTTGCATAACATTTCTCATATTAGTGAGCATGGATTGAATTGCCTCCATTGTCACCGGAGTATTTCCAAATACCCGAATTGGCCAATCCATTCCCATCTTTATTCACATTCGAAGCCTGTCCTCCATCCAACAAAGCTCGACCACTTCTTGTTCTAGCCATCTTACTATAATAAGATGTCAACCCAATTAGAATCCAATAAGTTGACTAAATAGTCACAATTAACATAAGAAAATCTCGACTCAAGACAATTCCCTTAATGGTGAACCCTAATCCTTAAAGGTCAACCTAACTTCCTATAGAACATAATGTCCCAAAAGCAAAGTCTAAGTCTAGGGTGGGTAAACCAACCTAATTCACTTAGACTGAAGCTCTGATACCAAGTTGTAACACACCAATTTTTCAACCAAATTTAAAACATTTAAATAATAAAATATAAGTCTTTAAAACCGAGTATCCCAAAAATACGGTTTAAATAATACATTTGGAGTAATCAATAAGTATCAAAAATTGGTGTTACAACTATATCAAAACCAAAGTCTAGGGAATTAAATAAGTACACTGAACTAATCACTTACAAATGCTAACTACGGGTCGCCTAATCCTTAGCTCCCGAACCTGAGTACATAGCCAAAAATAAACATAGTACGTGAGACAAAATTGTCTCGTGAGAAACATGGGTTTTAGACCCGGTTAGAAAATATTTGCAATAAAATAATAATAAAATAATTATCAAATTGCACATAGTCAATCGTACTCTAAGGCTTGCCATAAGTCCAACACATACGTAACGGGCCTCCCCGAAACAACTCCCCCGAGATGGGTTATCTAGGTAAACTCCCCCGTTTCCAGGTTATCTCTTTCTCCCCCGATTTCCAGGTTATCTCAAACTCCCCCGTTTTCCGGGTTATCTATTTCTCGACACACTACCCTTGCGCGGGGTGGTACCGCCTCATGTAGGTGTCACTAACTCCCCCAACTTGTGTGGGCTGTCTAGGATCCAATTGATTAGCTACCACATAACAAATCATCAACTTGAGCCAATGCTCCAAATCATAGCTCATATCATACTAGTGGCAACCAACAAATCAATTAACAATTCAATTCAATTCAATTCATACTTGTATCAATTCAATCTTTTTCTTTATTAAAACAACTATCTAATAAAGACTCTATAAATCATTTCAATCTATAAAAACATGGTGTACAATGTACTCTATAAAGATCACATGTACTCACCTTAGCAATGCTATCAAATACTTGTGTTAAAAAAACACAAATCCTTACTTCCCAATCAAGGAAGTACTTCCAATCACAAGGTCTTCTTGACCTAACATCAATGTCAATACAATAACTAGTTATTATTCATAACTAATCACTAATCAATCCATAATAACCTTCCTAACCACCAAGTTCATCCAACTTGGTGGAATCTTAAACCCTAGTTCAAGAGTTTCCATCATAAATCCCAAATCCAACTTGTACAAATTGATTACAAGTCTACAAGGAGTGTTTTACACCCATGATAGTTCATCTTCCCCAAAGATGTTATGGTTGGTTCCCAAAACCACCATTTTTACCCTTACTAAGCTCAAAATCAAGGTAGATAAGCAAGATGATCAAGAATTATTATCCTTGATGTTTCAATCCTTCAAGATGGTGAAGATTTGAGCTTTTAAGCTCCAAAACCGACCACATATGCTCTCAAATTGGCTGCTATAGATCTCAAGTTGTAGGTGTTATGAAATCCTAGCCTTCACACAAGTTTTTATAGTTCAGGGCCTCCTCGCGCCCAGCTCGCGCCGCGAAGTGACGCGGAGTTTCCTGCTAGTTGCCGCTCGAAGACGAACCTTGCGCCCCGCTCGCGCCTGGCTTGCGCCGCGAGCTCGACGCGAACTCAACACGAGCTCGATGCGAGCTCTTCGCGTTTCGGCGTTGGATTTGCTGTTTTGCTGAAAAGTCTAGTCGCGCCTGCCTCGCGCCGCGAGAGCTATTCCAGGTAGATTCTTGGCCTTTAAACTTGTTTCCATCCAAGTTTTGACCCATACTTGGTTTTACCAAGTCTCAAACACTCGATAAAACACAACTCGGAACATAAACTAATTATAAATAACGAAATTCAAATAAATCCCGAATTAAACATACGAAATTACAAACGTAAAATTACGGTTGTTACACTTATCTCCATCTATTTTGAAAGAGTCCTAGTTCTAGTATGACTCTTCCATCCAAACCCTAATCCTACCCTATATAAACACCATCACCACCGAACCCTAAACCTTTTGTTTTCTCCCATTCGGCCGAAGCATCCCCACCATCACCTTCGTCCGTTTCCGTTCGATCGCAAGCAATCTCGAGCACTCCCTTGTTCGTTCTTGATCTCGTCCGAACCAAGGTATCATCCGAATCCCTATTGTCTTCCTTTTGTTTTCCTTCTTGTTGTGATGTAGATTCGAACCCGAGACCATGGCTAAGAGCCATATGGTCTCGTTATGCCATGTTTCCCCAAAACTCGTAGCATTCAAACATGCATGCATACATCCGTATGCGTGTGTGTGTGTGTGTGTGTGATCGTTAGATTGTTCGTTATTCTCTAAGATTTGTTGTTGATTCCTTGTCTTGTTGATCTATTGTCTAAAACCCAAGATCTAGAAATATTGATATGCCTAACCCTAGATCTAGCCATGTTGTGACCAAAATTCCTAGACCAAAACCGTAGGGTCTTGGCCTATTCGGCCGACCCACATCTAAACATAAACCCTAGAAACCGAAACCCTAGTCTTTGTTGACTTTTGTTGACTATTTTGACCGATATTGACCTCTAGAATGACTAATTTTGACCCATAAGTCAAACCGGGTCAAGGCCGGATCTTGACCCAAAACCGTGACCCAAACCCGAATACCTAATCGGGCCAAGCCCCGTACTTGGCCCATTCGATCTATCTTAGTCCATCGGGCCCAAACTTTAGTTGGCCCATTAGTATCCAAGCCTATTTGGACCAAAGCCCAAACCTTTGGCCCATTAATACCCAAACCGAAGTCAATTGGGGCCAAGCCCAATCCATGACCCAACTTAATCGGACCTAAGCCCAATATGAGGCCCAACCTAGTGGCCCATTAAGCCCATCTAGGCCCATTAAGCCCATCTAGGCCCATTAGGCCCAATCTAGGCCCATTAAGCTTAACCCAAGCCCATTTCATTTCATTTCATTTCGAAGTCCATTTCATTTAATTTCATTTCGACCCATTAAGGCCCAATGATCCAAGTTCCTTCGATGTCACAAAACATACAACATAACATTAATCGCATATCATATATCATTTATCATAACTAGAATCGCATGTATTAGCTTAGTCTAATTAGAAAGTTATATCATTTAGGAAGCTAGGAGTCTGTAAAGGAATCCTCTGTCATTTAGTGTCGCTAAGCTTTGCCCAGGTGAGTCCACAAACCCCTTTTACTCATTTATTGTTTTTTATAAATTATTGGGGTGGAAAACATAAACAATGCTACTACTTTACTATGACTGTACAACATTTACATTTTCATTATCGCGTTGGCATGACAAACAATTATTAAACCGGACAAAGGTTACCAGCAATCATTAACTAGCGGATCTAGACCATGGATATGCAGATAGTACTATTGGCTGACACTCATCCTCCCAACATTATTTGATCATTACTTTGTTATCCAAGACATCTTTCGGGAATTTATATCCATAAAAGAACGATAACATACTGGAGTTGAAGTGTTGATTTTTGACTTAGGGGTTGGTATATTAACTCAATAGACTAGCTACTTGTTGGGGATAACAGTCATGCGATGTCAAACATAACAACTTATTCAACACTTTTTCATAAACAAGAACTAGAAATTGTCGATCTTCTACAATTACACTTCACTTTCATACTTATTTCTCATATCATATGAGTGTTGAATTTTATACTTTTTCAGTCATAAAACTATTTTCATAACAATCATTTTGGGTAGCAAAAACTTTACTTTTACCATAAACATTAACCATGTGGATTCACTCAACATTATTGCAGACCCTTTTATATTTATGTTTTTCCAGGTGATTAGGTGCGCAGTGGAACTAGAGGACATGAGAAGTGGGATTGTCGTGAGCCATGAATAAAACATCAAGTTTACGAACAGTCATTTCATTTTCAAACAATTTCTATTTTAGGAAAACTTGTTATTTTTGGAAACTTTCTATTTTTAGAAAGTGGAACAATTTTTATTTCGTTATTGCGTGGTTGTTTGTTTACTTAATTTTTGCTATGTTGTCATGAACGTTACACCTCCGTTCTTCCGCAAAACATTTTAAATGAAGTAAGACTCATTTTTAGCGGGGTGTGACAAATTGGTATCAGAGCTTAAGTTATAGTGAATTAGCAAGCGTAGTCTATAACTTCAAAAGATTTTTGGGAAAAACAAAAACTTTTACAAAACAAAAATATTCATGTCACGCTGAGTCTCATATCCTTAAGTGTCAATGTTTTTAGATTAGAACAATTGCCCTAGTTAGTATTGCCTCAGTGTAATATTTAGCACACCTTCCCACAACTACTTTTTTGTGTGAGAGTTTATTTTTCCTACTCTCACAATCCTGTGCAAGACCCTCTCGAGGTGCATTCTCAAAGTTTAGGAAGATGTGTTCCCTATTAACTTTAAGAATGTCCGGGAACCCATCGGCTAGGAGTGCGGGTCCCGGTGCGGGCTCTGGTACAGGTGAAGGTGCACGTGCACGTCCGCGCCCGCGGCCACCGGCCGATGTGGAGGCAGCGATCTTTTGTTGTTTCTACATCAAAGACAATAATCACAATGTTAAGAATATAAATATGAAAGAATAGAAGGGTGTCTAATTATGTAAAACATGAATGTAATTGACGTTACCCCTTCCCACACTTAGTTTTAAAAATAAGAAAATTGCAAATAAAATTAAAGGTTTGACATTGTTAATTATATTTTATTTCAATTTGATTTAAAAACTAAGTGTTATAGACATATTAACATTGTAAAAATATTGTCTTTGCTAGTATTCTTGATATAATTGAACAAAAGACTTGTCATTTGGTGTCTAAATTTATCCAACCCGAGTTGTCAAACTAGCATTCAAAAGAATATGACTAAGTGACAATTATGCTAGTTCAACAACTACACTCCAACCAAAATACTTGCAAAAAAATCAAAATTTTGCCCTAATCTTCTACAAATCATGCAATTTCAACAATGTAGGCTATGAAATCTACTAAACTTAAGGGAATTTGACTAACTAAGCACAAAGATAGCAGATTTCAATTAGGGTTCAACTACAAATCAACTATTAAGCATAAAGAACTAAGATTTAACTCAAAAAGTTCAAGAATAGGTCAAAAATTTCGGACCTATACCGAAATAATTGATGAATCTATGAAGAAAAGTAGAAGAACTAACCCTTGGACCCATGGAGATGAAGAATTGATGAAGAAATCGGAGGATTTGGAAGAGAAAAGAGTGAAATCGGGTGGAAAATGGGGTATTATTGCACAGCCGTTCATGATTTGGGGGTGTTAGGTCACGATTGTGAAAAGCTGGAAAAGAGACGATGGATTTATACTTACAAAAGTTCACGCCGCGAAGTAGTTACCGATGAGGAACTTTCCCGATCCGAATAGGTCAAAACCGGGTTGACCCGGATCCGAATCGTGAACCCAACGTGACCCAATCCTTAACTCTTCACGCAAATAAGCCCAACTCGCTGGACGCACTTCCCGATCGGGAGGAAAGTTCACGCCGTGAACTTTCCTCCACCTCCACACTCACGAGTTTTTTATAAGACAAGCAGATTTTTAACAAATGATAATCACCAAAAGATTTAAAAAGCAGAAAATTAACACTACCGAACTTAAAAAAAATGCAGAACGGAAAGGGCAGAAACCACAATACACACGGGTTGCCTCTCGAGAAGCGCTTCAAAGATTATTGAGTCTAAAGCTCGACTCGAGGCTACTCTCTTCTCACTTACGAGCACCAACCGAGATGAAAATGAATCACCTCCTCTTCTTCCAACTTCTCCTTCTCAAAATTACCATTACCTTCATGATAAAGTTTCAAACGGTGACCGTTTATGCTAAAACGGCCACTATCACTAATGAGCTCCACATACCGGATGGTTTTTGTTGGACATCGGTGTAAGGACCGGCCCATTTGGATTTAAGCTTTCCGGGAGAAAACTTATAACGAGATTGATAAATTAGGACTTTATCTCCCAGTTTGAAACATTTGAAGGTTTTCAATTTATTGTCTCCCGGTAAGAACATTTAATTGGAATTTGCGGTTGTTACCCGCCATGATTACATCCATGTTACATTATTGTAGAGCCCAAAAGGCTTTGTGTTCAATTTCGATCGGAATGTGACATGCTTTCCCGTAAACCATGCGGTACGGGGTGTAACCGGTAGGCGTTTTAAACGCGGTTCAGAATGCCCAAAGAGCATCATCTAACTTTTGAGACCAAATTTTTGGATTTCGATCAATGGTTTTCTCAAGGATCCTCTTAAGTGCTCGATTAGTGTTTTCAACTTGTCCACTTGGTTGTGGATGATAAGAAGTTGAAAAATGGTGATGGACACCATATCTTTGCAAAGTTTTCTCCATTAAGTGATTGGCAAAATGAGTGCCCCGATCACTAAATCTACCTTAAACTTCTTATTATCGATTTCTAGCTCACAATTTCTATAAATATGTTGAACCATAGAAGTTTTACCATTGGCAACTTCTATCTCATACAACTCATCAAGCAACTCTAATGGAACATTGAACTTAACGCCAAATTCGTGAGACACGAAAGAATAAGTAGAACCTGAATCAAACAAGACATGAGTGGGTATGGAGTTTATGAATAAGGTACCTGAGACGACATCATGGGTCTCCTTAGCTTCTTCAAACGTAAGTTGGAAGGCACGCCCTTTGACTTTCAACGACTCCGGTTTCTTGTGAGCGGTTGACACCAACGTTTCGGTTCCCTTCTTTGGGCAAACATTGCTATAATGCCCTTTCTCATGACATGAGAAACATTCCACTTCATCAAGGCTCTTCACCTTGCAATCTTTAGCTTTGTGGCCAAAACGACCACATTTAAAGCAACCATTCGAATCCGCCTTGCATTCACCCTTGTGGTCCCTACCACACTTTCTACAACCACCAACACTACCTTGCTTTGACCCGCTTGGGGTGAACTTGCTCTTTTTTGATGGCCCCGAAAAACTTTCAAACTTTCTCTTCTCATTACCAACCGAGCTCTCTTGCACTCTTCTCTTACTAACTTTCTCAACACTTCGGGCGACATTAATCGCCTCATCAAGAGTGGTCGCCCTCTTCACTTCGAGTTCATACTCCCATGGTAACCCGTTAGCAAACCGAACCACACGACTACGTTCGGTTGGGTAGGTACTTGACACAAACGGGAGGTATCCCGTGAACTTGTTGGTATACTCATCCAAGGTTAGATTACCTTTCTTGAAATGCAAGAACTCCTCCAACAACTCTTCCAACTCGCTTTCGGGACAAAACTTCTCTTTGAGTCTCCCAGTGAACTCTTCCCATGACATTTTGTAAACGGCTTTCTTTCCCAAAGTCTCATACACGGTGCCCCACCATGTAAGAGCATCATCTTTCAACAAACGTGAGGCATAAGTCACCATGTCTTCTTCTTTGAACTTGCTACTTTCAAGTACATGTTCCGTCTCCCGGATCCAACGAACGGTCACCTTCGGTTCCGTGCTACCCAAGTAGTTGTCGGGTCGGCATGCAACGAATGTTTTGTAAGAACATCATTCACATTCAATCTTTCTTTCTTCAACACTCTCCCCATTGGAGGACTTCTCGGTCGGGGTGTCATTTCCCGTTGACTTAGTCTTTGTGAGAGGTGGGGAATCTTCACTTTCCACCCTCTCCTCCTCATCACGACGTTCCTCCTCTTCCTCTTCATCATCACCAAGGTTCAACCGATCATTTATGATCCGGTTAACATCTTGTTGCATAACATTTCTCATATTAGTGAGCATGGATTGAATTGCCTCCATTGTCACCGGAGTATTTCCAAATACCCGAATTGGCCAATCCATTCCCATCTTTATTCACATTCGAAGCTTGTCCTCCATCCAACAAAGCTCGACCACTTCTTGTTCTAGCCATCTTACTATAATAAGATGTCAACCCAATTAGAATCCAATAAGTTGACTAAATAGTCACAATTAACATAAGAAAATCTCGACTCAAGACAATTCCCTTAATGGTGAACCCTAATCCTTAAAGGTCAACCTAACTTCCTATAGAACATAATGTCCCATAAGCAAAGTCTAAGTCTAGGGTGGGTAAACCAACCTAATTCACTTAGACTGAAGCTCTGATACCAAGTTGTAACACACCAATTTTTCAACCAAATTTAAAACATTTAAATAATAAAATATAAGTCTTTAAAACCGAGTATCCCAAAAATACGGTTTAAATAATACATTTGGAGTAATCAATAAGTATCAAAAATTGGTGTTACAACTATATCAAAACCAAAGTCTAGGGAATTAAATAAGTACACTGAACTAATCACTTACAAATGCTAACTACGGGTCGCCTAATCCTTAGCTCCCGAACCTGAGTACATAGCCAAAAATAAACATAGTACGTGAGACAAAATTGTCTCGTGAGAAACATGGGTTTTAGACCCGGTTAGAAAATATTTGCAATAAAATAATAATAAAATAATTATCAAATTGCACATAGTCAATCGTACTCTAAGGCTTGCCATAAGTCCAACACATACGTAACGGGCCTCCCCGAAACAACTCCCCCGAGATGGGTTATCTAGGTAAACTCCCCCGTTTCCAGGTTATCTCTTTCTCCCCCGATTTCCAGGTTATCTCAAACTCCCCCGTTTTCCGGGTTATCTATTTCTCGACACACTACCCTTGCGCGGGGTGGTACCGCCTCATGTAGGTGTCACTAACTCCCCCAACTTGTGTGGGCTGTCTAGGATCCAATTGATTAGCTACCACATAACAAATCATCAACTTGAGCCAATGCTCCAAATCATAGCTCATATCATACTAGTGGCAACCAACAAATCAATTAACAATTCAATTCAATTCAATTCATACTTGTATCAATTCAATCTTTTTCTTTATTAAAACAACTATCTAATAAAGACTCTATAAATCATTTCAATCTATAAAAACATGGTGTACAATGTACTCTATAAAGATCACATGTACTCACCTTAGCAATGCTATCAAATACTTGTGTTAAAAAAACACAAATCCTTACTTCCCAATCAAGGAAGTACTTCCAATCACAAGGTCTTCTTGACCTAACATCAATGTCAATACAATAACTAGTTATTATTCATAACTAATCACTAATCAATCCATAATAACCTTCCTAACCACCAAGTTCATCCAACTTGGTGGAATCTTAAACCCTAGTTCAAGAGTTTCCATCATAAATCCCAAATCCAACTTGTACAAATTGATTACAAGTCAACAAGGAGTGTTTTACACCCATGATAGTTCATCTTCCCCAAAGATGTTATGGTTGATTCCCAAAACCACCATTTTTACCCTTACTAAGCTCAAAATCAAGGTAGATAAGCAAGATGATCAAGAATTATTATCCTTGATGTTTCAATCCTTCAAGATGGTGAAGATTTGAGCTTTTAAGCTCCAAAACCGACCACATATGCTCTCAAATTGGCTGCTATAGATCTCAAGTTGTAGGTGTTATGAAATCCTAGCCTTCACACAAGTTTTTATAGTTCAGGGTCTCCTCGCGCCGCGAAGTGACGCGGAGTTTCCTGCTAGTTGCCGCTCGAAGACGAACCTTGCGCCCCGCTCGCGCCTGGCTTGCGCCGCGAGCTCGACGCGAACTCAACACGAGCTCGATGCGAGCTCTTCGCGTTTCGGCGTTGGATTTGCTGTTTTGCTGAAAAGTTTAGTCGCGCCTGCCTCGCGCCGCGAGAGCTATTCCAGGTAGATTCTTGGCCTTTAAACTTGTTTCCATCCAAGTTTTGACCCATACTTGGTTTTACCAAGTCTCAAACACTCGATAAAACACAACTCGGAACATAAACTAATTATAAATAACGAAATTCAAATAAATCCCGAATTAAACATACGAAATTACAAACGTAAAATTACGGTTGTTACACTTATCTCCATCTATTTTGAAAGAGTCCTAGTTCTAGTATGACTCTTCCATCCAAACCCTAATCCTACCCTATATAAACACCATCACCACCGAACCCTAAACCTTTTGTTTTCTCCCATTCGGCCGAAGCATCCCCACCATCACCTTCGTCCGTTTCCGTTCGATCGCAAGCAATCTCGAGCACTCCCTTGTTCGTTCTTGATCTCGTCCGAACCAAGGTATCATCCGAATCCCTATTGTCTTCCTTTTGTTTTCCTTCTTGTTGTGATGTAGATTCGAACCCGAGACCATGGCTAAGAGCCATAAGGTCTCGTTATGCCATGTTTCCCCAAAACTCGTAGCATTTAAACATGCATGCATACATCCGTATGCGTGTGTGTGTGTGTGTGTGATCGTTAGATTGTTCGTTATTCTCTAAGATTTGTTGTTGATTCCTTGTCTTGTTGATCTATTGTCTAAAACCCAAGATCTAGAAATATTGATATGCCTAACCCTAGATCTAGCCATGTTGTGACCAAAATTCCTAGACCAAAACCGTAGGGTCTTGGCCTATTCGGCCGACCCACATCTAAACATAAACCCTAGAAACCGAAACCCTAGTCTTTGTTGACCTTTGTTGACTATTTTGACCGATATTGACCTCTAGAATGACTAATTTTGATCCGTAAGTCAAACCGGGTCAAGGCCGGATCTTGACCCAAAACCGTCACCCAAACCCGAATACCTAATCAGGCCAAGCCCCGTACTTGGCCCATTCGATCTATCTTAGTCCATCGGGCCCAAACTTTAGTTGGCCCATTAGTATCCAAGCCTATTTGGACCAAAGCCCAAACCTTTGGCCCATTAATACCCAAACCGAAGTCAATTGGGGCCAAGCCCAATCCATGACCCAACTTAATCGGACCTAAGCCCAATATGAGGCCCAACCTAGTGGCCCATTAAGCCCATCTAGGCCCATTAGGCCCAATCTAGGCCCATTAAGCTTAACCCAAGCCCATTTCATTTCATTTCATTTCGAAGTCCATTTCATTTAATTTCATTTCGACCCATTAAGGCCCAATGATCCAAGTTCCTTCGATGTCACAAAACATACAACATAACATTAATCGTATATCATATATCATTTATCATAACTAGAATCGCATGTATTAGCTTAGTCTAATTAGAAAGTTATATCATTTAGGAAGCTGGGAGTCTGTCGATCTTCTACAATTACACTTCACTTTCATACATATTTCTCATATCATATGAGTGTTGAATCTTATACTTTTTCATAAACAAGAACTAGAAATTGTCGATCTTCTACAATTACACTTCACTTTCATACTTATTTCTCATATCATATGAGTGTTGAATCTTATACTTTTTCAGTCATAAAACTATTTTCATAACAATCATTTTGGGTAGCAAAAACTTTACTTTTACCATAAACATTAACCATGTGGATTCACTCAACACTATTGCAGACCCTTTTATATTTATGTTTTTCCAGGTGATTAGGTGCGCAGTGGAACTAGAGGACATGAGAAGTGGGATTGTCGTGAGCCATGAATAAAACATCAAGTTTACGAACAGTCATTTCATTTTCAAACAATTTCTATTTTAGGAAAACTTGTTATTTTTGGAAACTTTCTATTTTTAGAAAGTGGAACAATTTTTATTTCGTTATTGCGTGGTTGTTTGTTTACTTAATTTTTGCTATGTTGTCATGAACGTTACACCTCCGTTCTTCCGCAAAACATTTTAAATGAAGTAAGACTCATTTTTAGCGGGGTGTGACAAATTGGTATCAGAGCTTAAGTTATAGTGAATTAGCAAGCGTAGTCTATAACTTCAAAAGATTTTTGGGAAAAACAAAAACTTTTACAAAACAAAAATATTCATGTCACGCTGAGTCTCATATCCTGAAGTGTCAATGTTTTTAGATTAGAACAATTGCCCTAGTTAGTATTGCCTCAGTGTAATATTTAGCATTCGTCAGAGAGCCCAAAATTTTCATAATCCAATAATTTTATGCGTCGTGATAAGCAGAATGCCGTCAGCGAGTGTTATTAATATTCCATCCGACTCAGAGTGCGACAGTGACCAGAGTACTGCTACGTCTAGAAGACGTGCTATGCCTCCTTCGTCTCCAAAGCCAGTGTTTGTACCGACGCCGTTTCCGATATCGTCAGCAGATTGGCTTCGTCCCAACTAGCCTCCTGTCCCGGTGTACTCCAATGAACCCCCTGACCTCAAGTCTGGAGAGCGTCCTTATATCTATTGTCTGGTGAAAGATGGTGATCTCTATATGACAACAAGAAGACGACCAGCATCTAGAGGAAAATGATTAGTCATCTACATTTCGTCTATATTTGTTTTTCTATTAATATTATTAGGTTTTTATGTTTGGCTATTTTAAAAAGTTAGTTTTAAAATTAGTATTTTTTTTATTATTATTTCAATATTGGCGTATGTTCCATATTTTTTTAAAACTATTATGTATTAGGAATGTGTTTAATAAAAGTGATATTTTAGTATAATCTTATTGTTTCTATAAATTGTATTTTCTATACGTATCTGTAGGAAAACCTTGTAATATTCACATGGCGGAACTTGAATACCACATTACTGGATCTCTACTAATCAATGAGATCACGAGAAAGAGAAGAAGATGAACATTACCTTTAGATAGCTAAAGAAGTGATCCACCTCTACTGCACCACCTGGACACGCTGCAAGACCACGTTGTACCAACAAAGTATCACACAAGAACTTGTGTGTGTGTGTGCCTTGCGTCGAACTGGAACACAAACCGAAACCCTTGGGGTTTCTTGGTTTCGGCCGAAAGGAGAGAAAGAGGGAGGAGGGATTAGGGTTTTGGTGATGTGAAAAGTGTAACCTAAAACCTTAACCTTAAGCCTCTATTTATAATGACTTAAGTTACAGTTAAGTCCTTGGAGTTTAATTATGATTAATCTCATAATTAAACTTCCTATTAACACTTTAAACCCTTGGACTTTTACTAGTTAATTAATCAACTATTAATTAACTGTCCGTTAAATACTTAACCTAATATTTAACCATCCTCACAAATAATAATTAACTTATTATTATTTTTTCTCTTCTTTATAATTAACTTAACTAGTTAATTATTCCACACAACTTACTTTATTCGGTTGTCCATTATTGGGTGTGTAGTGGTGTGACCCTTTAGTGTCTTATAACATTGGACACGGTGACATGTGTACTTATCTGTGTACATAAATCCTTCAGACTCCCACTTGTGCAAGTTAAGAAACACTTTCTGATCATCGTTGGCCTAAAGCGGTCCCTAGCCAGACATTTAGGATAACCAGGTCATAAGAACTCTTACATCCAGAGATAATATTCATAAAATGAATAACACTAACAGATTTTCCTTTCGCATCACGATATTGCTTAATTTGAGTAATAGACATGGAGCAGGGATCTTGTTCTATATACTCGAATTTTCTCAACTCTGATTTCGAATTTCTGCAGTAACGGATTACCAGATGATCTAATCATTCTTCGAGCGCGGCCACGCATTTCAGTAGTCTTAATCGTCGAGCAGCCATGAAATATCTCTTCTAGTTAAAGAAGGTGCAAATTCCATCTTGACATTTGCGTTATCTTGCCCACGACTTCTGTTGTCTTAGTCAAGTTCCGTATGATCACCCTTTTACGGTGTGACGGTAGATAAAGGCTAAAGATCAGAAGTCATCGTGTCTCAAACCAAAATGTCTCAGGTCAGAGGACATCTACTCGAAATTACTCATGCTTGGGCTCCATGAAGTAATATCGATCTTTTGGTCACGTCTAATGTTTAGCAAACTCTGTAAACATCTATGAATATTTATTTTAACAACCCTTGTTTCTCTATTAAATAACTATGAAATAGATAAATATTCATAATGGTATTAACTCTTGAATCTAGCTCCCACTATATTCAAGCAACCACAGACAATTTAGATACTCAAAAACTTTGTGTATCAAGGATAGGTTTAAAACATGTTAAGAATAGACAATGTGAAGATATTACGTAAAACTTTCTATTTCAATCCCACGAAATGTTATTACATAATGTATCGATTTCAAACATGTCTATGAATCTAATCAAAATTACTAGCTACCAATATTTAGGTACTGCATGCCTATAGCGTGCGCATGTTTCTCATGCTTTGGTCCAACTAGTGGTTTTGTCTACAGGTCAGCGACGTTGTCATCCGTTGGTATTTTCTTAATTATAATATCACCCTCTCTAACATACTCGCGTATGAGGTGATATTTCCTGCGTACATGCCTGGTCTTTTGATGCTCTCTTGGTTCAACAGCTTGCGCTATTGCCCCACTGTTATCACAGAATATTTCGATGTGTCTAGAGATACTGGCAATAACTCTAAGATCCTCGATAAAATTCTTAAGCCACATGGCTTCTTTCCCAGCATCATTTGCGGCAATGTACTCAGCCTCTGTAGTCGAATCTGCTATCGTATCTTGTTTCTGACTCTTCCAAGATATAGCTCCTCCATTTAGTGTGAAGACAAATCCCGATTGGGATTTGTAATCGTCTCTTTCGGTTTGGAAGCTTGCATCTGTGTAACCAGTTACACGCAATTCTTCCATCGAACCTCCAAAGACCAAGAACATTTCTTTCGTCCTTCTCAAATATTTGAGAATGTTCTTGACAGCCATCCAATGGGGTTCACCAGGATTCTTTTGATATCTGCTCGTGACACTTATGGAGTAAGCAATATCGGGCCTAGTACATAACATGGCATACATGATTGATCCAATTACCGAAGCATATGGTACCAAACTCATCCTAGCTATTTCCTTGCTAGATGTGGGACTCTGAGCTTTGCTCAGTGTAATGCCATGTGACATCGGAATGATTCCTCTCTTGGAATCACTCATACTGAATCTCTTCAGTACTTTGTCGATGTATGTACTTTGACTAAGTCCAATAAGCCGCCTATATCTATCCCTATAGATCTTTATACCTAGTATAAATGCGGCTTCTCCCACGTCTTTCATCTGGAAACATTTACCTAACCAGGATTTTACTCCTTGTAATGCTGGTATATTGTTTCCTATAAGCAGTATGTCATCGACATACAAGACTAGGAAGATTACTACGCTCCCACTGAATTTTGTATAGACACACGCCTCGAACTCACTCTTGACAAAACCAAATTCTTTGATTCTTTTGTCAAAGTGTAAGTTCCAACTTCTAGATGCTTGCTTCAATCCATAAATGGATTTTAGCAATTTACATACTTTATTAGGATTCTTTGGATCAGTAAAACCATCCGGTTGTATCATGAATACGTCCTCATTCAACTCCCCGTTAAGGAAGGAGGTTTTAACATCCATCTTCCATATCTCATAGTCGTAATATGCTGATATGGCCATAAGAATTCTAATAGACTTAAGCATGGCGACTGGCGAATAGGTTTCAGAATAATCAACACCATGTGTGTGCGTGAAACCCTTCGCGACGAGTCATGCTTTGTAAGTATGCACCTTTCCATCCATGTCGGTTTTCCTCTTGAAAACCCACTTGCATACAACAGCACGAGACTGTGGTGGCAAGTCTGATAACACCCAAACTTGGTTGTCATACATGGATTGCATCTCTGCTTGCATAGCCTCGAGCCATCTTTCAGACTCTATGCCGTCAGCAGCTTCGCTGTAGGTTAATGGTTCTAGTAGACTTCCATCATCTTCATCGATCATGAATCCAAGATACCTATCTGGTTCTTGGCGTGGTCTACTGGACCTACGCGGATTGCGAGTTTCTTCTTCCTCAACCGGTGGGTCTGGTTGGGGATCAACAATTCTTTGTTGAACTACTGGTTCGACTGAAGTCGTCGGTGGATCTTCGTTCTCTTCAATTTCTTGAAGCTCTATTTCTTTTCTTGGAGTTTCAGTTCCTAGAAACTTCTCCTCCAAGAAGACACCTTTCCGAGCAACAAAGACTTTGTTGTCTTCTTGATGATAGAAATAGTATCCTAAGGTTTCCCTTGGATATCCAACGAAGATACACTTGTCTGACTTGGGGTTTAGTTTGTCTGTGAAGTTACGTCTAACGTATGCTTCACAACCCCAAATCTTGAGAAAAGATAACTTAGGTTTTCTCCCCATCCAGTGCTCGAACGGAGTCTTTTCTACTGACTTGGTCGGAACCCAATTCAGTGTGAATGCTGCAGTCTCGAGTGCATGTCCCCAAAATGATAGTGGTAGTGGGGCGCGACACATCATTGAACATACCATGTCTAACAAGGTGCGATTCCTCCTTTCTGATACGCCATTCATTTGAGGCGTATACGGAGGTGTGAGTTGTGAAACAATCCCACATTCCTTCAAATGATCGTCGAACTCTTGGCTCAAATATTCGCCTCCTCGGTCAGACCGAAGTGACTTAATTTTCTTGCCTAGTTGGTTCTCTACTTCCCTCTGATATTCTTTGAACTTGTCAAAGCTCTCAGACTTTAGTCTCATAAGAAAGACATAACCATACCTACTGAAGTCGTCAATAAAGGTAATGAAGTAGCGGTATCCTCCTCTAGCTTCTGGAGTAAAGGGTCCACACACATCTGTGTGTATTATCCCTAACAACTCGCCTGCCCTTTCATTGTAATGATTGAAAGGGTCTTTTGTCATCTTGCCAGATAAACAAGCTTCGCATATTGCATATGATTCCAAATCAAATGGTTCTAGAATTCCATCATCGTGGAGCTTCTTAATGCGAGTCTCGTTTATATGACCTAAACGACGATGCCAAAGATAAGTTTGATTCAAGTTACTCTTGGATCTTTTACTTATATGATAAACGTCTCATTCTATGTTATTTAGATTTAACGTGTATAGGCCATTATGAGAATATGCATTAAAATATAAAATGTCATCTTTTAAACACGAAATTGTTTTTCCATAAAACTCATAATAAAAACCACTGTCTATAAGTAAATCAAAAGAAAGAACATTCTTAATAAGTCTAGGAACATAATAACAATCTTTAAGTTCCAAAATTCTTCCTGAAGGCAACTTGAGAAGATATGTCCCTACGACTTCAGCTCCAACCTTGGAACCTTCGCCTACTCGTAGTTCAACATCCCCTCGTCCCAGCCTCCTGTTCTTCTTAAATCCCTGCAAATGATTGCAAATGTGATGACCACATCCGGTATCCAATACCCAGGATTCACTAGAAGTAACGTGACAATCAATCATTAAGATACCTGAATCGCTGACAAAGTCAGCGTCCAACAGCCCCACGTCCGACGTGTGCTCGCAAATATCCTTACTGCCACAAGTTGGGCAACACAAATCAGCAAAGTCATTCAACCAATCATAGAACTCATCCTGCTGAATCTCGGGGAGAGATTCTTCCTCCAGCCTTTGAACATCGCGTATACACAAGAGATTCTCGTGTAGACCTGCGACACTCAAATCAAAATTTCCGATCATACGTACTACCTTATCCTGATAGTACTGAGTGAGAGATCCAAACAAGAACAAGACTTGTTCATGCTCGTTTGATGTGCCAGTAACTAGGGTGAGACAATCTAGTAACCTCCTTATGTTGATAAGGTGGTCACTCAGTGGTTGATCATCTGTCATTTTCGACGAAATGATTTCTTGCAAAATGAACTGCTTGCTATCTTCAGTACTATCTTTAAACGTCTCCTCAAGATACTGGACAAACTCATAGCATGGTTTCTTACGTAGATTATCAGTAAGCTCTGATAATGAAGTAAGAATAAGAATCGACATAACTTGTGATTCATCAGCCAGATACTGATAATAAGTGTCAAGCTCATCATCCTGGGCATCTTGCCCTGGTTGTCCATTGGGCACCTCGTCTATCACGTACAGTAGATTCTGTGCTTTTAGGTAACTCCTAAAATGCACCCTCCAAACTTTGTAGTTTGGACCAGTAAGCTTCCATTTTCCAGTGATGAACTTTCGCGATTCGATCGGTGAATAAAACGGAATTTCTGACAGTACAGACATCTATAAGAAAAACAAACAAACGGTTAGTAAGATTAGATAAAATAAATAACTTCTAACATTATTATCTTTAATAATAATAGTTAGACTAGGACCCATATTTCACGCCCTCTAATGCAAGGTTTGGGCACTTCCCATTAGAGCCACGCTATTTCTGGTAGGTATAGCCATACCGATCGCCTCTAGACTAGAAACGATTCCTAGATCCTCGGGATATCAAGTTGAACAACAAACTTATACATGTTTTAATCCCTCTAGTGCATTTTGGGCCGGGACTCCCGATTATCACCAAAATAGATCGTACCATCTAAGACAGTGCGATGCCTTGCGTCGGGACTCCCGATTATCACAAGACCCTACGCACCCTAACACTCGCAATGATTTGAATCCACATCTAAGGTTCTTTCTCCTTACAATGTGAACATCGTTGAACAAGTGAGGTGTTCCATTAGATGGGTTGCACTCTGATCTAAGATTTTCTAAAAAGGATTTTCCTTTGTTCGAAAAGTTAGACAGTTTTTAATTACTTGGTTTTAAAAACTAACTATTTATAAATTCCACCTTTTAATTTGTTTCATAAAACTTGGTTTATAAACAAACTGTTTACTCTACCATTATTAATTTTAAAACTTGGTTTTCTAAACAAACTGTTTATAATCACCATCTTATTAATTTATACCTTGATTTTCTAAACAAACTGTTTATAATTACCATCTTATAATTAAATCTTGGTTTTCTAAATAAACTGTTTATAATTACCATCTTATAATTAAATCTTGGTTTTCTAAACAAACTGTTTATAATTACCACCTTATTATTTTATGTTAAAATAAACGAAAAATAAATAATACTTGCAATTTCGAAAATTGTCATGCCATAACCCCAAAGACTTGGTTTTGTGTTTTGTGTATTTTAAAATAAAAGTTTAATAATTTCCGAAAATAATTTGAACAATTCGGAACTTTTAACATTAAACACAATGTCAAGACTTTTGGGTTATGACATACTAAATAAATGAATAAACTGATAATTTAAATTACCAAACTGATAATTATTAAATTACCCATTAACCGGTTTCTTATTTCCTCCTTAATTTCATAATTATCTTGATTTTAATGACTATTAACATCATTAGGTATAATTTAAATGTTAATATTAATTATCATTATTTAGACGAAAAATAAAATAAATAAATAAACTAGTCAATCTAAAATACTTATAGATTGACTTTTAAACATAAAATCTTACATAATAACTTGTAGATTTTATTCCTTGATTTAGACCATATCTTGGACTAAAATCAAAAAGATATCTTGGTCTCCAAGAAACACCATCCAACCGAAACTCGGTGGACTCGGCTTTGGTCGACCACTCGGTCGTCGAACCGAGCTCCAACCGTGTCTCGGTTGGTTCGGTTTTGACTACCGTTATATATATATATATATATATATATATATATATATATATATATATATATATATATATATATATATATATATATATATATATATATATATATAATATTTTTCGTTAATAATAATAATAATAAACAAATAAACTTGTTAAACTTTTAAACGAAAAATTTAACATAACTTTTTCTTAATTTTGTCTTAAAACCCATTTATTCCAATTATTCAAAAAATTTGAACAAATTGCTTGGATTAAACATACTAGGTTTTATTTACTAAAAAAAAAAAGAAACCTAATTCTTTTTATCTTGAAACCTATTCAATCCAATTGTTCATAAACTGAAACAATGTTCTTGGATTAAATTTACTAGGGTTCTTTCTAAGATTAAAAAAAACTTAAATATATGTATATATATGTACACGAATTCGGAAATACAAGGAAGGAAAAAGAAGCCTAATTACTTTTTATCTAGAACCCTATTCAAACCAATTGTTCATAAACTTGAACAATGTTCTTGGCCGAAGATTCTAGGGTTCTTTTCTAGATGAAAAGAAACTCAATCGAATCTCATTGAGATTAGTAGATCGCTCTGATACCACTGTAGGAAAACCTTGTAGTATTCACATGGCGGAACTTGAATACCACATTACTGGATCTCTACTAATCAATGAGATCACGAGAAAGAGAAGAAGATGAACATTACCTTTAGATAGCTAAAGAAGTGATCCACCTCTACTGCACCACCTGGACACGCTGCAAGAACTTGTGTGTGTGTGTGTGTGCCTTGCGTCGAACTCGAACACAAACCGAAACCCTTGGGGTTTCTTGGTTTCGGCCGAAAGGAGAGAAAGAGGGAGGAGGGATTAGGGTTTTGGTGATGTGAAAAGTGTAACCTAAAACCTTAACCTTAAGCCTCTATTTATAATGACTTAAGTTACAGTTAAGTCCTTGGAGCTTAATTATGATTAATCTCATAATTAAACTTCCTATTAACACTTTAAACCCTTGGACTTTTACTAGTTAATTAATCAACTATTAATTAACTGTCCGTTAAATACTTAACCTAATATTTAACCATCCTCACAAATAATATTTAACTTATTATTATTTATTCTCTTCTTTATAATTAACTTAACTAGTTAATTATTCCACACAAATTACTTTATTCGGTTGTCCATTATTGGGTGTGTAGTGGTGTGACCCTTTAGTGTCTTATAACATTGGACACGGTGACACATGTACTTATCTGTGCACATAAATCCTTCAGTATCTACTACTACTATATCTACGTCTATCTATAATACGTCTACTATTACTAGTTTATTGTATGTCTATTCTTTGATTCTTATAATAAGTATATATTTTCTTTATAATCCTTCTATAATATTCTTTTCTTAATTCTTTGTTTTGAATCGTATTACTTGTTTTAGCAATTCATCAATCGCTCGAGGAGTAAATGTAGAAACTGTCGAACAAATGGTGGAATGCCGAATCGCTGAAGTGATGGCTCATATGAATGCAGCAAGAAGAAATGACGCTGGTGCCTCTAACAATGGAAAAAACGGTATATCATTCGACTCCACAAAAGAAGATTCGTTTATTTTCGCTTTATTTTAATCTAATTTTCCTTTTCTTTCATTATTTGTTTAAACTTCAGTTCCCAATGCTAATCATCAAGGTCATTCGTTTAAGACCTTTACGTCCTATCATCCTCCGACATACTCTGGATTTGAAGGTGCTATTGCTATCATCCACTGGATTGAGAAGGTGGAATCTATTTTTAGTATTATCCAATGTGCCCCTGAGAATATGGTGAAGTTTACTGCTAGCATATTGTCTAAGGAAGCATTATCCTGGTGGAATTCCCAAGTGCAAGTCTTAGGTCGTGATAATGCTGACGCTATAACTTGGACTGCGTTTAAAGATCAGTTAACTCAGAATTTTTGTCCAAGGAGAGAGCTACAGAAAGTTGAAGTGGAACTATGGAATCTGTCCATGGTTGGATCTGATATTGTTAGCTACACGACTAAGTTCCAAGAACTCGCTCGTCTCGTCCCTCATATGGTTTCCCCTGAATGTAAGCGAATTGACAAGTATCTTCAAGGTCTACAGATCTTACTGAAGGAATTATGTGCACAGTTGGTCAACATATGATGATACATCCATGCCTACGAAACACTTAAGGGTCACACCGGTGAGTGCATGTAATACGAACAAGTTATGCAACGATACTACGAAGAGGAATGATTCATAATAGTCATTATGAATCAGTTAAAGTATTAAGTTAAGTTTAACTTATTACTAGATTAGTTTAACTAACTAATTAATACAAGTAGTTGTACATTTACTAGTTAAGTAAATATACAATGTGTTAATTATAGATTATCCATAAAATGATTTAAAGCTATTAAATCATATAGTAATTGGATAATATTATTGTATAAATTATATAAAGGTTATTATATAATTAACTATTAAAAGTATAAATACAAGTATATAATTTCGTGTATATGGGTACCGAAATTATAGTGTGTTAATACTAGACATTTAATAGTTAAGTGCAATGATAATAAACTAGTTAAAACTATAAGGGATGGAAGTGTAAAAAGGAAGTTTAATTAAGAAGTTAATCTTAATTAAACTAGAAGGGTTTTAAGTGTAACATCTTCTATTATAAATAGAAGGCTTATGCTAAACCCTAGATGTTGATTCCTTGCCTCCTTATACACGAAATCTCTCCCTCTCCTCTCCCTATTTTCGGCCGAAGCCACAAACACAAGAACACAAGCTTGTGTTCTTCGTGTTCTTCATTCGTTCTTCGTGTTCTTCGAGTTTCGAAGATCCAAGATCGTTGCAAGTGATCAACTAGAAGATCGTTTGTCGTGTTCATCATCAGTGGACTTATCTTAAGCATTAACCTAAGGTAAGTTTCATGGAACACATCTTCTTCTTCTCCTCTTGTTCGAAGTCGAACCAAGAACCCTAGGGTTCCTGGTAGTAGTCGACGAACACACACAAGTATGTGTGTGTGTTCGAGTTCTTCGTACAAGGTTTCTTTCTTGTTAACCTAATCTAGTTTTCCAACATCCCAATCCTTTAGGATTTAAGGATTAGGTTTAATCCCAGTTCCGCATTTAGGGATTAAATCAGCTAGTTAGTTTAAACCGGTCAAAAACAAGTTCATTTTCTTGGTCAGCAAGGTTCGAACTCGTGTACTAGGTGGTCGACCCAAATGGTTGATCAGTCGCATGGTGCGTAGTAAATCCCTACAGTGGTATCAGAGCGTTGGTTTAGAGATCTAGACTAGATTAACAAAGGTTATTTGTTTACTTTAATTTACAAGTTTTTTTTTTGTTTCAAGTTTTTCTTCTTTCTTCTTCATGTTTTTTGAAAAAAGAGGGAAGAAACCCTAGGACCAAGAACATTAAATTAGTCTAAGTTTAATTGGTAAAGAAGGTTTCTAGAAACCCTAGCAATTTTCGAAAATACATAGAAAGAACCCTAGGATCAAGTATATTAAACAAGATATGTTTAATTGATCAAAAGGATTATTTCCATAATCCCTTGAATTTTCATGACTTAGGAAAACCCTAGGATCAAGTATGTTAAACAAGTTTTGTTTAATTGATCAAAGGGATTCTTTCCTAATCCCTTAGAGATTTCGAAATCTGGGAGGAAACTTGGACACCAAGTATGTTAAACTAGCCTAGTTTAATTGGTGGAAAAGTTTCTTAGTGTTAAGATTTTCAAAAACCCTAAAGAACCCTAGAACATTAAACTAGTTTAAGTTTAATAGTTTAAAAGTATTAATTAGGATAATAATCTAAAACCTAGTTAATTAGACAAGTTTATGTCTAATAGGTTTAATTATTATTTTGATAGATTTATTAAAGCTAGTTCTTTAAACCTAGTAATTTAGACAAAGTTTATTGTCTATAAGGTTTAAATTAAAGAGTTTAAGTAAATTTATTAAAAGATAATCTATCTTAGAATTTAAACAAAGTTTATTGTTTAAAAGGATTGATTAAAATTAGTCTTTTAATTAAAAATAATGTCTTTGATCAAGAAAGTCAAAACCCTAGTTTTGATTGATCAAAAGCAAGATTATGGTTCATCTAATTAATTTAGGGAATTGATAAAGAAGATATTAATTTTTAAGTTCTAAAATTAACAAGATGTATTTAATTGTTTATGTATATATATTTAAAAAATTTCGGATATTTTTTAATAATTAAATAAAATTGAATTTTAAAAGAAGTAATAAGTTTATACACATTTTAATTAGTTCAAGTTAAAATGTACATGTATAAGCTAGATGTAATATTCTTATTAGAATGTTACAAGTTTGTTAAATATACATATATACACGAACATATACATTAAATACAAGTTAAAATGGAACAATTAAAAAGGGTAATGTTATTTTGATCTTTGAAAGATAATATTATAATTAGTTATTGTGTAAGTTATAATATAATTAAAACTAGAAAGTACAAAGTTATGATTTCATTATAACTAGAAATTGTACAAGTTGAAATTATATGATTAACTAGAAATATACAAAGTTATATATATATATATATATATATATATATATATATATATATATATATATATATATATATATATATATATTAAGATGTATAAAAGTTATAAATTATTATAACTAGATAATTATACAAGTATAACATAAGTATTTTACAAGTTATGTAATATACTAGATTAATGATCAAGTATAAATAACAAGAACCTATATTTAACTAGTTCAAGTTAAATATAAGAAAGGTTTAAACAAACTAAAGAATTATTATATATAGTATTTATATAATAGGTTTATTAGTTTCACCAAGTATAAACCGGTGATTGTTAGCTTTAGTTTCATCATGGTTGTTGAAGTTAGTGGGAGCTACACAAGAAAATCACAAAGTTTATAAGTGTGTCGTTAAGGCATAAGTTATGGTCGAATTTAATAAGTAAGAAATAAATGTTTAATTTCATTATTAGCATGAAAAACTAGGTGTGTTAAACTAAGTTTATGTTTCAAGTTCATGAATCGTAAAAGTTTTAAAAGTTTAACATAAGTTTTATAAGTTTTTCAAGTAATATAAAAGCAAGTAAGTTTTTATTAGAAATAAGGTTTCTCACAAAACCTAGTAAAACGTTTTGTACACTTCGTTTTAGGTATACATGTAAAATCGTGTGAATTCTTAAAACTATAAGTTTTAAAGAATAGTTCTTATGTTTAAAGAAGGTGTCTTGGAGAACCATTCAATTCGCAAGTCACACATTTTTAAACAAGAATTAAGATTGGAATAAAAGTTTAAGTTTAGTTTTAAGACTTAAACAAACCCAAGAAAATCTTAGATCGAAGTACTATCCACCTAATGGAACACCTCACTTGTTAAACGATATTCATATTGTAAGGATAAAGAACCTTAGATATGGATTCAAATCATTGCGAGTGTTAGGGTGCGTAAGGTTCTATGATAATCGGGAGTCCCGGCGCAGAGCATCGCACTGTCTTAGATGGTCTGGTCTACTTTGGTGATAATCGGGAGTCCCGGCCCAAAAATTACTTGAGTAGAATAAACATACTAGACTTTATTACTAACTTAGAAATGTACAATTAGATTGTACAAAGTTGTAATAAGTTATAAGTCTAAAGATTCTACGACCCCTAGGAATCGTGTCAAGTCTTGATACGATCGGTAAGGAAGTTACCTACCAGAAATAGCATGTCTCGTCGGGAAGTGCCCAAACCTTGCGGCGAGAATGTGATATATGGATCCTAGGCCTAAAATATTAATTATGGGTTTATAATATATTTTAGAGAATGTTTATTGATGATTACTAATTAAACTGGGTTTGATTTGTAGATGGTAGCAACAAATGTGATTGCGACAACAAGTACCAACAATCTCTCACTTCGCTCAATCCTCGAAAAGGACAAGTTGACTGGGTCAAACTTTCTCAAATGGGAGCGCAATCTTCGTATTGTGCTCAGGCATGAGAGAAAGTGGTATGTCTTGGAGAGAGCAGTATCGAACACCCCTGCTGTTAATGCCAGAGCTGAAACGAGGCAAGCTTATGATAAGCATGTCAATGATGCACTTGATGTGAGCTGTTTAAAGCTAGCCACCATGAGTCCTGAGTTACAAGCGGGACTTATGGATGTGCCTGCATTTGAGATGATCCAGCAACTTAGGGATTCATTTCAAGAGCAAGCTCGCACCGAGAGGTTTGCCATCAATCGAGCCTTCAACTCTTGCAAGATGGTCAAAGGAACGCCGGTGAGTGCCCATGTCATGAAAATGAAGGGACACATGGATCACCTCGCTAGACTTGGTCACCCCATACCGTTGCAAATGGCAACAGATACTATACTCAACTCGTTGTCAGATGACTACAAGTCTTTTGTGGTCAACTACAACATGCATAATATGGAGAAATCCATTGCTGAGCTACATTCCATGCTCAAGACAGCTGAGTTGAGTTTGGGGACCAAATCTAAGGACGTTCTCTTGATTGGTAACGGCGGTGGCGGTGGGAAGAAGAGAAAAGGGCTTGGTGGTAAAGGAAAGGGTAAAACCTATCCCAACCAAGGAGTGCCAAATGGTAAAGGTGTCAAACAAAAGGTCAAGAAGGTTAAGCCTAACACTGCGAGGACCGAGAACCGGTGCTTCAAGTGTGGTGAGGCTGGACATTGGAAAAGAAATTGTCCAAATGGTGCAAGTGGTAGTGGAGGAAACGCAAGTTCCTCAGGTAACACAACCACACTTCTTAATCACTTTAAGATACTTGTAAAGTACATTACGAGTAATCTAACTTTTGCAATCATTTATTGCAGGAAGAGATGGAAAGTGATAGTGACCGGCATGAGATGGTGATGATCCCACGAGCACCAAGTTTTTATAATTCAGTATTTTGGTGGATTCGTTTTTAAAAAATTTTACTTTATTGTTTGGATAATTTTATTTTTGTTAAAACAAGTTTCATTTTGGTTTTAATTAAATTTCGAATCCATGGTTGAATTATATTGTGTGCATGTGTGATAATTACACTAGTCAAGGTTTATGACTAGATTGTAAGTCAAGTTTTGATTTACTTATATTTCATGTTTTATATATATTTGTTTGATTGTTGTATAAATAATGTCTTGATAGCTCAAGGTATTTAGATGCTAGTAATTAGAAAGTTTTTCTAATGAAAGTATTTAAGAGTTTTATGGAAGCATAAGGTTCAATAGTTATTGAACTTAGTTAAAACATCTTAAGTAATAGTCATTACTTATGATAGAAAGTTTTAAAGTATTAGTATTAATATAGTATGATTATATTGGATATAATCAAGATAGACTCTAAAGAGTATTATTACAAGTCTTTCATACTTGTAGTAAAGGATTTAATGAAGTCATAATTCCCTAATAGGAATAATTGGATATTCGCATAATCCAAGTAAAATGACTTAGACATTAAATGACTCTTAAAAGGGGCATAACTATATTAAAGTATTTAAGAATTAAATGGTATTATTGCAAGTCTTTTATACTTGTAATAAATACAATATTTAATCAAGTCATGATTCCCTTATAGGAATAATGGATATTTGAGAAATCCAAGAAATGACTTTGGCATTAAATAAGATTTTTAAAAGAGTACTAATGTATCTAAGAATTGATAGTATCATTTCAAGTGTTTTATACTTGCTAGATACAGTAATCAATAAAGATCATAATTCCCTAAACAGGTATGTTGGATATTCACAAAATCCAAAGGATGATCTTGATTATTGATAGAATTCTTAAAAGATTGAACTACAAGTTATTGACTAGGTCAAAGTAGTAGTTTAAGAGATGCTTAAGTTCCATAAAAGTAAGTGGGAGCTAAGACTAACGTAATTCATTAAAGATGTTAGTGAATTCAGTAAGTTAGTAAGACATTAACAACAAGGTTTTACCAAGTCGTTAGCCAAAGAGTTAAGAGAAATAATAAATGATCGATTAGATTATTGCAAACCAAATAGCGTGATCACAAGTCTTGTGATTGATTATTGCATATCTAATAGGTTGTTAAACACTTCAGTGGATAACACAATCATTTAAGGAAATTTCTTTAACTAGTAAAGATATCTACAAATCAAGTAACTAAAAGTAGCTTTAGTTACAAGGATAAATTTATGAATTCAAGAAACTAAGGAGTTAATTTCCAATCCTCCTATGTTTACCGAATTACATAAAAGGCAAGACTAGAATATGCTCTAGATTGTTGCAAGAACAAAATCTAGCAAAGGCAAAAGTAATAGTATTTCTAAATACTCGTCTTATGTCTTTAGTTTAATAGAAATGATTGTTTTAGTGATAAAGGTACAATTAAGGTTGTAAGAATCATTAAGTAATCCACACAAACGACAGGAATAAGTAATGATCCAGTAATAATTCAGTATCTATGTCCAGTGAGGAATAGTACATGAGTTAGTATCATTTTTATTCAGACTTTGTATGTTTTACAACATCCATGAATAAAAGTCTATTTTATTCAAAAGATATAAAATCCGTGACTACTCGTCTAGGTGGGAACCTCGATGGGACGTTAACGTCATCTCGGTATTTGGAGGTAGATTCGAAGTTCTTCGAAGATCGCTACACAAGTTTTGTGTAAACCAAATATCGGTGATATTCTGTTGGAGGCTCAACGAATATTGGATTGACCAACGTGATAATACTTCGTGGTTGAAAAGTTCAAAAGTATTGTTCACTAGGATTGTCCTTAAGCCTGAGGTATTTGGTTTAGGATACAATGACTAATGTGCTTTGGTTCAACTCAGACAATTCTGAAATACTTTTGTCATACGAGGAAGATACTGGGTACAAAGGAAGTTGTATTTTAAATCGAAATATAACAAGATGGTAATTGCACCTCCTTTTTAGGAGAGATATTTATAGGTCCTTTGACGTGATGAGATAACTGGAAAGTGCATGGCCATGCCCAAACGAACTGATTTGTTCTTTGTCGTTTATCACAACAATTTGAATCAAGAAGTCATGAAATGATTTCGAATACAGGAGTTGATAATTTCTACCATGCTCGTATTCGTTATCACAAATATCGTGCTGCAAGGGATAAGCCTAACAACGTTACCCAAGAAGTAAAGACAGAGTGTTCTTTACTAGGAGACGCTATTAAGAGTTTTTCATAAAACTACACCAAGGGTTACATAAGCGGTTTTTATGGGGTTGGTTACCTACATGCCCATCTAGAAGGCCACTGTAGCTCGTATCATTAAGACAAAGGTTACAAACTTGCACAAGTGGGAGTCTGAAGGAATTATGTTCACAGTTGGTCAACCTATGATGATACATCCATGCCTACGAAACACTTAAGGGTCACACCGGTGAGTGCATGTAATACGAACAAGTTATGCAATGATACTACGAAGAGGAATGATTCATAATAGTCATTATGAATCAGTTAAAGTATTAAGTTAAGTTTAACTTATTACTAGATTAGTTTAACTAACTAATTAATAAAAGTAGTTGTACATTTACTAGTTAAGTAAATATACAATGTGTTAATTATAGATTATCCATAAAATGATTTAAAGCTATTAAATCATATAGTAATTGGATAATATTATTGTATAAATTATATAAAGGTTATTATATAATTAACTATTAAAAGTATAAATACAAGTATATAATTTCGTGTATATGGGTACCGAAATTATAGTGTGTTAATACTAGACATTTAATAGTTAAGTGCAATGATAATAAACTAGTTAAAACTATAAGGGATGGAAGTGTAAAAAGGAAGTTTAATTAAGAAGTTAATCTTAATTAAATTAGAAGGGTTTTAAGTGTAACATCTTCTATTATAAATAGAAGGCTTATGCTAAACCCTAGATGTTGATTCCTTGCCTCCTTATACACGAAATCTCTCCCTCTCCTCTCCCTATTTTCGGCCGAAGCCACAAACACAAGAACACAAGCTTGTGTTCTTCGTGTTCTTCGTTCGTTCTTCGTGTTCTTCGAGTTTCGAAGTTCCAAGATCGTTACAAGTGATCAACTAGAAGATCGTTCGTCGTGTTCATCATCAGTGGACTTCTCTTAAGCATTAACCTAAGGTATGTTTCATGGAACACATCTTCTTCTTCTCCTCTTGTTCGAAGTCGAACCAAGAACCCTAGGGTTCTTGGTAGTAGTCGACGAACACACACAAGTATGTGTGTGTGTTCGAGTTCTTCGTACAAGGTTTCTTTCTTGTTAACCTAATCTAGTTTTCCAACATCCCAATCCTTTAGGATTTAAGGATTAGGTTTAATCCCAGTTCCACGTTTAGGGATTAAATCAGCTAGTTAGTTTAAACCGGTCAAGAACAAGTTCATGTTCTTGGTCAGCAAGGTTCGAACTCGTGTACTAGGTGGTCGACCCAAATGGTTGATCAGTCGCATGGTGCGTAGTAAATCCCTACACTTATTCGTACTCATGTCATTGCTTCTGAACCCATGACTTATGAAGATGCTGTGAATCGTGCAATGAGGTTGACTGATGATGCTATGAGAAGTGGATCGTTTAAAGATAAGCTAGTGGTGTCTAGCAAATCCTCTGAGACTTCGAACAATGAAAATGGGAAGCGTTCCTACGACAACAAACGAGACTACAAAGGGAACAAGTATCAGAAGACTAAGAATTACGGTGCCTCTAATCAGAACAAAAATCAGTCTAATCTTGATTCTAAGCCTTATGCTGGAAGCAAGCCCAAGTGCAACAAATGTAATTGGCATCATGATGGTCAGTGTGAGAAGTGCTACAAGTGTGACCGCTGGGGTCACAATTTCAGAAAGTGTTCATCCACCAATCCTCCTAAGAATCCTGTGTGTTACAAGTGTGGTGATCCTAACCATTATCGTAATCGTTGCCCTAAGCTTCAGAACAACAACAACCAGAACGACAACAACAACAACAACAACAACAAGGGTAATCATAACAACAATCGCAACAACAACCGCAATGCCAACAACAACAATGATCTTCAGAATGGTCGTGGTCATGCATTTGTTATGAATGCTCAGGAAGCTCGCGAAAATCCTGATACCCTTACCGGTACGTTTATTGTCAACAATCATTTTGCTTCTATTTTATTTGATTCGGGAGCCGACTTGAGTTTCGTATCGACCGACTTTAAAAGTTTCTTAAATCTTAATCCTGAATGTTTGAAAGTTAAATATGAGATCGAACTAGCGAATGGCAAAGTTGTTAGGTCTAGTGAAGTTTTTAAAGGTTGTAAGCTTGACCTAGATGTTCAAATTTTCAATATAGAGCTTGTGCCTGTAGAGCTAGGTAGTTTTGTTATCGTCATAGGGATGAATTGGTTATCTAAAAACCGTGCTGAAATTATATGCTATAACAAACAAATTCGAATCCCTATATCCAAAGCAAAAACATTAATAATTCAAGGTGAACAAAGAAACAAAAACATAAAAATCATAGACTCTATGAAAGCTCAAAAATATCTTCGTAAAGGATGCCAAGCCTTTCTTGCTCATGTCGTTGACACAAAGTCCAAAGATCGTAAGATTGAGGTCATCCCTATCGTTTGTGAATTTACCGGCATTTTCCCTGGCGAATTGCCTGGACTGCCACCTCAGAGACAAGTTGAATTTCGTATCGATCTAATTCCAGGAGCCGCACCTATTGCGCGTTCTCCTTATCGTCTTGCACCGTCTGAAATGCAAGAACTTTCATCGCAATTTTAAGAACTTCTTGATCTTGGTTTCATTCGACCGACTTTCTCGCCCTGGGGAGCTCCGGTCCTCTTCGTTAAAAAGAAAGATGGTTCAATAAGAATGTGCATTGACTATCGTGAATTGAACAAAGTAACTATTAAAAATCGATTTCCTCTTCCCCGTATTGATGATTTGTTCGATCAACTCCAAGGACCGAGTTTCTATTCCAAGATTGATCTTCGTTCAGGCTACCATCAGTTAAAAGTTCGTGATGAAGATGTGCCCAAAACTGCTTTCAGAACTCGCTATGGTCATTACGAATTTTTGGTAATGCCATTTAGTTTGAGCAATGCACTTACTGTGTTTATGGATATCATGAACAGAGTATGCAAGCAATATCTCGACAAAATTCGTTATCGTCTTCATAGACGATATCCTCATCTATTCACAAACAAGAGAAGAGCATGAAGAGCACTTAAGAATCATTCTTGAGTTGCTGGAGAAAGAGAAGTTGTACGCCAAATTGTCCAAGTGTGAATTCTAGTTTGTGAAGTCCAATTTCTAGGTCATATCATCAACGAGGAAGGTATCCACGTTGATCCTGCGAAAATAGAAGCTATAAAGAATTGGGAAGCTCCAAAGACCCTAACTGAAGTAAGACAATTCCTTGGTCTTGCTGGTTACAACAGAAGTTTCATAGAAAATTTCTCTAAGATTGCAAAGGATTTAACGGTGTTAACACATAAGGATGAGAAATTTGTATGGGGTGAAAAGCAAGAATCAGCCTTCCAGTCTCTTAAATCTAAATTATGTTCTGCTCCTATCATATCTATTCCTAAAGGAATTGACAATTACGTCGTCTACTGTGATGCTTCGCACCAAGGACTAGATTGTGTATTGATGCGTCATGACAAAGTGATTGCCTACGCCTCTCGTCAACTGAAGAATCACGGGAAGAATTATACAACTCATGATCTCGAGCTAGGTGCCATTGTGTTCGCGTTGAAGATTTGGAGACATTATCTCTAAGGTACCAAGTGCACAATATTCACCGATCACAAGATCTTGCAACAAATCTTCAATCAGAAAGAGCTCAACATGAGGCAGCGCAGATGGGTAGAGTTGATGAATGATTACGACTATGAGATCAAGTATCATCCTCGTAAAGCTAATGTGGTGGCCGATGCCTTAAGTCAGAAAGATCAGCCTAAACCTCGTCGTGTTCGAGCCCTTCTAATTTCTGTTCGTTCTAATCTATCTTCCGAAGTTCATGAATTCCAAACTGAAGCCTTGAAGGTAGAGAATATCAAAAGTGAAGCCGTGCGTGGTATGGAAAAGTTGAGAAGCTTATTGACTAGAACCTTTCTCGGTGGAGGAAAGGAATAGCGATGGATTCCTATGGAGCATCGATCCATTGTTCTATGCCCTACTTCTTAGTTCATTTTTTCCTACTCGCGGTTAGAAGCAAGGGTGGATGGAATCCTTTATTTCATGGATCGTTTATGGGTTCCTAATCATGGAAGTGTTCGCGACGTCATCTTGAATGAAGCTCATAGATCCAACTATTTTATTCATCCTGGTGCTAACAAGATGTACAAAGATGTCAAAGAATTGTACTGGTGGCCAAATATGAAGAAAGAGGTCGTAGTTTATGTCAGCAAATATTTAACATGTGGAAAAGTGAAAGCGGAGAATCAGAAGCCGTCCGGTCTTCTACAACAGCCAGAGATCCCTGAATGGAAATGGGAAGAAATATCTATGGATTTTATAACCATGTTGCCTCGAACGTCTAGTGATCATGATACAATTTGGGTAACTGTTGATCAACTGACCAAATCAGCTCATTTCATTCCTATTAAAGAGACTGGCCAAATGGAGAAGTTAATGAGAATCTATCTAAAAGAAGTCATATCTCGGCATGGTGTGCCAGTCGTGATCATATCAGATCGTGATAGTCGCTTCACATCTCGTTTTTGGCAATCATTGCAAAAATCTCTCGGTACTCACCTCGATATGAGTACTGCTTGTCATTCCCAAACCAATGGTCAGATTGAAAGAACAATCCAAACTTTGGAAGACATGCTGAGAGCTTGTGTTATTGACTTTGGTGGAAGTTGGGATTCTCATCTCCCTCTAGCTGAGTTCTTGTACAATAATAGTTATCATACAACTATTAAAGCTGCACCATTTGAAGCCCAGTATGGAAGAAAGTGCCGTTCGCCACTTTGTTGGATTGAAGTTGGTGATCGTCAGATTACTGGTCCTGAGATTCTAAAAGAAACAACTGACAAGATCTTCAAGATCAGAGATCGTATCAAGGCTGCAAGAGATCGACAAAAGAGTTATGCTGATAATCATCGAAAGCCTCTAGAGTTCGATGTTGGCGACCACGTGTTGCTAAAAGTAGCACCTTGGAAAGGTGTTGTACGTTTTGGCAAGAAGGGAAAGCTCAGTCCTCGTTATGTTGGACCATTTGAAATCCTTGAAAGAATCGGTGTTGTCGCTTATCGTCTTCGCCTTCGCCTTCCTAAAGAGCTCAACAACGTGCATAACACATTTCGTGTGTCGAATTTGAAGAAGTTTATTCATGATCCCTCGCTCATTTTCCTGCTGAGGAAATTATTATCGACGAAAAACTTCATTTCACTGAGGAACCAATCGAAATCTTCGACTGGAAAGAACATAAGCTAAGAAGAAGCAAGATTAAAATTGTTAAAGTCAGATGGAACTCCAAAAGAAGTCCTGAATTCACGTGGGAATTTGAGGACCAAATGCGAAGGAAATATCCTCATCTTTTTCTCGTTATCTCTCCTGTTCGTTCTTCGTCTTAAACTTCGAGACGAAATTTCTTCAACCAGGGGAGAATGTGACAACTCGATATTTCCGGTATGTAATCTTATTCCATTTCTAGAGCTTTCCTTATTTAGAAAGTTTCTATATTTAGATATTTCTATTTTTTGGCATCCAAACACACAACAAAACATCTATTTTTGCACCATACATTAGTGTTTGACTATTTTAGTCAACACAATATATTATTTTCCTTATGGTGACATATTGAGCTAAAACACTTTTAAAAATAGTAACTTTTTATCGGTTACACAATAAACGAATTTAAATTAATAAACGTGACTCGACTGAACTAATCTAAACCCGATGTCTTGAACCCTTACCCGACCACCAAGTGGCCGAGCACCATTTGCTCGTGGCCTACCCTACTCGGCCGAACCACCTTGTGTGGTGAGGTCTAATCCCTTTTTCTTTGATTCTATCCTCATCTCTTGTATCCTTATCTCCATCTATATTGAAAGAGTCCTAGTTCTAGTATGACTCTTCCATCCAAACCCTAATCCTACCTATATAAACACCATCACCACCGAACCCTAAACCTTTTTGTTTCTCCCATTCGGCCGAAGCATCCCCGCCATCACCTTCGTCTGTTTCCGTTCGATCGCAAGCAATCCCGAGCACTCCCTTGTTCGTTCTTGATCTCGTCTGAACCAAGTTATCACCCGAATCCCTATTGTTTTCCTTTTGTTTTCCTTCTTGTTGTGATCTAGATTCGAACCCGATACCTGGCTAAGAGCCATATGGTCTCGGTTATGCCATGTTTCCCCAAAACTCGTAGCATGCAAACATGCATGCATACATCCGTATGCGTGTGTGTGTGTGTGATCGTTAGATTGTTCTTTATTCTCTAAGATTTGTTGTTGATTCCTTGTCTTGTTGATTTATTGTCTAAAACCCTAGATCTAGAACTATCGATGCCTAACCCTAGATCTAGCCATGTTGTGACCAAAATTCCTAGATCTAGCCAAGCCTAACCACAAACTCGAACCCTAGACCGAATCTAGACCAAAACCGTGGGATCTTGGCCTATTCGGCCGACCCACATCTAAACATAAACCCTAGAAACTAAAACCCTAGTCTATGTTGACTTTTTTTTTTACTTTTGTTGACTTTTGTTAACTATTTTGACCGATATTGACCTCTAGAATTGACTAATTTTGACCCATAAGTCAAATCGGGTCAAGGCCGGATCTTGTCCCAAAACCGTGACCCAAACCCGAATACCTAATCGGGCCAATGCCCGTACTTGGCCCATTCGATCTATCTTAGTCCATCGGGCCCAAACTTTAGTTGGCCCATTAGTATCCAAGTCCATTTGGACCAAAGCCCAAACCTTTGGGCATTAATACCCAAACCGAGCTCAATTGGGCCCAAGCCCAATCCATGACCCAACTTAATCGGACCTAAGCCCAATATGAGGCCCAAGTGGCCCAACCTAGTGGCCCATTCAGCCCATCTAGGCCCATTAAGCCCATCTAGGCCCATTAGGCCCATTAAGCTTAACCCAAGCCCATTTCATTTCATTTCATTTCGAAGCCCATTTCATTTCATTTCGGCCCATTAAGGCCCAATGATCCAAGTTCATTCGATGTCACAAAACATACAACATAACATTAATCGCATATCATATACACCCTCCGTCCCATTTTTATTGTCCATAATACTATTTTAGTTTGTCCCACAAAGATTGTCCTTACCTAAATATTAACCAATCGAAAAACATTTAAGTGGGAAAGAGAAAATTTGATTGGTGACATAGTATAATTAATGTACTTTTCTTAAACTATGTGCTTTTTTGTAGTGGACAATAAAAATGGGACGGAGGGAGTATCATTTATCATAAATAGAATCATCTGTATTAGCTTAGTCTAATTAGAAAGTTATATCATTTAGGAAGCTAGGAGTCTGTGAAAGAATCCTCTATCCTTTACTGTCGTTAAGCTTTGCCCAGGTGAGTCCACATACCCCTTTTACTCTTTTACTGTTTTATAAACTATTGGGGTGGAAAACATAAACAATGCTACTACTTTACTATGATTGTACAACATTTACATTTTCATTATCGCGTTGGCATGAAAAACAATTATTATACCGGACTAAGGTTACCAGCAATCATTAACTAGTGGATCTAGACCATGGATATGCAGATAGTACTATTGGCTGCCACTCATCCTCCCAACATTATTTGATCATTACTTGGTTATCCAAGACATCTTTTGGGAGTGTATATCCATAAAAGAACGATAACATACTGGAGTTGAAGTGTTGATTGTGGACTTAGGGGTTGGTATATTAACTCAATAGACTAGCTACCTGTTGGGGATAACAGTCATGCGATTTCAAACATAACAACTTATTCAACACTTTTTCATAAACAAAAACTAGTAATTGTAGATCTTCTATAATTACACTTCACTTTTCATACTTATTTCTCATATCATATGAGTGTTGAATCTTATACTTTTTCAGTCATAAATCTATTTTCATAACAATCATTTTGGGTAGTAAAAACTTTACTTTTACCATAAACATTAACCCTGTGGATTTACTCAACGTTATTGCTGACCCTTTTATATTTATGTTTCTCCAAGTGATTAGGTGCGCAGTGGAACTGGAGGATATGAGCAGTGGGATTGTCGTGAGCCATGAATAAAACATTAAGTTTACGAATAATCATTTCATTTTTAAACAATTTCTATTTTAGGAAAACTTGCTATTTTTGGAAACTTTCTATTTTTAGAAAGTGAAACTATTTTTATTTCGTTATTGTGTGGTTGTTTGTTTACTTAATTTTTGCTATGTTGTCATGAACGTTACACCTTCGTTCTTCCGCAAAACATTTTAAATGAAGTAAAACTCATTTTTTGTGCGGTGTGACAAAATGAAAATATACTTTTTTTAAGACAAATGTAGTATAGTAAACCGCACTAATTGATACTTCAATTTTTTTTCAAAGTCAGTATCATTCCAGCTGACAATCTAGCTGACATAAACATGTTAACAATACTCATCCACTTAATATTTTATACATAATATATACAAAAAAAAGAAAATTAGCCACAAAAATACACTAAACCTTCATCGCCTTCTACGTCTCCAAAGCGAAGCCATTTTACCGACACAACCGTACCAAGGGACATGGTGTCGGTAAACCAAAGCTCGTCACCTCCAACCGACACTTCCAATTGGCATTGGTGTAGAATATATAATTTATAAAATAATTATTCATATACGAAAAGTATATCGTTGATGACTTTTATTATTAAAACAATAAGGAAATGCTCAAGGACTCTTCAAGGTAGTCCTTATTTTTTATGTAGTCTTAAGGGATAAATTTCAATCCTTTATCAATAAGATCTAATGGTCAGGAGTATTCACATATTTTGTACAAAAAGGGTATTTTGGTTATTTGGCACTTACAAAAAAAATGATTTTTTTTATTTTTTATTTTAAAATTCTTTTATTTGTTTCATTTATTATTATTATTTTATTTTTCTCCGTTGGAAAAAAATATTTTTCTGATAACTACATGTGGTACTTAGGGGCTGTTTATTTTTTTACTCACTAAGTTCTGTCTGGTTAAAGTGTATGTCTCGATTTATTATGTATGTTTTGATAAACTAGTGTTCCCGTTTGTTTTTTATGCTTAATGAATAGTCTTAATAATAAAATTTGACAATTTTTCCATTTTCAATTTCTCATTATTATAAATAAACATAAGTAAGAGAATATAAATTTAAATTGAAGTTTTTAATTTTTAAAAATGTTGATATATAAGTAAAAAAAGTTCAAATTTAAAATAAAAATTATATTTAAATAAAGTTAAAAAAAATTGATCATACCATATAAAACATGAAATTTTTAATTAATATAAATTGCATAAATATAAAAAAGAAAAAAAAGTTATGACTTAATGGGGAAAACATTATCCCATAGCTTTTTCAGTAAGTCATGTTGTTTGAATTAAGACATAAACAACTGTCTCTTACTTTCGCCATATAATTATTTGATTTTAATGTACAATCACATGTGATTAGGGTATGTTCGGTTACGGGACCGGTTAAGCCGGTTCTGGTTCGGCTCGGTGCCGGTTCGGTTGTGGTTTTCTCGTTTTATACAAACCCCTACATGTGATTGTATATTTAATCATATGTGATGTTTTAGTATAATCAAATGTGATTTAGTATACATTCATATGTGATTTTCACTGTAACACCTTAAATTTTCAAAACAACATTTAAATACATTTCATCTCAAAATATGCAATAATGTATCGGTGACAAATACCGGTTTTACAAAAACGAAAAGGTTTCTTGTTCGAGATTATCAGGGTATACAAAAACGGTGTTACAAATCTTAGCCATAGGATAAGGACTCTAATCATCAACACCGAGCTAATCTCAACAAGGCCTCTTCTAAACGGGCCTCCTATATCTTCGATCCCGAACCTGAGTACATAGCAAAAACATAAACAGAGTACGTGAGACAAAATTGCCTCGTGAGATACATGGGTTTTAGACCCGATAAACAACTAGTCATATAATATCATTTAGATTAAAATAATATTATTAAATACGTTCGGGTCACTTCATTTCATTCATCATTGGCCAATGTCCAGATAATCGGAATGCCTCCATTCTATCAAGACCGTCATTTCCACGGTAACCAGAATGCCTCCAATCTATCAAGGCCGTCATTTCCACGGTAACCGGAATGCCTCCAATCTACCAGGACTCATAGATATTGGGTAATCGGAATGCCTCTAATCTACCACTAACCTTAAGGTACCGTAATAACCGGAATGCCTCCAATCTATCACGGCCTTAGGGACATCATCATCATCATCATTATCTGTGAGTTATTATTATGAGCTTATAGCTCCATCATTTCCCAATCAATTAATCATTTCATCATCACATAAGCAATTCATTATAAATCACATAAATAACTAAATTACTTATAGACTCAATAAAATATTCAAACATAAAACATTTTCTAACTATGTACTCAGTTTTGAAAGTTCACATGTACTCACCTTAGCCAAGCTTAACCAAAGTTGTGTCCCTTGAACACAATTATCACTTCTCAAGACTTAGAATCTCAGGTTCTTCCACCAAATGACCTAATACCAAAACCAATACAATGGTTTACATCAAACATCAATAACAATCACATATTCCATGGCTAGTTAACTACTACAATCATTTTCCCCCCAAGTTACCAAACTCTAATTCCATAAAACTTCATATTTTCATAGATCTATGAGTAAATTACACGGATAGTCCCTGTGGTTTGCCAACAGTTTTGAATTTGGTCCCTAACTTTCAGAAATTACACCCATGGTCACTGTGGTTTGTACTTCGTATTGCTTTCGGTCCAAAATCTTAACAAAAGTTAAATTCAGCTGTTAAATTATTTTCCAGTGACCAAAATACCCTTACTTTAATATCCTTTATGTATTTGATCTCTTCTCTCTTAATTCTCTTTTCAGCAACAATTTGATGAGCAGCAAATAAAATGAAAAGTGAAAACACACTTCGAAATGAAAAACCAATTCAAATTCAAACCTTTTCCCCTAAATCTCCACAATTCAAACACATTCACAAACACAAAGTTTTCAATCATGTTGCATCACCAATTTCAACAATCAATCAACAAAATGAAAACCCACTTCTGAAAAAAAAAAACAAGAAACTAATTTAGATGGCCATATTACAGAGATCGTTTATGGAAACATACAGATTTGAACCAATATCTAATTCTCTTTCTTGTTCTTGGAAACATACAGATTTGAAATTAAAGAAGAGCTAAAGTGGTTAACTTCTTTAATATTTGTGGGTTTTATGCACAATGAGTTTTTGGAAGCTATGGCTATATCAAACAACTCCCGAGCCAATCCGACACCAGTTGTTTCTTTCTTGATCCTGGAGCTGAATTCCTCTATACCGCGGTGGCCGGTGGGGTAGGTCTCAATGACAGATTCAGATTTTTCGAATTAAATCCAACGGACGTAATAGTTGGGATGCAAGGGTTAGTGATAGTGTTAAGGTTTTGCAGAAGATATTCTGGTGAAGATAAAGGGTAATTTCGTCATTTAAACAAATTTAACAGCTAAATTTAATGTCTGTTAAGATTTTGGACCAAAAGCAATACGAAGTGCAAACCACAGTGACCACGGATGTAATTTCTAAAAGTTAGGGACTAAATCCAAAACTTTTGGCAAACCACATGGACCATTCGTGTAATTTACTCTAGATCTATATTATGAACACATTTTCCTTGTTAAAATACCATAGATCTAGGTTCTACAACTTCCATTTAACCATTAAAGAACCAACCCAAAACTAGGGTTTGATATTCAAGCTTTCCTTACTTGAATCCAAGGCTTAAAACACAAGAGAAGTTGGAGGATGAAGAAATTTCACAAGATTTGATGAAGAAATCGGTTCCAAACGATCCTTTCCACTCAAAAACTTATACTCACTTGTAGAGAGAAGAACTAGGGTTTGTGTGATTCATTTATGACAAGAATCCCGATTTAATGCCTGTCAGCGACCAAAATCGCGTCGCTATTCGCCTAATACCGTCGCTAAATCCCCCCCTCCCCCCCCCCCCCCCCGCCCGCCCTTTTGCGCGTCGACAGATAGCGACGCTATTTCTGTCGCTATCTCAAAATAGCGACCAAACCAAAACGCGATTTCGGATCTCTGTCCAAACCGTCGCTAATCGCGTCGTGAATGCCCAGATAGCGTCGCTATCTGGGTCTTGGCAGCCTAGGCTGCAATTTTCGTTGTCCTCTTCGATACAGTTTCATCCATAAATTTCTCGTACGATGTCCAAATGACACGAAACCAATTCCTACGTTCTTTAAATGGTTTATCCTTAATTATCATATTTTTATTTAATTTATTTATTTACAAATTCCGGGTCGTTACAATCACATTATATTTTATTCACGAAAAATCAATCAATATACTTTTTTAAAGTAATAATAAAATAATTATAAAAAATAACAACTATTCTAAAATAAATAATAAAAAATAATAGAATTATATTTTTTGTAATATTGACCAAAATATCCCTTCATATATATAAAATGTGAATAATCTTGATTAGTACTTACAATTAAGGACTATCTTAAATACAACTTTAAAAGAATAATGTATATTACCAAATACTTCGTAATATAGCTATTAATTAACAACCAATATAGGATGGTGAGTGTATAAAGAAAGCACTTATATTTTTGCCATAATATAATCATAGTTGAAGAAGTTAACATTTGTATTATCTAAAACTATTTTTTAGTTTTACTCAAAAGTATTAAATACTTTTATGCGATACATGTAACTAACTCAATACTAGAAGAAATAAAAACTTTTAATTAATTTTGTTGCTCTTAAAAATATTAAACATCAAAAGTAGATAAATTTTTTTGTTAACTTGGGTTTGGACTCACTTTGTTAGGCGAGTAATTCCAGGGGACCACCCGCATAGCAGGTAACCCGAAGTCGTCGTACATGAATCTCTATGACCAGAATAGGGGTATTTTTTATCCGGGATGAATTCATTTAATATACACTATCACCCTACAGTGAGTTCATCCCGTGAAGATGATTCCGATTCGAGTTCATCGACAGAAGAAAGAAATAAAAAATTGGCAAGATTAAACGAACATGTGTGATGAAGACGAACCAGAAGATATATCCATCGAGATCAAGTTGGCGCCGAAGAACGACTAATGGGAGAATATTTTGGCGATACGCCAAAATACTCTGAGCGGTATTTTAGACGCTGATAACATATGAGCTCCAAACTATTTCTTTCTATAGTGAAAGGTACTACTAACGTTAATATTTAACTTATCCCCGCACTTTTTTTAATTCACGACCCGATTGTAGAGGTTTAATGAGCATTAGTCCTATAATGAATTGGTGAATGTTGTAGTCATAAATGTTTGGATAATTTTATAAAAATGTGTATTAGATCTATGTTCTTAACGGTTTTTAAAAAAAACTAGATTTTGAAGTTATCAACAATTTATATGCAAAACACGAAAATTATCACGGGTTCTCGTGTATGCTTGGTAGCATAGGTTTTATGCATTGGGAATGGATCAAATGTCAGCTATGTTGAAAGGAAAATACAAAAGAGGGGATCATAAGTACCCGGAAATTATACTAGAAGATGTTGCGTCCTAAGAATTGTGGATTTAGTATGCTTCTTTTGGTGTAGCGGGGTCAAACAACGCTCTAAATGTTCTAAATCATTCTAGTTTATTTGACGACCTAACAAATGGTGTTGCTCCGGATGTTTCTTTATATGGTGAATGAGAAAACATACACAATAGGTTATTACCTAGCGGATGAGATTTATCCAACTTGGTCAACATTTATTAAACCTTACTCGGTTGCTAGAAACACAAAAAAAATAAATTAGAAAAAGCCTCAAAAAAAGTACACGGAAGGATGTTGAACTAGCTTTTGTGGTCCTACAAGGAATTAAGGTATCATTTAAATCATTCACGTCATTATTCGGTCAATAAAATATGGAGAATCATATATTGTTGCATACTATTGCTCACATTGTATTGAAAGATCAACATTTTGCAATAAGCAAATTTTGTAGGAGCTAATACCAATTTTCATTAAATAAAATACAATACAATTGGGAAATGACTAAAAGAAATACAAGATTGAAACAAATAAAATAGAACAAACAAGTACAAAGTTTTGGTTGAGTCTCGTGAAATTCACGATCCCCTTTAAATAGATTCGTTGACTATTTCCCAGGGTAAAACAACCGAGTAGTTTTACACTACCGGATATAATCCAAGCCAGAACAAGTACCAAGATTGAGAGAGTTTTCTAGAGAGAAAGCTTGTGATCTTGTAAGTAGTGAGTGAAGGTGTGTCTACAAATGAGACCCAAGGTCTCTATTTATATTGTAGAATGAAGACTAATGTTTACTCAAAATATTAAATGCATTCAATGTCATTAAACAAGAAATCAAAACAGCAATCTGCTTTTACTGCAAAAAATTCGTAACTGGTCAGTCCTTCTGGTCAGTACGAGAACTTAGTATCGGAAGGTCAGTACTGCAGGTCAGTATTGGACAGCAGTTGCGCAAGTCAGTATGAGTCTGCAGGGCAGTATTGGAAGTCTGCTGCGCATGTCAGTATGAGACTGCATCTCAGTACTGCTGCACAGTACACGTCGAACACTTAGTATTGGACTGCAGCGCAGTACATGTCGAAAAACTCAGAACCGAGGTGGTCGGTATTGACCAGTCAGTACAGGGGAGGTCAATATGAGACTGTTCAGTCTTGAGTCTGTCAGTACGAGCATACTACAATGTCGACCAGATGCAAAAAATTGACCCGCACGAGCCCGGAATTTCGGAGCTGCATTCGTGTCCGCAGGTTGCTCGGGCGTACATGAGTTCAAGCCATTTTGGGCCACTCGGTCCAAATTATTTTCCCCCGGCGTGCGGGTAAAAACCATGTATAGGGATTTAATCTTCCATCATACTTCCAACCTTATAAACCAGCAAATGGTTTGATAATTTTCCAATGTGGGATACTCTCCCAACATCCCCACTTCCAAGATATTCTTGTTTCAAACACCCTACTTTGAGAGTCGATGACTCATTCACCACAACTCTACTTTGGACACGCTATATACCGTTGCGTAGCTCTCACAACGGAGAACACAAAGCTACCAACCAATAACTATATATAACACATATATATAATTATATAGGTCCAAAGTTGGTGAAAAATCATTTATCACAAACTTTTCCAACAAATTTAACGACTTGTATGTCAGTCCATAACCAAATTTGCAACGTACCTGGGTCGAGAGATGTGACGTTTAATGCAAAAAATACAAAGAATTATGGAATAAAGTTTTTCACAACGACATTCGACTTGATATACTTGAGCATCTTTGACAGCGTAGATTGGAACGTGATGCTTAAGAAAAATGATTTTATTTTTATTTATTTTTAAAAAAAATTATTTGTATTGTGTAATTTGATTTTTATTTAAGTCTATGTATTGTAATTTTTATTTATAATATTAATGTATTTTAATTTTCGCTATTTAAATATCTAAAATAGAAAAAAAAAAACAAGGGTATGACCCCTATGAACACCTTTTAACTATAATACCAAGGAGTCTCTATAAACTTTAACATGTGTGTTAAAATCATGTTAAAAGGCCAAAAAAAGGATCTTTAATGAGTTTTACCCACCCATCATACCTTGTGCTCTTATAAATATAATAAAATGTATAACAAATATTAAAAGTGTGAGCTGGCTCCTGAATCCATATAATAGTTTGGTCGTAGGTCTGTAAACGAACCGAACGAACACGAACGGAGCCTTATTCGTGTTCGTTTGTTAAGGAAAAAATGTGTTCGCGAACGGTTCACGAACACTTATCGAACGAAATTTTGTGTTCATGTTCGTTTGTTAACAAAATTTAGTGTTCACGAACGGTTCGTGAACGAGGTTAACAAACATAAACGAAAACAAACGAACATAAACAAGCAAACGTACACGAAACGAACACAAACGAACAAAAACAAACACAAACGTACATAAACAAACACAAACGTACATAAACAAACCCAAACGAACATAAACGGATACTAACAAACGTACGTAAACAAATGAACACGAACGGGTGTTCACGAACGTAAACGAACGAACGGGCCTTTGTTCGTGTTCGTTTGTTTAACTAAACGATCACAAAATCTTGTTCGTGTTCGTTTGTTTAGTTAAACGAACGAACATAAACGAACTCCCGTCGAACGGTTCGCGAACGGTTCGTTGAACGTTCGGTTCGTTTACAAGCTAAAGTTTGGGTGTGATTGTCGCTGAAGACACATTATGTTGAGAAGAGAGGCAAGATCGGTGGGCACTTGGCATGGCCGGCAAATTTAGTTGTGGTGCGACAATAAGCCGCGGTTGGCCGTTGATGAAGATGCTATAGATGGCGGAGACTAAGGTGTTGCCGTTGGCGAGAACATATTTAATTGTTGAGAAAAATCACTGTAAATGTAAATGTTTCAGTTGTTGGTATTTTGAAAGTTACCACCATTATTTTAGACAAATTGACATATATACACAATGAAGTGGGATCTCGTGAGAACTCAAAAAACGGTGAGGACTCGCGAGGACACTTCAAAAAAATTTCAAAAAATTCCGAAAAAAGTATATATATCTCTCCATGATTATTACTAAATTTGACAAAAAAAAAATTGAAAAAAAAATTATGATCCACTTTTTTTTGCGGATCATAACAATGATCCATATATTTTTTTGGATCAAAATAATTATCCATATTTATTTTCTTGGATCATTTTTGAATTTTTTTTTTTTTTTTTTTTTTTTTTTTGATCTTATAGGCTGCGATTTTGATATTTAAAAAAGAAATTTTTTTTAAAAAAGTTCTTTTTGGATCATTTTTATAGTTTTTTTTTTTAGTCCTCACCGGGAAAAGAGTCCTCACCGGATCCGGACCCTATACACAATATAGGAATATATAAATTTTTAAGCATATTACTAAATTACTCTATATATACAATTCCCATTCAATGGATACTATTCATTACAGCTCTAACGGAACGGCCTTGAAATATAGGAGGGAGCAAAATTGGGTTGAAATTTTTTATTTTTCGTGGGCACGTGATAGAGAGGAGATGAAAGAAGGAAAATCAAAATTTAAATTATGTTTCTTAATATATTTCTTCCTTCTTTTACGTAAATATCCCTTATAATAGGGGTGTTTTTGGTAAGTATATATACAACTTTCAATTTTCACCCCTATGTTTTTATCATTCTGAAAAAATTGTAGCTATTAATATAAATTAACATTTAATCATATGAAATGATATACTTCCTCTGATTAAATAAGTGACGCACTTTCTTTTTTGGGTTGATTCAAAATAAGTGATATATTTTAAAAAATTATCCTATTTGGCAACAAAAAAAAAAAAAAAAAAGTGGGACACACACCCACTAACTATCTACTTTTACAAAGTGAAATGACTTATTTACTCTTACTTATTACTTTTAAACATCATTAACCCACTTTATTCAAAAATATGAGATTCATTTTTCACTAACCATTCGATTAATTTAATTTAATCATTATTATAATCGTTTGCCTAAAAAATCGTGATATCCCAAGTGTGTCACTTATTTTAAATCGGAGGAAATATTTCTTTTCTATAATGTAACTATATCTTGACGTAAAAGCTTTGGTGATAAAACTATACGCAAATTTCATATAGTAGTATATTTTAGTCAATTTCTAAAAATTACCTAATGGTTCATGTACATTAATATTATAAGCTTACTAAACCTCTTAATATATATAAGATATATTCATGTATGACACTTTCTTATTATTATGTTATCTGTTTTTTTACAAAGATTAATTGCTAATAAAAGGTTTCTTTTAGCTAATGGTATTATTAATTTATTGTTATTACGGTTACATTTCGGATAAATCAAAACTAATTTAGATAAGAATATCATTTCATTTAAAAAATATGTATAATTAGATACCGCGGCAACGCGCGGCATTTTATACTCGTTATATAAATATATCAAACTAAAGAATATTAACTAGGTCAATTATTTAACATTAAAGATTGTGTAATGTGAATCATTAAACATCTACACTTATATACCGATATCAAACGTATAACGGTATCCGCTATTTTGTATGAGTACTAAGTTAGTAATATCTGAGTTTCATACCAAAAGATATTTTGTATAACAATTTAGTGTGATGACCTTCATCCTTATAGTCGAGAGAAGTATTGTTATGAACATATATGATAGTTAAAAATATATTAGTATTTTTCGTTTAAAATTTTTTAATAGTTTCATTAAAACATAGATATCAAATCTAGGGTATATGTATGAATTTTATCGTTTAGAAAAGTTTCAATGCCTTTAGATACCCATAATTCAATGTTCATTTTGGAAATTACAAAAATAGTTATAAATAGTAGAGCATCAAATGCAATAAGATACTTGTTAGAGTTGAGCATAGTCAAGAAATCGAACCAAACCAAAACTGACTGGATCGAAATTGATAGGAATTTTCAAAACCGAACAGGTTATATATATTTTCGTTTTTGGTTCAGCGCAGTTCAGTTCCAGTTCAATTTTTTAAGCCAAAGTACTTACCCTAATAGAAGAACCGAACAAAACCAGACAGAAACTGAAATATTAAAATTACAATACTGGAAATTGAACCGGTTGTTTGATTTTTTTCGGTTTAATATATTCTGTTTGTAGCGGTAAATTATTAAATATTGTCGAAGTAGTACACCAAAGATTTTAAACAATCAAAAAATCAAAACGGATGATATAATACATTTTTTACTCATTTCTGTTAGAAATTATAATTGGAAAAAATTAAAGGTTGCAAAGTTGCTTTCAAATTTGCATCTCCACTTGCGATGGGAATATTTTGAAAATAGAATTAAGTTGTATTTGATAAGAACTCACCTAACTCATAAAAGTAACGAAACTTAAAAAATATTTTGCATGCGTAAAGTATAAAGAAGAATTAAATAAAATAAAATCGAGACACTTTTATCGATAAATATTTGAGTAAATTACATGGATGGTGTTCGTTCGTGGTTTGCTAAAACTTATAAAGAGTGTTGGGTATGGTGATTTAACCAAAATACCTATCTCAGCATCACTTCAACGCCATAAATTCATATTTTATATTCAAAACCCTCTAAATAACCCCTCTATCATCAATCAAGTCATTTGGGCTCACCTTTTTTTTCCTTTTCATTTTCTTTAACCAACAATAATATTTCATTAAAACCAAAAAAAAATATAAGTACGATAAGTCCGTCGGAGAGTGGGTCTCGCCATTACACATGGGTAATCGTTAAATATGGGCGATTGGTCACGCTATTAGTCTCTAAGGTGGATGTCCGTTAGAATCGACTGTTTAATACTTGTAATAGCCCTGTTTTCAGTTTAGCTTCCAATGTAAATATAAATATATATAAACATATATTTATGATTAATAAAACTAATTTCAGGTGCTTACAAGATTTTTAAGCATAAGAACAAGTTATTTAAACATGACTTAGTGCCCAAGTTTACATATTACTAGACCCTATAACTAGACTTATAAGCTGTCAAAATTATGTTAACTATAGGAATGACTAATTAAAGCTACTAAACATGAGGTGTGATGTCCTAAATTAGTAAGATGAATAAATATAATATTTTTATGGATGTACTAACTCTAAAGCTTAAAGAACAAGAGCAGTAATGCATAAATTCAGCTATAAATAACAGCCCTGTTATTCAGTTTTCTTTCATCCTAAAACTAAAATTTCTCTCATTGGTAGCAAGGAAGTCTAAGAAGCTTAGAGCAAGGTGAGTACTTATGTGATTTAATAAGATACATACATGCTATTATATGTTTTATACTACTTTGAAATGATCTAATGCTTAATGTTTTAAAAGCATAATTATAGTATATCATCAAGATAGCATGAAGGTTTTAAACATGTTATGTTGGCCATTTAAATACCCTACGTATGAGGGTATAGTATAAAGGATCTTCTTGCAAACGGACCTTTTGGGCAGCCCTTACGTGGACCCGAGGTTAAAGAACCTCTAAGAAGTTTTTGCCTACTTACATAAAGTTATGAGATCTCAAAGAAATGTGTTAAAGCATGTTTCATTAAAAAAGTGTATTTATATTTATCTTTGCATGCCATAATTGCTCACTAAGCTTAAAGCTTATGTATTCTTGTATGTATATCAGGATTTGAGAAGTAAAGGACCAAGAAGAAGAAGATTTTATGAATAAAATTTTATTAGTACTTTATGTTATGAAGTTTTCTTGTAATAAAACCTTTGATGAAGTAAAAGATGTATTATTTCCTAAAGATTAGATGATACCGGAATAAGGGTGTCACAATACTAGTCATGTGCAAGGCACACAAGGTTAATTTGGTCATTTTTTCTTTCTCTATTTTTATTCCATCATACTACTGCCAACCGTGACGCAACCGACGTCGTTAGTATTTGTCAAATCAGCATTACATCATCTCACACTCTAACTGACATTCAACTGACTTACCTAAGCCATCAATACCTCTCATTATCAATTTTTTCGGCAACATAATTTAAAATATATATGCACACAAATACTAAATATCATATTAAATTACATTGGGCCCCATCTTCATCCATCTCCACTCTTCCCATAGACGATGTCTTCCACTGACAAACTCATAGTGACGAGGCATGCCAATGGAGTATCACTCATCGGTTGTGGAGACGGAGGCACTGACGGCTACATTGGCACAAACCTCACCACAACATCACGAATATGCTATACTAGTCTATATAAAATTTCAATTGAGATGCTTTTTTTTTTGTTTTAACGGTAAATTCTAATGTGCACCTAATTTTCACATATGTCCACGACGAAATTTGAACCCCCAACCTCAAGGATGTGAGGCAAACACATAACCGCTAGGCCAAAAGCCCTTTAGTAATTGAATTGCTTATTTAATGGTCAAGTGTGTAGTAAGTTTTAATTCATTTTAGGTTAATTTTGCTAATTTACAGTTACCTTTGCTTAATATCAACATTTGTTTTGTTACTACATTGAACAAACTAACCTTAGGTTTGTAATTGTTTTGGGTATTACGATGAAATGAGAAATGACATAAATACGCTCACAAGGTGAGCATGCTTGTGGCTTTAACGACAACAATTAACGTTTGTTAGGCTTAAGGACTAAAAGCCTGACAAGATATATGTTAATGACTACCGGTCTACCGCTGTAAAATCTGAGATTTATTAATAAATTCAAAACTTTTGGTAAAAATAGGAAAATCATAGGAATTATTTGTGTAATTTACTCTTTTAACATATATATAATAATAATGGATGGAAAGTAATATCATTATGAATTTAATCGTATTGAATTGTCATCTGTTGTAATAGTAATCATGTGGATAACTTTTTGGCCAAATTTTTTTTAAAACAAAAGTTAATTTTTGGAGGAAAGTGGATTTTCGTGGCATGCTACATACAACATACTTCATATTTATTTTGTAAAAGAGTTAATCAAAATATCATGTATTTACCATTTTGGGTTAATATTTTGCATATTGGTCTATACTTTTCTTGAACTTGATTGAAAAGGAATCTACATACAAAAATTGGAATTCTCTTCTATTAATGTGTGTACAAATTCTTTTGCAAAAGGTTGACATAACAAATTAATATTTATCAACATTACATTTTATACAGCCATTTTTTAATAATATATAAAAGTAAATTATAAGAATGTTTATTATAGTATAAGCCATGGACAATACATGAACTTTAGCTATAATTATAGAAACTATGTCGTAAGATATATTATTACTTTAATTTTTTGAGCTGTTAGAATTTAGAAATACATATTGTCAATCATAAAATATACTCCAATATATATATTGTAACGGCATATAAAATACGAAGTATGAATTTTCCTTTTCCAATTTTTTCAATCATTGTATTAGATTTTACATATATCCACATATATTTTCACATGTTGTCGATAAATATACTGAAATTGTTAAATTTTTTTTTTTGAACAGCAAAAAAGAAGACCACGGGAAGAGTTCGCATTGCCATCACCCCGCGAGGACCCCAAAACTAACATAAAACACCTGAGTCTAGCAAAAAGCTAGACTAAATTAATACAACGGGTTTTTTAGCCACTCATCCCATGAAATCTTAATTTTATGATTTCGATGAGAAAGCCAAGAAAAAGAAAAAACACGAATACTATCAAACAAGTCTACTTTCTTAATCCTACCACTATCAAATAAAATTGAATTCCTATATCTCCAAATCATCCAACATGTAGTGCTTCCAATCACTTGAAACTTCTCTTTATTATTACGAGCATTTGAAACATTTGCACAAAAATCACTCCATTGTTGAAAGTTGTCGCCGACTCCAGCAGTCCCCAAATCGCACCACCTGGTCACCATCTTCCAAATCTGAACCGCCACCCTGCACACAAAAAACAAATGGACCGTAGACTCCACACTACCAAGACAAATAGGACACGAAATCGACTCTATCTCCAAACCTCTTCTAGAAAGGTTCAGTCTAGTCGGGAGACTATCCAAAGAGAGACGCCAAATAAAAATGTTCACTTTTATAGGAAGACTCTTGCACCATAAGGAATTATAAACAACACCCGGATGCATTTTATTATCAATCACAATCCGAGCCCCTGCCACCGAGTAACCCGACTGAGGCTCAACCTCCCAAACCACTTTATCACTTCCTTCTCCAAATTGAATACTACGAAGCAAATTATTTAAGTTTTCGAACTGATTTTGTTCCACCCCACCTCGCAGCTCTCTTCTCCACCGCCACACCCACACACCATTGACCCGTTTATGAAGGATCAAAATATCGTTCTCCAAATCAAGACGATACAAACGGTTAAATTGAGCACAAAGTGGCACCGAACCTAACCAAATATCCGTCCAAAATTTGATTTTATTGCCACTTACAAGATCAAACCTGATGGCCTTCTTATCAATAATATCTTTTTCATGCAAATACGTTATGGCCCCTATAATCTTTGACCACGTGCCTTTAAACATATTACTTGAATTATTCGAAGAGAAACCTCCATCTTCACCATAAATGGCTTTAATAACTTTACACCATAACGCCCTTGATTCACTAAAAAATCTCCATTTCCACTTACACAAAAGAGCCAAATTTAGAGCTTTAAGACTCGCAATTTGAAGCCCACCTTTATCTCTAGGAGCAAGAACTTTATTCCAAGCCACCCAACTTAGTTTCTTCTCCTGATCATCACCTCCCCATAAAAACCGAGCACGCATCCTTTCCAATTTAGCAATAATGGATTCGGGCATTCTAAATAAAGACATCCAATAAATACCAACACTTCCAAGAACCGACTTAACAAGCGTTAATCTACCCCCTATAGAAAGCATCTTAACTTTCCACGAGGACAATCTCTTACGAAACGCATCCACAATACTATCCCAATTATTTTTCCGCAACATATTACCACCCGTACTTAAACCTAGATAACGACAAGGAAGCGACCCGGCTGCACATCCCGTCCGGATCGCCATACCTTCAATATCCTCATTACTCATTCCCACACCATAAAGATTTGATTTTTGAACATTAATTTTTAAACCGGAAGCAAAATAAAATTCATTAAAAATGTGAATAATACCGTCCATATCATCTTCACTCCAATCAGTCACCACAATAACATCATCGGCATAGAAAAAATGAGAAATATTTAGGTTTGACCCCCCTATTAAAGCCCCTTTTATACCCGACTCTTCAACCGATTTCTCAATACTTATATGAAGACCCTCCATTGCGAGAATAAACAAAAAAGGAGATAACGGGTCTCCTTGCCTAAGACCACGGAACATAGAGAATTCATCCGTAGGGCTCCCATTAACTAAAACCGAAATCGAGGCAGACAAAAGTCACGAGTGCATCCACTTCCTAAACTTAGACCCAAAACCCATTTTAGACATAATAAAGTCTAAGTACTTCCAACTTAACGAATCGTATGCCTTCTCAAAGTCCACCTTAAACAGCAATAGCTTCTTTCTTTTCTTCTTATACCACTCTATAATCTCATTAACCATTAACGGCCCATCCAAAATCTGTCTTCCTTTAATAAAACCTGATTGCTCGCTACTCACCATATAATCAACCACTTTCGCCAACCTCGACGCCAAAATCTTTGCAATAATCTTATATTGCAAACCTATTAAAGATATAGGACGGCAATCCTTTACCAACAAAGGATTATTAACTTTAGGAATTAAGGTTATAAAGGAAGCATTACACCCTTTTGGTATCTGCCCCGTAGTTAAAAATTCATCAATCGAGCACCATAAATCATCTTTTAACATATCCCAATATTTTTTAACAAACCTGAAGTTAAAACCATCCGGGCCCGGAGTTTTGTCGATACCACAACTCCAAACAGCCGTCTTTAATTCTTCCATAGAACACGGCTGCTCCAAAGACACAATTTGCGACGGATCAAGCTTTTTGAATCTGGAATCGAGAGTTGGATTCGACGTAACCAACGGCTCGAATTTAGAGCGAAAGTACTGTAAGAAGACTGACTTAACCATAATCGGATCTGTGTGCCATTCCCCGTCTTCCATTACCCCTTGCACCATATTACCTCTTCTTCGATGCTTTAAAAGGCCATGAAAGAAACTGGAATTTTCATCCCCCTCAACATCCCATTTAACCTTGAGTTTTTGAGCCGTATCCATGTTTTCAAGGTGTTCCATTTCTTTCAAATTTTTTATCAAGACCAATCTTAACTCCTTCTCTTCATCTGTAGCAATCTCATTTTCCATACGCTCTTCGATAAACGACAACTTTGCTTGACATTCACTACTTAAACGTTTGCGATCTTTAAACATCTGATTAGCCCAAACTTTACTTTTAGTTTTCACACTTTTCAACTCTTCTTTCAATTTTACCAACGCCGAATTACTTCTCGGGTTAGCCTCAGTGAAGCTCGACACCACCACCTCCTGATAATCATCCATCAATAACCATGAATTATGCTTTGCCGTATTGCATTAGAAGGGAATTCCATCGTCTTTGGTATGCGAATTTCAAGCTGCTACTGCTCCGATAGCTGCTTTAGAGGTTGCTTAGCCGGTATCGACCCGAAATGGAGTTGGTCCATAATCCCGTTTTTTGGACGATAGGAAAATCGGACCATGATCCGAATACTTCCTTTCTAGAGCAACAACTTTCAAGTCCGGATCATTATTTATCAGATTCTCAGAAAGCAAAAACCGATCCAACTTACTCATTTTAGTGCCCGATTTGTTCATCCATGTGAACTTTCTACCGCCAATATCCAAATCGATTAAGCCACAAACATCAATAAAATTATTAAAAATTGTGGCTCCCACCGAGTTAAAAACCGAACCTAGTCTTTCTGATTCAAATCTCACTTCATTAAAATCACCAAAGAGCACAAACTTAAAGTCCCGATTTTCCATATACACCTGTAGCTCATCCCAAATAATACCCCTGGCATTAACATCTTGAGACGCATAGATGTTAATAAAAGACATTTTTTCTGCAATACCCACCCAAAAGCCTTCAACTATGACATAATTTGAACCACGAATAATCGAGTCTTTCTTGAACACAGCCGTATCCCAGATAGAAACAATACCACCCGAATGGCCTCGAGCTGAGCTACAAGCAAAATCAAACTGATAGTTTCCCCAAACAGATTTAAACCAAAATAAATTTGGGTTTGTCATCAACGTCTCCTGGACACCCAAAAACGAAACACTATTTTGATAACACAAGTTTTTATCCATTTACGCTTATCCGCCGACCCCAACCCCCGGGCATTTAACGAAAGAACGTTTAACATTTAAACATTACCTTGTCACCAATTCTGTCTTCGACATCTTCATATTGTGGGACTTCCTTCTCACTTCTAAAAATGATACCACACGAAAAAGTATGACCACGGCTATCAACTACTGTCTTTCCTTCTCTTGCTTGCTGTTTTATCAACTCGAAGCCAGGGGGACAGCTAACCGAGTTTTCACTGTACTGTGGAACACCACCTCCGTTTTCCTTACCTTTTAATTCTATTTTCGGTTCCACGGTGGTCTTAGTCACAGATTCCTCCACCGTAGTATCCTCCCCCTTATCACCGGTCAGATTCACCTTTTCAACTTTCTCATTCTCTTTCTCTAAATCAAAAAAATTATTATCAAAGTTATCCTCTTCTGGAACCGAAACCTCATCACTGCCCAACTCATCATCTTCTTCAAATGATTGTTCCGAGTCTTCGCCTTCCTCATTATTGATTCTTGATATATTTATTTTCCATATATCTTTTTCTTTAACTCTAACCACGTACGTAATTCCCGCCACCTCTACATTAATACACTCATTAATTAATTGCATCTGCTTTGTATTAATGCAAACCCTTCCACAGCTCGGGTCATCACTTGACTCATCATCAAAAAACATAAACTTTCCCCATAGGCTACCGGTCTTTTTATAAACCTCAGAGTTCCATGCACACAGCGGTAAACCATCCACTTCAATCCATACCATTCTTTCACTGATCACAAAATTACTAAGAACTTGACAAACTTCCACAAACATGTGTGTCGGTTCCATATTAAAAAGCCCTAGAACTATTAAAAAGCAAAAAGAGGGCAAAATAAAATACAGTATTTTAAAAAATACTAAATTCAGATTCATTGTTTTTGGTAGAAATCAAGATGGACTTTTTAAATTAGTTATTATTTTTAAATACAATAATATTCTATTTTTTAACATTTCAATTGTTTTCATACAACTTTCTTTGTTTGTATTTGAATAATAATATTTATATACTTTATAACACATTAAAAAATAACTTTAAATTTTTTAGTTAAAATTAAACTATTTATTTTTTCAAAAAGAGGTATGGTTGTCTTCATGCCTTGGCAACCTAATTCTACTTTTCTTTCCACCGGATTTCAACTTTTTATTAACCAAAATACATAATTTTTCTCACTTTAATAGTTTGATAATTAAAGCTCAACATTAAGTAATTTCTTTTTCTTCTTTAAATATATTTTTATTTATATAATTTAGACAATTTTGAGAATTTAAGGAACATAAAATAGCTTTTAACATCTAAAACCCTACAATTTTTCATACATCTCAGAAATAAAAATTCAATCTTTATCTTCTCAATACTCTACCCCCATTATTCCTCAAATAACTAAATTATTTTCCTTTTTATAGAAATTGTTTTCTTTGATCATCAACCTCATGCAGAGCACTGCCTCCTCTATAGCATAATCAGCAAATTATCGTATGAAAGGAGTCCTTTGATCTCACTTCAATGAAAAAACTATCCCAGATTTTTGTTTGGTTTAAAATTATTTTTAGTATTTAATCTTTTCAATTTATTTTTTCTGGGTTTTGGGTTTTAAGTTCTGCTGATTACAAAAAAAAACTGTAAAAAATCTCGTTAAAAGTTCTAGGATTTATATTCAAGATTATAAAAAATTAATGTGTTCTTCCTGAAGGTGAGCGTGTTAATTTCTTTTCAAAAGTTATATTTTATTTTTTTTTTTATAAATAAATTTGTTATTTGATGATTGAGGGAAGAGAAGAAATGAATAACAGTGGGGTTACTACAGTGGTTGGATCAGATGCTCCTTCTGACTACCAAATTGCTCCAAAACCTGAATCCCCAGCGAAGCTCCCAGCCGTTGGATCAATAACCCCATCTCAATCCATCACAACCCAACTAGCTGTATCTCCTTCACCGTACCCGGCGGCGCCACCGCCGGCCGGCGTAATACCCTTGACGGAAAAAAAGAAGAGAGGCAGACCCAGAAAATACGGTCCAGATGGGTCAGTCAGAAAAGCTTTATCTCCAAAACCCATCTCATCTGCTGCACCTCCGGTCATCGATTTCTCCACCGGAAAACGAGGTAAAATCCGGCCACACTCCGCCGGAAAACCCCTTCACCATCACCAACATCAACAACCACCCAAAGAAATGGAAACTTTAGGTAATAAAGATTTGTTTTTGTTGTTAAAGTTTGAGTCTTTATTGTCAGTGAGAAGTGGGGTTTACTTGATCTAATGAAACAGTTTCAAGATTTTGATTGAAGTGGGACCTAATTGAATAGAACCCCTTCAACTTAAAGATCTTGATGTTAATAGATAGTTCTAGAAGCTCTGAGCTTTTTTTGTGTGTGTGAGAAAGTTGGTGAGTGAATTAGGAGAATACTGTAACAGATGATCCTAATTTTGTTGCTTACCTTTTGGGACATATATATACATACATTCATATATATGACAAGAAACAACAGAAAAGAAGATAAAGCTGAGGTTTGTTCAAATGAATCTTTTTTCTAAAAAACCTAAATTTGCAAGAACTATAATTACTTGTATTGAAGTGTCGCTCTCTATATTTGCAAGGATCAAGAATTTGCTTTTATTATGTTGTGGGGTTTGTTTGTTGGCTCAAAGTTCTTATCAGTGGGGTTTCTTGCACATTTTATGTCTCTCATACATTTGGGGGAGATTCATCCCAAATGTCGCGAATTTGTCGTCATTTTTAGCAAATTTGGATCAAATTATTCGGTTTTCTTATAACGAGTTGTTTAATTAAATACTTACAAATTTCTTTGTTTTCTGATTAGGTGATTGGGTTTCAAGTTCAGTTAGTGCTAACTTTATGCCTCATATAATAAACGTCAACACGGGAGAGGTGTGTATATCTATCTGTATATTCGTATATTATAATATACTTATTTTTTTTATTTGAGTGACAAATTTTATTTTGGGTTCCGTTAATTAGGATGTGACAATGAAGGTTATATCGTTTTCTCAACAAGGTCCCCGTGCAATATGTGTTCTGTCAGCAAATGGTGTAGTTTCCAGTGTTACCCTTCGTCAGCCCGATTCTTCTGGCGGTACATTAACTTATGAGGTGACAAATTAATCATTTTTCATTTCATTTTACTTAAATTTAATATTAATTTGACACGTTTTTTTAATCTCGTTCTTAAGGGCCGTTTTGAGATACTTTCATTAGCGGGATCGTTTATTCCTTCTGAAAGCGGTGGAATAAGAAACCGATCCGGTGGGATGAGTGTCTCGTTGTCAAGTCCAGATGGGCGGGTGGTTGGCGGCAGTGTGGCGGGTTTACTGGTGGCCGCTACTCCTGTGCAGGTATGATTCTATTTTTGTAATTTTACGCCAATTTGATCAAAATCTTATTTAATTTGTAATATACAGATTATAGTCGGAAGTTTCTTAACGGGTGTCCAACAAGATCAGAAAAGCATCAAGAAACAAACACCAGAAAACATAACGATCACAATCCCGACAACCGCTGCGGTCCCGGTTCCGGTACCACTTCCGGTGGCGGCACCGGTGCTGGTTCCGGCATCGACAGCTGCTCCGGCGACTGAGACAAATGAGTCATATTCTGCTAAACAAAATTTGCCATCACCTTCGTTTCGGGGAGATATGTTAAAAAAGAAGATCGACAAAAAATATATTTCAGATCTGATCAAAACAACAAAATCAGCCAACCTATAACATCCTCTTTATTAATGTTATGGTTCATGATACGAATACAAGTAAAACTCTCTACAATAACACTCACACTCAACGCAGATAAAGATCAACAAACAAACCTTGATGATCTTGAACAGAAAAAATGTAAACCCTAATACGAGAGAGAAGATGAGAGAACTGAGATAATACAATCGATCAATTATGCGTGTTAATCCCAACAACCACACACTTCTCTCTCTAATACAGAAATATCTAAACTTACAAACTAGACCCTAAACTATTAACCAATTGTTACCTGCAACCAAACATATCAAACAAATACATAATACTAAAGAAATAATACTTACCTTGACTTACCTTGACTTATCCTTGAAGTACACTATCCTGCAGTAACAAACACAAAGACTAAACAATTAGTCAAACATGAAATTACATACCTTTTAACATCCCCTCTTAATCTCATGTTTGAACAAATCAAAAAGCTTCAAATTCCTGCAAAATAACTCATGTTGCTTGGAAGGCAAACCCTTAGTAAATATATCAGCAGTATTATTAACAGATTCAATTTTAATAATTTCCACAACACCTGCAAGAGCTTTAGTACGAGCATAATGCAAATCAACTTCAAAATGTTTAGTTCTTTCATGAAACACCGGATTTGCAGCAATCAATATGGCTGCTTTATTATCACAGAACACCTTAACAGGTAACAACTTGATTATACCAAGTTCAGTCAATAATTTTTCAATCCACACAATCTCACACACAACAGCACATAAAGCCCTATATTCAGCTTCTGTTGTTGACCTAGACACAGTAGATTGTTTCTTACTTTTCCAGGCAATCAGATTATTACCCAAGAAAACAGAATAACCTGTAACAGATTTTCGAGAAGACAAACACTTCCCCCAATCAGAATCCACAAAAGCCTTAAGCTTAAAATCATCTCCTTTATTAAACAGAACTCCTTTACCAGGAGACCCTTTCAAATACCTAAGAACTCTAATAGCAAGTTTCAAGTGAGACTGTAACGGAGCATGCATAAATTGACTCAAACAGTGCACAACATAAGATATATCAGGACGAGTTATAGTTAAGTAAATTAATTTACCTATTAACCGTTGATATTCAGTCAAATTAACCAAAGGTAAATCATCCTTTTTAGAATTAGCAGCATCAGAAATTACCAAGTTTACATCCATAGGGGTAGACACAGGTTTACATGCAGTCAACCCAAATTCAGCTAATAATTCCAAAGTATATTTCCTTTGACTCATACACAACCCACCTTCAGCCTTTAACACCTCAATCCCCAAAAAATATTGCAACTCTCCTAAGTCCTTAATCATAAATTGAGTATTTAAAAACAGTTTAAATTTCTCAATTTCACTTACACTATTACCTGTTATAACAATATCATCCACATACACCAACAGAATAATAACAAAATCTTTTTCTTTTTTAATAAACAAAGACAAATCATTTAAACTTTGAATAAACCCATTTTTTACTAAAGTTTGAGTTAACTTTTCATTCCACTTCCTAGGAGCTTGTTTAAGACCATATAAAGACTTAACCAGTTTGCACACTTTATTTTTCTCATTATTAAAGTATCCTTCAGGTAATGTCATATAAACATCTTCACACAAATCTCCATATAAGAAAGCATTATTAACATCTAATTGAAACAAAGTCCAGCCATTTTTAACAGCCATACTTACAACACATCTAACAGTAATCATTTTAACAACAGGAGAAAACGTTTCATCAAAGTCTATACCTTCTCTTTGACTATAACCTTTAGCTACCAACCTAGCTTTATACCTATCAATTTCTCCATTAGACTTATATTTAATTTTATAAATCCATCTACATCCAATAGGTTTTCTACCAGGAGGCAAGTCAGTAATAATCCAAGTATTATTCCTATATAAAGCTTCCATCTCAAGATTCATAGCATTAATCCAATTATTATCTATAACAGCTTCTTTATAACAAGTAGGTTCAAAACTTTTATTCAGACTACTAACAAATGAATAATTTTCTTTAGTCAAGCAAGAATAATTAACAAAATTGTTCAAGTCATATTTAGCTTTACTATTTAAAACAAAATCATTAAACTTTTTAGGAACAGTACTAGTTCTGGTAGATCTCCTTAGAATATTATCATTTTCAAAAATAAAATTTTCACCCTCAGGAGCTGGATGCTCTATATTCTCATCATAGGAAGGTGCAGCGGTAGTATCAACACTGGTAACTCTTTCCGAGCTGCCAGGGACACTAAAAGCATCAACTCTGGTAGCTGTTCCAGAGCTGCCAGGGACACACGTCCTCCTGCCAACATCCTGAGAATCCCTCCCCTCATCATTGGGTACAGACCGATGTTCATGATTTTCAAAATTTTGTAAGTCAAAGAAATTCAAGTGATTTATATCAAGATTTTCAAAAATATTTTGTTCTTGATCATTACCAACCATTTTATAAGGAAAAACATTTTCATAAAATTTTACATCTCTAGAAAAAATTATCTTTTTATGATCAAGACTCCACAATTTATAGCCCTTAATTTTTGACCCATATCCAATTAGAACACATTTCTCTGACTTACTACCAAATTTATCACCATCATTTAAAATTTTTGAAAAACATAAACAACCAAAACTTCTTAAATGTATTAGAGAAGGTTGAGTTTTATAAACTAATTCATAAGGAGATTTACCATCAAGAACCGAGGAAGGAATCCTGTTAATTAAATGCACAGCAGTTAGAACACATTCAGACCAAAAATACAAAGGAATTCCCCCCTGAAACAGAAGGGACCTAGCAACATTTAAGAGGTGTCTATGTTTCCTTTCAACAATCCCATTTTGTTGAGGAGTGTAAGCACAAGAAGTTTGATGAATAACCCCATTATTTTTACAAAAATTAATCATATTTGCATTAACAAATTCAGTGCCATTATCTGATCTAAAAATCTTTACACTTTTATCAAACTGATTTTTTATTAGAAAGAAAAACTCCACTATTTTATCAAACACTTCAGTTTTTGATTTTAATAAGTAAACCCAAACAGCTCTAGTATAGTCATCTACAATAGTTAAGAAAAATCTAAAACCATCTTTGCTTACAACCCTATAAGGACCCCAAACATCAATATGAACAATATCACCAATATTCTGAGTTTTATGGTCACTTAATGGGAAAGTGTCTCTAGTTTGCTTAGCTTTGTGACATACATCACACGGAGAAACAACAGATTTTTTATCAATTTTTAATTTTTCACTAAGAAGATCAAGCACATGGTCAGCAGGATGACCCAATCTACTATGCCATAAGGACTTAGACAAATAACACACAGAAACAGAATTACAGCTAGGTAAATTTTCACTCACATTTAACATATAAAGACCATCAACTTCTTTACCAGTCCCCACTGTTATCTTTGCTCTCAAATCCTGAACATAACAATATGACTCATCAAATCCAATAAACAATTTACTATCTCTAGCAAGTTTTTGCACAGAAAGAAGACTGACACAATATTCAGGTATTACAAGCACATCATACAAAGTTATTTTTTCATTTAATTTCAGATTACCAATATGTTTTATAAAAGCTTGTGTCCCATTAGGATGAGACACAGATATTTTTAATTCTGCTACATCAACAACATTTTCAAGACCTTTGGAAGATCCTGTCATGTGCTGATTAGCTCCTGAATCAACAATCCAACTAGTAGTAGACATTTTATTTTTAAAACAACTATTGGAATTGAAAAAATTTCCAAAATTATCACTAAAAATTTTGCTATTATTATTAAACAGAATACCTGACATATTGGAATGAACATTTGAAGAACTGGCAACATACTTTTCACTAATGAGAGACATAATTTTCTGAATTTGATCACTTGTGAAAGGAGTAGAAGAGCTTTCATTAGCAACAGTAATATTATCTGAGACTTTAGTTTGATTTGAAACATTTTTTCCTTTATTTTGAAAATTATTTTTCTTTTTATAATAAGAAGGATAACCAATAAGTTCAAAACATCTGTCAATAGTGTGTCCAGATTGATCACAATTAGTACATTTTAGATTAGAATTTGGACCTTTATTACCTTTTTTCCTATTATCATATTGAGAAGCAAAAGCAGTAGCAGATTGTTTATTAGAACTTTCATTACTAGACAACCCTATATGTGACTCTTCCCTAGAGATTATAGCATATGCAGCTTTCACATCAGGAATAGGTTCCCTAGATAAGATATTACTTCTAAGAGACACATAGCAGTCATCAAGACCCATTAAAAATTGCATTAACTTGAGAAATTTATTATGATTATTCAACAGATTATTAGCAGCACAAGTACAATTAGGAATTTCAATCATCGCATCAAATTGTTTCCATAGAGCATTCAGTTTATGATAATACACAGAAATAGGAACTCCATTTTGTTTTAAAGTGTTAATCTCATGATGAATATTAAAAACAATGGAACCATCAACCTTACTATAAGTTTCTTTTAACTCATTCCAAACAACTGAAGCATTTTTGTTAAAAATTTGTCCAGCAAACAATTCATCAGACACACAACTCAAAATCCAAGAAAGAACCACAGAATTACACCTATCCCATTGTCTAGCAAGGACATCATTAGTAAGGCTCCTCTCACAAGAACCATCAATAAATCCAACTTTATTTTTAGTTTCTAAAGCCAGAATGACTGCCCTAGACCAGACATTGTAATTTTCAGTACCTTTCAATTTTAAAGATATCAAAGGAACACCTGTAGTATCACTAGCATGAAGATATAAAGGATCACCAAAATCTAATTTATTAATCAGAGTAACAATATTTTGATCACCCATATCACCACCAAACAAATTTAGCATAAACCAACAAATCAGAAAATAAAAGAACAGAAAAAAAAACCTAAAAGGAAAAAACCGAGTAGGGAGCAAGATTCCAGAGGCTCTCTATAGGAACCTGGACATGCTATATCACGGATCCTTCTCTTCTAACAAGAAAACTGTTAGTACGAAACAAATAATAAAAAAAAACAGTAACAATTAGTCACACAAAGGGATCTCTGGTGTAGGTCAAGCTCACTGTATCTCAGAGCACTCCAAAATACAGTGTTACTTGCTACGACCTCAGAGTAGGATAAGGAAAAACTTACAGTGATTAAGCCCAAACGTCTTCACCACCAAATGTTAATCAACCGCAGCGGAACAAGAACAGATGGTAAAATTACTTACCACCAGTAAATCAGCTTCAACAATGTATCGGTGAATAATCACAGATCCACAAGGAAACAAAAAACAAGAGACACAATCGTCTCTTCAAGAAGTCGAACAAAAAACAGAATCCTAATTTTGAGGAAACGTTCAACGATCAACTGAATCGAGAAAGGAAACCGAAGATTAGAACCCTAACCTTCGAAGAGCAACCGATGAGGAATCGATATCTTCGGAAACAAAAAGCGAACGAACAATCGCAAACCCTAGGATCGAAAAGGAAGATCGATTAACCACAAATCGAATGAATCAACGGAGAAGAACACGCAACAGAGCTAACATAGCTCTGATACCATGTTAAAAAAGAAGATCGACAAAAAATATATTTCAGATCTGATCAAAACAACAAAATCAGCCAACCTATAACATCCTCTTTATTAATGTTATGGTTCATGATACGAATACAAGTAAAACTCTCTACAATAACACTCACACTCAACGCAGATAAAGATCAACAAACAAACCTTGATGATCTTGAACAGAAAAAATGTAAACCCTAATACGAGAGAGAAGATGAGAGAACTGAGATAATACAATCGATCAATTATGCGTGTTAATCCCAACAACCACACACTTCTCTCTCTAATACAGAAATATCTAAACTTACAAACTAGACCCTAAACTATTAACCAATTGTTACCTGCAACCAAACATATCAAACAAATACATAATACTAAAGAAATAATACTTACCTTGACTTACCTTGACTTATCCTTGAAGTACACTATCCTGCAGTAACAAACACAAAGACTAAACAATTAGTCAAACATGAAATTACATACCTTTTAACAAGATAGTTGGTCTTCCTATAATGCCCCTGAGTCTAGGAATAAGCAAACTGACATCAACGTGAGTCTTCAGTAGTAACTTTACAGAGGGTAATTTGGTAAACTGACTGCATTGGTGATTAGATGATGAATTTCTTACCTTTTTAATTTGGTTATTTGTATGTAAACTCTTTCGGGTTGTGTTTAGTGTGGTGTTTTATGGGTTGATAGTGATTTGGTGGTTAGATTAGTTTTCCGGGTAGAATTATGTTGCGGTGTTGTTAATCTCATTAGGTGTTGTGTGTAGATGATTTGGATTTTCCAAATCATCGGAGTTATTTTATAAAATATTAGAAGTTGCATTGTGTTTCTTATGCATTTAGTGAAAATACTATAGATATTTGATCAATAATCGTCTATATAATGATTCTTTAACCACTAAGACCCATCCCAATGGTAGTGCTAGAAGTTGTTGGTGCGCGACATTGTCAGTGATTCTAATAGATATCCGATGAGTTTGAGCGCGCGTTTGTGAATGATGTTTGTGTTAAAAAAAATGGAAAAAACATATTAAAATCTATGTTAGTCTCAAATGATTAAAATATGCCTCTATATACAAAACTTGTGATTAATTTTAATCATAAATTATTATTTTATTAATAATTGAGATTTATTCATCGTGACTTAAGAAAATTAGAGAATTAGGGACTTCTTTATAAACAAAGCTGTGTAATAATATATTTCTGTGATTAGAACCAGACAAAAAAGAAGAGCTTAATAAAATACTACTACGAAGTAATAGAGATTATAGAAAAGTAATTAATATATTTTATTTCTTAATACGTGTCATTAGAAAAAAGGTCCTTAGAAAAATCATAAAACGTCTTTGATTATTTTAGACACATTAATTGTAATAATTGATGTTTAAGATATGTTTTAATACTATTAAAAAATTAAATATTACATAAAAACTAATGCTAACTAATAAGTAAACACATAAAAAGTTATGTGATTGAACCTAACTATTTATTTATGAACTATTATCAAAAGAAGTTGTAATAGAGAAGCAAGACCATGTGAACCTAAGAAAGGAGGTAATATCCCACGATGATATCCATTATATTTTCAGTCCATGAATTTTTTTTTAATAGTAATTGTCAGGATCGAATAACTTAATCGAGTTATTGGAAACCCAGATCTACTAACACAAGAAGTTACAGCGGATTAACACTTATGTTATTAGATTAAGAACAATGTAAACTGCAATTGAATAAGAATAAAACGAAGAACACAGTTTATCACAAAAAGCTTCAATGTATTAATTCGTTCGATCAATGCACGTATGTTTACAATTCATAAGGAACTATATATAATAGTCCTTGAAGCCTAAATTAATAACCTAGTTATTCTAGGAATCGATTACAATTGAATTACATAAAGATATACATCCTATAACAAACTAAGCTAGAATCTCGGACTCGATCAGCACCATAAATAGAATCAGTAGTATTTGTTGATCGTCAGTATTATTCATCATCAGTAGTAACGTCCAAGCTTAGCATCAGTAGTATATAGCATTTCTGCCCCATCAGTACTAACTTCATTCTTGAATCAGTACCAACTGCAACATCAGTAATAGAATGATATCTTTATTTTATATCCCAACAATCCCCCCTAAACTTATTAATTCATTTTGAATTAATCAAGTTTCTTTTTGCTCTTCATTCTTCTTAGCTTGTTCTTCTAATTGTTTAGCTCTTCTTTGTCTGCCTTCAATTGTTCTTTGATTTTGCAGCTTTCTCTGAGCAATAATATACTTGCTGTTTCTTTTGATAAAATAGTTAAGTTTGTTATGAAACATTACAACATCATGGGGTTTCATCATTGAGTTTGTGTAAAGCTGATACATTGTTTCTTCAGAATGTGGATATTCTTTTTCATACAAATATAGTTCATAGTTTTTGCTTGATCTTTCAAAGAAATACATATTAACTGTGGGTAGCACATTCCAAGCATACACATTTTCTGTGTTTGAAAATATTTCAGGATATTGATCTGGATAAAATGCAGCATCTATCATTTTGGTTAAGTATCCAGCTCCTGAGTTCTTCCATGACTTCTTAGTCATTCTTGGTTTGCCTATAATCAGGATTTTAATAATATCAGCTCTGCTACAAGACATAACCAATGGTTTCCAACCAGTAAATCTTTGAATTGATTTGTCTTGTCTAATGATCTCAATAGCATCACCAACCATCCTCCAACTTATGATTGGATTATCTTCAATGGGAGCAACAGGAGTGTCAAATACCTGTATTTCCTGTTTCTTTTTCTTCCTTTGCTCTGTTTCAACTTCATCCCCTTTTCTTTTCTCAGGAGGAATTGAAGATTCTCCAGTTGTTGGAACTCTGGTGAGTACTGTCATTGGATCTATTTCAATTAAAACCTTTTCTTTTTCAGCTTCAACTTTTAATTCAGCTAATTCTTTCTTTTTGGCAGTACAATATTTATCTACTATTGTAATCATCTTCATTCTACCAAAAGATTTTGCACTATGCCCTTTTGACTTCAAAAAGTCAATCATATTCTTTTTCTGTTCAAATATGTCATCTGGTAGGTCAGCCTTTTCCCTTTTACATTCGGCTACAAGGTCTTCAAGGCAATTTAAATGTTCTTCTTCTATCTTTCTATGTCTTTCAAATTCTGCTTTTTGACCTTCTACCAGGACACCTTCTATTTGAGGAACTTGTACCTCAGTTTCTTGACTTTCAGGATTTTTCAACCTTTCCTCTTCAGCCTTTCTCTTGTCTTCAAGAGCTTGAGTTTTAGCAACTTTTCTTGCATATCTGATCTTCTTCACTTTTAATTTGTCTAACCTGTCTTTTCTTACCAGATTCATTTTGTTTACCATATAATGACCTAGAGCTCTGTTTGGATAGTCATCATTAAAGATTTCTTTTCCTTTTCCAATACAGATTGAAAGTTTAGGTGGAATATATTTCATATCAGGGACTTCTGGTAATATTATTGATGGAGAGAATAGATGAATTTCATTTTGAGGAAGTATCTTGGGGTGTGGAGGAAGTTCACATTCAGCTACTTCATACCAGTTCACATTGTCATCAATATCAGGTATGACAAGTGGTTGTTGTGGTGTTTTAGGTTTTGTAACAATGATGATCTGTTCTTTCTCAAGAAGCTCAGGAATCTCTTCATCTTCTTCTTCAGTAGTAACCAAGGTGGTTGCTACTGGTGTGATTGCTGTTGTGATTGCTACTGGTGTACGTTCAGGTTCATACACTACAACTCGTTGTTCTTCATTACTACTGGTGAGGTTGCTATTGGAGTTACTATTGCTAGGGCATCAGTAGTATCCATAAACTCTTCTTCTGGTGCATTTACTACTGGAGTTTCTTTCTCTTTAATAGGGTCAGTAGTAATCACCTCTTGATCCTTGTTTTCTTCAATTTCCATTGGATCAGTAGTTTCAATGACTTCAGTAGTAACTGGTGAGTTTATCTGTTCTGCAGTTTGTGATTGGTTTGCAGACACAAATACATCATCATCCAGATTTTCCATTTCTTTGTACAGGATCTCACCAACACTTTGACCTGTTTCACCATGGACCTCTTTTAAGTTTAGAAGGGCTGCTGCTGCAATTGATTGATCAATCATCCCTTGAATTTGATCTTTCTCCCCCTTAGTGATCTCAACTTGTTGAGCCTCACTATCAGCAATTTTTCTTTGTAGTTTCCTGATCAAATTGGATTGCTTTTGAAGCCTATGCTCGAACCTCTTCTGTCTTCTGTTCAAGGTATTAATGTAATGCTTCATGTAGGTCATGGTTTTCCCTTGATTGTTTAATAGAGTCAGACAATGTTGTACAGTGGTTTTAAGGTTTTCCTTCCTATCCGTCAATTTAGTTTGTTTAATACTGCCCTCAGCCCATTTGGGTGGATCATTGGGCTCATTAGTTACATTGGCTTTGAGGTTTTCCATCCTATCCGTCAATTCAGTTTGGTCAGTTCTACCCTTATCACTTATTGGTGATAAATTGGGTTGTTTGGACACTCTCTTCTTCCTAGAAGAAGCAGTAGTGCCCCCCTTGTGGTTTCTTGGCACCGGGGTCCTCTCAGTAACTCCTCAAATTCGGATTCATCACTGAGAGTTGCCGAGGTCTGGGTCCTAATGATGTTCTCACTAGCCTGTGCACCCACCTTTGGGGCATCAGTAGTGAGAGCCCTTTCCTCATGCCATCTCTCCTCCTTGGAGGACAACTCTTGGAGCCTGGGGTGTGACTCAATTGGTCCCCTGGTGTCCTTTAAGGAAGTTCTCTTCCTTTTATAAGTTTTATAAATTTGTTTAGTTCTGGTCTGGTCTTCCTCAGAGTGAAGAGTAGAACTCTGGGGATTAATTTCATGTACCTAGGACACTTGCAGGACATCTGTTGGTTCATTTAATTGAGTGGACTGAATGGGTTATGTTTGGGCTGTATTTGGTGGTGGAGTTGGTTGGGGTTCAATGGGATGACTTGAACCTTCTCCAGTTGGGGCATGATCATAGATCATGTTTGAGAATAGTGGAGTATCTTTACCAGAAAATTTAAATTGTTTTCTCATGTTTGCAAACACCTTTTTATTTAATTCTGGTGTAACAAATCTGTTTTTAGGAATAGAATGATTTTGAAGTTCACAGTAAAAAATATGAGTTAGAAATCTTGGATACATTAAATTTTTGCAGATGACCGATTTCCAAGCATTCCCTCAAATATCATGTTTGAAAAATTAAATACCTGTCCTGTGCTCAGACAAACAACAGCAAATGCTATTGATTTGTTGAACTCATTCCAAGTACTTCTTTTTGGAGAGATACAATGTTGAATAGTATGTACCAAAAACTTCCATTGAGGTGAAAGAAGACCCTTTTGAAAAGTAACTATATCTGATCTTCCTTCATACCCCATTTTCTATAAAGTTTCAACAAGATCTTCCTTTGGAAGAGAGAACATACCTGACTCATCATTGAGTTGAAGATGATTTCGGATTGATTGTTCAGTGATAATGATCTCCTTTCCATCTACAGTAGACTTGATTTTGGACATATTGGAGTCTTCAACTCTTTCAGCATTTGTCCAGAAATCAACTAGGTGTTGTTGATATGCTTTAGGATTTATGGTGAGAGCAAACTTTATATATGAGTTCTTTAGGAACATCACAATGGGACGAAAGTCCTTTGTACCATCTGGATTTCTCAAGAAAGCACACATATTGTGGAATTCAGAAAATTTGAGATCAGTTGTGACTTCGAGTGATTTTAGGGTTGCCATTCTGCTTGATTTTGATCTGTTGTTATGAATCATTCAGAGAGAGTGTTCGTTTTGGCACGAATTTCACTTTGGTGAAAGGTATTGAGTTGTTACTGATGCAGGGTTTTGATCGGATTTTGCAGAGGTTTAGGGTTTAGCGTAGGATTTATCGAATCGAGGAGAAGATAATGCTAAACTAATCTCAGTCTGCTATTTATATTTTTCGATTTAACCTGCAAAAAGACCAGAATGTCCTTCGAATAATAACACAACGGCTATTTTCATGAGGGTCAGTAATGTAATTTAAGTATTTTCCAGATAACGGTCTATCAGTAGTAACTAAGTATCAGTAGTAGAAACATCAGTAATAACCATTGTTTTTATACTTGGCCTAATTCTACTGATAAACCCTATCAGTACTAAAGTATAGTAGAAGCATACAATCAGTAGTAATAAATAACCAATAGTAAAAAGAAATTTAAAATTGTACAAAACACTTTACACATGTTTTTCCTTTTAGACTTAACTTTTTAAAATCATTCCAATACTGCTAACCAAAAAGCTGAATCTTCCTACATCAAATGCTTTTGTAAAAAGATCTGCTAATTGATTATCAATATGAATTTTCTCTACTTTAATTAATTTCTTTTCATTGCAATCCCTTATAAAGTGAAATATAATTTCAATGTGTTTTGTTTTAGAGTGTTTTACTGGATTATTTACAATGCTGATAGCACTTTGATTATCTATAAAAATTGGAGTTTTAAGGATAGAGATACCAAAGTCTAGTAGTTGATTTTGAATCCAAAGAACTTGAGCACAGCAGGCAGATGCAGCTACATACTCTGCTTCAGCAGTTGAAGTTGAAACATTGGTTTGTTTCTTGCATTGCCATGACACCAACCTTGATCCAAAGAATTGACATCCACCAGTAGTAGATTTCCTATCTTGACATTCACCACCATAGTCACTATCTGTGTAGGCTATGAGTTCAAATGGTGATGCATGTGGGTACCAGAGACCAATTGAAGGTTTTCCTTTCAAGTATCTGAAGATTCTTTTGACTGCTTGCAAGTGTAGTTCTTTAGGTCTTGCTTGATACCTTGCACAGACACAAACGCTATACATAATGTCAGGTCTTGATGCAGTTAAGTACATTAATGAACCTATCATAGATCTGTATAGGTGTTCATCTACATCCTCCCCCTCAACATCAGGATGTAGGTGTTTGTGAGTTTCCATTGGAGTGCTTGCACTTTTGCTGTCTTTCATTGCAAATTTCTCTAAGATGTCTCTAACATATTTAGATTGATTGATCAGGATACCATCTGATCTTTGATTGATTTGGAGTCCAAGAAAGAAGTTCATTGGACCCATTGAGCTCATCTTGAACTTGATCTGCATTAGTTCTTCAAATTATTTGCATAGATGATCATTTGTTGATCCAAAGATGATATCATCTACATATATTTGAACCAGTAGTATATCATCTTTGACCTTTCTTGTGAACAGTGTTTTGTTAATGGCACCTCTTTTGAAGTTGTTCTTGAGTAAATATGAGGACAGTGTGTCATACCATGCTCTTGGTGCCTGATGGAGGCCATATAGAGCTTTGTCAAGCTTGTACACATAGTCATCATGTTCTGGATCTTCAAAACCTGGGGGTTGGCATACATACACTTCTTCTTCAATTTTCCCATAAAGGAATGCACTTTTTACATCCATTTGGTATACCTTGAATTTCTTATATGAAGCATATGCCAGAAATATTCTTATTGCTTCAATTCTGGCAACAGGAGCATATACTTCATCATAATCAATTCCTTCTTCTTGTGTGTATCCTTGAGCTACAAGTCATGCTTTGTTTTTAATCACTATACCCCTTTCATCTTTCTTGTTTCTGAAGATCCATCTTGTGCCAATAGGTCTTTTTGCTTTTGGAAGAGGAACAAGAGTCCATACAGCTTGCAGTTTGAACTGAAGAAGTTCTTCTTGCATTGCTATGATCCAGTTTGAATCTTTCATAGCTTGTTTAATCTTCTTAGGTTCTTCCAGAGATAGAAAACATTCATACATGCATTCATTAGATATTAAACTTATGTTACAAACATTTGAATTTAATGAAGAATTAAATTTGCTTCTTGTCTGCATGTTTGAATTAACATCACTTAGGACTAGGTCCAAAGGATGATTCTTTTCAGTTCTGGTTCCAGGGATTTTGTCAACAGAGATTTGAGAATCTAGATTTGATTCATTTGATTCAGGAATTTGTGCATATGTCCATGTTTCTTCTTGATTGTTTGCATTTTGTGGAGTTTCATCATTACTACTGGTGTCAGTAGTAACGTTCTCTTCATTAACTTCAGGAGGATCATTGTTGTTACTGGCATCAGTATTGAGTAAATCATCATTACAACTTTGAGGTTCAGAGTTACTACTGGGATCAGTAGTATCTTCAGAATTTGTGTTATTACTGGTATCAATGAAATTAGGGTTACCAGAGTTACTACTGTCCTCAGTATCAACTGTGGGAACAGTATCAACTAAGATATATTTCATGATTTCTTGCCTTCCACTTGATGATGGTCCTGCTAGAGAGTTTTGATTGTTTGAATTTCCTGTATTAAGCTCATAGTTGACATCAAAAGATTTGGTTAGATTATCAATATTAAACAACCAATCTGGACCATTTCCTTGTTCATTCATCAGGTTTTCATTAAAGGATACATTTACACTTTCTTCAATGATCATTAGCCTTTTGTTGAACACTCTATAAGATTTGCTTTGAGTTGAGTATCCTACAAATATTCCATCATCTGCTTTGCAGTCAAATTTACCAATTTGTTCTCTTATAATTAAAATAGTACAAGGACAACCAAATGATTTTAAGAAACTTATTGATGGTTTTCTTTTATTGAAAAGTTCATATGGTGTTTTAAAGTGAGGCTTAACTATTAATACTTTGTTCTGAACATAACAAGCAGTATTAACAGCTTCAGCCCAAAAAGTTATTGGTAATTTTGAATCTGCAAGCATAGATCTGGCTGCTTCAATGATAGTTCTATTTCTTCTTTCAGCTGCACCATTTTGTTGTGGAGTTCTTTGTGAGCTGTACTATCTGTCAATGCCTTTAAGATCACAAAAGTCAATTAGGTTAGTATTTTGAAATTCAGTTCCATTATCACATCTAATTGCTTTCACTTTGAGATCTCTTGTATTTTCCAGCTTTATAATCAGATTTTTGATCATTTCACTTGTTTCATCTTTAGTCCTAAGAAAGAAGACCCAAGTATATCTGGAAAAATCATCAGTAATAACAAGGCAGTATTGTTTCTTTCCAATGCTCATTACATTTGTAGGTCCAAAAAGGTCCATATGTAAGAGCTGCAAAGGTTTAGAAATAGAGTTAATTGCTTTGGTCTTATGAGAAGTCTTGTGTTGTTTACCTTTTAGGCAGGCAACACAATGATGATCACACATAAATTCTTTTTGTGGTAGACCAACTACCAAATTCTTTTTAACTAAATTGTTCATATTTTTAAAATTTGTGTGACACATCCTTCTATGCCAAAGTTCTGATTCATTTGTGTTTGCCTTAGATATAAAACAGTTGATCTCATTTGATGAAATGAGTTCTCCCCCTATATCCAGGCAATACACATTGTTTCTCCTTGGTGTTCTTAAAACAACAAATTTTTCATCTAAAATAAAATCAGGAGAAAGAATGATGCACTCAACATCTGTAAAAAGAATTTTGTTCTTCTTATCACAGACTTGTGAGACACTAATCAGATTGTATTTAAGCTCAGCAACATAAAAGACATCATCAAAAGTGATCTTACCATTAGATACTGTACCTTTACCTGTAATCTTACCTCCTCTAGGATTTTCTCCAAAAGCAACATACCCTCCTTCAAAGGACTTGAAATCTCTAAGTATTTGAAGATTTCCAGTCATGTGTCTAGAGCATCCACTATCAATATGCCATGTTCTACCTTCTTCAGGGATCTGGGTACTCTGCACATAAAGTAAATGGATTATTTAATTTTGGGACCCAAGCTTGCTTTGTCTTGGGTTCATCCTTTGAAAAGTAAGTCTTTTTAACTGAATGAGTCTTGTACACATTGTTTTTAGTTACTACTGATCTAGGTCTAGGTTTATACCCGTAGTTTTTGGTTTTTGAAAATTTTACTACTGATGGACCAGTAGTGTTTGGGTAATATGAGTTTTGAGCATAATCAGTAGTGTTTTTATAGTTATACCAGACAGCATTGTAATTAGGGTTTTTACCAGTAGTAAACCTGGAATAGTTTCTACTGATGTTTGAAAACTTTGAAAATTGAGGAAAACGATTTTGTTTTCCATTGTTTTTGAAATAATTGCTTCTCTTTGGACTTTTATACCTGGTATTTTGAACAAATCGTGGTGCAGTTCTTCCAAATTTATGAGTGTCAGCACATGGTTCATTGAATTCCTTTTGGTTTGGTTTTTTAGATTCCTTTTCTTTTCTTTTGTTTCTTTAGTTTGTTTTAGTTTTAAGGCTTTTTCTTTTTCTTTGTTGATTTTGAATTCTTTAAATTCTTGATTGTTAATAGGATTGAAGTGACCATTTTTAGCTATGTGGTTAACCTTGTTACAAATTAAACATGATAATTTTGTTGTTTTAGCACTTTCAGGTTTTCTTTGTTCTTTTAACTGATTTAGGTTTCTTTGATTTCCTCTTCTTAGAATTGTAGGTATATTTTCTGAATTGTATTTGGGAGATTCAGTTTGACTTTGGGTTGTACGAAAACTTGTATCATTTGATTTCGTTGTTTGATCATCATCAGAAGATTCATTTGATTCATTACTGGTTTCAGTTTCAGTTTGACTTTCATTATTTAAATCATTTAAAATTCTTTATGTATTTGATTTAAGTGGAGGTATAATAGAATTTGTTGGAGGTGGAACTGCATGATATCCCACTCCATGAACAACCTTTTCTGTGGTTTGATTATTAGTTAATTCATTAACAATTTTAGAACTTCTTTCAAATTTTTTAATAGTTAGTTTGTTCTGTTCTAATTCCATTTTACATTCTTCTAATTTGATCAAAGTTTCTTTTAGTTTCAATTCAATATGTTCTTTTTCATAAGTAGTTTGTAACAATTCATCTTTTATTTTTTGATCAGTTATTTTATAAATTTTAATTTGATTTTCTAAATCAGCTATACATCCATTATATTCAATTCTTCTATTTCTGTTTAGTATCATTTCTTCAAGTGTTTCTTTATTAAGTTTTTCTAATTCTTTATATGCTTTAATACATTCAGGAGTACAAGATTTAGAATTAACCTCAGTAGTAGAAGGATCAGTAGTAAAGGCCATGAGAGCTTGATTCTGTGCATGTTCTTCAGCTTGAAAGCTCCAGTCATACCCTTGTCCTTCTTGAGATACTAAAGCAGTTGAATTTGAGGTACTGTTTTTGTTGTAGTTTGATCTTTGGTCTTTGTTTGGGCATTCTCTGGCAAAGTGACCTAGATTGCTACAGTTGTAGCACTTGACCTTGGTTTTGTCAAATCCAGCACGATCACCTTTGTTGTAAGAGAGATTTTGTCTTCAATTCTTTTAAGAAACCTTTTGGTTCTTAAGCTTAGCATAGCCATCTGCCACTTGATGTCCATCTCTTACAAATCATCAGGATTGAGTTGTTCTAAATCCTCACTAATCAATGCAGTGTGCACATGACTAGTGAAGAATGATTCTCTTGCTACATCTTCAATGCCTGCATTCTTTGTATTGTCCTTCCCTGTTCCTGTACTTGACACAAACGCAGCATTGTTTGAAGGTAAATTAGGAGATTTATTACTTACCTCTGATTCAAACACTCTTAACTCATTGTAGAGTTCATCAAGCTCCTTTTCTTCTAGTGCATCACCTTGTCTATATATCACAGTATACATAGACCATTCTTCACCTAGAGATCTGAGAAACTTCCTGTTGACATCATCATTGTCTGGTTGATAACCAACTTGATTTAGTTCTCCAATGAGTTTGTTGAACCTATCAAATACTTGAGATAATGATTCATTCTTCTGTCCTTTGAAGTTTTCAAAGTCTTGTTTCAGAACAGACTTCATGTTTCTCTTTGTGCTCTTTGTACCAACAAACCTCTTTTCCAGAGCCTGCCATAACTTCTTTGCATCATCATATTCAATAAAGAGATGTTGATAATCATTGGGAATGGCAAGCAACAGAGTGCTTAAGGCTTTGAGCTCAATCCCTCTGTCCTTCTTCTCTTTCTCACTCTTGAGTTTGTCAGCTTCTGTTGAAGTGGTGGCTATTTGAGTTTGAATAGTTTTGTTGCCTTCAAGAACCACTTCCCACATGGAATAATCAGTAACCAGCATGTATTGCTTGATTCTGTTTTTCCACATCCCAAAGTTATTGGTAGTGAGAATTGGAATCTTGTTTGCTTGAGTACTTTCATTGTTATCAGACATGATTAACAATTTTGAGATCGAAAGTATGAAACTTTTTGCTGTTCTTAATTCGTAGATCTAGAACCGTAATGCTCTGATACCACTTGTCAGGATCGAATAACTTAATCGAATTATTAGAAACCCGGATCTACTAACACAAGAAGTTACAGCGGATTAACACTTATGTTATTAGATTAAGAACAATGTAAACTGCAATTGAATAAGAATAAAACGAAGAACACAGTTTATCACAAAAAGCTTCAATGTATTAATTCGTTCGATCAATACACGTATGTTTACAATTCATAAGGAACTATATATAATAGTCCTTGAAGCCTAAATTAATAACCTAGTTATTCTAGGAATCGATTACAATTGAATTACATAAAGATATACATCCTATAACAAACTAAGCTAGAATCTCGGACTCGATCAGCACCATAAATAGAATCAGTAGTATTTGTTGATCGTCAGTATTATTCATCATCAGTAGTAACGTCCAAGCTTAGCATGAGTAGTATATAGCATTTCTGCCCCATCAGTACTAACTTCATTCTTGAATCAGTACCAACTGCAGCATCAGTAATAGAATGATATCTTTGTTTTATATCCCAACAGTAATACTTTTAGATATGTCAATAATAATAATACGTTAATTCAACTGTCAATATGCTACTTTTAGTTATGATAAATATAATTGATACATTTAGCAGCAAATATCATGTATGTATGTATAAAACATGTTATCGTATCTGTTTTTCAAAAAATTTAATTATTACATTTGAATTTTTAGGGTTTGGAAATTGGAACAGACCTTTTTAAAAGGATTATAGGGTGTGAGCTTTTGGTTTTAAAAACTTAGTTTGGATAAAGGTTTTTTGGGATTTGAGTTTTAAAAATGTAAACCAAAGCTTCTTAAGTACAACACCTTATGCATAACATAACACATAGTTATCTCACAAGAAGTTTGATTGACTGAGGGACCAAATACACACGAAATAGGAGGACGCATTCGCTTTGGTCACGTCAGGGGAGGGATACGTCTAGTCTAAGAGCACAGGGTGTGGGGATTGTTAAATCCCCGTTGAAACCCAATAACGGCATTATCCCCAAATCTCATCCTCGTTATTTGTTCGCCAAACAAGTTTTGTTGTGGCTATGGCGAATGTTATAGCATTTTTTGCCTGAAAACACCTCCTATAACATGGATTTAACATGATACACCATATCATGTGCATATTATAGCCATGTTATAGCTATAAGTGATAAGTCTATAACTAAGCTATAATCCCAGGCTCTAAGGATTAAGATTCTTTTATATTAATTTACTAACATGATATGTTAACTCAGGAAAAAAAAAATTAACTCTTCTAAACTAAGCTCTTTATTTTATTTAAATTTTCTCATTACATTTTAACGAAATATGAACTGGAGTAATATGGCATGTAAGCAATCAAAGCCAGTGTAGCGAGCAATGGAGCATAGTTTGTAAATATAAACAAATACACTATAGACATTTTAATGAACATATATAAACAAAATAATATTAAATAAAAATACTTTTCAGAAAAGATAAAAGAACATAAAATACTTGACGCTTTGTTCAATACCTTTTACTGAAAACCATTTTTAAAATATGAAACATGTGAACCATTTGAATGGATGGGAGTGTAACCTTTAAAGGGTGACCAGGTGTCAATAAGACGTAGTGACACAAGTTTGTTACGGGTTCTAAATTAGGTCCCGTGAAACGAATATTTTAAGTATCCAATTGTTTTGCATGCGAGAAAAGTTACTTTCTTTTATAAGGAAATGGTTAAGGAGGAATAAAATGGTTTGTTTACAATTATCGATGCATAGGTACTTAAAGGTATTTAATAAAATAAAAAGTGGTAGTTTCTTAATATACAATGATTTTAAGCCAACAAAAATTTATAAATAATTATCCTTGTCCTTTAGACAATGTTTAATATTTTCCTTTTTTATATACTAATAACACCGATTAACAATGTCATAAAATATTGTTTGTATTATATGTCTATAAAAAATACTTTTTTATCATTTATAATTTTATTTTATTATGTGTTAGTTATAGATCAACCGTGTGTAGCAAATGATTATTCTTTTTTCTTTTTTCTATTTGGTTTATATACGTGAAAGAAGTTTTATGATTAATAAACGACATAACTATGTGCAATTGATATTATTTGGTTAAAGACGGTGATGTATATGAATTTTTGAAAGATATAATGTGTTTTGTTTTTTATAGAAACTGTAAGTTATATAATTTCGAAAAAGAAAGCAAACATTTGTTTAAACTTGAAAATATTTATTTTTAACCTAAGTGATACATTGTTGATTTCATAACTTTATAGTTAAAATATTATACTTCGTAATAAGGATTAGATTAGATTAAAAATTGATTACACAAATAGTTTTTTAAGTTTGTACCATGTTACAATTTTGGTCATTTAGCGCCGATAATCTTTATTTTTGAAACTTATTGCACTGGGGGTCCTTTAAGCTAAACGGTATGTTGAATCTCCCCATATGCAATAGACATTTTCGTCTTTCCTTTTGGATCACCTTTTTAAATATTTATTTAATTCGTTTTCTTTTCTTTTCTCTTGTTTCTTTTTTTTTTCACTGGTTTTAGCTTAAAGACACAAAAACACATATCTTTTGTCGTTAAAGATATCAAAAGATACGCAACAATATTTGGTAGCTACTTTTCGTGGATTCAATGTTAGTCTCTACATTATAACGCATTTGACATTTTTCTTTAAAAAACTTAATTTTAAGACAATTTTAATTGCTAATTTTCCTTTAGGGGTGAGCAGAATTCGAACCAAAAAACAGAAAAAATGAAATCGAAAAACAAAACCAATACTAAAAAACAAAACAAAGATAACACAGTGTAGATCATGGAGCATACTCATCTACATGTATCAAATATTACCATCATTGCATTGCATTTCATTACTTGTATCCAATTCAAGATCACAAAGTTTTCCTCTTCAATAAATGATTTTTCAGGAAATAATGCAAAATTTATGGCAAAGCAGAAGAATCAATCAAGCTGGTTTCTCATAAGTGTTCTTCTCCCTAAACTCTTGAATGGCACTTCTTATCATTCCATCCACATTGCTGCTTACAAACAAATGAGTACCGCCTAAAACTTGTATAATAAACTTTTGTGATTGTGGTAACGAATTGTTGTAATTGATTATAAATTGAGTCATTGGTATGTCACTGCAATTGCCAGAAAATTGTTTAAAGATTCGACAATAATTAACATTTAAGTGGCTAACATTCATAGATTTGGGCATGATAAGTGAGTTACCATGAAATATACAGTCCTTTGGCTGCATGTACCATGATGTGTATGTATATATTGATAGTTAACTGCAATATTAACGAATGCACACTCAATTTTGTAATATAAGCTATTGACAATAACAACACAGTTATAGTCACATAACATGATTTTTTCTGAAAAAATACTTCCAAGTTAACCGAAGACTCGATGTCACTGATCATACCCGGATATTAATCCATTGAATAATGGCTAAAGTAACATGATTTCTAGTTCTTCCAAAAAAATTGAATTTGATATTATACTTTTAGCATTTTAGCAACCAGTTTTTAAACTTTTAAGTGTGAGTTTCAGTCAGAAATTCTATCGATTAGGCCGGTTTTTTTAGATTAGGATCATAAGATCGTGATTTGATAACCACGAACAATCAGATGTGGCAAGTTTAAATTGGAAGTTTACACAAGTATCATTAAATAAGATTAAAAAAAGCACCATGACAACTGAGAATCCTATTATGAAAATATGAAGAACAGTATTGTTCTGCATTTGTTTAAAAAAATGATAATGATACAACAACGACAAATAAATGAAAATCTATTGTCACGATCTAACCCTAAGCGCATCTGATTCACCTACATTTCATCATCTTCCAATGAATTATAAATCATCCTGCAATAAACAAAAAATAAAACTTATAAGCTACTCATGTAATTGCGAGTGCAAAATTAAAATACATGTATTACCAAAATAAGGTGATTAATATTAAGAAAAAGATATATCCAAGTTTAAACATGCGTTGCTTTTTCCCCCAGTTGAGTTGGTTAAATATCTCTGTCACATCCACAAGGTGTTGTTTCCGAGTATACCTAATAACATAAGTGTAGATACTAATTTAAAAAACTTGTTACAAAATTACAATTAATTAATTAAGGGATTAAGAAATACTTACAATCTGACGTTGTAGTAAAGGTATGGCAAAGAAAGAAGAAACATGGCCCAATGGCCCGTTACAAGATATAAAAAGGTTAGAATGCCTTGTGTGATAAATTCTGGTAATATCACAAAGTTTATTCGTGATGCAGAATCATAAGGGTTAATGTAATCAAACTCTAAATCCGCAAAGCACATAAGCTGCACCACAAGAAAATTTGAGTTATTTGGATTAATAAATTATGTCTGTAAAGCTCAAAAATTAATGATGGATGCTGATTAGTAGATTAATTGCAAACTATGCTTATATCTAATCGACACAATTAATGTCGTAAAACAAATTTACATACAATTTGGTATCGTAACCTTGATTAATCATGCTGAAGCACACCGACGTTTCGTTCTTCTACCGTTCCTGATTCATCCTTGCAAGCTTCCCTGTGATTACAAGAGATTAATTTCTCTTGTTTTACGAGCGTCGTTACAGGGATTGTTATCTTGAGCCCCTAGTTTTTCGCCCGTTCTGTGTGTTTCTTGGATTGCTTGGGTTAGAGAAGATGAAGAGACACTATGACGCCGGTAATGGCTGGAGAACGGTGGGTCACAGGAGGACTGAAACAACAACTTTATTTGTTTCAAACATTCCGGCGGATGCAAATAACACTGGATTGAAAGGAAAATTTCAATCGTTCGGTAAGACCATGGATATCTACATAGCTCGCAAAAAAAACATAGATGGATCGAACTTTGCTTTTATCCGATTTCGCGGCATTCAAAATGCAAAAAGCTTCGAGAAATCCATTGGCGAAGTAAGGTACGGTCACTGTATTCTTACGTGTAATTTGGCAAGATATCAAAGGAAGATTGGCAGTAATAAGAGTGATGATATACCAAACATGAACCGTCCACTCCCGAAACATTCAATACCAAGATCACACAATCAGTACAACAGAAAAGCTCCTTCGGGGTTTACACAAATGGTAAGTCGTACGCCGCTGCGGTGGGTGGGCACTCCGGGGAGGTTCACAACAATGTTGGTCCACCAATATATTTATCACCATCTCGTACACTCGATAATCATTTGAAAAGTATGGTACTCATTGGTGAGATCGCAGACATGAACATACTTAGGAATCTTCCTTCACTTCTGGTTGATGAAGGTCTTGCAGAGGCAAAAATATACTATTATGGCGGCATGTGCAAGAGGTTTTTTAGATAATGAGAATTGTTGGAAGAAGTGGTTCAATTGGTTAAAATTTGGTGAAAACGCCATGGATATTCCCTTCCAACGTCTTGCATGGCTTCGCATCATCGGTCTTCCATTATGGTTCTGGGATTGCGAAAACATTATAAAAATCGCAAACATGTATGGTAAATTGGTGGAACAAGTTGACGTCATGTGGGAAAGTTCTAACTTATCAAACATTAAAATTGCCATCCTATCGTCATCTACAACAAGAATCAATGACGAGTTATCAATTTCTCACGGTGGTGGGGTGTTCAAGATTGGTGTGTCTAAGATACACTATGATTGGCATCCGTATTCCACAAGTTCGTTTTCCTTACAACCATCAAATCACGGGGATCTGGATGGTGATGGTGCTTCTGCTTCGGAAAAATTTTCCGATGATGATAATGACGATGGTATCTCTGATACATAGGAAAGGAATTCTGGGTGCAATGAACTTGAGGATGGCGAAATTATGCATGAGGTCTCGAACGAGATCATCGGAGATGAAGCTATTCCGATGAACTCCGAAAATGGGGGAGCCGCAACACCTAGTCCCGAGGAAAAGTCTAATGAATGCAATAATGGCAATTATGAGCACACGGTAATTGAGTAGACACATGCTTCTCTCAATTGAGGTTGTTGATGGCAATAATTTAATTCCACCGCCCACTGCTAAAGGGAATTTCAACTTTAAGTCTTGTGGGCCTAGTCTTAATTTTGCTCCTTTTCCAAGTTCTTTGCCCAATGGGCTGATTATGCATGGTAATAATTTCAGCCCATTTTCCATGGGCTTGGTTCAATCTGATAACTTGGGTTTGGCCTCTGCTTCTAAAAAAAGAAGGAGGTTTTCCCCTATCAGGATTCTAACTCGTGATGAGTCAATCCCCAATGTTCAACAGACGGTCCAACCCGATCCCTCTCCGGATTCATCTATTGATTTAAACAGAGTCAATCTTGACTCAGTTTACTCATGCAATGATTCACCATCACAATCGATCAACGAAATATCGAAAATTGTCGAAATTGGTGATGAACTAGGGTTTCAAATCAATGTTGATAATCCAATTTTATGTGAATTGTTCTCTGGCGATGGTGCTACCAATGTTCCTCGATAGATTTATTATCTCTAAACATTCGGGGGGGTGAGTGAATCTCATAAAATTTACCGGGTCAGAGAATTGAAAACAAAGCATAAAGTCGATTTCATTGGTTTGCAAGAAACTCACATGGCAGCAGGTTGTAACATTGATGTTTCGGGTTGTTGGGGAAATAATATTGTAGAATTTGAAGTAATTGACTCTGTGGGGAGGTCAGGAGGTTTATTGATCATGTTGAATCCTGAAATCTTCGTTAGTAATTTCTGTTTTAAATCCCGTTATTGCTTGGCAATCGGTGGTAAATGGAAAGGATTTTATGGTGATACGTATCTGGTAAACATATACGCCCCACAAGCATTAGCTGATAAAAAAATTATGTGCGACGAATTGTTAAATTTAAAAAATACCAGACAGGGAATTTGGATCTTCTTTAGAGATTTTAATTCTGTCAGAAGACCGGATGAAAGAATTAACTAATCGTTTTGTCGTTCTTCTGCTAATTGCTTCAATAACTTCATAACAACGGCGGGTTTGTCGGAATTCAATATGGGGGTAGAAGATTCACATATTTGAGCCCGGATTGTTTTAAATTAAGCAAACCAGATAGATTCCTGGTTTGCAATAATTTTGTGTCGGTACAACCGGAATCGGCCGTTATTGCTCTTCCACGTGAACACTCTGATCATTCTCCAATATTGCTTTTTAACTCAATGGCGGATTTTGGCCCCCTCCCGTTTCGATTTTATAATTCGTGGTTGCTCCGGGTTGGTTTTTCTGATTTGGTTAAATCAGCGTGTTCTACATTCCAAGGTTTCGGTACTTCGGATCTTTTTATGGCCGCCAAACTGAAATTCATAAAATCCGAAATAAAAAAATGGAGATCCATTGAATTCGCTAAAGAAAATTCCGAAACAAAAGAGATTAAATGGCGGTTATGTGAACTTCATGAAGCAGTTGAAACTTGTGCTTTGTCAGTGGCGGAAATAAACGAGATCAAATCGAGTAGACTGCGATTGGCAGATCTAGAGGCGTTTCACAAATCAGACCTGAAACAAAGGGCACATATTAAATGGGCAATCGAAGGCGACGAAAATACTTCATTTTTTCATGGATCTCTAAAAAACAAAATCAGGAAGAATCGCATTCACGGTTTGTCTATTAGCGGTAACTGGATAACTGATCCTGAATCGATCAAAACCGAGGAAGAATCGCATTCACGGTTTGTCTATTAGCGGTAACGGGATAACAGATCCTGAATCGATCAAAACCGAAGCTTTCAGGTTCTTCTCCGATCCATGGCTGGTTAGACCTAAATTTATTATTCTTTATTTAGCAGTCTATCTAATGTTCAAAGTAGCTCAATTGAAAAAGAATTTACAGTGGATGAAATTAAAAGGGCGATTTGGGCGTGTGGTGGTGAAAAAGTGCCCGGACCCGATGGGTTCACGCTTAAATTCATCAAGGTTCACTATGATATATTAATTGATGATCTGATGTCATTTGTGAAACATTTTTAGTCCTCAAAAAATTGGTCCTCATAAACGGGTCTCCAACCAAAGAATTTCATATCTCAAGAGGGGTTCGTCAAGGTGACCCGTTATCACCTTTTTTATTTATCATTGCCATGGAGGGGCTAAAAATATTGCTATGAAATCGGCTTGTGAAAAAAAAAAAAACATTTTTAGTCCTCAAAAAATTGGTATAAATGGTCCCAAGATCTCTCATTTGTTTTATGCGGATGATGCATTATTTGTTGGTGATGTTTTATGCGGATGATGCATTATTTGTTGGTGATGGGTCAAACACTAACTTATCTAATCTTGCTAGAATTCTCAAATGCTTCAATGTAGTTTCCGGATTGCAAGTTAACTTTCATAAATCTAGTTTATTTGGCATTGGTGTGTCTACATCTTTACTCAATAATTGGGCCAACATTATTCATTGTGTTCCCGGAAAATTACCATTTAACTATCTTGGGTCCCGGTTATCAATCGATTCAATGCTAAATTATCCGGATGGAAAGCAAAGAATCTATCTTTTGGTGGTAGATTAACTTTGGTCAAATCGGTACTAAGTAGTCTACCATTATATTATTTTTCGTTGTTCAAAGCTCCTATTGTGTTATTGATAATCTTGAACAAATTAGAAGACGGTTTTTATGGGGCGATAAAAAGATTTGTTGGCTTTATCGCCAAAAAAAGATGGTGGGCTCGGGATCGGGTCCTTAAAGGCGCAAAATCTTGCACTTTTATCCAAGTGGTGGTGGTGGCGTCTACGGGACGGTAAATATTGCATTTGGAAAAATGTTGTTTCGGCAATACATAAACACAAACCGGTGCACAAAATGGCAGCTAGTAGCTTTGTTGGTGTGTGGCGAAACATCACACGAGTTGAAAATGAGTTCAAGAAGTTTAATTATGGTTTTTTCGATATTTTTTCCCTTCGTGTAGGTTCCGGCTGCTCTTTCTTGTTTTGGAAAGATATTTGGATCGGCGAACAACCATTACAGATCCGATATCCGAACTTGTATGCCATTGATAAATTGAAGTCATGCTTGGTGTCGGATCGAATTTTGCAGAATGGCTATAAGTGGGAATGGAAGCAGGGCTTTGACAATGATTTAGTTGTCAATGAATTCATTTCTTTGTTAAATACGATCGGTAATGTTAGGTTGAACTCCTTAATGGATCGGTTAACTTGCAAAATATCCAATGATGGTTCTTTCCAGGTTCATCATTTGCGCAAATGGCTCGATAAGAAATTGACATCTACCGGCTACACTAATATGCCTTGGTTGAAAATTGTTCAGCTTAAAGTGAATTGTTTTGTTTGGCGAGTCGGTTTGAGGAGAATCCCGCTTGCTTCATGCTTGGTTAGAAGAAGCATTGACATTGGTTCCATCACGTGCAAAATATGCAATGATGAGGATGAAGATGTTGACCATGTTTTCCTTCGTTGTCCCCGTACGATTGAGGTGCTTGTTTGGATATTCAATTGGTGCAATATTCCACTTCCTACTTTCACCACGGTAACGGAACTTATTGAATTTGGCACCACATGGGGTAATTGCCCAAAAAAGAGAAAGATTTTAACTACTATCATCCAATGCTTCTTTTGGTGTATTTGGAAGGAAAGAAATGAAGTAGTCTTTAATAATGGTCAAAAGTCATATTCGAGGATTGCTAGTGATATTATAGATACATCTTTTACATGGTTGAAACATAAGAGTAATATTTGTAGTAATTCGGTTGATTGGGGAATTTCTCCGTTTTTGCTTTCCTTGTAAAAGTTGTCCCGTCTTAGCTACTTGCTAAGGCCGGTTTTTTAATCTATATTTGCCGTTTCCAAGAAAATAATCGACACAATTAAAAACAGAGAACAGCACAGAGGTGGCTAACTTGACTTTTTAAACTGTCATGCTTTTGGCTTCTTTCATTGCAAACTAACCATCTTGCTTGCAAGAATACAGAATGAAAAGTAATTGTGATAATGAGAATTTATTGACGACAAAAAGAGAAGGTCAAATAACAACAGCGTTTTCAGAATTTAGTTTCCAGTTTATATTCAAAAACAGTAATACACGAGTTTAGTTTCCAGTTCTTATTCAAAAACAGTAATTATTGACAAGTAAATTGTTCATTTCTTTGAAATTTTCACAAAACCAATGTTTCCAAAGGTCAAAACTTGCCCTCTTTCTAGTTCAATAAATTGTAAAGAGCATATATTTATGGCTAACTAAAAACATTAACTCTTAGATACTGTTTGCGATTGCACAAAGGTCAAAGCCAAAACACCCTAGATTACCAAATATTTGTTCATCAAAAGCAATTAAAGCGATCATTAAGGTATAAAACAGGAATGTACTACACGTTACGACAGCAAATTCATAGCTAGACTATGCAGAAGTCCAATATCAAATCGATCAACCATCAATAAAATTGCTCAAGAACCCTAACATCGCCAATTTGCAAAATTGACGATATCCTAGGGCGTTGATTAATAATTGGTTCAACCGATTAAAAGATCGAATCTTTCTAACAATTAAACGAGTCATATAACACGAACTGCAGATCAGAATATATGATAACAATTAAAATTGAGAAATTAGGGCTAAGTTTTGAGAATAAACCTGATAAACGACGACAATAAGGAGAGCTATGTAGATGAAGAAGAACAGTAGCCACATAAGTATCTCCCCCATCTCTCTACTCTTCTTCTCTCTCCAGGTACTCTGTTTCGTTAGATATATGTATAACACTTTCTGTATCTATAGTTATACTTGATGAGGGAGAATCACAGAAAACCCTCAGTTGACAATTTACACCCTGGACTTCATCAGCATTATTTAGGAAACTTTCCAGGTTACGGTCTTATAGTTATAGGCTTAATAGATATAGATAGATAGATTGATAGAAAATACTTTTAAACAAACTACCAAGTATATGAAATATGGTATTTCTTGGTACTTATCCAAAATAATTGCAGACTTAAAGAATATTTGTTTTTATAAAAGAATAAATAGTATAGACTTCTATTATTTATTTTTGTTCGTAGTCTTATTCGTTAGATGAATATATGTATCAAAATCAAGGATAATATTAGGAAAAATAATTCGTGAGATTATATATGTCATCCTATCAAATATATAAGACTATGAGCAAGGTTCTAAAAGACGCAGGGCGCGGCGTGACGGCACCATCAAGCCTTGGGCATGGTGAGTCGTGGCGAGTCATGACGTTTTTCAAGGCGTGACTTAAGGCGGCAAATTTTTTTAATATATTTTATATCCCTATTGATTTACATGATTTCGTATGTGAAGTTTGGAATAAAAATGTTAAATCTAAATTTATAATTAAATGTTATCATTTTTTTCAAAAAAAAAACATTTTTTCAAAAACAATTTCAAATTTTTACAAGATTTTTCAAAAAAACTCGTCATAACGTCTTACGCCGCCTTATCGTGTTTTTTTCCGCCACACCTTATACTGCCGCCATGGACTGTTTCGTAACGGCGGAGTCGCACCTTACGCCTTGGCGCGCTTTTTAGAACCTTGACTATGAGTAAGAAAAATGATAGGACAAAATATCATATCTCCTTGTAAAATACGCAATAATACAATTATCAATTATCAATTTGTAATTTTTGTGTTAGAGCATGATTTCTTAACCAAGTTAATACTTGATATGTACAATACTTGATTATAATTATTTTCATTAATTTTTTAAATCTTAAAAAAGTGAAATCACTATTGTTATCATTCATCATCACTAAATCCACTACCACCACCCACCATCCATCAACCACTACCATCATCACCAACCGCCACCACGATCACCACCACTACCACTCCCGCCACCACCACTATTATCAGCTACTACCGCCCACCAATCACCACCATCACCACCCATCGATGCATTATTTTATATAATTTAAAAAAATCAAAAACAAAAATAATGATAAAGTAAAGTAATGCAATGACTTGAAAAATAAAAAATAGGTAGAGGAATCTATTATCATAATAACACAAAGTTGGAGTTAGTATAGGGATCATTATCATAAAGAATTATTTTTATTTATAACAAGCTATGTATGCCAAAAAAAAAAAATTGAACCACACAATAATATTTTTAAATCTATCTCTAACCATCTAATAATATTTAACTATAAAAAAATTAATTAAACATGTGATCTTTAAGAAAATTATTTCGGATATTTTACCATTAATTTATATACGCACATGTTCATGAAGCACATATGTACAATTAATTGCCCCGTAAAATTAACAATTATTTATCAATACAACCCAAGATTTTCCAGAGTTTGTTTGAGAATTTTGAAATATTCTTGAAATTACAAGACATAAAACTAGGGCAGAGAATGTTTGGATTTTGTGGTAAAGAATTGCTTGAACTTGTTGAAATAATCTCAGATTCCTTAAGGGAGTTGTCGTTGTTACATTTACGCATGTAAAAACTCCTACTACCTAAGTCTCCAATAGTGTCTGATGAATCCAAGCCTATGCAAAGAAAATATCAAAACAAAAGTTATTAGTAACATTTAATATATTAAGTTTACGTAGATTATTTAATCATAATATTAATTTTCAAGTACTAAGTTAAATATAATTTAATATATAGTAACATTTACCAAATACAGTAATAAATAGTAACTCATCCATTCTTACATTGAAGACTAAAGTAAGAAGAATGCAACTCAAATGTTGAAATGGAATGTTGATCAAGTAGAGGAGTCCTGCCTTCTGAATTGTATTGTTTCTTAACAATTTTCATTGTCTCTGCAACACTTGAACCCAATTTTATCATTGACCGGACTGGTCCTGGGCTTCCCTCAACTGTTACATTCATGACCACCTTCGAATCTTTATTGTATCCCTGCCATTTTATTTGATTCCAAATTAAGGGTGTAATTCGTAAATAATTCTAGCTATTCGTTCGGAATATTAATAACTCAATAAAAGCTTGAGTAAATAAATAATCATAAGTTAAACTTGAGTTTAACATTTGTTTATTTTTTACAAATATCATATAAGATTAAGAATTCGTGTAAGTTATACCCCTAAGAGCATTAGTTAAGGGAATTATTAATCTAAAAAATCTCTTAAAAGTATTAATAACCATTAACTAAGTCAAAATCTTATAATATATGAGATGTATTGAATGCAAATTAACTTATGATAAAATTGAAATCTATAAATGAATTGTAATATGTCTCGAAATGGTTAGCTAAAATTTAATTTGAATGCAATTCAACATTTTTTTTAGTTGACGGGGAATGAAATTGAAATTATATAAAATGACAAAAATTTATCTCTATTCATTTTAATGATTGACCAATAATGTAAATAATAAAACCATATAATAGTGGTTCTAATGAGTAGCATGTGGTGGCGGATGGTAGTGTAGCAGTGCTGAGTAAGTGGTGGTAACTAAATGAAAATAAGTTTGAGTGATTTAATCGAAAAAGCGGTTAAATCTTGTTTAGTTGATAGGAAATAAAATTAATATTATATAAAATGATGAAATTGCTTTTATTCATTTTAGTGATTGATCATATAATATAAATAACAAAAAATATGTGGTGGTGGTGATCGGTGGCATGTGTTGGTGTGGATGGTGACAGAGTGACAGTGATTAATGATGGTGGTGGTAATTTAATTTAAACTAAGCTTAGTTATTCAATAGAAAAAATGGTTAAATCTTGTTACCGATAAGTGACCCTTACCTCAATTTTCTCGGGAGAATAAGACAACTCTAAATCCCGTGACGACAAGAAGACATCAGCGTCGGCAAAAGCCGCACGTTGGACATGTTCTCCGCCGTGAACCTCATGGATGGAGAGATTGGCAGTGGACAACGCAGGCTCTGAGTTGCATCTTGTAATCTGCTTCGACGGCTTTTTTGGTGATTGACGGACTCTTATTCGGCGGCGAAGTTGGTCGGCGGATGACGAATAATGTGGATGTCTGAATTTTCGGTTGACCGGCGGAACTCTTCCACGGCCAGGCTTCTCTGACATTGATTTTTGATAATTCAAATAAAATTCAGTTGGAGTGTGTAGATACGAGTTAAGTGTACGTGTAGCTTTGAGAACGACGAGACGGTTGTTATTTGATGAGCTTAGGAAGCATTTATGGTTTCAAATAAAATTTCTTAAATCACCACCCCCTTGCAATATAACATGGTAAATAGATTAAAATGTGAAAATAGATGAAAATTAAAAGGTGCTACTTATATTATGCTATATAAATAAATATCATACAAAACATTAAATTAAGAAGAAAGACAGAGGGAAAAAAAGAGCAATAAAGATAAGGGATTTACTAACCATTGTCCTTAGGGCAATGGATAAGGTTTAGTTAAGTGGTTAATGTACATGTGTTAAAGCATAACCACTCATGAGTGGTTAGTGATTTTCATGGGGGTGGTTTTTTATGGTTAAGGTACACCAACTTTAAGCACATAATTTTTTTTTAACCATAGCCCTAAGGGCACTTGTTAACATTTTCCTAAAGATAATACTTGCACTAAAGAAATGGGCAAAGGAAGAAAAACAAAAAATGGAAATGGCTAACAAAAAAGAAAAGAGAAAACACTCCACGTACGGGAGTCGAATCTGAGACAATGTGTGCATGGGGCGTGTTTACCATTGGGTGTAGAGTGAAACTTTAATAAAATGTAAACTTAACTATATATTTAGAGAAAATTATTTCATGACAAAAAATTCCACCAGTTTCCGAAGGCTATATATATAATGGATTTTGATAATGACAGGTGGGTATGTAAGCATGTTCTTTTTATTTAATTTGGATTATGTGATGAAATGATGATTAATGATGGATTAAACTTAGGCCTGATTGGAAATAGTGCGATTTTAAGTAGAGTATTGACTTTTGGGCTTATGAAAAAAAAATGATTAAAATACTTTTTTTCCAAATCCAACCCCACTTATCTTGTGATGTGTGTGTTTTGCTTTTTACATTTTTTTGTAGGTAATGTTATCTTACAGTTTTAATTTTGTATTTTTGTTAAAATAAAATACTTACAAAAATTAGAATTGTGCAGATATGATTTCCCATGGACAATTACAAATTATATTCCTTTTTATGGTGGAGCTGATTATCACGATTATCACCATTATGTTGGGAGACAAAGTCAAAGTAATTTTGCATCTGTGTTTACTTACTGTGACTATATATATGGAACAGACAAGGTATTAATTACATTATAATCTTTATTAAATTTTATTTTTTAGCTTTATTTTGTCACATACTATACTTGTACTAATGTTTGTGTTTGATGTTTATGTCATCAGGGCTATCGTTACCAGAAGAAAGTCCTGCGACAGGTAATTAGTGACATCTTGGTTCAAATTTGACAAAATTTCCCTTTAGTTTTTTAAAAGGTTATTTAATGCATAACCATAATTTGGTTTAATACACAGTTAAAAGATGGGTTGAAAAGTGATGGTGGATTGCATGCTTCTACACAAGATATTAAATCTGAGTAGCCATCTGGTATGCTTCTCACTTGTTTATGTTTATTATTAAAATCAATTTCGGTATTTTGTGTTTAGGTTTTTTTAAACTTAAATTTGTCTAGTTCCTCAACACCTGTATCAATAGCTTTACAACCAGTTGTCTTCAATTAACTCGCTTTGATTTGTATGTGTTTGACATTTTTTTATTTTGTGATCCATGTTGCAAGATATAAGTAGTTGATAGTGAATTTGACTTACTTGATAGTATTGAAAGTGAAGATAGATTAAAACAAGCATGGTGAAACAGAGGTGCATGATGAAGATTGTAACTTTATTGATCTTTAAACATTGTAAGGAAGTTTTTAGATGTTATTTTAAGTGCCTACCTCTTTTTTGTCACACAATGCAAGGGTTTTATGACAAACATTAAATCAAAATTTTAAGATAATAGTATAACTAAAATAATGAGCCTGATATGAAAGCGAAACATATGGATGGTTTTTTGATATAAATTTAGACCATTTTATACTCCATGTGCTTGTTCGTGGTTTAAATTTCACAATGTGTTATATGGCTTAATCATGTATGCCACCAAACGTTTTTGGATGTTTATATTTTTTGTTTCTCCGTCCACCAGAAGGTGAAAAATCCTATAGGATCATCTCTAAAATCATATATGCATTAAAATTTCAAGCTCCACAATTGGACGTATTAGATGAAGATAGTAAGGGAATGATATTAAAAATGGAAATTTTCACGATCTCCAACATGGTATTAATCTCTCTTTCTTAGGGTCAGATCTTGTTCGATCGAATAGTTCCTTTGTTTTACTATTATTGGGTTTACCATTTAACTTCTCATTAGCATCATGTCCGTGTCCATGTCCGCCTCTCCATCCACCATCATACCCACATCCCACCTTGCTCATCAGATTCTTGGTCGTGCAGACATGCTTACCTGCAATCCATGAAACACACTTGCTGACACAGCTTCCAAATTAGACGCTACCCATACGCTGTTCACAAATACTAGCTACTCTTTGCTGGAGTCTTGCCGACACTTTGCAACATCTTACTTTCACTCGTCTAGATGTAACATATGAAGGTATGTCTATACATGCATGATCCTTGCAAACGAATGCCCTCAAGCATAGTCCCTAAAAGGTACCCTATCTCATGGCCTCACTAAGGCCTTCATATGTTAGATGCTTATATTGATGCTGATCCGGTCGGATTTCCTACGACATGCCAGTCCACATCTAGGTTATGTGTGTTCCTTCGGGACAACCTTGTGTCTTGGTCTTCGAAGCACCAACATATTGTTTAGTGGTGAAGCTGGATATCATGGTGTTGCACCGGAGCTTTTAGCACAATGCCCAGTGTCATTTGGCGAGTTTTGGCGCTGCCCAAGAGCCTTTAGCGCGACTTTAACGTATTGGCATCCCTCCTCTAAGGCTAATGTAACACCTCAATTTTTAAAACAAACATTTGGCCAAAATATATCATTTAATAAAGAGGAGAACTATCCCAAAATACGGATTTACAAAAACTTTTGGTATGAAAATCAGCGTATAAGTTTGGTGTTACAAAATATATCAAAACCAAAGCTAAGTCTAAATCCGTTCTAGTGTTCTTCTACTCTAGGCCCCGCATCTCTATCCATACGTACCTAAAACTTCGATCCCGAACCTGAGTACATAGCAAAAACAACAAGGAGTACGTGAGACAAAACGCCTCGTGAGCTACATGGGTTTAGACCCAAAGATAATAAAATGTCACGTTACATATAAACACGTATATATATAAGTCGTTTATCCAATCTAGTCACCCTATTGTGACCCTATCAATCTTGCTCTCTTAGCAAACATATCCAACTATCGGGTTGCCCCCGAACTAGTTAGAAGCACATACATATCTAGTTATCGGGTTGCCCCCGAACTAACTAGAAACAAGATACCAGCAAGAGGGAATCGCTCAATCTACCGATATCTGCCTTACTCGCCGGAATACGTCCAATTAGCAAGACTACTAACGTGAATGAGTCGATGGGAATTCACCCAACTGCCCCTCAATCCACACCTCATGACCGGGAGTCGCCCGTGTCATCTCATCATCTCAATCTCGCCATAACTCAACAGTTATGTCAATCTAGCTCTCGGCTATAACATTCATCTTCAAACAAGTTAGTTCATCATTATCAATAATATATGACACTAACTCAATATACTATCAATCTACACAAATATGCAAATAGACCGTAACACAAGTAAGAAAATGTATTTCAAAGGCTATGTACTCAGTAAATTCCACACGTACTCACCTTAGCAAATAATGCTCCAACCGCGTTCTTCACACGAAATTCCTTTGCTTTCGCAATTGATCGCCTTTCCAAGACTTTGTCAAAAGCCTAATATAACAATCACAAGTTGTTCAACATCACAGACTACTAATAATGTGTCTATTTATCTCTAGATACCATTAACTAACACTTTACCCCAATTATGGTGATTTGCCAAACCCTAGGTTTAACCAACCCTTAAGATTCTTACAAATCTTAACCATACACTTGATTCCCTTGTTAAAATATCTTTTATTAAGTGTATACACCATATATACCACCATTAACCATAACCCCAATAACTAGGGTTTCAAACCCATACATTAAAATCCATAGATCTAAAGCTACAAGGATCAAAGAGTGAAGATTTACCTTTAATCTTCAACTAGGAGCGAAATCTATCAAGGATTAGTGAATAAATCGCCCAAAACCAGCTCTTGCACTCGAAAATCGCCAAAGGATGAAAACTAGGGTTTTGGGGCTGCATTTATGACCAAAACCCGACTTTAATGCTGGTGCCTGACACAGTTCGCGACTTTAATGCGAGCCAGCCGTGAACTCCAATCGTCCAGAATCCAAAAATCTCTGTCCCAAGTTCACGATCGTGAACTATAGTTCACGCCGTGAACTCTGCAGCTCAGCAGGGCTGCAGTTTTCGATCCCCGTCTCGACCCGGTTTCGTCTATAACTTTCTCATACGGCGTCCAAATGACACGAAACAAATTCATATGTTCTTTAAACGATTCATCCTTATTTATCATATTTTTGTACAATTTATTTATTTACAAATTTCGGGTCGTTACAGCTAATGTGACAATAAACACTTAAACCACTAATGACTCTGAAGGTCAATAACATTCGGAAAAACTACTAGTATGTCACACCCCGCCAAAAATGAGTTTTACTTCATTCAAAATGTTTTGCGGAAGAACGGAGGTGTAACATTCAAGATTACATAGCTAAATTTAAGTAAACAAACAACCACGTAAATAACATAATGAAAATGGTTTACCTTCTAAAAATGGAAAGTTTCCAAAAATAGTAGTTACTAAAAATAGTATGTTTTGAAAATGAAGTGATTGTTCTTAAACTTAAATGTTCATTCATGTCTCACAACAACCCACTGCTCATATCTTCCGGTCTCACTGTGCACCTAATCACTTGAAAAACATAAGTATAAAAGGGTCAACAATAATGTTGAGTGAATCCACAGGGTTATTGTTTATGGTAAAAGTATTGAGTTTGCTACCCAAAATGATTGTTATGAAAACAGTTTTATGACTGAAAAAGTATAAGTTCAACACTCATATGATATGAGAAATAAGTATGAAAAGTGAAATGTAATCGTAGAAGATATACAATTACTAATTTTGTTTATGATGACGGGAAGAAGCAGGGGAAAATAAGAATAGGAGGCCATTAAACCTAAGCCTAATAGAAGAAATTGCATAAGTGATCACTGAAACTTTGCACTTTGAAAAGACCTGTGAACTTCTGTTTTTTCGTGAACCAACGAGTTCAGTCGTGTTGCTTCCAGTCGATTGAAGCTGAAAGGACTCCCTTCACCAACTATTAGGAATCAAAATCAACAGCTGCTACGAGATTGAATCAGCTTCAGGCTTTCAAGCAAAATAATGAAAAAGTGTTGAATAAGTTTTTATGTTTGTGTTAGGACTTATTTGTATTGTATTCAATAGTTTAGGGGGTAGTTATGTCACATTGTATAAGTATTAACTAGTCATTAGTCTTAAGCTAGTCAATTAGTGTGAGAGTATAAATAGTTCAATCTTAGTCACTAATTGTAACTTTGCCACATTAATCATACTTATTTTGCATTGTTCATCATCTCCCTTCTCTCTAGTTTCTGACTCTAAAAACCCTCATTCTTCACCCTCAAGTTACTTACAAAATCATCACCAAAGGCTAAACTATGGATTGAAAGCTAAAAATATAACCTACAATTGGTATCAGAGCACAATCCTTCAAGGAACAGATCCAAATTCGAGCTAAGTTGATCCATTTTTGATGTTTTTGAATTTTTTTGAAAAGAGCTTGAAATTTAATGTCAAATTTTTTGTTAGAAATCGATGTTTTGATTGGATATTCGTGTTTCTCCATTGATTCTAAGAACTTTAGAATCAAATTTCGATTGATTCCATCAACTATTGATCTCAATTTCATGATTTTTGTGAAAAACTTAAAAACTCAAAAAATCTACTGTATATTCGAAATTGAAGTCTGATTTGTAACGTTTTGAGGAATATTATTGGATCAAACTGTTAGAAATTAATTTTCTAACGTTTTGTGCTTTAAATCACTGGATTTGGTTGAGAATTGAGCAAACTAGGATCAACATTATGATTTTTTGAAAGTTACGTACCGTCCGTTCAAGAACTCGGCCTCAAGAACAATTCGGCTCCAACAGTGTTCGGCTCGAACAAAGTATTCGGCTCTAACAGTTCGGCTTGAACAATTGATCAGACTTCGGCTCGAACAAAGTGTTCGGCTCCAACAATTCGGCTCGAGCAATTGAAGTTCCAGACTTCGAATCGATTGATTTTGATCTCAACTTTGCTCAAATCTGATCTCGATCCATACTCGATGTGATTTCACCCTTCGATTTCACCATTCGTGCAATTAATCTTTATCGGCTTCGTTCAATCAACTCGATCTAGTCTCTGATAGATCTTGTGAAATTGATCTCAATCTCGTGCAATCATAACTTGACCCAAAGCAGATTTCGACCCAAAGTGATCTCGGCCCAAAGTCTTATTTCGGCCCAAATCAAATTTAATTCACCATATTTTTCTTGGCCCAACACAGATAGTTCAGCCCAACCAACTTCAAACTATTTTAGCCCACAATAGTTCAATAATAGTTCAACACTAGTTCTTGGTCCAAAACAAACTTTTCGGTCCAAATTGTTTTCAATCCAAAGCCGAGAACCATTTTAACTCCAACTCAAAACTTTTAAAATTTTTTTTAACCCGAACCCGATTAAGTTCTCGACTTTTTAAACTTTTTAAACACTTTTAATTTTTAAATTTTTTTTTAGATTTTAAAAGAAAATTTTCATTTTCTTTTTTTAAAAAAAAAACGAAAACTTTTACCCAAATCTAAAATTTTTCTTTTCTTTTCACTTCTCGACCGAAACTATTAAAATTTTTTTAAAACACAAGCTCTTCTACATATCAACCCGAGAACATAATCAACACTACTAAATCGCAAATATGGCAAGATCTAATGCAGAGGGTTATGATAGATTCAACGAAGAAGCCAACAAGGAAATTGAGATAATCAGTACTTTTTTATCAAATTCTGATAATCCCACTGAACTGAGGGATGAGCTGGTTGTTCCACAAAATGATGAAAATGAGGTACACTCTTCTTCCTTTGATTCGTTTCTATCTGACTCAGACACTGATGAATCAGAGAATTCCTTGTTTAATGAAAAACTTTTTCTTAAAATTGATGAGAAATCGCATTTGACGAAACAAATTACTGTTTTAGAATATGAAAAAGCACAACTTCTGAATGATTTAAGTCAATGTTCTCTTCAACTAACACAAATAAACAAGGAATTACAAAATCAGCTGTCTACGTCAAAATCTTCTTTTCAGTTTAAGATTTCTGAATTACAAGAAAGTTTACAAAAACAAGTAAACACAACTAATGAATCAAATGCACAAATCACAAAGTTAAAAACAGAAAATGCAACTTTTAGTCGTCAACTTGAAACACTTGTTCCTCAAGTTAATCAAAATAACACTGATCAACAAAAAACAAAAGAGTTACAACAACAGTTGTCATCCTTTCATGTTGCTCACACTAGTGAGGTCAATCGACTAAATCATATAATCAATGAAAAAAATCTTGAGATATCAAACCTTCGAAACATGAAAACAGTGTCAAGTGAGAACGACGACTCCAAGAAGTTAATCAATGACTTGACGATTCAATTACATAGAGAGCAAACATGGATGAAGTCCGTAGACATCAAGATGAAAGACTACCAAGATCAGTTGAAGACGGCTGACATCGAAATTCAAAAATTAAATGAACAAATTAAAGAAGTTACCAAAACATTTATAAAGGAAATCGATGACCAATCATCCATAATACACAGCCTCACACTCAAAAAGGAAAATGCCGAAGAACACATCAAAAACCTGGAGCAGACGATTGTGAAAGCCGGTCATACAGAACAAACAATTAAGTTCAATGAACCAAAAGAGTTCAGATCCTACAAATCAAAAGCGGGTCTCGGAGCAGAGAATCCTCGTTATCTGGAAAAAGCTGCTGATGTTCTTCCTACATTGTACAACTACGACTGCATGAACTTGGGAATCTGGCAAAGCTTCCTTCATATGCCGGATGAAGAAGCAGAAATAGAAAAGTTCAACAGAGGAAATGAAGAATATGCTCAAATTAGCTTCAATTATGATGCCTTAAACTCGACATATGAAAAGAAGAAAGCAAAATTTGAACATAATGAATATTTTCCAATCATCACACTAGCAGAATTTTCCATTCCAGATAATGAAGTTTTAAAACAAACCATCGAACCCAAACTTTATGTTCCACCATTGATTTTAGAAAAGAAAATTGTCCAACTTGAATCTGAAATTGATGAAACCCACAAAGCTTTTGATAAAGAAAAGGAAGATCTTCAAACTAAGATTCATAAATTAGAGGACACCATTTTAGAATTGAAACCAAAAACTGACAAAAATGTTTCTCAAAAGACCCTACCTACGCACCCTAACACTCGCAATGATTTGAATCCACATCTAAGGTTCTTTCTCCTTACAATGTGAATATCGTTGAACAAGTGAGGTGTTCCATTAGATGGGTTGCACTCTGATCTAAGATTTTCTAAAAAGGATTTTCCTTTGTTCGAAAAGTTAGCCAGTTTTTAATCACTTGGTTTTTATAAACTAATTGTTTATAAATTTCACTTTTAATTTGTCTTTATAAAACTTGGTTTATAAACAAACTGTTTACTTTACCATTATTAATTTAAAACTTGGTTTCCTAAACAAACTGTTTATAATCACCATCTTATTAATTTATACCTTGGTTTTCTAAACAAACTGTTTATTATTACCATCTTATAATTAAATCTTAGTTTTCTAAACAAACTGTTTATAATCACCACCTTATTATTTCATATTATAATAAATAAACGGAAAATAAATAAACGGAAAATAAATAATGCTTGCAATTTTCGAAAAATTGCCATGCGATAACCCCAAAGACTTGGTTTTGTGTTTTATGTATTTAAAATAAAACTTTATAAAATTTCCGAAAAATAAATAAAATTTCGAAAAGTATAAAATAAACACAATATCACTTCTTTTGGGTTATGTCATTCTAATTAAATAAATAAACTGATAATTTAAATTACCAAACTGATAATTATAAAATTACCCATAAACCGGTTTCTTATTTCCTCCTTAATTTCATAATTATCTTGATTTGAATAACTATTAAAATCATTAGGTTTAATTTAAATGTTTAATACTAATTATTATTATTTAGACGAAAAATTAAATAATCTAGTCAACTAAAATGCTTATAGATTGACTTTTAAACATAAAATCTTACATAATAACTTGTAGATTTTATTCCTTGACTTAGACCATATCTTGGACTAAAATCAAAAAGATATCTTGGTCTCCAAGAAACACCATCCAACCAAAACTCGGTGGATTCGGTTTTGGTCGACCACTTGGTCGTCGAACCGAGTTCCAACCGTGTCTCGGTTGGTTCGGTTTTGACTACCGTTTTATATATATATATATATATATATATATATATATATATATATATATATATATATATATATATATATAATATTTTCGTTAATAATAATAATAATAAACAAATAAATCGTTAAACTTTTAAGCGAAAAATTTAACATAACTTTTTCTTAATTTTGTCTTAAAACCCATTTATTCCAATTATTCAAAAACTTTGAACAATTTGCTTGGATTAAACATACTAGGTTTTATTTACTAAACAAAAGAAAGAAACCTAGTTCTTTTTATCTTGAAACCTATTCAACCCAATTATTCAAAAGTTGAACAATTTTCTTGGATTAAATTTTCTAGGGTTCTTTCTAAGATAAAAAAAAACTTAATATAATATACATATATGTACGAAATTTCGGAGAGATACAAGGAAGAAAAAGAAGCCTAATTTCTTTTTATCTAGAACCCTATTCAAACCAATGTTCATTCAAAACTTGAAGAACACATGCTTGGTCGAAAATTCTAGGGTTCTTTTCTAGATGAAAAGAAACTCAACCGAATCTCATTAAGATTAGTAGGGAGCTCTGATACCACTGTAGGAAAACCTTGTAGTATTCACATGGCGGAACTTGAATACCACATTACTGGATCTCTACTGGTCAATGAGATCACGAGAAGAAATAGATGATGAACATTACCTTTAGATTGCTAAAGAAGTGATCCACCTCTACTGCACCACCTGGACACGCTGCAAGACCGCGTTGTTACCAACAAAGTAACACAAAGACTTGTGTGTGTGTGTGTGTTCGGTCGAACTCGAACCCGAAACCCCTTGGGGTTCTTCGGCCGTCGAAGAGGGAGAGGAGAGGGAGAGATTAGGGTTTAGGTAATGTAAAAGTGTAACCCTTAAACACTCACATAAGCCTTCTATTTATAAGGCTAGATGTTACGGTTTAGTCCTTGGAGTTTAATTATGATTAATCTCATAATTAAACTTCCTATTATCACTTTAAACCCTTGGACTTTTACTAGTTAATTAATTAACTATTAATTAACTGTCCGTTAAATACTTAACCTAATATTTAACCATCCTTACAAATAATAATTAACTTATTATTATGCATTCTCTTCTTCATAATTAACTTAACTAGTTAATTATTCCACACAACTTACTTTATTCGGTTGTCCATTATTGGATGTGTAGTGGTGTGACCCTTTAGTTTCTTATAACATTGGACACGATGACACGTGTACTTATCTGTGCACATAAATCCTTCACGTTGTTCCAAGATGACCCGTTGAGGCACCCCCCGGCCGCAGTCTTAGTAAGAAAAGTAAAAAAACTTCCTCTTCGTCCGATACCGCAACTTCTTCAAGGTCCATTAAGTTGGACACTTTGGACGTGGTTAGACAAACCTCCCATAAGCAATCTAACGCTATCGCTAAGGTTGCAAAAATGGCTAGGCAAAAATTAATTTTGAAAACTTGGAAATTCCTAGCCACAAAAGTACGGAAAGATATTAGCGAAAGTCGTAAGAAAATGCTTGAAGAAGCTCAAGAATCAATGTCTTTTTTTATGTAATGTTTTTTTAATTAATGAAATATATTTTTATTAGTTATATGTTTTAATTAGTTGTATATTTTTATTAGAAAAAGAAAAGTAAATGGTGGGGCCCAAATTTGGTGATGTGATGGGATGCTGTTGGCATGACTACATCAGTTTAGTATTAATTAATTTATCTGCTAACGTGACGCTGTGTTGGTCTTAGTTTTTCTCGTCGGAGGTAGTTAACCATTTAATCCGAGATGACGCGTACAACATCCGGATCAACCAGAGTTGATGACGTGTCCACTTTCAACCCACGACTTCCAACACCATTTCCCTCCAATTTCTTGTGTTAACTCGGCTGTCAGCCATTGACCATTCACCTCCTCCATACTCTTCCGACCATATCATCTCCGATGGCTGCCACAACTGCCGTCCATTTAGGCAGATTTAGGGTTCTTAAGGAGGGAATACACCAAATTCCTCAACCGTCATCTAAAGTGGGTCCTGTTGTATACTGGATGTTTAGAGATCAACGGTTGAGGGATAACTGGGCATTGATTCACGCCGTTGAGCAGGCCAACAGACGCAATGTCCCTGTGGCAGTTGCCTTTAATTTGTTCGATCAGTTCTTAGGTGCAAAAGCTCGTCAATTAGGGTTTATGCTAAGAGGATTACAACAACTTCATCACGAAATCGAACAACTTCAAATACCTTTCTTCTTGTTTCAGGCAAGTATCAAATTCTTCATTTCAAAATCAAATTTTATCAAAACAACTGAGATCTGTTTGATGCAGGGGGAAGCTGTGGATACTATTCCCAAATTCCTAAACGAATGTGACGCTTCACTTTTGGTTACCGATTTTTCCCCATTAAGACAAGTTAGAGGCTGGAAAGAAGAAATAAGCAAATTAGTGTCTGATTCTGTATCGATTCATGAAGTTGATGCACGCAACATAGTTCCCATGTGGATCACATCAGATAAGTTGGAAGATTTTGCTAGAACTATCAGACCAAAGATCGATAACCAACTTCCAAACTATTTGACCGAGTTTCCAACATTAAATCCTCAAACTACAAAATGGCCTTCCCCAAATCAAATTATCGATTGGGTGAATCTTATTGAAAATGTAGTTAGGTAACATTTGTATAATCAGATTAAAAGTTAATGATATTTATGTAAGATGACAATTAATTGTGGTATATGTTTGATTTAGGAAAGGAGCTGAAGTTCCTGAAATTGGATGGTGTAAACCAGGAGAAATTGCTGCAATTGAAACATTAAACGGTTTCTTAACAACTAGATTAGAAAACTATGCTTTAGATAGAAATAACCCGAATAAACTCAATGCGACTTCTGGTCTTTCTCCATATTTGCATTTTGGGCAAATATCGGCCCAACGTTGTGCTCTAGAGGCAAATAAATTTCACAATATTTATCCAAAGGTTTGCAATTTTAGCGTTTGCTATTTTTATGTGGAATTCTTTTATTTGTATTTATTTATTTTTGGGTGAAATGTAGGCGGTTGATAAGTTTCTGGATGAACTGATCATTTGGAGGGAATTATCGGATAATTTCTGTTATTATGAGCCTCGCTATGATTCGCTTGAGGGTGCGTGGGATTGGGCCCGTGCAACGCTTATGGATCATGCGTTAGATACACATGAACATATATACACGTATGTGAGTGTTGTTTTGATTATTTTAAGGTTTGATTGATCACTGAAATATGATGTGATTATGTATAGGAGGGAGCAGCTTGAGAACGCACAAACTGCTGATAATGTAAACTATTACTATTCCTTCAATTTGATCACTTTATTTTAATATTTCTTAGCAAATTTTGTGTAATGGCTTCTTTTTTTTTTTTATTATTTCAGCTTTGGAATGCTTCTCAGTTAGAGATGGTTCATTATGGAAAGATGCATGGTTATATGAGGTAAATCAATCATAATCCTAATCCTAATCTCTCCTAATCTACTCCTTTCATTTTGTCATCTGTCATTATCATATAAGTAGGAAGTTTGTAGGCATAAAATGGACTAAATAGCAATTCTTCCTAATATTATAGTCTAATATTTGGTATAACATGATAACAGAATGTATTGGGCAAAAAAGATACTCGAATGGACGAGTAGCCCACAAGAAGCTGTAGAAATAGCCGTCTATTTGAATGACAAGGTACGTCATATAAATTGTTTATTATTGTTATACTTTACTTTGTAATTATACTTAACAAAATAGTTATCTATATATATTTTAAAGGAGCCAACATATGTTTCAAGGCAACCAATTTCATCATGTACCAAACACCAAAGAATAACTTTTTTAATTAAGAACTTGTTTTTGAACTAACAATTTTGTAAATGACTTTGTTGACAGTATCATATTGATGGGAGAGATCCAAACGGATACGGTGGGATAATGTGGTCAATTTGTGGTGTACACGACCACGTATGTATTTTTTTGTTACATGTTTTTGCTTAATTAAATGACATAATATCTAGTATTTTCTAATTTTATATTATTTATCTTCTTTTCTGTATTTTTATTTTGTTTCAGGGTTTTCGAGAGAGACCGGTTTTTGGGAAGATACGATACATGTCATATGCAGGTTGCACCAGGAAATTCGATGTTGATGGATACATTGCATATGTGAATAAATTAGTATCCGATATCAAGAAACAACAAGTGCAAATTTTGCTTAATAACGAGGAAATACAAACGGAAACGCCTAAGTAACTGTATGTAATTTGCAAATTAATTACTAAAATTGTTTTTTACTAATTAAAATTTAATAGGACAAATAGAATTCGCACGACGCAGAGTTTGTAAGTTTGTACATTGACATGTATCAATGATCTATGTACCTTGAGACCTTGTTATAGCCAATTTCTAGTTTATCCTTAATATGTAAATGTTTGGTGTTTACAAATTCTAAAATTAGCGGTTTATCCTCTATTAGTTTCAATTTATTTAAATGTCACGAATCTAATTCACCTAATCGTAGTATTTAATCATTCATTTCACATGTTCAATTATATCTATAAATAAGAAGGGCATTATATTGTTTGATATACTGTTAGATTACAAACTTTTTGGTCTTCTATTTATCATTTAAGTGATGTGAGGGTAAAATTGTCTAAACACATTATTGTTTGTGTGTGGGATAACAAAAATCTGTGTATAAAAACACTTCACTTTCCGAAAATGACATCATGATTGCGCATTTCTAATAATCCCTCAAAAAGAAATGAGAATTTGCATTTTTATTATATGTTATATCTTTTGATGTGTATTCGTAAGTAACAAATACAAACATTTGCTTTTCAGTGTAATGCTTGGTGTGTGTTTTGGCATTTTCACACTGTGCCTATGTCACTAATGCAGAACACCAAAACGTAGGCTAAGAAGAGTAAACGGCAAAAATTGTTCCTATGGTTTGCCCAAATTACATGTTTGTAAGCGCAACGCCAATTTTGAAACCTTTATCATTTTGGTCCATCCCAATAATTAATAGTCTTATAGTACAATAAAAGAAATGAGAATAATAAGTGAAGTTTTCGTAAAATACAACCGTGCACTACTAACCCTTAGTTGATAGATTGATTTGTATGTAGTTGGTCTAAGGTTGAACGCTATGGTACTCCTCACGCCGTGAGGGTGCTGAGGTGGAAGGGTTTCCACATTGTGGAAGCAACATCAACACCACTCTCCCTCAAACCTTTGGGGTTTCGTGGGCAGGGCCGGCACTGATATTTCGGTGGCCCGGTTTGATTTAGTAAAGTAGGCCCCGAGATTTCCGAGATGTATTTGTTTTTTTCTTTTTACGTTTTGCATATTCAGAATCATGTGTTTTAAATCCACGATGCATAATAATTCATAAAATTTGAGAGAGCACCTGTATTTTCGAAATTTCTATTTTCTTTATGAGCTGTGATTATAGATTTCTTGCTTGAGAAAGATTCAAAAATATCGTGAGCAAAAGTTTGCAAATTCATAAAGATGAAGCATTTTAAAAATTAGAATTTAAAAATCAAAAAGATTTGGGCCAAATGAGTCCAGGTTATATTATTATTGAACTGAATTCTCAGATATGCGTTTTTGAGTCCACAGACTGAATGAATGAGAATTAAAATGGGCCCTTACTCAAGTTGGGCCTGTTCAAGGGAACATGGTGAACTTCCATGTGGCCAGCACTATTCGTGGGCTGAAGGTGGCCACCGGGTGTGATGGCCGATGAGGTATTTTCTCGGAATTTGGTAGGCTCCCTTCTACATTTTAGTGGTGAAGTGGATATTTTCTCTAAAATAGTATGGTGTGTTTGCTTAAATGATATCTATGATAATAATTTTGGTGTTGTCAACCAGCCTAAATAGCATCTACCCGTTCAAAGTTGACATATACTGAGCTAGTATTTATTTAGAGTATTGGTATTGGTTTTTACCATTTGTGCTTACTTATATATTTACCCATTTGATCATGACAAGTGTCAAAATCAAGGGATGAGATGAGAAAAAAGATTAATGTATTACCTATACTACCTCCGTATCAAAATAAGTGATACATTTGGAGAAACACGGTTTTTGAGGCAAAAGATTAAAAGATAGTTTAAGATAGATTAAAGTGGCTAGTTAGTGGAGAATGAGTCACACTTATTTTGAATTAAGTGATATTAATGATGTTTAAAGGTAAAAGTAAGGGTAAAAGGGTAATTTCACTTTATTAAAGTAGATAGTTAGTGGAGAAGGGTCCCACTTTTTTGCCAAATAAGGAAAGATTTAGAAGTGTATCATGTATTTTGTTCCATCCCTTTTAGAAAAGTGTATCACTTAACACTTATTTTTGATACGGAGGTAGTATTAAGTTTAGAAGTGGGTAAAAGTATGGGTAGTAAGAATTATTATTTCTCATACTCCGTATTAATTTTTAGGAAAATGATAAGACTGTCATTAAGAAGACAAAATAACAAAAAGGAAAATGATAATGAATTTTAAGATTATTACTTTTTTAGTAAATGTATAAGTTTTTTATGCATGTCAGTGACGGCTGTCATTAACAAAACTCTAATTTTTATTAGTTTGTTTGTCGGAGCCTCGGAGGTAGTTCGGTGTAACATCAAATCTACAACGTTTGATGGTGATGACGTGTCCGAATTTGAACCAGTCAAAGTGGATGACGTGTCTACTCTTAACCCATAACCTCCACCCCCATTTTCCCTCCATTTTCTTCTTTAACTGAACCCTCCGACCATCGCCATGCCTCTCTCTCTTCGTATTCTTTGACCCTAGCAACCGGCGACCCTATTTCTTCTGATGGCCGCCGCCACAACGTCAACATTAATCGAATCCACCGCCGTCCAATTAGGCAGAATTAGGGTTCTAAAGGATGGAATACAAAAATTTCCTCAACCGCCATCTGTATCGTCTGAAGTCGGTCCTGTTGTATACTGGATGTTTAGAGATCAACGGATCAGAGATAACTGGGCGTTGATTCACGCCGTTGATCAGGCTAACACACGCAACGTCCCTGTGGCGGTTGCGTTCAATTTGTTCGATCAGTTCTTAGGTGCAAAAGCTCGTCAATTAGGGTTTATGCTAAGAGGATTACAACAAGTTCAACACGAAATCGGACAAACTCTTCAAATACCTTTCTTCTTGTTTCAGGCAAGTAATTAATTCAATTTTGATACTGATTGTTCGAAGTTACTACAATTTCTTAAGTAACTCTTAACTTTGAAGTCTTAAATTTCATCTGATTGACCACAAAATCAAATTAATTTTTAGGGTGAAGCTGTGGATACTATTCCCGGTTTTCTGAATGAATGTGGAGCTTCATTACTGGTTACTGATTTTTCACCATTAAGACAAGTTAGAGGCTGGAAAGAAGAAATAATCAAAAGAGTGTCTGATTCTGTATCAATTCATGAAGTTGATGCACACAACATAGTGCCCATGTGGATTGCCTCAAATAAGTTAGAATATGGTGCTAGAACCATTAGACGAAAAATCAATAACCTTCTTCCTGATTATTTGATAGAATTTCCAACATTAAGCCCTCAATCTAACAAATGGGCTTCCCCAAATCAAATTATCGACTGGGATAACCTTATTGAAAATGTAGTAAGGTAACATCTTACATATAATTAAATTAAATAGTTTCATATATTTATACAGACTGATAATCAGTTGTGGTATATGTTTTGTTAGGAAAGGAGATGAAGTACCTGAAATTGAGTGGTGTGAATCGGGAGAAAAAGCTGCATTAGAAACATTAATGGGGAGTAAAAATGGTTTCTTAACAACTAGATTGAAGAACTACTCAACAGACCGGAATAACCCACTGAAATCCAAAGGGCTTTCTTGTCTTTCTCCATATTTGCATTTCGGGCAGATATCTGCCCAACGTTGTGCCCTAGAGGCACGTAAACTACACAAAGTCAACCCGCAGGTTTATCATGTCATGTGATAGTTATAGTTAATGATTTAAAGATCATATTTCGTTACTTTTAATTTAATTTAATTTAATTTTTTTTTTGTTGAAAAAAGGCGGTTGATGTATTTTTGGAGGAACTAATTGTGCGAAGGGAATTATCTGATAACTTCTGTTATTACCAGCCTCATTATGATTCATTGGAAGGTGCATGGGATTGGGCTCGTACAACACTTATGAATCATGCATTAGATAAACGTGAACATATATACACGTATGTGATTGCACATATTTCTTGTTTTTTGATTATTTTAAGGTTAATTTGATTGGTCACTGAAATATGATGCAATTATTTACAGGAGGGAGCAGCTTGAGAAGGCACAAACTGCTGATACTGTAAACTATTACTATTAATAGATCATTCTTTGATAAAAAATAATTTATCTTTTTTATAAAGTTTGTGTTTTTCAATCTTTAATTTCAGCTTTGGAATGCTTCTCAGTTAGAAATGGTTCATTATGGAAAAATGCATGGTTTTATGCGGTAAATAGTGATTACTTTTTTATTTTATGGTTAATTAATTTTTTTTTTTTTTATATTTTGATTTTGCATAATATGATAACAGAATGTATTGGGCAAAAAAGATTCTCGAATGGACGAGTAGCCCACAAGAAGCTCTAGAAATAGCTGTCTATTTGAATGACAAGGTACCGAGCTCACAAATATTAAAAAAATTAATTTCTAGTTTTTTTTTCTTTTTTGAAATTTGTAAATGATTTTGTTTACAGTATCATATTGATGGAAGAGATCCAAACGGATATGTTGGTTGTATGTGGTCTATTTGTGGCGTACATGACCAGGTTTGTATTTCTTACATGTTTCTGCTTAATTTTTATACATAAAAAGTTAGGATTCATTGGTTTATATCATTTTTAGATGTTTAATACATTTTAGGAATCACGGTTTGTGAGGCAAAAGATTAAAATGTGGGTTAAGATGGATTAAAGTGGATAGTTAGTGGAGAGTGTGACCCACACCCACTCCTTTTGAAAAAAGTGATATTAATGATGTTTAAAAGTAAAAAGTAATGGTATAAATGTAATTTCATTTTATTAAAGTAGATAGTTAGTGGAGTGTGGGTCTCATTTATTTACCAAATAAGCTAACTTTTAGAAGTGTATCACTTATTTTGTTCCGCCCTTAAATGAAAAGTGTATCACTTATTTTGATACGGAGGTAATATCAGATTTGTTGGTTTTGTTTCAGGGTTGGAGAGAAAGGCCCGTATTTGGGAAGATACGATACATGAACTATGCGGGTTGCAAAAGGAAATTTGATGTTGATGGATACATTGCGTATGTGAAGAAATTAGTTGGAGACATCAAGAAACGAAAAGGGGAAACTTTGGTCAATGTCAAAGCAAAAAAAGTCGTGAATTTTCAACCCAAGTGACAAACTTTTTTATGAAAGTATTCGATCTCGTACCCGAGTAACTGTAATTTGCAAATTGATTACTAGATTTATTTGTTAGTTTTATTCGAGAAAATGGTAAATAGGAATTTGTAGTTTATTATTGGAAAACTTGCGTTAACTTGGACATGAATGCAAGAGTTTTACATCAATGGTCTAATTTCCAATAAATCAAATAATCAAATGGTTTCCAATAGATCAAATAATCAAATGGTTTACATGTTCACTAACTGAAAATCGTACCCTAGGAAGAAAATAAATTAAAATTGTAGCAATGCAGGGGTTGATATTTTGTGTCTATATTTTGTGACGAGCAAATGTTGTTCAGTTATAATTTTTTCTAATGACTTCAGTGATTGGTGTCTCTCTGGGGACGGATTTTCTTACTGAGTGGTTGGAATTCTTCGGTTCACAGCGGTGGTGGATGTAAGCTATAATTAAGTCGTAAAAGAGGTCATAATATAGTTGGTTTAAAAAGATGTTGCTACAAATAAAGAAAAAAATATATAACTAATAGAGATAAATTTTAGTTAATGGTAACATATTAAGAGGAGTTGTTACCAAAATCTTTAAAATGTGCAATTTTACCATAAGATGACATGTGTAATCGTGTAATTATTTTTCTTCGTATCATCTTAGGGGTGGCAATTGCCGACACGACCCGCAATCCAACAAGAACCCGACACAAAGAAAATCGGGTTTGGGCTGACCATAAATTAGTTTGGGTCGGTCGACTCGTTCAACCCATTTATAAATTAGGTCAGGTTCGAGTTGACTTATGTCTAAACGGCTCGACGCACCAACTTGTTTAGATTTTTAAATTATTTTTTCAAGAATATATAAATTATATAATTAAAATCCCTAAATCCCGCCTAAATTTTGACATTTCAATTCTAATCCGTACGCATGATCTTAAATTTTGCCTGAATTTTCATAACAAAATTGAGTGTAAATTTGAGACATCCAATAAACTTTCATTAATAATCTCAATTCAAAATCAAAATCACAACTTCATCATCAAGATTTCAACATCACATTTTCCTTTCCATTAGATTGCACTTTAGTTTTAATGGGTCAAACAAGTTGGGTCTGGGTTACCATGATTTAAACAAATTCGGGTTAGGGTTATTTTCTGATGCATAATTCTAACATGTCGGGTTCTGGTTAACTGGTTTCAACCCGCCAATCTGTCAATCTGAACCCGCTAACCAAAACTCAACCCAATTGCCTCCTTAATTTTAACATTTGTTTTAAGTATGTAAAATCTACACCTAACTAATGGTTATTTTTTATTTTTTTTTAAAAAAATGATTTAATTACGTTTCATTGATAAAGATTATTTTTTTTATACGGATAAAGAAGGTAAACGGGCAACAAGCTGCGCCGCTATCCCTTTTTGAATTGCAAAACTAATTCTTTTAAAAACAACGTTTGTGGATCTAGGTGTCATTGATAATCCCTTTCATTGATGATCCAAGATGCCCTTCCACCTTTTCCCACTCAAACAATACTTAGAATTCATTTTGCAATCAATTTTTCCATATGCCCACCAAGTGTTTGTGAAAATGCCTCAACCAAAAACTTACATATTGTTTCCTAATTAACGGGTTTCTTATTCTATATTAATGAGTTTCTTTCTTGAAACTCTCTTTTTGTTCTTTTGCCTCTTGTTTTAGACATCTTAAACAAACGTTTTTATTTTCGCTTTCTTGTTTCGAATCCATTGATTTATTTCTTAAAATCGTTTCTCCTTTTTTATTTTCTTCATGTCTTCCACCTCTTCCTCTTCGGATGGGATTTGGCCTTGTCCTTTCCGTGGATTTCATTGTTGCCGGGATGGTGTATTGGGCAATAAAGGGATTGCTCGTTTGGTTTCTCATCTCAGAAGGGTTCACCTTTCAACTGATGTCGGTAACTTTATTTTATTATTTATAGTTTTATAGAATTTTATTAGATTTATTAGAATTTTAACCACGGGGTTAAAAATTAGCAAAACTGAGATAGATATATATTAGGTGAAGGATTATATTGAGAACCCTGATTTCAAAAAGAACTCTGAGAACTTTTAATTAGTCAATCTAGACCATTGGATCTAATATTAACGGTTAAGATTTATTAGGCTATTTTTGTAAATTAAAAAACTATACTTTTATTAATAAATTAATGAAAAGGGCATATTGGTATTTTGGCATATAAAGAAAAACCGTATCTCCCCTTAAAAACCTCCCCTCTCTCCAATTTAACCAATGTTTCTCTCTCCACTTTGTGAAACACCACTTTTCATCTCTCGTTCTTTATAGTTAGGGTTCATAACCCATGTTGTATCTACTACCTACCGCCCCCAAATCGAACTCCGATGATAACTGAATCCGGACACCGGCAACCCACCAAGTTAGTGCTCATTTGAATCGATTAATTTTAGTTTCTGATTTCCGATTCACAACAAACAGTTTGTGAAACTCGATTCAAAGTAAACAAACAGGTGAATCTCAAATACCCATTTAACTCAATTAATAGTTGATTTCTGAATCTCAAATACCCATTTAATACTTTTTTGATTTTTTTTATATTTTTGTATTTTCAAATCTGTATTCCGAGTCTGACCGTACCGCCCTCTTTTCTATTTTTTTTCTTTTTTTAATTTCAAATCAGTTCGTTTGAGGTAATCGGGTGTGCTTATCGCTGAATCTGTTCTTAGTTATGTGGTTGTCTTACCACAGTTGAGTTTATTCTTATTTGAGGTAACAATGGTCTTATTTATGTGGTTGTCTTACCGTCGTTTGAGTTAATCTGCTCTTATTTACATGGTTGTTCTTACTTACTGGGTGTTCTTATTTACTTGGTATTATGCAGCACTAAGTAGAAGAAGTTGTAATGTACTGGTGATTGTTGCATGAGAGATATCCAAGGTGTAAGTAGTTAATTCATATGGTAATAATCAAGAAGTTGTGATGTATAAGTAATTAATGCATATGTCAATAATAAAAAAGTTGTAATGTACTACTGATTGATGCATGAGATATCTCCAAGGTATTAATAGTTAAAGTTTTGTTGATCTTAGTATTGGTATTGATCATTTGGTCTTGCGAGTTTGCATATGTGTTATTGAATAGAGTAACATAAGTGTTATTGTTTGGATATGTATGTGTTATTTTTGTAATGTCTGTATTCAATATATAGAATGGTACATATATGTTATATTATACATATGTGTTATTTGAAATTATTTTTAACTTTCTTATGAGGAACACATGCAACAAATTTTAAAATTAATATTGAAAAACCATATATGCAGAACTGTAATAACATATATGCGACAATGATCTGGGAAATAGATGTCAAAATTATACATACTCAACCATAAAATACCATGGACGTGTAAAATAACATATATGCAAAAGACATAAACACAGACCTGAAAATAAACCCTAAATTACAGGAAATTTTCAAAAAAGGAAATAATTTTTTTTTTGGTAAAATGTCCTAAATACCCCTAAGTAATTAATATGAATTAAAATAATCAAAATCAATTTACTAAATTCTGATTGGTTAATAAGAGTTCTCAGAGTTCTTTTTGAAATCAGGGTTCTCAATATAACTCGACCCTATATATTAGTATGATTTTTATATATCTGGGTCCATTTTTGAACCGGGTTTCTAGTGGTATTTTTAGGTTTGAAATCAGAGTTCGTTTAGGGTTCCAAATTAAACATCGTATTTTAGAATAATACTGTTTTAATTAAGTGAGGAGACCACCTCATGATTTACACGTGTTATGTGATGTGGGTTTTAGAAAGTTTGTCTCAATTTCAATCTCATAATCTCTCTCGTCTCTGCTCTCGTTTCACACACACAAAACACACACATAAATATAGAAACTCTAAATTGAAGCTTGAATCTTTGAAGTCTCTTGTCCCAAATTCGAAATTGAAGCTTCTAACTAGTAAGTAATCTTCTCTTTTGATTAGGGTTAGAAGTTCTTGAGTAGTCTTGCTTATTTGAAGAATTAGGGTTTAGTGTTCTTGGTGGGTTTTGATCAAAAACCGAAACTGATGATTTCTATGGATTAGATTATAGTAGTGAAGTGTTATAGATGCTATATGAATGATTAAATCATCCAAATTAAACCTAATTCATAAATTATGATTATTGGTCAAGAACCCTAATTTTGGAGATGATGATTTATGTGAATTTGTGATTGTTTAGGATTGTAATTAGTGTTATTAATGTGTTAATAACTAGTTGTAACATTAAATTAATTGTTTGGTAATTTTTAGACAAAAATTAGTAAGTTGTGAATTTTGGTTAGTTTGACTTTTTATAAGGTCAAACCTGGATTAGATGATGATGGAAATTGGTTAAATACAATTCTTAGATTGGTTGTGATGTTGTGAAGATATTGAGTAATGTGTTGAGATGAATTGGTTAAATACAATTCTTAAATTGGTTGTGATGTTGTGAAGATATTGAGTAATGTGTTGAGATGTTTTAGATAAGAATCGGGTTTTGACCCGTTCGGGTCAAATTAGTACCTTAGAGATGTAAATTTAAGTTATATGTTAGAATTAACTTTTGTGGATTCAAAGAACTTGTTTATGCAGAAATTGTATTGTATTTATGGGTCTAAAGTTGAGTTTAAAAGTTATGCATATTTTGACATGAGTTGGTACTAATTCGGGTATTGTTTCGGTTAGCAGGAAAAGGGAAGGCGAAGACTCAGTGATATTAGACGACTGAGTGGTCATCGATAGTGCCAAGGTGAGTGGACTATAACCTTTGTACTGTTTAAATTGCAATGGTTTAGATTGCAATTTGTTAGGTTGGTTTTGGAAGTTGTTGAGTTGAAAATGAAGGATTTTAGCATATGCAGTGTTTCGTGTCACGAGAATTGGGCATCGTGGCACGAAGTTGAACAGAAAGTGATTTTCGTGGGCACGAACTTTTTCGTGCGCCACGAACCTGAGTTCGTGGCTCGAAGTTTTAGGCTCGTGGCACGAACCTGCTGTTGCATATAAAATTTTGTGTTGTGATTTATACAGTATGGTTTAATGTTAATTAACTGGCTATGTGTTAATTAATTGATATGTGCACATGGAAAAGTATAGAGGCAGCTTGACTGGGGGGCTGGGCTTTCGTTTACTGTTAGATAACGGTAACTGTACCTTGTCATATTCGTTGTGTCTTAAGGAAGCTTTACCATTGCTAATGAGTAAAGGGCTATCGGTAAGCTGTTGTTAGGCCCACAACAGTTGTAAGGTTCCGCAAAACCGCCGTACCTCTCGTTATATGTGATTAAGTGATAGAGATTGTATTTCGAGATTGTTGGATTTAGACATTATAAAGTGTTATAGTTTCAATCACTTAGCTTTGTGCTAATCCCCCACTATGTTGATTCTTTTGCAGGTTTTTGGGAAGTTTGTGATTAGGAATGGATGACCAAATCATAAGGATAGTTTTTGTAAAGTCGAGCCGAAAGTTTATAACACCGTTTTGTAAATATTAAATTACTTTACTTTTATAACGTCTGTAAATTAATTAGTTAAACGCTTCCATGTTTTGTTTAAAAAAAATGGCAAGAAAATTAGTGTTACAATTTGGTATCAGATCATTGGTTTGGCAATGTGTATACATTTTAGGTGTACATTTCCAAATCAAGGCTCGAGTTTGGTCAAACATTCCTAGAGTGTGGGGATTAGGAAAGATTAGATAAGGCGGGGAAGTTAGTATGTTAGGTACTAACGAATTTAAAACTAATGTTTTGTGAGATGATGTGTTGATTACAGATATGGCTGATAACGAGCAGAATATTCATGTGACCCTATCAACGACTGAACCGGGTAATGTTGGAACTTCGGGTAATACAAATGAGAATCGGGAGGATTACATTGTCAGAATGGAAAATGAATTAGAGCATCTTCATAATTATATTGAAGAATTGCAACGAAACCAAGATAATCAAATACCAATCCCAACAACAATGCCTACATTTTTAATACCAATTCACACTATGCCAACCCCAATTATGTCAACCATCTCTATGCCACCACCCACAATACCCGAATCATCCCACTTTCATCCCATCCAATCTCAAGGTGTTCCTCAATATACCTTTATTCCATATCCTATTTCTACGGGAGTCAAACCTCAATGTACCTATAAACAATTTCTTGATTGTAAACCACCAGAGTATAAAGGTAGTAATGATCCAACTGTGACTTTAAATTGGTTGAGGGAAATGGAAAGAACTTTAGATGCAACAAATTGTGAAGATCGAATGAAGGTGAAATATGCTTTGAGAATGTTAAAAGAAAGGGCTATGGAATGGTGGGATGTTTGGACGAAACAGATGTCCCCTGCCGAAGAAGATGCAATTACTTGGAAAGAATTCTATGATAGGATGTGATTATTTTTGTAATGAATCCGAGATGAACAAAATTAGGAAGGAGTTTATGAATTTACAAATGGGAGATAGTAGGGGTGAGCATTTTAACCGGAAAAACCGAACCGAACCGAAAACCAACCGAAACCGAACCGAAACCGATCCGATAACATATTTCGGTTCGGTTTTCGGTTTATGAAATATGGCCATATCGGTTTCGGTCCATATCGGTTTTCGGTCCATTTCTTATGGGTACCCATTCAATAAAAAACTTAAAAAAATAGCTAACACATTTAATACTCTTAGTTCGTTCAGGCTTATTTCGTTCAATACGTAATGGACTAACTGGAGACGAGCTAGATTTTAATCATTATTAAATTGAGCTAATGAGAGATTAAGAGTTGGGCTAAGTTTGTGTAGTGATTAGTGGGCTAAACATGTATTAAAATAATTACACATTAATATATATATTCGGGTCGGGTATAAACGGTGCGGGTATTATAAAACCCGTACCCGCCCCGTACCCGCTCTCGAGTATGAAATTTAAACCCATCCCCGACCCGTTACCCGTTTAGACGGGTAATACCCGCCCCGTAAGACTCGGGTACCCGCGGGTACCCAAACCCGCGGGTTAAATTTGCATCCCTAGTCGACAATACAGGTGTATAAAATTTCAAGTATTATTGGATATGTCCATACCTGACCTATTGCCCGAACTATACATATCCAAATACCCATATTTAATTTAGTTTGGATATCGCGTATTTTTTATATCCGAAAAAACTCGAATGATCCTACACAAACTACCTGATACCCAAAAAAAAATACCCGATCAACACCCTACGATTAAGGAAGTATAAGTACTCAAATGTAGTTAATGAAACTTAAGAAGATTGTTTTTATTGATTAATTTAAAATAATTTTAAGCTAACAAAAATTTCTTAACTATTGCCATTTAAGTAATATCTTACATACCAAAGGGCATTTAGCCTAGCGGTATGGTGTCTGCCTCTCAACATTGAGGTCAGGAGTTGGAGTCCCGTCGTGGATATAGGTGGTAATTAGGAGTAGATTAGATTTGTCGTTTAAAAAAAAAAAGTAATATCTTACATTTCACTTATTTAAATGACCATTTTTTCTAAAGAATGCTTTTAACAATCTTGTGTAAGAATATATCATATTGTGAAGTATACGATAATTGGCCTGTAAGCATTTTACTATTTTATTATACTTTTTATTAAAAACCATATGCTTAAGGAGTGACCAAACTCAATTTGATCATGCATGTTACATCAGCGACATATCGGTTTTTTCTTCTCCGTCTAAAACTAGATAGCTAGCGACTTGATAAGGTCGCCGTAACGACCAAACCCTCAAGGAGTGCACAACGTATGCGATGTAAGTGCTCTAGGACTATCTTTTTTTATAAAAGAATCTGCTTAAAAACCTGAACAATATGTTGGGTGACATAATTTTTGTGGTTTACACATCTCTTGCTACTATGATTAAATGGGTAAGAACTAAGAAATCAAAGACCTATAACATTCCAATCCATTTTATATTTGGGCTTAAGGGTTTTGAACTGGTATACCGTAGTATTTTTACTTAAGCTACTTATTGGGCCAAGCCCAATTTGTCCGAATTTATTAAAAACATTCTAAACCCTAGGTTACATTTTGGCGGAAAAATGCCATTATTAAGAACACCACATGTATTTGGAAACGAGAATGATATCAAAATTAAAAGTTAATAAAAACGAAAACCAATATATTATCGATTACATCAAACCGTAAAAAGTAATATATTTAGGGATTTGAATAACAAAACAAAAGGTTGTACATATTTAATCATCTTAGCAAAATTACATAAATAAAATTGGTGCAATCAAATTAGGTTGAACGTAGGGGTGAGCATTTTAACCGGAAAAACCGAATCGAACCGAAAACCAACCGAAACCGAACCGAAACCGATCCGATAACATATTTCGGTTCGGTTTTCGGTTTATGAAATATGGCCATATCGGTTTCGGTCCATTTCTTATCGGTTTTTAACCGAACCGAACCGATAACTAAGCCCATACAACAAAAAACTAGGAAACCCCTCAACTACCTCCCTCGTATGATAGCCTCGTATAACTTGTCCATATCTCTTTTCTTAATTTTAATTATTTTGTTTCCTAAAACCCTTTGGTTTCCAAACTATTGCTCCTACTTCTAAACTTCATCGTCGATTTTTTGTTAAAGTGTTTATTTTGAAAATTGGTCACTTGGTCTTTGCATTTGTTGTGTTGAAAACAATTTGATAACTTGGTGACTTCAGAGGTTAAATCTGAAAAGTGGAAAAAAATAGCAAAAAAATGGTTTTGGAGCTTATTGGACCATATCGGTTTTTAGACCGAAAACCGGAACCAAAACCGAACCAAAACCGAAACCGAATAAGTATTAACGGTTCGGTTTTCGGTTTCGAATTTTATGCTTAATCGGTTATCGGTTATATCGGTTCGGTTCGGTTCGGTTTGGTTTTGGTCCGATAATCACCCCTAGGAGATAGGATGTCGGTTGATGAGTTAATCAAGCAGTTCAATGATAAACTTAGATTTGTGAAGCAATGGGTGCCCGATGAAAAGTCACAATTACAACATTTTGTTGAAGCATTGTTGCCTGATTATAGAGGTATAGTTCGAACATCAAGTTCATTAACTCAGGCTTTTAATTTAGCAAGATCTGCGGAAGGTGATCATAAAGCAAAGGAAAGAATGAATCAGGAAAGAGGAGGTTCACAAAGATCCAGATTCGATCAGTCGGGTTCTCAACAAAGTAGAAGGTGGCAAGGGAATCAGAGACAGGGTTCTCAAGGGTCAAATGTTAGAAGACCGAGTGAAAGTGTGTCTAGTCAAAAGTCACAATGGTGTAATAGATGCAAGTCTTATCATTCTGGGTCGTGTACGGCTCAGACGATGAAGTGTATTCGGTGTGGGCAGATGGGGCATGAGAGTAAGGATTGTAGGTTTCCTCAGAACGTGTGTTGGAATTGTCAGAAGGAGGGACATCGGGTTGGTGATTTTCCAACGAGAAAGAGGTTTGGGTCCGGTTCAGGGTCAGGGTCGGCGGGTGGTTCGTTATCTTCAACGGGCCAAAAGAGAAAGAACCCTCCTCCACCCGAGGGTAGAGCCTTTCAGATGACGGTAGATGATGCTATGTCTACCGATGACGTTATCACCGGTATGTTCTTGATTAATAATATACCTGCACGTGTACTTTTTGATTCCGGTGCTAATCGTTCTTTTGTTTCGATAAAATTTTGTGATAAATTGAATTTACCTGTTAAAAATGTGACAACACCATTAGAGATTGAAGTAGCAGATGGTAAGGCGGTTCCGGTCACAACATCTGTGTCCGGGGCACGTATAGATATTGATGGTGTTTATTTTGACGTATTTCTTTTAGTAATGCCGATATCCGGCTTTGATGTAGTACTTGGTATGGATTGGCTAAGTATTAATAGAGCAAACATTAAGTGTCATAAGAAGTTAATTTCTTTTCCTTTATCTGACGGGACACGTGTAGTGGCCCGTGGGGAACGTGTCAATTCATTTATTCCATTAATATCTCTTATGAAAGCTAGAAAGGCATTAGTCAAGGGGTTCGAATTATTTTTGGCATATGCAATTGATTCCCGTAAAGAAAAGAAGACGGTTAATGATATCCGGGTGGTATCGGAATACCCGGAAGTGTTTCCCGATGAGTTGTCTGGGTTACCTCCCGTTCGAGAGGTAGAATTCAAAATTGATCTTATTCCCGGAACTAGTCCGATTGCTCGGGCTCCGTATCGATTGGCGCCGTCGAAAATTCGAGAAATGATGACCCAAATTCAAGAACTTCTTGATAAGGGTCTTTATCCGGTCAAGTTCCTCACCTTGGGGAGCTCCAGTTTTGTTCGTAAAGAAGAAAGACGGTACGTTTCGTATGTGTATAGATTACCGGGAATTAAATAAGAGAACCGTGAAGAATAAATACCCGTTACCTCGAATAGATGATTTATTCGATCAATTACAAGGTGCTTCTTGTTTTTCGAAAATTGATTTACGGTCCGGTTATCATCAAGTGCGTGTACATGAAGATGATGTTCACAAAACCACTTTTCGTACCCGATACGGTCATTATGAGTTCCTAGTTATGCCTTTCGGGCTAACAAACGCACCTGCGATATTTATGGATCTTATGAAGCGGGTATGTCGACCTTTCTTAGATAAATTTGTCATTGTATTTATAGATGACATATTGATCTATTCTAAAATCGAATCAGATCACGAAGATCATTTGAGGCAAGTTTTAAGTACTTTGAAACGAGAACAATTATATGCTAAATTTTCTAAATGTGAGTTTTGGTTACAAGAAGTACAGTTTTTGGGCCATGTTATTTGTGCAGGCGGGGTGAAAGTTGATCCAGCAAAGATAACAGCGGTTATGACTTGGAGTGCACCGAAAACACCGTCAGAAATCAAGAGTTTTCTTGGATTGGCGGGTTATTATAGAAGATTTATTAAAGACTTTTCGAAGATTGCGAGTCCATTAACCAAATTAACAAGAAAAGATGTACCGTACCGGTGGAATGAAGAACAAGAGAAGGCGTTCCAAACTTTAAAAGAATTATTATGTCAAGCACCAATTCTCGCGCTACCCGAAGGTTCGGAAGATTTTGTAGTTTATTGTGATGCTTCATATTTGGGTTTAGGGTGTGTATTAATGCAAAGAGATCGGGTGATTGCTTATGCTTCTCGACAGTTAAAGAACCACGAAAGGAATTACCCTACTCATGATTTAGAGTTAGCGGCGGTAATTTTTGCATTAAAACTGTGGAGACACTATTTGTATGGCACCAAATGCATTATTTGTACCGATCACAAAAGCCTACAATATGTGTTTTCGCAAAAAGAATTAAATATGAGACAAAGACGGTGGCTAGAACTTATTAAAGATTATGATTGTGAAATTAAGTATCGCCCGGGAAAGTCAAATGTAGCTGCAGATGCATTAATTCGAAAAGGATCGTCAAATAATGTTCGGTTTATGAGAATCGAAATTGTATCCGAGTTGATAGATCGATTAAAGATTTGTCAACAAGAAGCTTTATTAGATGATAATATAAAAACCGAGATCATGACTAAGCGAAAAGATGAATTAGAAGTCGATTCTCGAGGATTAAAAACCTTCCATACACGTGTTTGGGTGCTTTTAATTGGTGGGTTACGTGATCTTATTATGACGGAGGCGCACAAGTCACGGTTATCTATTCATCCGGGTAGTACAAAGATGTATAATGATTTGAAAGTGTTTTAGTGGTGGCCGACAATGAAGACCGATGTGGCGCAATTTGTAGAAAAATGCCATATTTATGCTCTAGTAAAAGCCGAACACCAAAAGCCATACGGGTCTTTGAAACAGTTAGAAATTCCCGAGTGGAAATGAGAAAATATAACTATGGATTTCGTTACTAAACTTCCTCGTACCCAAAGAAATCATGATATGATTTGGGTGATAGTAGATCGGTTGACAAAAAGTGCTCATTTCTTAGCTACTAGTGAAACCGCATCACTTGATAAACTAGCTAAATTATACATTGATGAAATCGTGTCCCGACATGGTATTCCTTTATCAATTGTATCCGATCGAGATTCTCGATTTGTTTCCAATTTTTGGATAGGATTACAGCGGGAATTGGGCACTCGATTTAATTTGAGTACCGCATATCACCCACAAACCGATGGGCAAACCGAGAGGACGATACAAACTCTCGAAGATATGCTACGAGCATGTGTTTTAGAATATGGTGGATCTTGGGATACACATTTACCGTTGGTGGAATTTGCTTATAATAACTCATATCATTCGAGTATTAAAATGCCACCGTATGAAACGTTATATGGCCGTCGGTGTAGAACTCCTACTTGTTGGTTAGAAGCCGGGGAAAAGCAATATGCCGGACCCGATATTGTTGAAATGACCGCCGAGAAAGTGAAAATAGCCCGAGAGAAGTTAAAAGCGGCTCGTGATAGACAAAAGATGTACGCGGATCCCCGACGTCGACCGGTTACGTTTGAACATGGTGAGTTAGTATATTTGAAAGTGTCACCATGGAAAGGGGTTATACGGTTCGGAAAACGTGGAAAGTTAGCACCACGATATATTGGACCGTTTTCGATTCGCCGGGTAGTTAATGATCAAACGGTTGCATTAGATCTTCCTCCGGAATTAGCGGGTATTCATGACACATTTAATGTGTGTTATTTGAGAAAGTGTCACGTTGAAGATAAAAGTCAAGTGTTACCGATACGAGATTTGAAAGTTGATATGAAAAAGAGGTTAGTTGAAGAACCGGTTGAGTTATTAGATCGAAAAGTTACTAAGTTACGAAAGAAACAGATTCCGATGGTATTAGTAAAGTGGAAACATAGTTTAGGTTCGAATTTGACTTGGGAGACGGAAGAAGACATGAAGAATCGTTATCCGGGTTTATTTGAACGTGTTGAGATTCCGAGGACGGAATCTCTTTAAGGAGGGGAGATTTGTAACACCCCGAGACCCGGCCCATCATTTTTAAGGTTGTCGGTAACTTTATTTTATTATTTATAGTTTTATAGAATTTTATTAGATTTATTAGAATTTTAACCACGGGGTTAAAAATTATCAAAACTGAGATAGATATATATTAGTATGATTTTTATATATCTGGGTCCATTTTTGAACCGGGTTTCTAGTGGTATTTTTAGGTTTGAAATCAGAGTTCGTTTAGGGTTCCAAATTAAACATCGTATTTTAGAATAATACTGTTTTAATTAAGTGAGGAGACCACCTCATGGTTTATACGTGTTATGTGATGTGGGTTTTAGAAAGTTTGTCTCAATTTCAATCTCATAATCTCTCTCTCGTCTCTGCTCTCGTTTCACACACACAAAACACACACATAAATATAGAAACTCTAAATTGAAGCTTGAATCTTTGAAGTCTCTTGTCCCAAATTCGAAATTGAAGCTTCTAACTAGTAAGTAATCTTCTCTTTTGATTAGGGTTAGAAGTTCTTGAGTAGTCTTGCTTATTTGAAGAATTAGGGTTTAGTGTTCTTGGTGGGTTTTGATCAAAAACCGAAATTGATGATTTCTATGGATTAGATTATAGTAGTGAAGTGTTATAGATGCTATATGAATGATTAAATCATCCAAATTAAACCTAATTCATAAATTATGATTATTGGTCAAGAACCCTAATTTTGTAGATGATGATTTATGTGAATTTGTGATTGTTTAGGATTGTAATTAGTGTTATAATTGTGTTAATAACTAGTTGTAACATTAAATTAATTGTTTGGTAATTTTTAGACAAAAATTAGTAAGTTGTGAATTTTGGTTAGTTTGACTTTTTATAAGGTCAAACCTGGATTAGATGATGATGGAAATTGGTTATATACAATTCTTAAATTGGTTGTGATGTTCTGAAGATATTGAGTAATGTGTTGAGATGTTTTAGATAAGAATCGGGTTTTGACCCGTTCGGGTCAAATTAGTACCTTAGAGATGTATATGTAAGTTATATGTTAGAATTAACTTTTGTGGATTCAAAGAACTTGTTTATGCAGAAATTGTATTGTATTTATGGGTCTAAAGTTGAGTTTAAAAGTTATGCATATTTTGACATGAGTTGGTACTAATTCGGGTATTGTTTCGGTTAGCAGGAAAAGGGAAGGCGAAGACTCAGTGATATTAGACGACTGAGTGGTCATCGATAGTGCCAAGGTGAGTGGACTATAACCTTTGTACTGTTTAAATTGCAATGGTTTAGATTGCAATTTGTTAGGTTGGTTTTGGAAGTTGTTGAGTTGAAAATGAAGGATTTTAGCATATGCAGTGTTTCGTGTCACGAGAATTGGGCATCGTGGCACGAAGTTGAACAGAAAGTGATTTTCGTGGGCACGAACTTTTTCGTGCGCCACGAACCTGAGTTCGTGGCTCGAAGTTTTAGGCTCGTGGCACGAACCTGCTGTTGCATATAAAATTTTGTGTTGTGATTTATACAGTATGGTTTAATGTTAATTAACTGGCTATGTGTTAATTAATTGATATGTGCACATGGAAAAGTATAGAGGCAGCTTGACTGGGGGGCTGGGCTTTCGTTTACTGTTAGATAACGGTAACTGTACCTTGTCATATTCGTTGTGTCTTAAGGAAGCTTTACCATTGCTAATGAGTAAAGGGCTATCGGTAAGCTGTTGTTAGGCTCACAACAGTTGTAAGGTTCCGCAAAACCGCCGTACCTCTCGTTATATGTGATTAAGTGATAGAGATTGTATTTCGAGATTGTTGGATTTAGACATTATAAAGTGTTATAGTTTCAATCACTTAGCTTTGTGCTAATCCCCCACTATGTTGATTCTTTTGCAGGTTTTTGGGAAGTTTGTGATTAGGAATGGATGACCAAATCATAAGGATAGTTTTTGTAAAGTCGAGCCGAAAGTTTATAACACCGTTTTGTAAATATTAAATTACTTTACTTTTATAACTTCTGTAAATTAATTAGTTAAACGCTTCCGTGTTTTGTTTAAAAAAAATGGCAAGGAAATTACGGTGTTACATCTTATTTCAGTGGAGGAAACTTTAAAGCTTTTTTTGTGTGGGAAGATTATGACCTTACATGCGGTGTCCCGTGCTTGTCACCACCCGGATGGTCTTGTCCGTGTTCTTAAAGGGTCCAACGAAATGAGCGGTTACATTGTTGGCATTCCAAAGCCATCTAATATGTAGTTTGTAGCAAGAGTATCTGAGGGGCCGGTTCTGGATGCTATGCTTCTTGATCTTGTTTTTAAAAAGCCTATTGTAACACCTCAATTTTCAAAACAATATTTAAATAACATTTAATCCAAAATACATAATGTTATAACGGTGTCAAATACCGGTTTTACAAAAACGAAAAGGGTTCTTGTTCGAGATTATCAGAGTTTACAAAAACGGTGTTACAAATTATATCTTAACAATAGGATAAGGATTCTAATCATCAACACCGACCTAATCTCAACAAGGCCTCTTCTAAACGGGCCTCCTAGATCTTCGATCCCGAACCTGAGTACATAGCAAAACACAAACATAGTACGTGAGACAAAATTGCCTCGTGAGATACATGGGTTTTAGACCCGATAAACAACTAGTCAGATAATATCATTTAAACTTAAAATAATATTACTAGGTTCGTTTGGGTCACTTCTTTACTTTCATCTTTTGGCCAATGTCAAGATAATCGGAATGCCTCCAATCTATCAAGACCATCATATCCACGATAACCGGAATGCCTCCAATCTACCGAGATTCTTAGGTATTGGGTAATCGGAATGCCTCCAATCTACCACTAACCTAAAGGTACCGTAATAACCGGAATGCCTCCAATCTACTACGGCCCTAGGGACAACAACATCTTCATCATCACTTTTCTCTTATCATTATGAGCCTATAGCTCCATCATTTCTCATTCAATTAATCATTTCAACATCATGTAAGCAATTCGTCATAAATCACATAAATAACTAAATTACTTAAAGACTCGATAAAAACATTTAATCATAAAACATTTACTAACCATGTACTCAGTTTTGAAGGTTCACATGTACTCACCTTAGCCAAGCTTATCCAAATGTTGTGTTCCTTGAACACCAATATCACTCCTTAAGATTTGAATGCCTCAAATCCTTCAACCAATCACCTATTATCAAACCAATACAATGGTTTGCATCAATCATCAATACTAACTATATATTCCATGACTAGTCAACTACTAGCACCATTTTCCCCCAAAATTACCAAACCCTAATTCCATAAATCACCATCTTTTCATAGATTCATATTATGAATACATTTTCCTTGTTAAAATACCATAGATCTAAATTATATTACTTCCATTTAACCATTTATGTACAAATCCATAACTAGGGTTTATGATTCAAGCTTCCCTACTTGAATCTAAGACTTATAGCACAAGAGGGATGAAGATTTACCTTTGATCTTCAAATGTGAGCAAGAATCTCCAAGAACTAGTGAAGATTAAGCTCCAATCATCACTTTACACTCAAAAATCGCACACACAAGTTGAGAGGAGAAAACTAGGGTTTATGTGTGTATTAAATGAAGATTTCCCGTATTAAATGCTGGTGTCGACCAAAGTGCACGATCGTTACCGAGTTCGCGACGTGAACTTCTTCACGCACGCGAAGTTCGCGATCGGGATCTGATCGGGAACTAGTTCACGCCTGAATGTCAAAATGGCCGTGAACTTCTTGAGCAGCTAAGGCTGCACTTTTTGATCTTTGGCTCGACCCGGTTTCGCCCATAACTTTCTCGTACGGTGTCCAAACGACACGAAACCAATTCCTACGTTCTCTAAACAATTTATCCTTATTTATCATATTTTTGTACAATTTATTTATTTACAAAATTCGGGTCGTTACAACTATCTACCCCTTAAGGAGATTCCGTCCTCGGAATCTCATCATAGTTCACGAAGTTCGGGTATCTTTTCTGAATCTCGTCCTTGACTTCCCACGTCAAGTTCGGTCCAAGTGAATGCTTCCACTTGACCAACACCAATTCAATTTCTTTATTCCGAAGCTTCTTGGTTTTTGACTCTAGTATGGCTTCGGGTTCTTCAATCAATCGGTTCGGGGCATCAACCCGCAACTCTTGTAACGGAATTATGTTTTCAACCTCACCCACGAACTTCTTCAAATAACTTACATGAAACGTATCGTGAACACCTTGAAGCTCGGGTGGAAGTTCTAACTTGAAAGCTTGCAAACCGACCCGTTTCAAAATCTTAAACGGGCCAACATACCTTGGGCTCAATTTGCCCTTCTTACCAAACCGCATCACGCCTTTCCAAGGCGATACTTTCAACATCACCATGTCTCCAACATTCAAATCATACGGTCTCTTTTTCAAACCCGAGTAGCTTCTTTGTCGATCTTGGGCGATTTTCATATTGGTTTGGATTATTCCAATCTTTTCATTGGTCATCTTCACAATTTCGGGACCCGTGAGTTTCGTCTCACCCGCTTCGAGCCAACACGATGGAGTCCTACATTTCCTTCCATACAACACCTCATAAGGCGGCATTTTAACAGTCGATTGGTAACTATTATTGTAGGAGAACTCAACTAACGGTAAATGTTCGTCCCATTTACCTCCAAAATCTAGCACACACGATCTTAGCATATCTTCAACCGTTTGGATGGTTCTTTCACTTTGACCATCGGTTTGCGGGTGGTAAGCCGTACTCAATCGCAATTTCGTTCCCAATTCCTCTTGCAACGATCTCCAAAATCTCGAGGTAAACCTCGCATCTCTATCGGACACAATTGACAACGGGACTCCATGAAGTCTTACTACTTCATCCACATACAACTTTGCCAACTTCTCAAGTGGCATGGTCTCCCGAATTGCCAAGAATAATGCACTTTTGGTCAACCGGTCAACAATGACCCAAATAGCGTCGTGGTTCTTGCTCGTCTTTGGCAATCCAACAATAAAGTCCATTGTTATATCATCCCATTTTCCGGCCGGGATTTGTAACGATTGAGCTACCCCGTAAGGTACTTGATGCTCGGCTTTTACTTGTGCACACGTGGCACACTTAGAAATATACTTTGCCACTCTTGCCTTCATCCCGGGCCACCAATACATCTTCTTCATATCTTGATACGTTTTCGTACTCCCTGGGTGGATCGAATACTTAGACTTATGAACATCGGTTAGTAACTCCTTTCGGGTACCCCCGAACTTGGGAACCCAAATTCGACCACTAATGGTTTTCAACCCTTGCTTGTTTTCCACAAAGTGTTGGCTCTTTCCCAAACGCTCTTGCCTTAACTCATCTTTTCCCATCACTTCCCGTTGGGCATTCTTGATTCGTTCTACTATACTCGAGACTACTTCAATACGTGTTAGCTTTCCTCTATTCGGCTTTTCATACACCTTTCGGCTCAAGGCGTCGGCTACCACGTTGGCCTTCCCCGCATGGTAAACAATCTCACAATCATAATCTTGTATCAATTCGATCCATCTTCTTTGGCTCATATTTAAGTCTTTTTGAGTAAAAACGTATTGAAGACTCTTGTGATCCGTATATAACGTACACCTCGTACCGTATAAGTAGTGTCTCCATAGCTTTAAAGCAAACACTATCGCCGCCAATTCTAAATCGTGAGTCGTGTACCTTTCTTCCACATTCTTTAGTTGTCTCGAGGCGTAGGCAATCACTTTCCCCCATTGCATCAAAACACAACCCAAACCTTTATGTGAAGCATCATTATATACGATAAAGTCTTCCATCCCTTCGGGTAACGTGAGAACCGGGGCGTTACACAATTTTTCCTTTAATATGGCAAATGCATTTTCTTGCTTTTCTCCCCACACAAACTCACTACTCTTTCGGGTCAACAACGTGAGTGGTGTCGCCACCCGAGAAAAGTATTGAATAAATCGACGGTAATATCCGGCAAGGCCGAGAAAACTTCTCACTTCGGTTGGAGTTCGTGGCGGTTCCCACTTCATAACCGCTTCAATCTTCGACGGGTCGACTTTGATTCCTTCTCGGGATACGACATGACCAAGGAATTGGACTTCTCGAATCCAAAATTCACACTTAGAAAACTTAGCATACAATTTCTCTCGTTGTAGCACTTCTAACGTTTGCCTTAGGTGGCTCTCGTGTTCTTCTTCAGTTTTTGAATAAATAAGTATATCGTCAATAAATACGATAAGGAACTTGTCGAGGAATGGTTTGCAAACCCGATTCATAATGTCCATAAAAATGGCCGGTGCATTAGTCAATCCGAATGGCATCACCAAAAACTCGTAATGCCCATAACGTGTACGAAACGCCGTCTTCTCGGCATCTCCTTCTTTCACTCGAACTTGATGGTAACCCGATCTCAAATCGATCTTTGAGAAGTAGTCAAAACCTTGAAGTTGATCAAACAAGTCGTCGATTCTAGGCAACGGGTATCGGTTCTTAATGGTCATCTTGTTCAACTCTCGGTAGTCGATGCACATTCTCATTGTACCATCTTTCTTCTTAATGAACAATACGGGCGCACCCCATGGAGACGAACTAGGGCGAATAAATCCTTTGTCGAGTAACTCTTGCAATTGGGACATCAATTCCCGCATCTCGGTGGGAGCCAAACGGTATGGAGCACGAGCTATCGGCGTCGCCCCCGGAACCAAATCAATACGGAATTCTACTTGTCTCTCCGGTGGCAATCCCGGTAAATCATCGGGAAATACTTTGGGAAAGTCCCGAATCACCTTCACATTTTCCACCGTCTTCTTCTCCTTCCTTCCATCTAACACATACGCTAAAAAGGACGAACACCCTTTAGCTAAACATTTCCTAGCTTTAACCGCGGTCATAAGACATGGCAAATGGTGTCGTCTCTCACCATAGACATAAACGTTTTCGTTGTCGGGAGTCCTAATCGAGACTATCTTTTTCCCGCATAAAATCTTTGCTTGATTTTCACCCAACCAATCCATACCTATAACTATATCAAAACCCGCAATCTCCATGGGTAATAAATTCACCTTAAACTTTTTCCCGTCTATTTCTAATTCACAATTTCGACACATATGTTGAACTATGGAGGTTTTACCATCCGCAATTTCTATATCATAAATCTCATCAAGGAGTTCTAACGGCACTTTCAACACCACAACAAAATCATGCGACACAAACGAATAAGTAGCACCCGAGTCAAATAAGATCCGGGCGGGAATAGAATTTACGAGTAGGGTACCTGAAACGACATCGTGGACTTCCTTGGCTTCATCTCGGGTAAGTTGGAAGGACCGTCCCTTGACCTTTGTCGGCTCCGCTTTCTTTTGAGCGGTCGACACCATGGTCTCGCTTCCCTTCTTCGGGCAAGAGTTGCTATAGTGCCCTTTTTCATGGCACGAATAGCACTCGATTTCCTCCAACGGTTTGGCCCGGCAATCCCTCGCCATATGCCCCGGCCTTCCACATTTAAAACATGACTTTGAATCCATACCTATACATTCCCCCTTGTGGTCTTTGCCACACTTCTTACAAGCACCAACACTCGTTTGTTTAGAATAGGTCGGGATAAACTTTCCCTTCTTTACTGTAACGCCCCGAATTTCTGATAATTAAAATATTATTTTTATTTAATATTAGTTATTTATATGAATTTTATGGGTGACGTTTTAATTTTAATTGTGACGTTTAGATTTTTCGGGTACTCGCTATTTAGTTTTATTGTCAGACGAGGCCGGCCGTAGGCCAAGGCTGAGGCTCGTATTTAAGAACCGATTAAAAAGCATATGATATTAGAACTTAGGCCGGACCACCCTCGATTTTAATGGTGCGGTTAGAGCAGCTTAGTAGGACCGAATATTAGTCTTTGCCAGCAATAATCTATTTCGGTGGTGTGGCCTAAACTAAACCGAATAAGCCTTGTGATTTCCATTGGCCCAATCAAAGATGGCCTAAGGCCCATGAGCGAAGTGGTAGAGGCGTAGGATTCTGATCGTCTAAATATCCTTGTATGCTCCAAAAACCTACGAACACCAGCCGTTCAATCGCATCCTTCCTCTCGTTTCTTTCGGTGATTGTAGAGCTCATCTCAGTCGTTCGCATCTTCTCCATCGTGCAGCAAGTAGTCGATCGGTTGGGGTTAAATCCTTACGGGATTATTCAATTCGGTAAGAAGGATTTCGTTTCATGTTTCAAATCTCTTTCTCGATGTTAGGATTCTGATCTTACGTGTTCTTGTATCACGGGTTTAACCTGTCTTTCTAACAGCAAAGCTTACGGGTGTCGAACCAGAAACGAACATCAAGGAGTTACCGGTTGGAATTTCGTACGTAGAGGAAGCGTCCAAGAGTGCAAGAAACTTAGTCGAAAACAGAAATCTAACCAACACTCGAGTCGTAAATCGAATCGGTAGTTCTCTAACCCTAAACTAGTGTACTCGTTTTTCTGTTAACCAGCTTGTAATCAATTCGTGTAGGAGTCTAGTAGGGCTGTGTTTTAATGATCCCGCACGGAGCTTTAGTTGGGTTGGATTAGTGTCTTATCCGTTCTTAAACCGGGAGTCTTTAACCGAAGGGAAACCGAACCCGTAGGGTTCTTGGTTTCCAACCGGGAAACTTTTGGTCACCTAAGTCTTAAAAATTTTAATCAAGGGAAACTGAGTTGGGGATAATCTGTCGGGTTGTCGTTGACTAGTCGGGTCTCGCGGTGTTAAAATTGGCTTTGTAAAATAAGGTATATAAATACATCTTTGGGACAGAATTCTGTGACTATTCTCTATCGATTTTTAACCTGTTTAAAATAAACTTTTGGATTTTTGGCCCGTGCTGGGACCTTGGTTTTTGAATTAGCTTTCCAACGCCGCAACCCGTTCGTTAATCCGAATTACGGTTTAAAAGTTATAGTCGAGTTAGTAGACTGCTGTTAGGATTTTGAGCTGTGCAGTATGTCCGTCTTGCATCACTGTTTTGAGACACTTAGAGTCTGTTTTGGCCAGTGACCGTCTCACAGTAAATTGTAGTTCTGATTGTCTTCTAGCTGTGGTTAAAATATGAGGAAAAGCTAATAAACCGTTTAAGAGTTATGGCTGTTCCCGTGAGACTGACGGGGGCTGCCAGTTTTCTGAAATAAGTCCTCGGGTAGGATTTTAATTTCGGGTTTCACTTTTTGGTTTTTAGGACCGTCTAGGAGATATCGTGCTATCTTTCTGATTTTCGAGAACCTTTGGAGCTTGCATTTCTCGAGGTGAGTATTCTCACCGTGTATTCAGTTTTAACGTTGTACATGCATGACTTATGTGTTACATTTCTTGCACCATAATTGTTATCTGAGCTTGTGCTGTTACCTGAGTTTGATCTGCTATCTGAGTTGATTTGTTATCTGAGTTGGACATGCTATCTGAGTATCTGAGCAGCTGTTGATTTATTTTAATCTGAGACATTGTGCCTGGGTAACCGAGCTCGGCACAGGGTCATTCTGTGCTACTACTTGCTAGGGCATCTGAGATAATTATGTTAAAGAGATAATAAAACATAATAATACACATCTGAGTTTTGGGATCACCTCCCGTCTGAGTTTTTGGAATTATTCCCGTCTGAGTTTTTGGGATCATTCCCGTCTGAGTTTTTGGGAATATTCCAGTCTGAGTTTTGGGATCACCTCCCGTCTGAGTTTTTGGCTTATGCCTATCTGAGGTGTGAGGAGGGGCGAGGTTGATCTCTCGTCCCAAATCACACAAGCGCGCTATATAAATTAAAATCTGAGTAATAAAATCTGAGAAATAAATCTGAGTAATTAACCGAGTAGATTCTGATTAGGAGTACACCGATGTGCCCTCATGTGTTGTATGTTATGATTGTTTGCATTTTGAGATATTCACTCAGCTTCTCCAGCTGACCCCTATTTCCCCCACATTGTTTCAGGTACCAGCAGAGGAAAGGAGAAGGTGGACGGTTGACCGCTGTATTTTTCATTACCGATGTGGACGGCATTTAATATTTTAAAAACACTTAATTTTAACTATTTCCGCATTAAATACATTTTTAAATGAAAATACTATTATTGGGATTTAATTATTCAAGTTATTGGGACCTTTTGATTATAATTTTATTTTTAAAAATTTTAAAAAATCTTGTAAATTTTAGGGTGTTACAAGTTGGTATCAGAGCTCTGACTTGAGAGATTTGGGTTCGCAAGGGGCGAATTCAAACTCAAGTTTGAGTATCGAGTTTTTAAAACAAGAAAAGAGTCAAATATTTTTCTGAGAAAAGTTTCCACATCAAACATACAGCATGTCACGTCGACATCTCGCTTCCTATTGCCGGTAATATTTAAGAGCTTTTATTTATTTGAGAATTTCGTTGTATTCTGAGTTTTGAAGAATGACAAATATGAGAATTGTTATTATTAATTCGAGTATAATTTCGATATAATTCTGAGTGTATTTCGCGACTAAGATCGCTTTTCTGAGTACATTTTTAGTGTGTAATTCTAAGTACATCCGCGTTATACATGCTACTATAATTACATAATATTTTATATAATCTGTGAGATTTTATAATCCTGAGAAATTCTAACCAATAAGGGTAAAAAAAAAATGAATATAAAATTATGATATAAACTTCATAAATTATTAAACGAGAACATGTTTTGGGGTGAATAAGAAAAGAGGAGTAATAAATTCTTCATATTGATAAAATACTAAAACCTTTCGTTTTAGGGAAAATACTTAATACAAAGAGTTATTGAAACGAGTAAACGGTGAAACGAGTAAAAGAAAGATGTTTTTATTATCAAAAGAATAATTTTGTGACAGTTCATCAAGTTGAGCAAAAGCGAAAATACCGAGAACATATTTTAAATTCTTTTAAAATTGATAATTATTTTACATGATTTACATTTGAGCTAAACGAGGAACGTAAAAAAAAAAAAAAAAAAAAAAAAAAATTTGATTTTATTCTTATCCGTTATTTCAGAGTCGTTTTAGTTTTAATATTTGAATTTTAGTTGGATTAAGCATGTTTTTTTTTATGTTGAATTAATATTTGAGATTTTATTTAGTGGAACCTTTTCACTTATTTATCAAATTTAAAAATTATGAAATCTTTGGACAATTAAAAAGGAGAATGTTTTTATAAAGAGATGAGACATGATGTATTGGGAAAATCTTTTTGCTGAGAAAATAATAAACCGAGATTTATTAAATTGAGATCAAATGAGAAAACTTTTAAAATATGTGATTTTAATAGCTGAGTCTGAAAATCCATAATTATTTTTTTTTATGAATTCAGTGAGAGATTATTTATTTAACGCAGAGATATTGAATAACCTATGTAAGTTGTTATACCAATTAATCGAGGATTGCCAAGTCAAATTAAATAGAAATTATTCAAGTTTATCTTAAAGGGTATTTATTAAAAGTGAACCAAAGGGAGACTATCATCATTGATTCGGTGTTGATCTATTCTAAATGAATTAAAAGAGTTTATGAGCTATATTATGTTCTGAGTTTAAGTGTTGAAAACATAATAAAACATTTTGCTGAGTGCCTTTTGCTGAATGCCTTTTGGCTGAGTGCCTTTTGCTGAGTACATTTCTGAGAAATGGTTATGAGATTTTGAGTATGCACTGTTGAGTGCATATCTGTATTTAACAGATTTTGGAAATAAACTTTTTCTCCTGAGTGTGATTAAAAATTCCTTTCTTCTGAGTGTGATTTTGTTGGTGGGTTTATATGTGGGAAGTTGTAAACTTTGAGATTGACTCGTGACCAAACAGAGGTAGGTGTCGAAAGTAATAGAGGGCCCCTATTATCGTACACACCGAACTTTTGGTTGGTTATGGGGAGATTTTGAGGGGAACAATGGACCAATACTTGTTATTGTGAATGTAGTATGTGTATCCTAATTGTTTGTGTGACTACATACTTTCTTGTTTATTTTGGTAGACAATATTAGTTCCAAACTCGAGGACGAGTTTTTCTCCAAGTGGAGTTGAGTAGGGGTGAAAAGGAAAATTGTCAAGAAATAATTATCATTAATTATTATTTATAAATATTATGAGCATGATGCTTATGCAGAGAGATTTTGTTGGTATGAATTTAAAGTGCGAAATCTAGATACATATAATTGACCAAATAAATTATAAGAGTAACTATCAAATCAAGCAGTTGAGAATAATTAAATTTATTTTATGGGTAATTATAAAGTTTACAACAAAATGATAGATCGGTTTACTAGAGAAATTAACAAATCAAGTTAATTGGGTTGAATGTATATAGTGCAAAAAGGGAAGTAGTAATACTACAATTATATACAAAATAAGATAGTATACTTATTCTTGGGTGGTTATAAATGTGATAATGAGAAATCATTAAATTAAAGTGATGAAGACTTATTAATGAGCCGAGTATGAGAAAACTGCTGCAATGAAATTTTGAGGAAAATGAGTTATTATTAAATCGAGCTAAATGATAAAATTCTATTTTTGATTAATTATGGAGTAATTTTGAGTTATAAGAAATTTACAAATCGAGTTACATAAGCAGATTAATAAAATGAGTCAAAAGAGAAAAAGTATTAAATTAACGGGAAGTTTTATTCAAATTTTCGAAGTGTTATATAGTGTCATGAGTTTTGAGGTATTATAAAATTATATGAGAAAACACTCTTTATGAATAATTATTAAATTTGAGATGAGAACAACTATTCAATAAATCTATATTGAACTTAAGAGAAATTTCGAAAAGACGAGAATGTACTGAATTGATGAACCATGAGTAAACCGTAAGATTTAGAATAAAGTGCAACTGCGAATTGAGTAAATGAGAAATAAGGAATTAATTCGTAATTTGAGTATCGAGAAATCATTATAAATAGGAGTATGAAATTTAATTGGAATTCTTAGTGGGTAACATGAAATTAATGAGTAAATATAGTCAAAATAATTAAGAGACATTTTAAATTGTGTAAAGTCAGTGAAACCATCTATTAAAGGATCGTTAAACTAGATGAATGAGAAAACATCTATTCAAATACTATCGAGAAATCACTAAATGTAATAGGATGAGAACCTATTAAAGGGAATTAAATGACAAGATCGTTAATTTGAGTTATTTAAAGGGTTATCAGCATCGGTAATATGCAAACCTAATAGAGTAAGGTAACATTATAATGTTAAAGAAGAATTATTTCGAGAATCAGTAACGCGGTTGAGAGAGAAATTAACAGTCCAGGCATTATGAGCTAGTAATTTGGACCACGCGAGTAGTCATAAAAAAAAAATGAGTAAAAATGTGATTTGCATATAATGTTATTGCTAATAAATATTATTATTTTATCAGTTTATGTTTGAGATAGAATTCGGGTTTTACGTCTGAGATTAAATTTCTGGTTATGTTTCTGAGTTAGATTTCGGGGTTTGCTTTTGAGTTAAGACTTCTGAGTTGTATTTCTAGATCATAGTTCTGAGTCATATACCGTAGTATATGAGAATTTTGTGTGACAAGTATATTCTTGGGAATTTTTGCCTACTGAGTGATTTTAATTTCTGTGTGCATCATCTGAGAATTCGAGGTGATAGGTACAATTCTGGTGAATAACTTCCTGTTTTTGGTATTAACTGATAATGGTGTAAACTGCTAGATTGCTTCTTTGGCTCATGCCAACTGGTGTCCAATAGAGTAGAAGACCTTTCAGAGCTAATTCTTATACAGAATTGACAATAATAAGATTAAACCTGTTGTAAATACGTTAAGTGATCATTGTCGGAGCCTCGCGAGAAGTTCTGTTTTCTTCTTTCCAATAAAATTTACTTTATCGTCGCGAGAGAACCAAGTGTGACTGTTAGCACGAACCGGATAACCAAGTATCATGTCGAGATCATCTGACGCCGCAAACTAAACCGTAACAAATTTCCAAGTGGAGTTGAATCGGTGATTCAACGCGACGTTAATCGCTGAGTGTAACAATTGCATCCGAATACGAGAGCAAGAAGACGCCTTCAGTAGAGTATCGTGGTGTATATATGCTCATTATCAACTTTTTCTTTGCGTACGGAGATCCATAGTAAGCATCCTGACCTTATTTCTTTTAGCCTGTTTTGCGCCACTAGAGGCGGATAATTGTATGAGCACTTGCGTGATCTGGAGTTCTCTTCCTATTAAGTAAATTCACCATGAAGAGCTTCTTTCTATTCATAACTTTATCGTTTTATTCTTCTTTTCCATTTGAGTATGCATGTCGTAGGCCACCCTGATGAATTTCCTTTTCATTCTTAACCTTATCATTTTGTTTTTTTTCTTTCCCCATTTGAGGACGTGTGTCGTTGGCAAGCTTGATTATGAGATATGAGACCGCTACCCTGAGTTCTTTCTAGCCATGACTTCGGGGACGAAGTCTATTTCAAGTGGAGTTGAGTTGTAACGCCCCGAATTTCTGATAATTAAAATATTATTTTTATTTAATATTAGTTATTTATATGAATTTTATGGGTGACGTTTTAATTTTAATTGTGACGTTTAGATTTTTCGGGTACTCGCTATTTAGTTTTATTGTCAGACGAGGCCGGCCGTAGGCCAAGGCTGAGGCTCGTATTTAAGAACCGATTAAAAAGCATATGATATTAGAACTTAGGCCGGACCACCCTCGATTTTAATGGTGCGGTTAGAGCAGCTTAGTAGGACCGAATATTAGTCTTTGCCAGCAATAATCTATTTCGGTGGTGTGGCCTAAACTAAACCGAATAAGCCTTGTGATTTCCATTGGCCCAATCAAAGATGGCCTAAGGCCCATGAGCGAAGTGGTAGAGGCGTAGGATTCTGATCGTCTAAATATCCTTGTATGCTCCAAAAACCTACGAACACCAGCCGTTCAATCGCATCCTTCCTCTCGTTTCTTTCGGTGATTGTAGAGCTCATCTCAGTCGTTCGCATCTTCTCCATCGTGCAGCAAGTAGTCGATCGGTTGGGGTTAAATCCTTACGGGATTATTCAATTCGGTAAGAAGGATTTCGTTTCATGTTTCAAATCTCTTTCTCGATGTTAGGATTCTGATCTTACGTGTTCTTGTATCACGGGTTTAACCTGTCTTTCTAACAGCAAAGCTTACGGGTGTCGAACCAGAAACGAACATCAAGGAGTTACCGGTTGGAATTTCGTACGTAGAGGAAGCGTCCAAGAGTGCAAGAAACTTAGTCGAAAACAGAAATCTAACCAACACTCGAGTCGTAAATCGAATCGGTAGTTCTCTAACCCTAAACTAGTGTACTCGTTTTTCTGTTAACCAGCTTGTAATCAATTCGTGTAGGAGTCTAGTAGGGCTGTGTTTTAATGATCCCGCACGGAGCTTTAGTTGGGTTGGATTAGTGTCTTATCCGTTCTTAAACCGGGAGTCTTTAACCGAAGGGAAACCGAACCCGTAGGGTTCTTGGTTTCCAACCGGGAAACTTTTGGTCACCTAAGTCTTAAAAATTTTAATCAAGGGAAACTGAGTTGGGGATAATCTGTCGGGTTGTCGTTGACTAGTCGGGTCTCGCGGTGTTAAAATTGGCTTTGTAAAATAAGGTATATAAATACATCTTTGGGACAGAATTCTGTGACTATTCTCTATCGATTTTTAACCTGTTTAAAATAAACTTTTGGATTTTTGGCCCGTGCTGGGACCTTGGTTTTTGAATTAGCTTTCCAACGCCGCAACCCGCTCGTTAATCCGAATTACGGTTTAAAAGTTATAGTCGAGTTAGTAGACTGCTGTTAGGATTTTGAGCTGTGCAGTATGTCCGTCTTGCATCACTGTTTTGAGACACTTAGAGTCTGTTTTGGCCAGTGACCGTCTCACAGTAAATTGTAGTTCTGATTGTCTTCTAGCTGTGGTTAAAATATGAGGAAAAGCTAATAAACCGTTTAAGAGTTATGGCTGTTCCCGTGAGACTGACGGGGGCTGCCAGTTTTCTGAAATAAGTCCTCGGGTAGGATTTTAATTTCGGGTTTCACTTTTTGGTTTTTAGGACCGTCTAGGAGATATCGTGCTATCTTTCTGATTTTCGAGAACCTTTGGAGCTTGCATTTCTCGAGGTGAGTATTCTCACCGTGTATTCAGTTTTAACGTTGTACATGCATGACTTATGTGTTACATTTCTTGCACCATAATTGTTATCTGAGCTTGTGCTGTTACCTGAGTTTGATCTGCTATCTGAGTTGATTTGTTATCTGAGTTGGACATGCTATCTGAGTATCTGAGCAGCTGTTGATTTATTTTAATCTGAGACATTGTGCCTGGGTAACCGAGCTCGGCACAGGGTCATTCTGTGCTACTACTTGCTAGGGCATCTGAGATAATTATGTTAAAGAGATAATAAAACATAATAATACACATCTGAGTTTTGGGATCACCTCCCGTCTGAGTTTTTGGAATTATTCCCGTCTGAGTTTTTGGGATCATTCCCGTCTGAGTTTTTGGGAATATTCCAGTCTGAGTTTTGGGATCACCTCCCGTCTGAGTTTTTGGCTTATGCCTATCTGAGGTGTGAGGAGGGGCGAGGTTGATCTCTCGTCCCAAATCACACAAGCGCGCTATATAAATTAAAATCTGAGTAATAAAATCTGAGAAATAAATCTGAGTAATTAACCGAGTAGATTCTGATTAGGAGTACACCGATGTGCCCTCATGTGTTGTATGTTATGATTGTTTGCATTTTGAGATATTCACTCAGCTTCTCCAGCTGACCCCTATTTCCCCCACATTGTTTCAGGTACCAGCAGAGGAAAGGAGAAGGTGGACGGTTGACCGCTGTATTTTTCATTACCGATGTGGACGGCATTTAATATTTTAAAAACACTTAATTTTAACTATTTCCGCATTAAATACATTTTTAAATGAAAATACTATTATTGGGATTTAATTATTCAAGTTATTGGGACCTTTTGATTATAATTTTATTTTTAAAAATTTTAAAAAATCTTGTAAATTTTAGGGTGTTACATTTACCGCTCCCGAGCTTTCTTCAAACTTTCTCTTTTCAAACTTTGGCCTTTCATTGATCTTCCTTTGGCCAACCTCCTCAACATTCCTCGCCGCACCGATAGCCTCATCGAGTGTGGCGACCCTTTTCACTTCCAACTCATACTCCCACGGGAGTCCATTAGCATACCTAACAATCCGGGACCTCTCATCCGGATACAATTTGATTACAAACGGGATCAATCCCGTGAACTTTTTAGTGTACTCATCGACACTCATCCCTTCCTTCTTCAAGTGGACAAAATCTTCTTTAAGCTTCTCCAAATTTCTTTCGGGGCAAAACTTTGCCTTCAACCATTTCACAAACTCATCCCAAGTCATCTTGTACACCGCCCTCTTTCCCAAAGTTTCGTACATTGTATCCCACCACACGAGGGGTTCATCCTTCAACAACCGAGAAGCATAAATCACCATATCACCTTCCTTGCATTTACTAGCTTCAAGGACTTGTTCAGTTTCACGGATCCAACGGATCGTGACTTTTGGTTCGGAGCTACCATAGTAATTATCGGGCTTAAAAGCCACAAATTTTTTGTACGTGCACCCCTTCCTTTCCCTCGGCTCGGGGTCACTTTCCTCTTCTTCCGTCGAAGACCTCTCGGTTTGAGCAACGCTACTTGACTTGCTCTTTGTGCGGGGTGGAGATTCCTCCCGCCTTTCACGTGCCCTATGCTCGTTGAGGATTCGGTTCACATCCTCGTTCACTATGTCCCTCATTTGGTTGAACATAGTTTGGAGGTACTCTACGGTGACCGGGGTGTGAGTGTTCCTTTCAACCCCCGAATTCTCCACTTCATCACGAGGTGGAGGGTCAAATACCGGTTCGACAAGGTTATTCGAATCTTGCCCTTGATCGAGTGGGCCTCTTGTAACGACCCGAAATTTTAAATTAAATAAAATATGTAAAAATATGATAAACAAGGATAAATCATTTAAAGAACGTAGGAATTGGTTTCGTGTCATTTGGACACCGTATGAGAAAGTTATGGACGAAACCGGGTCGAGACAAAGACCGAAAAGTGCAGCCTAGCTAACTGGTGGAGTTCACGGCGCGAAGTGGAGTTCGCGATCGCGAACTCCGTCCAGGGAATTGGGGTTTTCAGACATTGAGTTCACGACCCGTTACCGATCGCTAAGTGGTCACGACACGCGAAGTTCGCGACGCGAACTTGAGTTCGCGATCGCGAACTGGTTGATTCTGTATAAAAGCAGGAAAAAGTTAGGGTTTGCTCATTTTTCACCCAAGTTGTGGTGCAGCCGATTTTAGAGAGAGAAGGGGCGATTTTGGTGTTCTAGAGCTCAAATCTTCTTCTATCTTGTGGATCTTAACATCAAAGGTAAGGATTCTTGATCCTTGATAGTTGGTAGTTAGTTTGTGAACTTTGTATGGGTAGAAATGGTGGTTTGGGGAACCACCCATGTCATCTTTGGGGAAGATGACTAATCATGGGTGTAGAACACTCATTGTGAGCTTGTAATCGATGTGTACAAGTTGGATATGAGTTTATGATGGAAATCTTGAACTAGGGTTTGAGATTTCACCAAGTTGGATGAACTTGGTGGTTAGGGTTATAGATATGGATTGATTAGTGACTAGTTATGGATAATAACTAGTTATTGTGATGATATTGATGGTAGGTCAAGAAGACCTAAAGATTGGTGACATTTCACAAGTTGTAAAGCAAGGATTCGTGTTGTTAGACACGATTTGGAGTTAGCTTGGCTAAGGTGAGTACATGAGACTTTTACTGAGTACATAGCAAATGATTTTGAAAACTATGAAGTTTTATGAGTCTTTATTAATAAATGTTTTTAATAAAGATATGATTAAAAGGATAAGAGAATGCAAGTAATAGACCATTTAAGTATGTCTAAATGACTAATGATTTTTGAAAGAGATTATGATAATGAAAAGTAATTAATAATTATTTATTAATATGATGTTTGACTAAGAGTAATGATTAAGAAAGTATGATATTTGACTTATTAATAATATGTATTAATAAAGCTAATAACAATAATTTTCAAGTACCAAGTATTGATTAGTATATTATACTAATAAAGGTAGTGGTTGAATTGTTAAGAGAATAGATAGAAAGTGTCTAGTAATAAATATGCATTCTAGTCAAAGAGAAGTTAAAGTAATATAATTTTGATAAATGATAAATATGTTTTATTTAATAAAGGACTTGGTAAAGTCAATATTGAAATTGAATAAGAAACGAGAATAATATGATAATTAGAATAGATGTATTCTAATTTATGTTGAGCATGTATTATTGGGGCATAGGCCCGTATTTGATAATTTCTATATGTGTTGAGAAAAGGATCCGGATCACAGATAACCCACACAAGTTGGGGGAGTTAGTGACACCTACTTGGGGCGGTACCACCCTGCGCAAGGGTAGTGTGTCGAGAAATAGATAACCCGGAAAGCGGGGGAGTTTCAGATAACCCGGAAATCGGGGGAGCAATAGATAACCCGGAAACGGGGGAGTTTACCTAGATAACCCACATCGGGGGAGTTTGCTTCGGAGAGGTCCGTAGCGTATGTGATAATGTATGTGTAAGCAAAGGTTAGCTTACAAGTATGTGATTATGATGAGAGTAAGCTTATGGTTAGCTTACTAGTATATATGTATAAAAATGATAAGATCACGAGTTAATAAGAAATAAATGAATAAAGAAAAGTAATGAATACGACTTTATTATATTTGAGAATGGGTCGAAAACCCATGTATCTCACGAGACTATTTTGTCTCACATACTACTTTGTTTTTGGCTATGTACTCAGGTTCGAGATCGATGGATTAGAGGGTCGCGATAGAAGTGGCCTAGTGTTGATTAGCTCGGGAGCTCGTAGGTAGATCCCGTTTATCCTATGGTTATGATATTATCTTTGTAACACCGGATTGTACAACTCTGATAAATGTTTTAATGGTTTTTGTTAAACCGTATTTCTGGATATTGGACATTGTAGTATTTTTATTTAAAAATATGATTTAAAAAGTGTTTTAAAAATTGAGGTGTTACAACTTGGTATCAGAGCTATAGTTTAAGTGAATTAGGTAGGTTTGACCTCCCTAGTCTTAAGCTATGCTAAGTAGGACCATATGTTTTCCATAGGATGTCCTTGATTTGTCTTTTGAGACCGCAAAGTATGGGTATATTAGGGTCGAACCCTAAGAGGGAAGTTAATGTTTTGAGCTTTATGGGTTAGGGTTGACTAATAAGCCAATCTTTGAATTTTGATGGTTTAATATGTTGGTGTAGCAAATGGTGAACCAAAGAAGTGGAGAAATCCCACGAGATCATGAGACGGATTCAAATCGAATCCCGACTCATCCCAGTAATGATGGAGAGGGTTCCGGTTTGGATGCAAACCGAACCCCGGTAACCATGGAAACTGTCCAGAAATTGTTTACCCTAATTAGGGAAGTGGTTAATGAGGATGTGAACCGGATTATGACTAACCGGTTCAATGAGGAGAAGAACGATAATTCTAAGTCCCGTGGGGGAAGTAAGTCTTCGGGTAGCAAGACCCGTACCGAGGAGCCATCGACCGAGGAAAGCAACGATTCGGGGTCGGAAGAAAGAGAAGGATGTACATACAAGGCATTCATGGCGTGCAACCCCGGTGAGTATTATGGAAGTTCGGAACCGAAGGTCACGATGCGTTGGATTCGGGATACCGAGCAAGTACTAGGAAGTAGCAAGTGTTTGAGAGAAGACATGGTCACTTATGCATCCCGACAGTTGAAGGATGAAGCGTTGTCATGGTGGAATGCCATGTATGATACTTTGGGTAAGAAAGCATTGTATGAAATGTCGTGGGAAGAGTTCACGAGTAGATTAAAGGAAAAGCTTTGTGCCACTCGAGGTGTCGAGAGGGGTATTCGGCGAAAAGCACAAGAGTTGTCGTCAGGAGGGGGAAAGGAGAAGTTCGATAGTAGCTTGAAATCGACAAAGGAAGATACACTTGGATCGAGTCCGTCAAAGAAAGGTAGTGTTGGAAGCTGTCAAAGTTGTGGTAAGAATCACCAGGGAGAATGCAAAGCAAACACGGCTATATGCTTCAAGTGTGGACGAGTAGGACACCGAGCAAAGGATTGCAAAGTAAGGAACCTCGAGGAAGTGGAATGCTACACTTGTCACGAGGTGGGACACTATAGTAGTGCGTGCCCGAGGAAAAGAACCGACACGTCAGCATCAACCGCCAACAGGAATCAGGTGAAGGAAACTCGTGGAGCCGCTTCAGGTAATTCGTTTATGAAGTTTTGATAAATGATTAGGGTTTAGTTGTTTTTATGTCGCACAATTTAGTGCTTATGTGATCAAAGTATGAAAATAATTAGTGATGAAATGTGTAATGTGAAAAGGAATAAGGTTGGGAGATAGTATCCCCGGGTTATTATGTGTATAGTCGAATGGGTTGGCGACCGGTATGTCGCGAGAAATAAGGATAAGAAGGACTATGTTATCATGGTTTATTTGAAGGTGAATCACGAGAGTGGTAAACGTTTTCAACAAGAGGATAGTAGTACAATGAAGTACTAAGTGCTAGTGAGAATTGGAAAGTACAAAATATATATATATATATATATATATATATATATATATATATATATATATATATATATATATATCTATAAAATGGAACTTAGATATTGGATGTGATTGATTGAATGATTGACAAAAGGTTGTATCTTGGATGATGGATGCGATGCTAAGTGTAAAAGGTTAATTAATGGTAAAATGTCCTAGATATGGTATGCTAAGTCAAGGGTGACAATTAATTGTTGGAGAAAGGGCATAGGAAAAAGTGTGATAACTTATGTATAGACTATGGATCGGAGTCAATTGGTTGACTCGAGTTGACCGCGCGATTCGGTCAAAATATGGATGATTAGACGCAATGGTGGTTACCTAGGTGTTGGAAGAAAGATTGGAAAATTGTGATAATGAGAAAACGGATCGACTAAAGACGATTGGTAAATGAGTAGATTGGTGGAAAGCACTATAAATGATTACGCGTATACCGTGTGGTATAATGTATAAGTGGGAAAAAAATTGAAGGTCAAATATGAGGGAAAATGATAGCATGATGCTAAGTGTGTTGATGCATACATGGATTGTATGCAAGATGAAATGGTATTGTATGAGTCACTTTGGATTGGAGGCTTTCCGACCATTGTGACAGTTTGGGATCGTGATGGATTGGAGGCTTTCCGATCATCTCGATAAGATAGTTAAAGTATAATTTGTTATAAGGGATATGATGTTTGTATCTGGCGTATGAAGAACCGTATGGTTAGTTGTTGTTATGATTTTTGTGGCAAGTGAGAATTTGGGTTGAAAAACACGGGTCGTGTTTGAATAGAAGTAGGTGTAGGAGATGCCTACAAGTTCATGGTTTATGAAAAATGAATGCTTTTAGGAAGCAAAGGTTGTTAGTAACCAATGAGTGGTGAAAGAGGCATAATGGGTGGTTAGACTACAAATTGGGTATGGTTGAGGCTCTAGAGCCGGTAATCGGAAATTTTAAGTATGGTATAAGGATGTTTGAAGGAGATTATAAATGGTATAAGTAATTGGATGAAAGTTAAAAAGGTAATAGAGATTTGGTATTGCCTTAAATGAAAATTGTTAATCGATTGTGGAAATTGAAATCGAAGAAAAGAGGAACAATTGAGAAAGGAAATTTAGATATTGGAATCGGGAATGAAAAGCTTGGGAAGCGATGCCTTAGTAATAAAGAATATGGAAATTTTGCAAAGTAAGTTTGACTTTAATCATAAGTCAAGGTTGGTCAACTAGTGGATTGTTGACTTTAGTCAAAATTGGGTTTTGACTTCCGTTTAAATTGGTTAGTCAAGGATAAGGGCATAATGTATCATCTTCATGTGTAAGATAGTGGGTAATGGATTAATGGAAATATTGGTAGTCAAAGGGTGCGACTTTAACCTTTGGGTATTTCGAGTTGAATTTAGGAACCGAGTATGATTGTTGTTGGACCATGAAGGTAAGGTCGATTGTTAAGGAATTTATGGTTAATGGAAATCACTAGTAGGTAAGGAAATTGTCAAGAAATGGTTGACTTTGTGCTAAGTCAAAGATGGAACAATGTTGACAATTTGGTCAAAGCGAGGGGTTGACTATCATTTTGGTCAAATGGTTATTAGTAGTGATTGGGTCATATCATCCCAATGAGGATAAAGAGTTGGTTAAATGATGGGAAATGCTAAGGTCGAATTGTGAAATTTTAACCGTTCGGGTATTGGAAACACAAGTTGGATTTTTGACCCGTCTGGGGTATAACGGAGTCAAGTGGGCAATTAAATGCATAAGTATTATTGGATCATAATCCGGAAGTGAATTGAGGATTGGAAATCCTTGAGTGATTCCGAGGACGGAATCCTTTTAAGGGGTGGATAGTTGTAACGACCCGAAATTTTATATTAAATAAAATATGTAAAAATATGATAAACAAGGATAAATCATTTAAAGAACGTAGGAATTGGTTTCGTGTCATTTGGACACCGTATGAGAAAGTTATGGACGAAACCGGGTCGAGACAAAGACCGAAAAGTGCAGCCTAGATAACTGGTGGAGTTCACGGCGCGAAGTGGAGTTCGCGATCGCGAACTCCGTCCAGGGAATTGGGGTTTTCAGACATTGAGTTCACGACCCGTTACCGATCGCTAAGTGGTCACGACACGCGAAGTTCGCGACGCGAACTTGAGTTCGCGATCGCGAACTGGTTGATTCTGTATAAAAGCGGGAAAAAGTTAGGGTTTGCTCATTTTTCACCCAAGTTGTGGTGCAGCCGATTTTAGAGAGAGAAGGGGCGATTTTGGTGTTCTAGAGCTCAAATCTTCTTCTATCTTGTGGATCTTAACATCAAAGGTAAGGATTCTTGATCCTTGATAGTTGGTAGTTAGTTTGTGAACTTTGTATGGGTAGAAATGGTGGTTTGGGGAACCACCCATGTCATCTTTGGGGAAGATGACTAATCATGGGTGTAGAACACTCATTGTGAGCTTGTAATCGATGTGTACAAGTTGGATCTGAGTTTATGATGGAAATCTTGAACTAGGGTTTGAGATTTCACCAAGTTGGATGAACTTGGTGGTTAGGGTTATAGATATGGATTGATTAGTGACTAGTTATGGATAATAACTAGTTATTGTGATGATATTGATGGTAGGTCAAGAAGACCTAAAGATTGGTGACATTTCACAAGTTGGAAAGCAAGGATTCGTGTTGTTAGACACGATTTGGAGTTAGCTTGGCTAAGGTGAGTACATGAGACTTTTACTGAGTACATAGCAAATGATTTTGAAAACTATGAAGTTTTATGAGTCTTTATTAATAAATGTTTTTAATAAAGATATGATTAAAAGGATAAGAGAATGCAAGTAATAGACCATTTAAGTATGTCTAAATGACTAATGATTTTTGAAAGAGATTATGATAATGAAAAGTAATTAATAATTATTTATTAATATGATGTTTGACTAAGAGTAATGATTAAGAAAGTATGATATTTGACTTATTAATAATATGTATTAGTAAAGCTAATAACAACAATTTTCAAGTACCAAGTATTGATTAGTATATTATACTAATAAAGGTAGTGGTTGAATTGTTAAGAGAATAGATAGAAAGTGACTAGTAATAAATATGCATTCTAGTCAAAGAGAAGTTAAAGTAATATAATTTTGATAAATGATAAATATGTTTTATTTAATAAAGGACTTGGTAAAGTCAATATTGAAATTGAATAAGAAACGAGAATAATATGATAATTAGAATAGATGTATTCTAATTTATGTTGAGCATGTATTATTGGGGCATAGGCCCGTATTTGATAATTTCTATATGTGTTGAGAAAAGGATCCGGATCACAGATAACCCACACAAGTTGGGGGAGTTAGTGACACCTACTTGGGGCGGTACCACCCTGCGCAAGGGTAGTGTGTCGAGAAATAGATAACCCGGAAAGCGGGGGAGTTTCAGATAACCCGGAAATCGGGGGAGCAATAGATAACCCGGAAACGGGGGAGTTTACCTAGATAACCCACATCGGGGGAGTTTGCTTCGGAGAGGTCCGTAGCGTATGTGATAATGTATGTGTAAGCAAAGGTTAGCTTACAAGTATGTGATTATGATGAGAGTAAGCTTATGGTTAGCTTACTAGTATATATGTATAAAAATGATAAGATCACGAGTTAATAAGAAATAAATGAATAAAGAAAAGTAATGAATACGACTTTATTATATTTGAGAATGGGTCGAAAACCCATGTATCTCACGAGACTATTTTGTCTCACGTACTACTTTGTTTTTGGCTATGTACTCAGGTTCGAGATCGATGGATTAGAGGGTCGCGATAGAAGTGGCCTAGTGTTGATTAGCTCGGGAGCTCGTAGGTAGATCCCGTTTATCCTATGGTTATGATATTATCTTTGTAACACCGGATTTTACAACTCTGATAAATGTTTTAATGGTTTTTGTTAAACCGTATTTCTGGATATTGGACATTGTAGTATTTTTATTTAAAAATATGATTTAAAAAGTGTTTTAAAAATTGAGGTGTTACACCTCTTGCACTTCTAGTTCTCACCATCTTGCTATAATAAGACATCAATCATTTAGAAATCAATTTATCAAAGCAACGGTAGCATTGACCGTTCCAAAACCAACATGACCTATTCCCTTAAGGTCAACCCTATCGATCCTACACTTAAGGTCTCAATAGCCAATTCATAAGTATCCTATGGAACCTACGGTCCTATTAGCTCAGTTTAAGTCTAGGATGGTCAACTCAACCTAGTTCACTTAAACTATAGCTCTGATACCAAGTTGTAACACCTCAATTTTCAAAACAATATTTAAATAACATTTAATCCAAAATACATAATGTTATAGCGGTGTCAAATACCGGTTTTACAAAAACGAAAAGGGTTCTGTTCGAGATTATCAGAGTTTACAAAAACGGCGTTACAAATTATATCTTAACCATAGGATAAGGACTCTAATCATCAACACCGAGCTAATCTCAACAAGGCCTCTTCTAAACGGGCCTCCTAGATCTTCGATCCCGAACCTGAGTACATAGCAAAACACAAACATAGTACGTGAGACAAAATTGCCTCGTGAGATACATGGGTTTTAGACCCGATAAACAACTAGTCAAATAATATCATTTAAACTTAAAATAATATTACTAGGTTCGTTTGGGTCACTTCTTTACTTTCATCTTTTGGCCAATGTCAAGATAATCGGAATGCCTCCAATCTATCAAGACCATCATATCCACGGTAACCGGAATGCCTCCAATCTACCGGGATTCTTAGGTATTGGGTAATCGGAATGCCTCCAATCTACCACTAACCTAAAGGTACCGTAATAACCGGAATGCCTCCAATCTACTACGGCCCTAGGGACAACAACATCATCATCATCACTTTTCACTTATCATTATGAGCCTATAGCTCCATCATTTCTCATGCAATTAATCATTTCAACATCATGTAAGCAATTCGTCATAAATCACATAAATAACTAAATTACTTATAGACTCGATAAAAACATTTAATCATAAAACATTTACTAACTATGTATTCAGTTTTGAAGGTTCACATGTACTCACCTTAGCCAAGCTTATCCAAATGTTGTGTTCCTTGAACACCAATATCACTCCTTAAGATTTGAATGCCTCAAATCCTTCAACCAATCACCTATTATCAAACCAATACAATGGTTTGCATCAATCATCAATACTAACTATATATTCCATGACTAGTCAACTACAAGCACCATTTTCCCCCAAAATTACCAAACCCTAATTCCATAAATCACCATCTTTTCATAGATTCATATTATGAATACATTTTCCTTGTTAAAATACCATAGATCTAAATTATATTACTTCCATGTAACCATTTATGTACAAATCCATAACTAGGGTTTATGATTCAAGCTTCCCTACTTGAATCTAAGACTTATAGCACAAGAGGGATGAAGATTTACCTTTGATCTTCAAATGTGAGCAAGAATCTCCAAGAACTAGTGAAGATTAAGCTCCAATCGTCACTTTACACTCAAAAATCGCACACACAAGTTGATAGGAGAAAACTAGGGTTTATGTGTGTATTAAATGAAGATTTCCCGTATTAAATGCTGGTGTCGACCGAAGTTCACGATCGTTACCGAGTTCGCGATGTGAACTTCTTCACGCACGTGAAGTTCGCGATCGGGATCTGATCGGGAACTAGTTCACGCCTGAATGTCAAAATGGCTGGACCATGTTCACGATCGTGAACTATAGTTCACGCCGTGAACTTCTTGAGTAGCTAAGGCTGCCCTTTTTGATATTTGGCTCGACCCGGTTTCGCCCATAACTTTCTCGTACGGTATCCAAACGACCCGAAACCAATTCCTACGTTCTCTAAACGATTTATCCTTATTTATCATATTTTTGTACAATTTATTTATTTACAAAATTCGGGTCGTTACACCTATTACCACCATCAAATGTATTCCTCATGGTTGTCGTCTCGCCTTCTCTTTAGCGTTGAAAAACATTCTTTACAAGGTGGTTGCCCACCCCGACTCTGTTGAGGCGTGGGTTCGGTTGCTTCTCTTTCCACGTTGCACGCTTCAGGTATGTAGGCCCAATAATAGACAAGAACGTAGGTCCGGTAATAGAAAATACTTGCAACAAAATTCTATATTAGAATCTCTGGCTACATGGGGGAAAGAGGATGGGATTACAACGTTAGTTAAAAAAATGTTGGATGCTTCTGGGTCAGGGCCTTTGGGTCAGGGAGGAGGTGATTTTGTGTAACAGAGCACATCGAGTAACACCGATGTTAGGCAGTGTCTTCGCAAGGTTGCCGAAGGGTATTTTTCAGCAGCAGTGAAAGTGTTATCCTCTTCCGGTGTTGCTCCATATTGTGTTGATACCATTAAAGCCTTAGAGGCTAAGCATCCCTACAAGCCACCCCCTTCCATGCCTAGCCACACATTTTCTGAGCCTCCCCTTGCAGCAGAGTTTGATAGTGTCCTTTGTTGCATTAAATCTTTCCCCAAAGGTACTTCATGTGGGAGAGATGGTTTGAGGGCACAACATATTTTAGATGCTTTATGTGGTGAGGGATCTGTTACTGCCACAGACCTATTGAAAGCAATCACCTCAGTCGTTAATTTGTGGTTAGCAGGAAGGTGTCCGCCTATATTAGCTGAGTTTATTGCTTCTGCCCCTCTCATGCCACTCCTTAAACCAGATAACGGGATAAGGCCTATTGCCGTAGGCACTATTTGGAGGCGTTTGGTTTCCAAGGTTGTTATGAAATGTGTGGGTAAAGAAATGTCTAAGTACCTTGGTGATTTTCAGTTTGGAGTTGGAGCGTAAGGTGGTGCTGAGGCAATTTTACACAGTGCGAGTAGGGTGCTTAGTGAATATCATATTGATGGGTCTCTTGCAATGCTTACAGTGGACTTCTCGAATGCTTTTAACCTTGTGGATAGATCGACCTTGCTCCATGAGGTTAGAGTGAGGTGTCCCTCTATTTCATTATGGGTGAATTTCTTATATGGGCAGGCATCGAGGTTGTATATAGGAGACTCGCATATATGGTCTGCTACTAGGGTGCAACAATGTGACCCTTTGGGACCCCTTCTTTTTGCTCTTGCATTGCACCCGCTAATACATAAGATTAGAGACAATTGCAAGCTTCTTCTTCATGCTTGGTATCTTGATGATGGGACTGTCATTGGAGATGCTCAAGAGGTGGCCCGGGTGTTAGACATTATAAGGGTTAGTGGTCCGAGTTTGGGTCTAGAACTTAATATCAAGAAGACCAAATTATTTTGGCCCTCGCGTAATGGAATGAAACCTCGTGAGGGTTTTTTCCCTGTCGATATCAGAAGGCCATCATTGGGTGTGAAGCTTCTTGGGGGAGCTGTTAGTAGAGACCCAAATTTTATTAATGGGTTTGCTATGAGGAGAGCTGCAAATGTTGTTGATTTGATGAGACTCCTTCCACAGTTACATGACCCGCAGAGTGAGCTCCTTTTACTATGATCATGTATGGGTATTGCCAAACTCTTTTTTGGTTTAAGAACTTGCCAACCTGTACACATGGAGGAGGCATCTTTGGTCTTTGACAAAGGATTGCGTGAGTCGATTGAGAACATTGTGGTATGTGGGGAGCCTTTCTTTGGAGACTTACAGTGGCAACTCGCTTCTCTACCCATTCGTTCCGGTGGTTTGGGTTTGTACTCGGCAAAAATGGTTTCCTCTTATGCTTTTGTGGCCTCGAGGGCCCAATCTTGGGTGCTTCAGGATCACATCTTACATGACAGTGGGATATCTTGTATGGATGGCGATTATGGTTGTGCTTTGGCTCGTCTTCGTGATATGATTCCGAGCTTTGATTTTAGCGGCTTCACTAATAAGGAAACCGCCCCCTCTAAAGCCAGACAAACATTGGCGAGTGCCCTTTTTAGTGAAACGGTCAAGGATTTGGAAGTTCGTTTCGACATGAATGTGAGACAGAAAGCGGTTTTTGATTGTTTACGGGCACCTCATGCTCAGGATTATCTTCTTGCTATTCCCATAGACGGGCTAGGTCAACATATGTCACCTGTGGAATATCGTGCCATTCTTAAGTATCGTCTCATGATTCCATTATTTCCGGTTAATGCGTTATGCCCTGTTTGTCGCAAGGCAAGTTTGGATTCCTTTGGGGAACATGCTATTCATTGTAAAGAGCTCCTGGGTTTCAAGTACCGACACATAGCCGTGCACAAAATACTCGAAACTGAAACGGAAACCGGGACCTGAACCGAAATCGAAACCGGTCAAAACTGGTTTTGACCGTAACCGGTTCGGTTATAGAAAAACCGATCGGTTAGGAACCGGTTACCATTTTTCGACCAAAAAACGACCGTAACCGGTTTTTTATAACCGGAAACCGGTTTCTACCGTTGTAACCGGTTTTCGCTGGGAATCAAGCAGAACGTTAAAAAACGGTCATATGACCGTTGGGGGTGTTTTTTTGACCGTTGGGAGTGTTTTTTTGGACCATTTTGCCCCCCTAAACTCCCCGATAAATACATATCATGCATTTGGTTAAAATCACAACTTCAAAACACTTTCCACTCTCCAAAAACATTCTCCAAACACTTTCGATTAGCAAAAAACGTCAAAATGTCACACCCACACCAAAGCCAAAGTAGTCAAGATTTCACCGGCGTTGGTTCTACAAATGAAGAAACGGCAGGTATTGTTAGAATTTTGCCAACTACACGAGTTCCCGAACTTTTTGGACCAAATGGGAAGTTCGACATCGTGGAGTTAAACAATGGTCTCATAAAGGCGCATTGTAGAAATTGTGGTCAATTCATGGGACATACTTCCAACTCGACGATGAGGACACATATCGCAAAGCATTGTCAAATGGTAAGAAGGGGTTCACAACAAGAGGGTCAAGCGACTATGGCACGAGACGGTGGTATCTTTGCGTACCAAGCGGAACGTTGTCGAGAACATATGGCCAAATTCGTGATTCAACAAGGTTTGCCGTTCAACCACTTTGACAACCCACAATTGACGCGCCTCATCCAACAAGAGCTTCAACCACGTTATAATCATGTAAGTCGTACTACTCTTAGACGAGATTGTTTAAAACTTTGGAAATTGGCTAAAAATGATCTAGTAAATGGTTTTGAAAATTTAAATACAAGTGTGAACCTAACAACGGACGTTTGGTCGGCTCCTCATGGTTCGCCCGGTTCGTACCTTTGTGTTACCGCACATTGGATCGATCCGAACACATAGCAAATGATGAAGCGTGTGATCGCGTTTGAAGATTTTCCACATCCCATACGGGTCAAAATTTATTTTATATGTTAAGTCACGTAATAAATTACTTTCACTTAAATGGAAAAGTTTTTGCAATCTCGTTTGACAACGCATCTAATAATACAAATGCGGTTGCAAAGCTAATATTAGCATTCAAACCTCCCGTGAATGGTCTTTTCTTCCATAGTCGGTGTATCGCACACATTATAAATTTATTTGTACGAGATGGGTTACACTCATTGGAGGTTAGTGCTATAACACATGACTTTTATATCATGCTAGTGGAAGTTTTTAGAAGGGGTCCAAAACGATATAAAAGATATATTCGTTTGTGTAAGCAAACGAATTCAATTTCTTTACCACCTAATTGGGACGTTACCACTCGTTGGAATTCAAGTTATAACATGTTTGTATGTGGTATTCGTCAACGTCAAACTTTACAATATTTTCATGACAAACTTTTTACAAGGAGACGTATTTTAAACAAATTTAGTGACGAAAAATGGGAGGTTATTAGAAAGCTAACCGAATTGTTCAAACTTTTTAAAGAAATAACAGTTTTATTATCCGGTGTTTACTATCCAGCAAGTCATTGTGTACTAAAACAACTATATTTGATGGCTCATAAAATTGATAGTTTTGATTTGGAAGGTGGTATTTATAAATCAATGGTCGAGCCAATGAAAAGTAAACTAAGAAAATATTTTCGCAAAATACCATTGGCAATTACATGTTCGGCCATGCTAGACACTACTTTAAATAAAATCGGTGTCGAATCCACTATTAGTGCAATTTGTCTTGATTTGAAATTACATGTTCGGCCATGCTAGACACTGCTTTGAAAGCCGCATCGTGCAAAGTGACAAAGCACCAGAAAGCATGCATTGAAAATCAACACGTATTTGAGTCCAACATATTATGCAACATATTATGCATAGCAATCTTATAAAAGTTATTACTTGCATTTTCATAGTATTTTCATTAAATAGACCTTACATATACTTATGTAGCCACGTAATGGAATTCTAGAAACATCTATTGCCGCTCATCTGTCGAACGATCGACCCCAAAAACGCTACAATAAACTCAGGTTTTTTTCGTAATAACCTCTAAATTTCGATACTCGTGATTCAAAATCGATCGATTTACTCCAAAGGTATCACTCTAGTCTAGGGTTTATGATTCATGTCCGTTCTAAATCGTATTTTACTTGTACAATCAGTTGCGGGAATTAGGTCTTATTTACAAAACGAATTCGATATTGGGTTTATATGCTTATATTCCTGAGGTGGCTTTCGTGTTTATGATTTCATGTTGATCAACTTTAGAAAATAAATGCTTAATTTCAATTGCCAGAATATAGGAATTGATAATTTTTTAGTGATCACAAGTCTTTTTTATTCTTTTTGCTAAATTGCACAACTTTGTTTAGATTAAGAAACTTAGAAACTTGATTGTGATGTGTACGTTTTGGTAACTTTTTATTTTTGCTAAATCATCATCACCTAATTGAGCTTATAACCGGTTTTATATAAGGTGAATGGCTATGCTAATACTTCAATTTTATATTTGGTGTTTGTGTTGTTCAGTTGGAGCACCTTGAATGCGTAATGAGTAAACATAATTCATTTTTTGTTGTTAATTAATACCAAAAGATTCAAATGATTATTTTGTATAGCTAATAAGGTATGTTAAAATACTAGCTGATGCACTAGAATGAGGTGATGTACCTGTTACATGTATCAGTTAACAAGATTAAGACTTTCTAACGTTAAAAAATGAATAAATCTAATGTCGCATTCAATAAAGATTAATGATAGATAAAAGGTTATCTTTTTGCGAGTTTAAGCCATATAAAACTAAAATCTATAGACTAATTAGATGCCAACAAATGCATTTTCTCCCGTTCCAGATTCTTGATTATTCTAAAACATAATGCAATGTTTACTTATATATTTGCATAATACATGTTTCTAACATGATTGCTTTGATCTATATCTGGTTCACACTCTATAATTTGTTTTTTTTTCAAATTTCTTGACGTATTTCAGGAAAATAGTTTAACAAAAGATGCCGGGTGGTAGAGGAAGAGGTAATCCATTCTTCGGGTTTCCCGACCCGTTTGCTGATTTTGGTGGTATACCCAACCTTTTTGGAGGGCGGGACCCATTTGATGACCCGTTCTTCACACGCCCGTTTGGTGGAATATTCGCATCTGGGCCAATGGGCCCATCAGGGAGTCCTTTCATGGACTTCAACCCGTTTGGGTCAAGCTTCGTTGGCCCAAGAACAAGTCCTTTCATGAATGAACAAATACCTAGAATTCATGACAACAGATCTTCAATGCCTGATAATTCAAGAGGACCAATTATTGAAGAAATAAATTCTGATGATGAAAAAGAAGAAAATGATGGTGAAAATAGTAAGAATGAGAATAATGGAAATGATGGTAGGTCTCAGATTCAACCTTATATTCAGCATCCTGATGATGAATTTGAAGGTAATTACCAAACTAACCTTTTTGATATACGATTGTACCAAATTGTTTTTAAAATTATAATTTGATATAATTTCAGGTAGAGAACAATTGCAGACACAATTTGGGAATCAATTAAGTATGATGAATCATACACGTTTAAATCCACAAGCCCGTAGTTTCAGTTTTCAGAGCTCAAGTGTTACTTATGGTGGTCCTAATGGAGCATATCATACTTCATCTATGACCAAAAGGACTGGTAGTGATGGAGTGAGTAATTTGAAAAATTCTGTTTTTGTAAATAAATTATTTTATGATTTTTTATGAGGTGTGATATGTGGGATTTCAGTTGAGATTTGAAGAATATAAAGAAGCTGATTCAGTTACAGGCCTAGCAGCTCATAGACTTTCAAGGGGCATTCATGACAAGGTAATGGGCAGGTCGGTCAACAGGTCAAAACGGGTCGGGCTGTTCTGAAACACTTTTCCAAAATTATTAATTTTTTGAATAACTAATTGATAGGTTCTATATGTGATTTTAAAAACTATAATATTACAATATGTATCTAATTTATTGCATTAAAGAACACTTTGGGAGACTTTTAACTTATTTACTTGTTAAACTATAATTTCTGATTCGGCCCATTTGACCGGTTTCATACTGCAATTTATTGTATCTATTGCAGGCTAATAATAAGTTAACAAATTGTGAAATCAGGGGCATACCGTTTCAAGGAATCTGAAATCTGATGGTCATGTGGAGACAATGCAAGTGTTGCACAACATTAATGAAGGTATATTTTGGTATATTAAAATGCATTTAAAATGATATTTAATAATGAATATTATCTCTTCTTATTCAATGGTAGTGACATTTTTGGGTGTATCAAAATAAGGGAGACTTTGAAAATTTACCTTATATGGTAAAAAGTAATGGGCTCGCACCCACTAATTATCTCATTTAATATAGTGAAATGACTATTTTACCTTTAATTTTACTTTTAAACATCATTGACGTGAGACTCATTTCCCACTAATTATATCTGAAAAAAACTTTAAAACCAAGAATGTATTGATTGGAGGAAATATGATTTATATATGTTTGTTGGTTTTGGGGATGTGTCAGATGAGGTTCATGGGTTTGAAGAGGCTTGGAAAGGAAAATCTACGACTCATCAAGGTGCATATTATTATCGTTTATTATATTTCCCATTTTCGTATAATAAATTTAGTCTTAATTTTATATTATTATTGGGTAATTGGTATTGGTTAGGGTTAGGTGGGCCCCCAAGAAGGGGTGGTTGGGAACTACCATCAAATGATGACTCGGGTCGGAGAAGAAAAGCAGAAGGTGATGAAGATGCTCAGTCTTCAAAGATGAGAAGAATTTGACTGACTAGATTGTTTAAACCAATTGTTCACTATCTTATCTAACTTGTATTTTGTCTGTCTAACTTAAATAGTGCTACATTGTTCTCCTTTAAATAAGGCAACTTCTATTGGTATGTAAATCCTCCCAACTTGTTATAACACTAGACTTAAATGTCATATCAGCATCCTAGAGTCTCGATACTATGTCGATTTTAATATAAAATATCCCCAAGAGATGTGTACCATGAACATTGATGGATATTAATCAAATTATTTCAATGTTTCTTCAATTGATATGCTGACAAATTGACAACTCGGGAATGGTAAATACTCGACTAGTTATATTTTAACTACGTATTTTCTTCTTTTTCTATTATATTTTTTGAAAAAGAAACTATTATGAGCCAACACAAACTTTGTAAAAAGAATTTAAAGAAAAATGCTAAAGAATGCACTGAAGGAAATGGTTAGTGTTGGATCCCAACAACACAAATGTGTTACGTTATGACAAGTAAAGACGATAAGATAAAGAACACACAAGATTTTAATGATTAAAAGTTTATTAAAACAACTTAACACAGTTCAAAGTTTGCGGAAATAGATAGTACACATTAACTAAAACTCTATACTTGAAATGACACTTTTGTTCGCTCAAACTAGAAGATAATGCAAGGAGAGTTTATATCAGCTGATACTAACAGCTGATATTGAATGCCTGAGTAATAACTACGAAGGAGTTAACATCAGACAATAACAAACTCTCAGAGAATGTTCTTGTGCTATGAATTCTAAAAGGTGTGTTTAAATGCAAGCATTTACGTCTGTATATATAGCCCAAGATCCGTGTTCCTTTGTCCGCAAGATACTCGACGTGTAAACATATCATTCGTCGATGTAGACTTGTCCACGGAAACATTAAATGCACTTGCATAGATTATAGTCCCAAGTGTACTTTGTGTCAACTCCTTTTGCTACCTTTTCTGACGCACAGTGAAAAGGTGTACTATGATAGTACAAAAGTAGTTGACTTTCCGTTTACATGCTTGGAGGGACAAACGATGATGTACTGACATATTATCTTCTATTCCAAAATAGAAGATCTTCATCATTTTCTTCTTTTTTGAGCGGGAAAGGGAAATGTTCAAAGTGTCAAGAACATTTCCACTAAGTCTTTATCTGTAGCAGGTACCATCAGCTGATTCCACAATCAGCTGGATGGTCTTCTTATTGTCTTTGTCCTTTGGCCATAGACTTTGAATAAATACTCTTCTATAGCTGCTGATTTGACTTGTTTTCCTAGAGTTAAGTACATACTCAGCTGATGGTTTATTGCATATACTTGCTTCAGCTGAGATACTGTTGGGTCTCATATGTTGTAACCAATAGTCTAGGGACCATTTGTGTATTTAGTCTAAACTAAGGCTAGGTATATATAGTAAGTGTAACCTAATTTGCCCTCAACCTTTGCCTATTTTGTAACCTATCCATCCATAGCAAAGAGTTCATCATTTCCTTTCAATCTAAACCTTTTATTTTCTAATTGTTTATGCTAAATCTCTGGTTCTATCTTTGAATCATAATCTACAATTGGTATCAGAGCAAAAGTCTCAAGAGATTCGATCCAAATCAGTAGAGATTTAGCAAGTTTTAGCAAATTTTTGAAAATTTGGAAAAAGAGTTGTGAAATTTAATTGTCAAAATTTTTGTTAGAAATCGATGTTTTGATTGGATATTCGTGTTTCTCCATTGATTCTAAGCACTTTAGAATCAAATTTCAATCAAATCCATCAAGTATTGCTCTCAATTTGAAGATTTTTGTGAAAAATATGAAAACTCAAAATTTTACCGAAAAATCCAAAATCGAAGCCTGATTTGATCCGTTTTGAGCTGTTTGATTGCATCAAACTATTAGAAAAGTGATTTCTAACATTTTGTGATTTGAATCATTACATTTGGTTAAGAATTGAAGAATCTAGGATCAAAATTATTGAGTTTTTGAAGAAAACTTCGTCAAATTGTTCGGCCTGTTGAAGGTGTTCAAGGTGTTCGACTCCAAGATTGTTCTCGGCTCAAGTGTTTGGCTTATCCAACAGTTCGGCTTCGGCTCCAGATCAGAGCTCGGCTCAAAGAGTTCGGCCCGAACTCATTGTTCGGCTCCAATAGTTCGGCTCCTCAAAGTGTTCGGCTTCAAATTGATAACTTGATTCTGGTTAAATCGATCAATTAAAACAAACCAAGAAACTTTAACTGATTAAAACGATGGTAACGATCAATTGCTTACCTGATTCCGACTTCAAATCGATCTCACCATTACAGAGTTCAATCTCAATCGCCGACTTGAGTTTTTGACTGAAGATCGTCCAATTCAATTTCGATTTAACACTAATTCCGACACTAATTCAATCAATCTTGATTCGAAACTAATTCCGACTTCAATCTACTTCTTGATCCCGACTCCTTGATTCCGTCTTCGTGACTCATCACCGATCTGGGATTGTTCTCGGTCTTTGTTTGCTACCAGAACCAAATATTGATCTCGGGCCTAAACTTTATTCTTGGCCCAAATTGAATTAAAACACATTATTTTCAGCCCAAGTTTCAGTTTTACTCCATATTCAAATCTCGGTTTTGATACTTGATTTTTAAGCCCAACATTAATTTCACTAGTGTAAAGCACAACATCAAGTGTCATTTAGTCCAAAATCATATAGCATTTAAAAGCCATTATAAATTCAAGTCAACTCTGTCATTTGTTAGTTGATTGGACTTTTGTTTTGTGTCACAATTTAAAAGGCTTGAGTATCATCTCAATATACATACAAACCAACATTATCTTTTTTAGGCCAATTTTCTTTTTACTCAAGTCTTGATATAATAATTAAAAGAAAACCCAAGAGAAAACATCATATTTGTTAAAAGTTCAACATTTTTCATACCCAGACCATATTGACACATCATTTTATTTGAAATTTACACATTTTGAAAATAAAAGAGATAAAATGGATATAAATTTAAATACATCATATGAAAATGAAAAATTAGTTTATGATAAGCACTACATATGTTACGTTAAGGCATCTACAGAGTTACAAAGGGAAATAACATGGTCAAAGAAAACAGAAGCAAAGTTTGATGAATATCAAGAACAACTGAAGTCATCAGCCTCAGAAATTCAAAAGTTAAATGCAAACATTCAAGAGGTTAATGATACTCTAAAAGGTGAAATCAATCATCAAACATCCATTATTAACAACCTTACACTTGAAAAGGAAAAAACTGAAGATCACTGCAAAAAATTGCTTGATAAAATTGCATCTCTTGAAGCAGATCTTAGTTTGTCACAAACTCAAAACGATAGTTTGAAAGTCAAAGTTGAAGAATTTTCTAAATATAAAATTGTTAATAAAGGAAAACAAGCAGTACAAGTTCCGATTAAGATTTACACTGGTGAATCTTCAAAACCTGTTACCAAAAGGATCTCACAATTCACAAATTATTCACTTCAAAAGAGTAAGAAGTTGTTTGTGAAATCACCATCTTCGGAAACATGTAAGACTAAACCAAAAGCCGTTTTGAAACATTCTACACCTTCAAAGAAAATCTTTTCCAAAACTAAATCTTTAAAATACTGAAGAAAAGATTTACTTTCCTTGGCACCTATATCAACTTTTAATCAAGTGCCAAAGACAACTCCTAAAACTCCAACGATCTTCAAAGAAATATGGGTTCCTAAAACTCCAAAATCTCAAATAATTCCCCGGAAATTATTTGAAAGTGAAACATCAAGTTTCAGTTTTTCTTGAAATTCTACATCTTTAAATCAAATCGATACAACTTATCGATGGTTTAATTCCCACACTAACATTGTCGGACCCAAACAAAAATGGGTACCAAAAGTTGTTTGATGTGTTTTGCAAGAAAATGGCTTATGCACACTTCAGTGTGTGACCCGAGCTTCAAAGAAATGGCTTTCAAGTACTTCAGCTTGAAACCCGGTCTTCAACGGACAATGGCTTCTGATCACAACAGATTCAGAACCCGCTCTCAAAAGAAAGCACAAAGCTCAATCAAGCTTCACCGCAAATACTCTCCTTCAACCCTCCGACGATGTTTAAGGTACGTCCTCAAACCTCTAGACTTTTTAATATCTTTGTTTTGTCGAGGGGGAGAAATATTAATTCTAGGGGCAAAATTATTATTTCTAGGGGAGAAAATTTAGAAATTCAAAACAAAAAATACCCAACCAAATAATTTAACGAAAAATCTTTAACAAGACAATATCTTCCCATGGTTTGCCAAATCCGGCCTTACCTTCACAGGGAAATATTTTAGCCAACTGGTAAATGTGAGGGTATACGGCTAGGGTATAGAAATAGGTGAGTGAAAGGTGATGTGAAAACATGATAAATTTAAGAAAACACACCTTTGAGTGTGTCCAAACCGTCAACGAACCGGACAACCATTCAAATAGGTGATCATTCATAAGTTGAATGTTTCACTAGACTTTACAGGCCCAGTAAAGCAAATGCACTCCACCACCAACCACTCAGATTCCTCTCAACAGGAATCTGTTTCAATTCATCAGGGGACATAGCACATAATCTATCGACTACTCATTCGGAGTATGTTGGTATTAAAATCATTAACCTCCTGCCCCGGGTTACGTCTCATTTTAATGCACGGTGTGTCTAGATCTCACCGTCAAATATTTCCAATATAGGACACATACACTATTAAAATGAATCTCTGTGAATTCATCGGAACACTCGTAGTGGAATCACAATCTCGTGCTTCACGAAGATTGGGTGGAAATCCTGCTAGAGCTAAAATTACGCCAACTCTAAATGCAGGTCACACAATTGAATCGACTGTTGTGCAAACGACTATTGAATCAAATGGTGTGCTAACGGTCACTCTATGTGAGCCCGATATTACCTAAACTGTTCAAGTTGCTGTTCCTAAAATTTTCAATCAAAAAGGCAATAACTTTTGCCGGAAACACATAAAGAATTCCGATGAAAAATCCATGTGAATCATTCTTACAACGTAACATAGTAAATGCCGATCAATTGCACATGAGCGTTATAGTTTCCTCTCAAATAACTCCTATGATCTGCTCTAACCGGCATGATCTTCCCCAGGAGCCACCTACAATATAGGACATACTTTGAGGGTCCCTAGGTCTAGGTGAGCAGAATCAAGTATCACGGGATCTTGATTGGGGTGCGCTGAGATAAAATTTGAGAGGGGGAATGAAGTATGGGGTGCAAATCAGCTAAACACATGGAAAAATGAAACGAGGGTGTAGTTGAAAATTGCAAAAGTAAGCTTGAGTGAGGAGGGTGTGACAGGGTTAAAGAAAACGAAAAACCCTTACCAAACCGAAAAAAGTCGGGTAGCCACGTCTCTATCAGATTGCATATGTTGCTCTCTGATATTGAAAAAGACATCATGGACCCAGTGATGCAATGCACAACCCCCCCAGCTACTCAAGTACTTCTTACAAAGTCCTTGTTTCATTTTTCACGGAGATGAGCTCATATGCTATCGACATCTCACTTGGAGATTGTTGATATTGAAAAAGAGGACAATTCTCTCCAGTCCTCGCCTTCGTTTGTCCACAAATAGAGTCTAGAACTGAATTAAATTTCTCTAGGACACAGGCATTCCACCAAGCATATCCTTGTGATATTTCCAGAACATTCATAGTGATACAAAAAATATTGGTATTCCACGATGATTGAATGGAAATCCTACCAGTGCTAACATCAAAGCCAACACTGAACGTAGGTCACACAGTTCATGTAACTGTCGTGCTAACAGGCAATCTATGTTATCCTGGGTTACCCTGATACTTTCTTGTGTGAACATCTGACGACTGTACTCCATTCTTATCAACAACAGTCACTATGTCAGATAGAGGATCTGATGACTATACTCCATTCTCATCAACAACAATCAATATATCAGATAAGAGATTCTATGATCGTACTCCAATATCATCAACAATGGTCAAAAAATCCATGTCATCAAATCAATATACCGCACTGCTTCTACTTCAACAAATATCAGGAACCAAGGATCATCAACAAATCGACAAAGCCACAACTTCAAGAAAAAGACTTCCGCTGCCGACTGCTCAATCAATGGGTCTACATTTCGTCGATTTGCTTGAATTCTTCTGGAATACTTTCTATTGGTTGAAAAGCCAATTAAAAGTATGGTTATCACCGATCATCAAAAGCTGAAGCTGATATGTCAACATAACTGCACAACGGTTAACCGCTCAGTTCCAGCTTTACAAACGAAGAAGACTTCAATGGTTTCAATGATAAAATGTGTTATATATTGATTATTACAAAAAATGTATAATCATTATTCAACACATTTTCATCAAAGGGGCATCATCATACTCAACTTATTTGTTTCCTTAAAGCGTAGATTCTTCCTAATTTCAACTCGCAGAACTTCACATTTTACATGATGAATTAGATAAATCTTATTCATCATGAGGGGGAGAAGATACATTACATAAATTCTTTTTCTAAAGAGTTTATACTTTTAAGAGAAAAATTCTTCTAAAGCTCAATCTGCGGGAACAAACTTAGGAGTTTCTTACAATATTATGGAGATTATTGATACGTTAGCCCAGTTTACTCCACATTAATAAGATATATGCACCAGTTAAGGGGGAGTAAACAAGAAACCAAAGATCTATCAAGATTTCATACAACTTTCATAGTTAAATTAGGAAATTCGTTCACCGGGGAGTAAATTTCAAAATGTTTAATCCAACTCCCGTGGAGAGATAATTTTTTGTTTGAGGGGGAGCGTAATCCTTATCAACTTTTTTACCCTAACGACATTTATCAAAAATCATAGATCGACATAAAGCCACAAACTTCAAGAAAAGACTTCCGCTGCTAATCTCTCTATTAATATGGGTCTTACTTTTAGTCGATCAATTTGTATCTTCAATCAAAAGTCCTCAAAATACTTCTTGTTGGTTGAAAAGCTACAAGAAGTATTCATGTTCACATCCAAAGAAAGCTCAAATTGTTCCTGATACAACATTATTCAACGACACATCTACCAGGTTCAACTTTGGCTCAAGATGAAGACTTCGAAGATACGCCTCCCAGACTATTGTTACAAAGGGGGAGATTGTTGGGTCTCATATGTTGTAACAATAGACTAGGGACCATTTGTGTATTTAGTCTAAACTAAGGCTAGGTATATATAGTAAGTGTAACCTAATTTGCAATCAACCTTTGCCTATTTTGTAACCTATCCATCCATAGCAAAGAGTTCATCATTTCCTTTCAATTTAAACCTTGTATTTTCTAGTTGTTTATGATAAATCTCTAGTTCTATTTTTGAATCATAATCTACAGATACGTACTTCAGCTGATATTATTCTTCTTAGCTATCGATCATCAAATCTTATTTACTTAGTCTGGGGACTAACAATCTCCCCTATTTGATGCAATCGAATAGCTGTATAAGTATGAACCTGTGATGATTCAGCTGTTTGGATTAGCTGAATGTTTATGTGCTTTGACCCTTTGGGTTCTTTTTGACTATTTGTATCTTTTTACAATATGTTTACAAGTATATTACAAAATTTGATTTTCTATTAACTGAAGCTGATGGCTGAGTCGATCAAAAATAAACAAAATTACAATGTCTTGGGCATTGCTTCCCCAGTGACATTGTGATACAGTGAGCTGATGGCTGAGTCGATTAATTTCATCATTTCTCTTCCCTCTTCAGTGGAGGAACAACTTGTGATAGATCAAAAGTTGATCAATATCACATAGATACAACTCATCAGCTCGTTGAAAGCAAGGCACCTTCTTCTCTAGATAGAAAAAGCCATAGAGTGGTTCTTCGACGATCAGCCCAGGGGAAAAGTTTACTCCCATGGGGATGGCTCTTGTGATATTGAGTCTTAGTCGTTTTGCAAATATTATTGAAGACCCAATATCAAGTGTTCTGGAGTCAGCAAAGGGCTCGAGGAGAACAGACTTACCTTTCTCCCCTCTTGCTGAGGAGTTTTCACCAGCAGGTTCTCTGACAGCAGCTGCTTGAGATTCGCACAATTCAGCTGGTATGCGATATATTAAGTCAGGAGATTGTCTCCTGATTTTATCACATACAGCCTTGAAGGAAATGATTTCGACTCTAATCTCATTTTCCAAATCTGTTATAGTAAGCGATGGTCTTGCAGATTTGGCAGCTGCTAGCATCTCATTCCATTCATCATAGTTGAAATAAGTGATGATCTTGTTTAGAGGGACCCTTTCAGGAATGAAGACCCCTCCAGCTCTATGTATGATGACTTCAGGTGGAGAGCTGGATGATGTTTTGGGGCCTCTGACGCTGGTGATTTTTGGTTTTTGCCTTCATTTATAGAGAACTTTATTGAACAACATAATGTTCTAAGTTCTCTCTGCTTCATATGCTTGAAACAGCTCTTCTTGAGTTTTTCTTTGAGGAGCAACAACTGTTTCGAGTTCAGCAGAGGATCTGACTTCATCTAGGAGGCCAACATTAAACTCGGCAAGAATTAGACCCCCCTCAGTAGGTTGAGAATTCACCTGTACAATGGGCTGAGGGATTTGGATTTGCGGGGTTTGGACTTCTGGGACCTCAACTGATTTAAATGAATCAACGATCTTGATCTGATCAGTTGAGGTTTCTTCAGCCCTGAGACCTTCAGCAGAGATGAGTGTTAATTGCGTTGTTGTCTCATCTGCTGAAGCAATTACCTCAGGTGTTCCAGTGGGGACAAGTGTTGTTATAATTGGGATCTCATCTACTGAAACTTCTTCTCCTTGTATTCCAGTAGTGGTGAGTGGTGATGAAATTGGAATCTCACCTGTTGGAATGTCTTCTATATTGGCTCCAACAGCAGAGGTGACTATAGTTTCTGAAGCATTGTGTTCGCCTGATTGTTCACCTGCTGAAGTAGCTTGATCTTTCTCCCCCTCAGAGAGTGCCTGAAGAAGTAAGGTACTCTCTGGTGCTGAAGCGGGATGGACAACAGCGGCACCCTCATTTAACTTTTGAAGAATGAGGTTGAGGGTGCCTTGGAGACCAGCGACTTGGGAAGTCAGCGAGCTGACCTCAGTCTCCAATTTTTCCATTCTTGTGGATACAGCAGAAGCAGACTCCTCAATAGCCTTAGAGAGATGGCTATGAGTGTTGGTTAGCAGAGACTCTTGCTTTGACTATGCAAGAGCCAGACGATCGACAACTGGTTGGAGAGGAGATACCTTGGAGGACAAGGTATTCAGCTGTCTCTTGACTTCTGCTTCAGATGCCCGAGCTTCGGAGAGAAGCTTGTCTTTCTCGACACTGTCAGATTCGCAAATGGAGTTCAACTCTCGATGAATATACATTTTGAGAGTGTTGAACTCGCTGGTGTTGAGATGAATCTGCTCAGAAAGAAGAACCAGCTGAGGAGTCTGAGTGTGAACCCCATTGTGCAGAGAAATTATGCTGGAAGAGAGATTCTCAGAAGTTTTAGCAAACTTCTTTGGAACATCCATGCGAAGGGTGTCCATCTGCTTACTCAGCATGTCCATCCCAGGTCGAATCTGGGATGTTACAACTCTAGACATCAGAGCAGCAGCGGCTCTGATGGGAATGCTTCCTCCAGCTTTATCGGATTCAGCATGGGACACTTGGACGCTTTGGGGGAAGAGGTCCGGTATGTCTCCAGCTGGAGGGGTAACCTCAGCTGTGGGAGTGGGTGTTCCTGAGATAGGAAGAAGAGTTCCTATGGGTCCCACAGAAACTTTGGGGGGTGAGTTGGGTCTAGCTGAAACTTCTGGGGTTCTGTCAGAAGGGCCGACATCAGCTGTCGAATCAATTCGAAGCCAAGGTTCATCTATTTCTTCGTCAGCGGACGAATAGTAGGGCCGAAGGGGCTCATCAACAGAATCAAACATCACATGGAATGCTGTTTGATTACCTTGTGCTTCGGTCTCACCAATCGGCGAAACTGGTATCGAGACTGGAGGAAGAGTTCCTCTGGGTGGTGTGTCAGCTGCCTCACAACTCAGTTGGCGAATACGTTCGCGATCACTGGCAGCTTGGGTGGTTGCCTCAGTAACAAATTGGTCTAAGGTTGTCACCTCATTGGTGGTGGTGGTTTCCTCGACCACCAGCTGGTGTGTGCTGGTGACGTTGTGGGAAACAGAAAGAAAAGTTTCAAGATTGACTTGGCTTCCAGTCAATCTGTCATCAACTGCTGACTCAGAAGGTGATGGAGAAGTTGGTGGTGGTGTGTGTGCAGCTGACTCTCGGGTGGCTTGGGTTGAGCCAAAAACTTCACCAGCAGTCTGTTGAGAGACTGAGGTTGCTTGTGGAGTTTGTTCCCTTGTTACAACGAATGATAATGAATCAGTCGTGGAGCTACGCAGAAGGTTGGAGCCGGCACTAACTCCTGAAGAATGAAATTGCCGTATTGAAGTCTGCTGACTTGTTGAGAAATCAGCAGATGGAGGTTGAAGAGCAAAAGAGAGAAAAAGAGGATCAGCCAGGAGTGTTTGACCAGGAGCTCCGATTGTTGGTGGAGTTCCTTGACAAACACTGCCAATCTGAAAATGAGAAGGACTATTCTCAGATGTTGGCTTAGCATCTGATCGTAATCCTTCCATTATGGGACTCGAGTGAGTACCTACAGGATCCTGGCTGAATCCTGATGATGCTGCTATCGCCAGGTTAGCATCATCAGCCACCACACTTTCTCCACGGGTAACAAACCCTCTTACCCTCAGCTGAGGAGAAGAAGGAGCACGTGAAGTGGGAGAAGATGGCGGAGAGAATGAAGAGGAAGAAGGAGAGCGATGAGCAGGTCGCTTAACTCGCTTCTTCACCACCAGCGGAATATGATCCGCTTCCTCATTTTCCACATTAATGGGCATTGAGATCCCTGTGGAGGTGGTGGTATTTCCATCAACTGTTTGTGGGCGTCCAGTTGAGGGAAAACACTTCAGATGAGAAAAGGACATACCTTCTTGTAGGGCAGATTCCTCCGTTGTTGCGCCCTTTGTTTGATCCTTTTTGGATCTGGTCCGATCTTTAATGATCTTCAGCATTTACGAGGAGAGGGGAAAATCCTTTCCAGCTTCCTTCTTGGAGTTGAAGATGGTGTTGGATAAGGTACGAACCTCAATCCATTCCCCTTGAAGGTCGTCATAATCAATCTTCAGCTTTTCAACCATCACATGAGCGATGCATAATGTGAAGAAGCGAAGATAGGGAATGTGATTTCCCTTTGCCTTGAGCTTGGCCTTGACCTCCTCGTAAACCAATATCCCATAATCAATCCGCTGACCAGTGATTAGGGCTTCAGCAAAGACTTGCAAGTTGGAGTTGCACTGGTTGTGAGACCCAGAGTTGCCGCCTATGCACTGAATGATGTGCGTGAAGAAATAAGCCCAGGGTCTCGACAGCTGAGACTTCTTGAAGATCTGCACCCTTTCGTCATCCTTTTCTAATCGATATCCAGAGATACAGATTAGACTCTCTTTAGCATCATCAGTAGACTTCATCTCCTGATAGAGTTGGACGGGGAGCAAGTAGTCGAACCCACAAGCAGTTCGGAAATCATCAACAGTGATGGTGATTTGATGACCGTCCACCTGTGCAACAATGTCGTCTACAAATATGGAGGCAGGCATCCAGAAATCACGCAAGAGTTCGTAAAAACTCTTGGTGAAATGAAAGAATGCACCACTGATAGGACAGTGACGCAAGAATTTTACGACCGGTCGATATACATCAATAAGTTTTTCCGGTGGAGAGGTGTAATTTCCTACCAGATTCGAGTTCTGAGCGAACTCGATGGCAGCTCTAGAAAGAGCAGCTTTTGATGTTTTCTTCGATATTTTGGGAGGGGGAAGAAAGATAAAATCTTGAAGAGCAGGGGTTTTTAAGAGGATATTTGAGAGAGAAGTTTGGGAGTGATGAAGATGATGTGGGTTATGGATGGGTATTTATAGGGGATTATCGGACGGTTTGGGTAAGCATTTGAAATTAAACCGGACCATAAATGGATAGTTACAAACCAACTACGGATATGTTGGTTTTCGTGCGAAAAAGTTGGTTGGATGTGACAGAGAGGGGGTAGTGGAGCCGTTTCTATGTCAGAGATGTCAATCCCTCATAAATGCCAAATATTTTCACTCGAATGGAAATATTTGCCACAGAGAACGTGTGGATAGGGATAAAAAGATGCATTTTCAAGGAAAACCAAACGTTTTAACTTATAAAATTTGATAATTTTCATTTTGAGATGTTTTATTCGGCTAACTGATTAAATTGAAATGTTTTTTAGTCAGCTGAATGTACTGAGTGATAAGGTGAACATATCAGCTGCTGATAGTACTTCAGCAGTTGATTTAAGCATTTAACATACCCAGCTCGCTGATTAAAAAATTGAAACGTTTTTCATCTAAAGGCTTAGTGAATAAATCAGCTAGCTGTAGGTTTGTTGAAATGAAATGAAGTTACACGTCACCTTGTTCAATGTGATCTCTAATGAAATGATACCTTATATCAATATGTTTGGTTCTGGAATGAAGAACTGGGTTGTTGCTGATTGCAATAGCACTTGTGTTATCGCAGTAGATGGGAACTTTGCAAAAGTTCATATCAAAATCAACCAGCTGATTCTTCATCCAAAGGACTTGAGCACAACAGCTTCCAGCAGCAACATATTATGCTTCAGCTGTGGAGGTGGAAACAGTATTTTGTTTCTTGCTTGTCCAGCTGACTAGCTTCCCACCAAGCAGCTGACATCCTCCAGCGGTGCTATTTCTATCCATCTTGCAACCTGCAAAGTCTGAATCTGAATAGCCAATTAGATCAAACCCGGAGTCTTTGGCATACCAAAGACCTAGGCTTGGAGTACCTTTAAGGCACCTCAAAATTCTCTTAGCGAGTATTAAATGAGATTCTCTAGGATTAGCTTGATACCTAGCACACATGCAAGTAGCAAACATAATGTCTGGTCTGCTGGCAGTGAGATAGAGCAATGATCCAATGATTCCTCTATAAAATGTGACATCAACTGATTTCCCAGTTGTATCAGCATCAACTGATTTCCCAGTTGTATCAGCGAAAGTGGGATTAAACCTAATCCTTAAACCCTGACGGATTGGGATGTTGGAAATCTAGATTAGATTAACAAGAAAGAAACCTTGTACGAAGAACTCGAACACACACATACTTGTGTGTGTTCGTCGACTACTACCAAGAACCCTAGGGGTCTTGGTTCGACTTCGAACAAGAGGGAGAAGAGGAAGAGTGTTCCATGAAACATACCTTAGTTAGTGCTTAAGATATATCCATTGATGATGAACACAACGAGCGATCTTCTAGTTGATCACTTGCAACGATCTTGGATCTTCAAGACTTGAAGAACACGAAGAACGAACGAAGAACGAAGAACACAAAGTGTTGTGTACTTGGTGATGTTTGGCCGAAGCCAAGAGGAGGGAGAGGGGTGAATTTCATGTAAAGAGGCAAGGAACCAACATCTAGGTTTAAGTCATAAGCCCTCTATTTATAATAGAAGATCTTACACTTAAAACCCTTCTAGTTTAATTAAGATTAACTTCTTAATTAAACTTCCTTTTTACACTTTCATCCCTTATAGTTTTAACTAGTTTATTATAGTTGCACTTAACCATTAAATGTCTAGTATTAATACACTAATAATTTGGTACCCATATACACGAATCATATATCCTTGTATTTATACTTTTAATGATTAATTATATAATAACCTTTATATAATTTATACAACAATATTATCCAATTACTTATATGATTTAATAGCTTTAAATCATATTATGGATAATCTATAACTAACACACTGTATATTTACTCAACAAGTAAATGTACAAACACTTGTATTAATTAGTTAGTTAAACTAATCTAGTAATAAGTTAAACTTAACTTAATACTTAACTGATTCATAATGACTATTATGAATCATTCCTCTTCGTAGTATCATTGCATATCTTGCTCGTATTACATGCACTCACCGGTGTGACCCTTAAGTGTTTCGTAGGCGTGGATGTATCATCATAGGTTGACTAACTGTGCACATAAATCCTTCAGACCCCCACTTGTGCAAGTTCGTAACCTTTGTCTTAATGATACGAGCTACTGTGGCCTTCTAGATGGGCATGTAGGTAACCAACCCCATAAAAACAGCTTATGTAACCCTGGTCTAGTTTTGTGAAAAACTCTTAATAGCGTCTCCTAGTAAAGAACACTTTGTCTTTACTTCTTGGGTAATGTTGTTAGGTTCATCCCTTGCAACACGATATTTGTGATAACGAATACGAGCATGGTAGAAATTATCAACTCATGTATTCGAAATCATTTCATGACTTCTTGATTCAAACTGTTGTTATAAACGACAAAGAACAAATCACTTCGTTTGGGCATGGCCATGCACTTTTCAGTTATCTCATCATGTCTAAGGACCCCTAAATATCTCTCCTAAAAAGGAGGTGCAATTTCCATCTTGTTATATTTCTATTCAAAATACAACTTTCTTTGTACCCAGTAAAGCCTCGTATGACAACCATATTTCAGAATTGTCTAAGACGAACCAAAGTACATTAGTCATTGTATCCTAAAACAAATACCTCAGGCTTAAGGGCAATCCTAGTGAACAATACTTTTGAAATTTTCAACCACGAAGTATTGTCACGGTGGTCAATCCAATATTCGTCGAGCTCCAACAGAATATCACCGATATTTGGTTTACACAAAACTTGTGTAGCTATCTTCGAAGAACTTCGAATCTACCACCAAAACATCGCGATGACGTTATCGTCCCATCAAGGTTCCCACCTAGACGAGTAGTCACGGATTTTGTATCTTTTTTAATAAAGAAACCTTTTATTCATGGATATTGTAAAACATACAAAGTCTGAATAACAATGATACTAACTCATGTATTATTCCTCACTGGACATAGATACTGAATTATTACTGGATCATTACTTATTCATTTTGTTCGTGCTGATTACTTAATGATCCTTACAATCTTGATTGTAACTTTATCACCAAACCAATCATTTCTATTAAACTAAAGACATAAGACGAGTATTTTAGGAATACTATTACTTTTGTCTTTGCTAGATGTTGTTCATGCAACATTCGGAATATTTTCTAGTCTTGCCTTTTGTGCAATTCCGCAAACATAGGAGGATTGAAAATTAACTCCTTAGTTTTTTGAATTCATAAAATACTCCTTATAATTAAAGCTTCTTTTAGTTACTTGATTTGTAGATATTCATACTAGTTAAAGAAATTCTTTTAAATGATTATGTTATCCACTGGAGTGTGGACAACCTATTAGATATGCAATAATTAATCACAGGATTTGTGATCACGCTATTAGGTTTGCAATAATCTAATCAATGACCATTTATTTCTCTTAATTCCTTGGCTAACGACTTGGTAAAACCTTGTTGTAAATGTCTTACTAACTTACTAAATTCATTAACATCTTTAATGAATTATGTTAGTCTTAGCTCCCACTATCTTTTATGGAATTTAAACATCTTTTAAACTACTTTGACCTAGTCAATAACTTGTAGTTTAATCTTTCAAGAAATAATCAAGATCATCTTTTGGATTTGCGAATATCAAACATTCATGTTTAGGGAATCATGACCTTTATTGATTACTGTATCTAACAAGTATAAAACACTTAAGACGATACTTCCAATTCTTAAACATATTAGTATACTTTAAGAACTTTATTTAATGCCGCAGTCATTTCTTGGATTTCTCAAATATCCATTATTCCTATTAGGGAATTATGACTTGATTAAATAATGTATTTATTATAAGTATAAAAGACTTGTAATAATACCTTTTAATTCTTAAATACTTTAATATAGTTTGTCTCTTTTAAGAGTTCATTTAATGTCTAAGTCATTTTACATGGATTTTACGAATATCCAATTATTCCTATTAGGGAATTATGACTTCATTAAATTCCTTATTACAAGTATAAAAGACTTGAAATAATACTCTTAAAGTCTATCTTGATTATTGAAGGGTTTCATAACAATGATCGACCACTTGGGTCAACCTCCTAGTACACTTGGTTCGACCATACTGACCAAGAACATGAACTTGTTCTTGACCGGTTAAAACCAACTAGCTGATTTCATCCCTAAAGCGGAAGTGGGATTAAACCTAATCCTTAAACCCTAAAGGATTGGGATGTTGGAAATCTAGATTAGATTAACAAGAAAGAAACCTTGTACGAAAAACTCGAACACACACACATACTTGTGTGTGTTCGTCGAACACTCACCAAGAACCCTAGGGTTCTTGGTGTTCTCGTTCGATCGTACAAAAAGAGAAGAAGAAAGTGTGTTCCATGAAACATATCTTAGGTTAATGCTTAAGATAGATCCACTGATGATGAACACGACGAGCGATCTTCTAGTTGATCACTTGCAACGATCTTGTTCTTCGAAACTCGAAGAACACGAAGAACGAACGAAGAACACGAAGAACACAAGACTTGTGTTCTTGGTGATTCGGCCGATCGAGAGAGGGAACAAGGGGAGGGAATTTCGTGGTTAAGGTGTAAGTAAATCAACATTAGGTTTTAGCCATAAGCCTTCTATTTATAATAGAAGATCTTACACTTAAAACCCTTCTAGTTTAATTAAGATCAACTTCTTAATTAAACTTCCTTTTTACACATCCTTCCCTTATAGTTTAACTAGTTTATTAATGTCGCACTTAACTATTAAATGTCTAGTATTAATACACTAATAATTCGGTACCCATATACACGAATTATATATTTGTATTTATACTTTTAATAGTTAATTATATAATAACCTTTATATAATTTACACAACAATATTATCCAATTTCCATATAATTTAATGGCTTTAAATCATATCATGGATAACCTTTAATTAACACATTGTATATTTACTCAACTAGTAAATGTACAAACACTTGTATTAATTAGTTAGTTAAACTAATCTAGTAATAAGTTAAACTTAAATTAATACTTAACTGATTCATAATGACTATTATGAATCATTCCTCTTCGTAGTATCATTGCATAACTTGCTCGTATTACATGCACTCACCGGTGTGATCCCTAAGTGCTTCGTAGGCATGGATGTATCATCATAGGTTGACTAACTGTGCACATAATTCCTTCAATTATATCCAATATAATCATACTATATTAACACTAATACTTTAAAACGTACTAGCATAAGTAATGACTATTACTTAAGATGTTTTAACTAAGTTCAATAACTTTTGAACCTTATGCTTCCATAAAACTCTTAATTACTTTCATTAGAAAAACTTTCTAATTACTAGTATCTAATTACCTTGAGCTATCAAGAAATTATTCATTCATACAAGAATCAAACAAGTATAAAACATGAAATATGAAGTAAATCAAAACTTGACTTACAATCTAGTCATAAACCTTGACTAGTGTAATTGTCACACATGCACACAATATAATTCAACCATGGATTCGAAATTTATTAAAAAAAACAAAGAAAAACTTGTTTTAACATAAAATAAAATTGTTTTACTGAATCCATAAAAACACTGAATTATAAAAGACTTGGTGCTCGTGGGATCATCACCATCTCATGCCGGTCGTCATCACTTTCCATCTCCTCCTGCAATAAACGATTGCAAAAGTTAGATTACTCGTAATGTACTTTACAAGTATCTTAAAGTGATTAAGAAGTGTGGTTGTGTTACCTGAGGAACTTGCATTTCCTCCACCACCACTTGCACCTTTTGGACAATTCATTTTCCAATGCCCAGCCTCACCACACTTGAAGCACCGATTCTCAGTCCTCGCAGTGTTAGGCTTAACCTTCTTGACCTTTTGTTTGATACCTTTACCATTTGGCACTCCTTAGTTAGGATAGGTTTTACCCTTTCCTTTACCACCATGCCCTTTTCTCTTCTTCCCACCGCCACCGCCATTACTGATCATAAGAACGTCTTTAGATTTGGTCCCCAAACTCAACTCGGCTATCTTGAGCATAGAATGTAGCTCAACAATGGATTTCTCCATATTATGCATGTTGTAGTTGACCACAAAAGACTTGTAGTCATCAGACAACGAGTTAAGTATAGTATCTGTTGCCATTTGCAACTGTATGGGGTGACCAAGTCTAGCGAGGTGATCCATGTGCCCTTTTATTTTCATGACGTGGGCTCACCGGCGTTCCTTTGACCATCTTGCAAGAGTTGAAGGCTCGATTGATGTCGAACCTCTCAGTGCGAGCTTGCTCTTGAAATGAATCCCTAAGTTGCTGGATCATCTCAAATGCAGGCACATCCATAAGTCCCGCTTGTAACTCAGGACTCATAGTGGCGAGCATTAGATAGCTCACATCGAGTGCATCACTGACATGCTTATCATAAGCTTGCCTCGTTTCAGCTCTAGCATTAACAGCAGGGACATTTGGTACTGCTCTCTCCAAGACATACCACTTTATCTCATGCCTGAGCACAATACGAAGATTGCGCTCCCTGTTGAGAAAGTTTGACCCAGTTAACTTATCCTTTTCGAGGATTGAGCGAAGTGAGAGATTGTGGGTACTTGTTGTCGCGATTGTGTTTGTTGCTGCCATCTACAAATCAAAGCCAGTTTAATTAGTAATCATCAATAACATTCTCTATAAATATATTATAAACCCATAATTAATATTTAGGCCTAGGATCCATATATCACATTCTCGCCGCAAGATTTGGGCACTTCCCGATGAGACATGCTATTTCTGGTAGGTAACATCCTTACCGATCATATCAAGACTTGACACGATTCCTAGGGGGCGTAGAATCTTTAGATTTATAATTTATTACAACCTTGTACAATCTAATTGTACATTTCTAAGTTATAAATAAAATCTAGTATGTTTATTCTACTCAAATACTTTTTGGGCTGGGACTCCCGATTATCACCAAAGTAGATCAGACCATCTAAGACTGTGTGATGCTCTGCGCCGGGACTCTCGATTATCACAGAACCTTACGCACCCTAACACTCGCAATGATTTGAATCCATATCTAAGGTTCCTTATCCTTACAATATGAATATCGTTTAACAAGTGAGGTGTTGCATTACGTGGATAGTATTTAGATCTAAGATTTTCTTGGATTTGTTTAAGTCTTAAAACTAAACTTAAACCTTTATTCCAATCTTAATCCTTGTTTAAAATGTGTGACTTGTGAATTTAGGAATTCTACAAGACACCCTTTTAAAACTTAAGAACTATTCTTTAAAACTTATAGTTTCAAGAATTTGCACGATTTTACATGTATACCTAAATCGAGGTGCACAAAACGTTTTACTAGGGTTTGTGAAAAACCTTATTTATGATAAGACTTACTTGTTATATCCTACTTGAAAAACTTAAAACTTATGTTTAAACTTTTAAATTCTTTTATGATTCATGAACTTGAAACATAAACTTAGTTTAACACACCTAGATTTTCATATGTCTAATAATGAAATTAAACATTGTTTTGACTTACTAGATTCGACCAAAACTTATGTCTTTAGCGACACACTTATAAACTTTGTGATTTTCTTATGTAGCTCCCACTAGCTCCAACAACCATGATGGAACTTAAGCAAACACAATCACCAGTCTATTCTTGGTGAAACTAATAAACTTATTATATAAAGACTATATATACTAATTCTTAGTTTGTTTAAACATTTCTTATATTTAAATTGAACTAGTTAAACATAGGTTATAAGGTTTTCTTGTTATTTATCCTTGATCATTAATCTAGTATATTACATGACTTGTAAAATACTTATATTATACTTGTATAATTATCTAGTTATAATAACTTATAACTTTATACACCTTATAATGATAATATATAATATATAACTTTGTATATTTCTAGTTAATCATATAATTTCAACTTGTAGAATTTCTAGTTATAATGAAATCATAACTTTGTACTTTCTAGTTTTAATTATATAATAACATTGTACAGTAACTAGTTATAATATTATCCTTTAAGATCATAATACCATTATCTTTTTAATTGTTCCATTTTACCTTGTATTTAATATATACATATATATTTCATTACTTTATAATAAACTTGTAACATTCTAATAAGAATATTACATCTAATTTATACGTATGTATTTTAACTCAATCTAATTAAAATACATATAAACTTATTATATCTATTAAAATTCATTTTTCTTTTAAATATTTAAAAAATTCTGAAATATATATATATATATATATATATATATATATATATATATATATATATATATATATATATATATATATATATATATATATATCTTGTTAATTTTAAAACTTAAAAATTAACATTTCCTTTAATCTTTATTAATTCCCTATTAATAATTAGTTAAACCCTAATCTTATTCTTGATCAATCAAAACTAGGGTTTTGATTTTCTTGATCAAATACATTTATTAAAAGATTAATTTTAATCAATTCTATCAAAACAATAAACTTTGTTTAAATTCTAAGATAGATTTCGACCTTAATAAATTTATTTAAACTTTTTAATCTAAACCTTATAGACAATAAAACTTTGTCTAAGTTTCTAGGTTTAAAGAACTAATCTTAATAAATCTATTAAAATAATAATTAAACCTTATTAAACATAAACTTGCTTAATTATCTAGGTTTTAGATTATTATCTTAATTAATTCTTTTAACTAATTAAACTACACTAGTTTAATGTTTTTGGTCCTAGATTACTTCTAGGGTATTTCAAAATTTCCTTAAAGCCTAGGAAACTTTTCTACCAATTAAACTAAGCTAGTTTAACAAACTTGGTGTCCAAGTAACCTCCTTGATTTCGAAATCTTTGAAAAAAGGAAAGGATCTTTTTTGATCAATTAAACCAAAACTTGGTTTAACATACTTGATCCTAGATTTTGAAGATCAAATAATAAGGAAAGAATCCTCTTGATCAAGAACTTTGATGTTCTTGATCCTAGGGTTCTTCCTAATTTTCGAAATACTATGGTTAAGAAAAGAAGCCTTTTGATTAATTAAACAAATCTTGTTTAACATACTTGATCCTAGGGTTCTTGAGAATTTTCGAAAATCACTAGGGTTCTTTAGAAACCTTTTGACCAATTAAACTAAACTAGTTTAATGTTCTTGGTCGAGGGTTCTTACCCTTTTTCGAAATTCAAGAAGAAGGGAAAAAAAATGGAACAAAAAAAAACTTTAATTAGAAATAAACAAACAAACTTTGTTAATCTAGTTTAGATCTCTAAACCAACGCTCTGATACCACTGAAGGGTTTCACATAACTGATCGACCGATAGGACCGACCTCCTAGTATACTTGGTTCGAAACCTTGCTAACCAAGAACATGAACTTGTTCTTGACCGGTTAAAACCAACTACCTGATTTAATCCCTAAAAAGCGGAAGTGGGATTAAACCTAATCCTTAAACCCTGAAGGATTGGGATGCTGGAAATCTAGATTAGATTAACAAGAAAGAAACCTTGTACAAAGAACTCGAACACACACACATACTTGTGTGTGTTCGTCGACTACTACCAAGAACCCTAGGGGTCTTGGTTCGACTTCGAACAAGAGGGAGAAGAGGAAGAGTGTTCCATGAAACATACCTTAGTTAGTGCTTAAGATAGATCCATTGATGATGAACACAATGAGCGATCTTCTAGTTGATCACTTGCAACGATCTTGGATCTTCAAGACTTGAAGAACACGAAGAACGAAGAACACAAAGTGTTGTGTACTTGGTGATGTTTAGCCGAAGCCAAGAGGATGGAGAGGGGTGAATTTCGTGTAAAGAGGCAAGGAACCAACATCTAGGTTTAAGTCATAAGCCCTCTATTTATAATAGAAGATCTTACACTTAAAACCCTTCTAGTTTAATTAAGATTAACTTCTTAATTAAACTTCCTTTTTACACTTTCATCCCTTATAGTTTTAACTAGTTTATTATAGTTGCACTTAACCATTAAATGTCTAGTATTAATACACTAATAATTTGGTACCCATATACACGAATTATATATCCTTGTATTTATACTTTTAATGATTAATTATATAATAACCTTTATATAATTTATACAACAATATTATCCAATTACTTATATGATTTAATAGCTTTAAATCATATTATGGATAATCTATAATTAACACATTGTATATTTACTCAACTAGTAAATGTACAAACACTTGTATTAATTAGTTACTTAAACTAATCTAATAATAAGTTAAACTTAACTTAATACTTAACTGATTCGTAATGACTATTATGAATCATTCCTCTTCGTTGTATCATTGCATATCTTGCTCGTATTACATGCACTCATCGGTGTGACCCTTTAGTATTTCGTAGGCATGGATGTATCATCATAGTTTGACTAACTGTGCACATAAATCCTTCATGTAGACATGAGTTTTGAAAAACGTCTACACAGTTTTTCCTCAGTAGCACCAAAAATTATGTCATCCACATAAATTTGAACAAGAATGATATCACCTTTGATTTTACGAATGAATAAGGTTTTATCAATCTTTCCCTTGGTGAAATCATTTGCTAGAAGGAACGTGGAAAGAGTGTCATACCATGCACGAGGAGCTTGTTTCAACCCATACAGCACCTTATCCAACTTATACACGTAGTCTAAGTATTTGGGATTTTCAAAACCTGGGGGTTGTTTCACGTAGACTTCCTCTTGCAATTTACCATTTAAGAATGCACTATTCACGTCCATCTGAAAAATTGTGAAGTTCTTGTAAGCAGCATAGGCTAAAAATATTCTTATGGCTTCAAGCCTTGCTACTGGAGCAAATGTTTCATCGAAATCGATTCCTTCCTCCTGTCTATATCCTTGTGCAACAAGTCTAGCCTTGTTGCGAATAACCACGCCTTCTTCATCCATTTTGTTCCTAAATACCCACTTGGTACCAATTATTGTCTTACCAGTTGGTGGGGGCACCAGCTGCCACACTTTGTTGACCTCAAATTGGTTAAGTTCTTCCTGCATCGCTTGAATCCAGCTGGAGTTTTCCAATGCAGCTTTGATATTCTTTGGTTCTTCAGCTGCTAAGAAACGCGACCATAGGCAAAGATTACATGATGCCTTACTTCTTGTGACCACTCCTTGTTGTGGATCTCCAATGATTAATTCAATTGGATGCTCTGAGGTCCACTTGGATTGAGGAGCGACTGGAGAGGAAGAAGATTCGGCAGAGTTTGATCCTTGATGAGCGGCTGAATGCTCAGCTGGATTGAGTACTTCATTTTGAACTAATCTTCTTGAAGTATGAAGAGGTGGCTTAGAGATAGCCTTGGATGATGCTCTAGCTGTTGGAATTTCTTGTTGGACAGCTGCAATATCTACAAGATATGTGGGAGCATCATGGAACATATCATCTGAATCATTTATTGGAACTTCAAAAAGATTCAAAGCATTAGAGAATGCTTCGGCTGTATCATTAGAAGGTGGTACAGCTGATCTCTGGAATGCGTCAGATGATTCAGCAGAGGTGGGATTTAAGGCTTTAGAGTGCTCTTCAAAAGTAACATTTATAAACTCTTCCAATGTTTGTCTTCTTTTGTTGAAAACTCTGTATGCCTTAGATACAGTGGAGTACCCCAAGAAAATTTCTTCATCAGCTTTAGAGTCGAACTTACTCAACTGATCTCGTGTGTTTAACACAAAACACACACAACCAAAGACATGAAAAAAACCGATATAAGGTTTCCTCTGACGGAGAATCTCATAAGAAGTTTTCTTGTGTCTCTTCACATAGAGAGACCTGATTTGAGTAAAACAAGATGTGTTAACAGCTTCTGCCCAAAATTGTTTTGGCATGCTTGACTCAGCAAGCATTGTTCTTGCAGCTTCTATTAGGGTTCTATTTCTTCTTTCAGCAACACCATTTTGTTGAGGTGTTCTAGCGGCTGAAAAATTTTGTGAGATCCCAACTTCTGAGCAGAAGTCTTCCAATGTACGATTTCTGAATTCAGTACCATTGTCTGATCTCAGCTGCTTTACTCTTGACCCATTTAGAAGTTCCATCTTCTTGATGAATTTGATATTTCATCAGATGCATCACTTTTGTTACGAAGAAATATAACCCAAGTATATCGTGAGTATTCATCAACGATAACAAGTGTATATTTATTTCCACCTAGACTTTCAGTGCTCATAGGACCAAAGAGATCCATATGAAGCATGTGTAGGCAGTTGTTGATGGAAAACATTGCTTTGATTTGAAGGAGCTTTTATGTTGTTTGCTTTGTTCACAAGCTGAACAAAGCTTATCTTTTTCATACTTGATCTGTGGCAAGCCATTCACTAGCTGTCCTCGGGACAACTTAAATATGTTTTTAAAGTTTAAGTGAGATAGCCTTTTATGCCACAACCAATTTAGCTCTTCAGTGGAGTGAGAGAATAGACAAACTTTTTGGTTTTGAGGATTCATGTCAAGTGTATATACATGGTTGTTTCTTGGTGCTATAAGCACTACTTTTCCACTTTTATATGTCACCGTTCCTCTGTACTTATTAAAGTTCATTGAGAACTCTGCATCACATAGTTGGATAATGCTGATTAAATTATGTTTCAGCCCGTTCACATAACCAACTCTTGTGATCATTACAGATCCATTAGAGATGGATGTGTAGCCTTCAGTTGAGCCTCTACCATTATCACCAAAAATTACTGGAGGACCAACACAGACTTCGAACTCTTCAAGAAGGGATTTGTATCTAGTCATATGTCTTGAGCAACCACTCTCTAAGTACCAGACGTGTTTGCTTTGATCACCCTGCACATAAGTTTAAAAGAGTTAGTTATTTTTGGGAACCCACACCTCTGTGGGTCCTTGAGATTTCTTGCTGGAGCTCACAGGGGTTGGGTTCTTAATAGACCACAAGCTGAAGTTCGAGAGGGTCTTAAGCTTGTGTTGTCACACTCGCTTGCCATATGTACACGATCCCTTTCTGACTGTCTGAGATAGTCAGAGTTTGCACGAGTGATGTCAGCTTGCTGACCTTTCCTTTCAGGCGTTTGACAGACACAGGTGAAGAAGGACTTGGAGTGTTTTTAGAAACACTCTTACCTTTGTTCTTTGCAGCTCGAGTACGAACTCCAACTGGCTCATCCTTAGAGGGTGTAAGAACAGATCTTTTTCCTGCTGTCTTGCTAGTCTTCTTCTGAGGTCTAGTAGAAGCAGCAGGCGCTGAACCCAAGATAGACTTACTTGGTTCAACAATGACTACTGTAGGGGTCCTAACAACTATGGCAGAGGAGTCAGCCGTTGACTCCTTCTCCAGTAGTTTCAGAAGGTTCTTCTGTGGACATCTCAGTAGCATAGGTTTTGGTAGACTTAACAAAGGAACCAAAAACCAACTCTTCAGCTGGCACAGACGCATCAGCTGTTGAGTAGTACGGATCATCCGTACTGCTGTCAGGTACAGCAGCTGCAGCAAGGAAATCTTCCCCTAATACAGCTTGTACTTGACTAGGAATCTGTGAGTTGACACACTCACTCACACGTTTGGATGATCGAGACCATGATTCATAAATCTTTTTAATTGCTTCCAGTTCTTTAACTTTTTCATTAAGATCGTGTTGAAGAACCGAGTTTATAAATTTTGTTTCAGAAAGTTCTTCTTTTAAAGTTTTGTGATCAATTAATCTTTCTTTTAAAAATGTGTTTTCACGAAGAATAGCACTGTGTTTATCCAAACATTCACCTTTCAGCTGATCAGTGAAGTGCAAATCACAGATAATGGAATCAACAATATCGTTGGCTTCAGAAGCCTCAGCAGAGGTTAGAGAAGATACCTTTTTGTGAACTATGTTGACCCATTGATATGAACCAGCATCATCAGCTGTAATACTTTCATCAGCACGAGCCATCAAACACATTGTGGCCATTGGTTCATCATCATCAGATGAGCTGTCACCAGAGTCAGCCCAGTCGTGAGTTTCAGCTACGAGACCCTTGTCAGCAATTTTGCCTTCAAGTTCCTTCTTTTCCTCTAGGATCTTTTTGGTGAAGGCTTGTAGCTTTTTGTAATTTTCTTCAATGGACTCACCACTTGAAGAGGATGAACTAGCTTTCTTTTGCTTGCAGTCGTTAGCATAGTGTCCCTTCTTGTTGCAGTTGCAGCATGTTATCTCAGAGATATCAGGAGTATTTCCGGAGGATCTGGAAGGTACAACTGATGAGATACGTCTGCTACTTGAGCCTCTAGCTGAGGAGCCCGATTTGCCTTTGAAGAATTTTCTATTTTTGACAAGTAGGGCAAGCTCAGTTATAAGGGCTTCATTATCTTCGTCTTCATCGATCTCTTCGATGCTGACCTCATGTATGTTGAACAGATCAACAGCTGAGGTTTTGTCAGCTTCATCATCTGAGGGAGGATATTCAATTCTGGTGGGTTTGTTTAGAGAAACAAGAGCAGCTGAGGATCCTGGGGAGCTCACTTTAGAGTCATTTGGAGGTTGAAATTTGTTGAGTACAGTTCTCTCATGGCTTAGAAACATGCCATAGAGAGAGGAAAGAGTATAATCTTTTAACGTGGGAGATGTACTCATGCAAGTTATAATGGTAGCCCATTTAGAGGGAAGAGCTGCCATAAACTTACACATCTTGGACATATCGTCCTTTTCAACCCCATGAGACTTTAGCTCGTTTAACAGAATGTTATAACGCTTGAATGTTTGAGCTATTGTCTCACTAGGTTTGGCTTTAAACAGCTCGTAGTCATGGATGAGCATGTTTTTGTTGTGTTCACGCACAACGGATGTGCCTTCATACACTTCAGCCAACCTTTCCCACATCTCTTTGACTGAGTCACAAAATTGAATATTGTGATACAATTCATCACCAACTGCTTGAAAAAGCATATCCCTTCCTTTGTTCTCAAGATGAACAAGACGTTTTTCAGCGTCTGTCCATTGAGCTTCAGATTTCACAAATGTGTTGCGTTATGACAAGTAAAGACGATAAGATAAAGAACACACAAGATTTCAATGATTAAGAGTTTATTAAAACAACTTAATACAGTACAAAGTTTGCGGAAATAGATAGTACACACTAACTAAAACTCTATACTTGAAATGACACTTTTGTTCGCTCAAACTAGAAGATAATGCAAGGAGAGTTTATATCAGCTGATACTAACAGCTGATATTGAATGTCTGAGTAATAACTACGGAGGAGTTAATATCAGACAATAACAAACTCTCAGAGAATGTTCTTGTGCTATGAATTCTAAAATGTGTGTTTAAATGCAAGCATTTACGTCTCTATATATAGCCCAAGATCCGTGTTCCCTTGTCCACAAGATACTCGACGTATTCGTCGATGTAGACTTGTCCACGGAAACATTAAATGCACTTGCATAGATTATAGTCCCAAGTGTACTTTGTGTCAACTCCTTTTGCTACCTTTCCTGACGCACAGTGAAAAGGTGTACTATGATAGTACAAAGGTAGTTGACTTTCCGTTTACATGCTTGGAGGGACAAACGATGATGTACTGACATATTATCTTCTATTCCAAAATAGAAGATCTTCATCGTTTTCTTCTTCTTTGAGCGGGAAAGGGAAATGTTCAAAGTGTCAAGAACATTTCCACTAAGTCTTTATCTACAGCAGGTACCATCAACTGATTCCACAATCAGCTGGATGGTCTTCTTCTTGTCTTTGTCCTTTGGTCATAGACTTCGAATGAATACTTTTCTATAGTTGCTGATTTGACTTGTTTTCCTAGAGCTAAGTACATACTCAGCTGAAGGTTTATTGCATATACTTGCTTCAGCTGAGATACGTATTTCAGCTGATATTATTCTTCTTAGCTATCGATAATCAAATCTTATTTACTTAGTCTGGGGACTAACAGTTAGAGTACAAGTTTTTAAAACATAACTACCCTAAAGTGGTAGGTAGTTATTTTTATGTTTTTATATAACCATTAGCCCTAACTGTATGTTTGGTTGGCCTATGAAAAGCAATAACTCTTTCCTCTTGGAATGCCATTCGGGAAAAACCGCCTTTTCTATTCTTTAGGGTGGTCTTGTTTTCCATCCATTCCATTACCTCCACAATAAAATAGACTAAATTACCCTTTACCATACTATTTTATCAAGAAAATATTGTTGTTGATGCGATAGAATTCAATTTATGAACTCTAATTTCAAGCAAAAGTGCTTTACGACATAAACACCGACTGTATTGGTTTGTTTGGATATTTTTGATGGCTGGGAAATAACATGACAGGCCATAATATATATGAACGGTCAATCAAATGGACGATCGGTGCAGAGATAAACAATGGAAACTTGTTTTAAATTTTGGTTTACTTGGAGTTTTCAGATAAATGTTTGGTATAAAATGGAGTTGAAAAGAGGATGATGGATTTCTTGGAAATCAGAATTATCATACTTAGTCGGTTATTGAAGTTCAAAATTAAAATTGATTTTTATTAAAGGGTAATTTTGTCTAATTCTCTTAATTTTAGTTTCATTCATACGGATAATTAAAAGACAACCAAACATGATAAATGAATGTAATGATTTATTCTATTACAATGTTTATTCCATTACCATCTTCATTTCATTCCATTGTCATTACATTCCGATCAACCAAACAGACCCTAAGGGTAGTGGTTAGCAAATTCCAAAATTTAATAGCAAAAAAACAAGAAAGTAGCGTTAACTTAATTCGTAAAACAAAAAGAATCAACAGAACATGTTCTGTAGCCAACAAAATGAAATGAAATAGTTGTATCAAAAACAATATTTTACAAACAAAAACTTACCATTTACAGAGACAAACGAATCTTGGAACGATTATTGTTCATGTACAAAGTCAACAAACTAACACGAATCAAATAATTATAAACAACCAAAAACTCCACCACAAAATGCAACCAACTCACCACTTCTTTTCTCTCAAAGTAATTCACGGTGTTAGCTAGCGGTTGGTTGTCTGAATTACTCGAGTCATTGCTTTCTGGCATAAGTGGTGGTTGACCCGTGTTGCTGGAAGGTTGACCAAGGTTTGACTCGTTTGGAGCATTGTTAGTATCTTCTCTATCATCTTCTGGTTCACCGGAGCCGCCATCACCGCCACCACTGCCGCCAGTGTCCCCACCCTTTGGGATTCCCGGAACCAGGTCTTCTCGGGCTTCTACACCAACCCGTCTCAGGTGTAACTGTCACATTATAATTGGATTATTAGGTCTTGTTAAACGGGCCAATTTGGGTTGTTTCAAATATCAAACGGGTCAAACGGGCCTAAATAAAATATTCACCTTAAGATGGAGATTAATTTCATCAGGGCGTGAAAGAAAGGGGAAATCACCACCACTTTTAATAAATGCTCTTCTTGCACCAGGATACCTTTCACTTACTTCATCTTTAAGTTGTTGAGGGATTGCACATTTATCATTCGTCTTCATACCAAAACAAAAAAACATTTTTTTAATATCTCTTACCATTTATATTAATTAATTTATGCAATAAATATATATTTGTATATAGCATACATCCATAATAGTGATTGCAGAATCTGAAAGCAGAAGTGGTCCAACTGATGCATCATCACTTGTTAGGGTCAATCTGGAAGCCAAATCCTCCCTTGACAGGGTCTCAACCTGCATTTTTTCAACAATTAGTTCAGGGTCATTTTAGTCTTTTTTTTTAATAAAATTTTACTAGCCATTTTGCAGCTGCAAACTATTAAAAATAATTCAATATTCTAAATATAAGTTTCACCTGAGCAACAACAAAGTCGACAGAGTCAGCAATAAACGGTTCATGTGGACCACTCGGGATTCCTGTTAGCACGTATCGTTTCAGCAGAAAAGAAGGGGTCCAACTAACACTGCAACAAGAGAATAAATAAAAAATATAATTATAAAAAACGTGCCAATTTAATAAAATTTATATAAAATAGGTAATACATACACAGGAGCCCAAGGCATTGCAGCTGAAAAATATTTAGTCTCCAAAAAAGCATTTGATAATACCAACGATTTTACTCTCCTTGGTCGATGTTGAGCAAAAAGTAATGCTAAAAATCCCCCAAGAGATGTACCATAAAGATGTATCTGTTACACAATTAACACATTATTATAAATATAAATAATAGTAATAATTCATTATTATACTCATGTTATTTATCTATACATTATTAGAAAACTTACACGATGGACATCAATAACATCCAAAAACTTTTCAAATGCTTGAACCCACTCTTGACTGTTCCATACTCGAGGAATATCAACAGAAATCACCCGATAACCCTGCAAAATTTAATTCCAATTATCTTTAATTAATCAAATTCAGCATGCTAACCATTATCCATCCAATAAATAAAAAGTCTACGAAAAATTATCTATGAAAGTTATATAATTTGGGGTATAGCAAAAGGCGTCACCTTTATTGAAAGTGCCATGATTTGTTTGTAATACACATCAGCAGTACCAGCAGTACCAGGAAGGCATATTAATGGAGGTACTACTTTAGGACCAAAATCATAATATCTCCATTGTTTTGTACCAATCTGCAAAAAGATGTTGAAACTCAAAGTTCTATTAAATGAGAAATTAACCAATAAATGTGAAAGATTAATAAAAATTGTGTTACAGATCATATCTCAGAACATAACTGATTCGGGGAAGCTTATGCTTAATGGTATGCCAAAAAATTTCTATTGTTAGCACTTGTTATAAAGTTTTGACATTTGTGATCAATGTATCAATTTTAAGCTACAAATAATAGCTCAATTATAAAGGGAATTTCAAAACGACGGCAAAATTAGGTTCACTGAGGCATTACATCGAACAGTGTTCATGCTCAATCAAAACTACACAGAAGCTAGCAAATAGATATCCAACTGTACAAGTGATTTAGCGAATTGGGGATATCAAATTTATATATGTACAGTCAAGTAAAAAATCGGAATCAGAAAAACTCACAGGGATCTTGTGAAGAGGGACCTGCGACTTGAAGTAGATGTAATCACCAGGTGCTGAAAATCCGCCTTTCATTGCAGAATTTGATGATGATCTTGAATTGAGTTACTGAATTTACTGTCCATTAACAAATATTCATGTTTTGATTTGTTGATCGTGGGTGAGTTGGGGTTTTGATCATCGTGTGTTTTGGGGCATGATTGGGGACGAAAAAGCTGAACCACGTGATCGGGACCCTGAATATGAAAATACTTGGAGCAGGCTGACAGATAAGCGTTCAACCTAATTTGATTGCACCAATTTATTTCTAGAGTTAATTATATAATGGTCCTTTAGGTTTATATCATATTACAAATTTAGTTTTTTAGTTTAAAAAATTATACCGATAGTCCTTATTTTCGAAATATTTGTCGCCGATAGTCCTTTAGGCCAAACGATGTTAACCTTTTCTGTTAAGTTCCCTCATGTGTAATACACATGAGGGTATTTTTGTCCTTTCTCATTATTTTTCACAAAAAAAAAAAATTAAATCTATGTACATATTTCTATGCATGAGGTACATAACCCACTTCATATTTCTCAAATTTACATAAACATAAATTAAACCACCACCACAGCCTTAAATCGACTAAGAGCATCTCCAACCAACCTTTATCATCTCCTCTATCTTTATATTTGGAGTTTTTCTCCTCCAACCCACCTCTATCTCTCACTCTAAATATAGAGTGAGAGAAAATCTCACTCTATATTTGAAGTGAGAGAATATCTCCTCTATCAATGGACCTCACCACTTCTATTTAATTATCTAATAATTATTTCTATTTAATTGATTTTGTTTTGTGTTTGCAAGCCAACAATCCATCTAATTAAGTTAAAAATATAATTGTTGTGGGTCCCACTAGTTTTAAAGGGATGGATAGAATTTAAGGTTTTGCTAATGACAGCCCTTAGGGCTGTCACTAACATGCATAAAAAACTTGTACATTGATTAAAAAGGTAATATTCCTAAAATTCAGGGGGGTTGTGCTTTGTGTATTTTGTCTTCTTAATGACAGCCCTAGCATTTTCCTAGAATTTATGGTTGTTTTAGAGTTAATGTGCCCATTAAATATAAAGATAGAGTGACTTGAATAGAGTTTATGGTTGGAGATGCTCTAAAAGCCGCAAACCACCGATTTGTAAAATGGTTTTGTGAAAGGAAAAAAAACCCTAATTTGATCCATTCTCCCTGTATTCCCCAATCTCCCCTTCTACTGACCAACCCACATAAACCCTAATTTCGATTGGAGAAGATGACTAGATCGGGGATGCGGAAGAAGGTTGTTTCAAGGTTGCGATGGAGAGTATGGTTCTTCGAAGAGAGAGAGAGAGAGAGAGAAAGCAGCCGGGAAGTCCATCAGTCCACCACCATCTCCGGTGTGGCGGCAAGGTCGACGGCGATGAAGCCGGTACGGCGGAGTGAAAGAGATCTTTTGTTTGAATCTGAACCCTGATTATCATCAATGTACTCTTCTTTTTCTTAATCATTATTTGATGAATTTTCATTTGTCCGTGCTTGTAGTAGAGAACCGTGAAGAACGTCAGTTAGTTTTGGTGGTCTCACTGTAAATTTCAACATTTATATAAAATTTAATTAATTTGGTTAAACTATGAAGAAGATCTCTCTCTCTCTCTCTCATCTTAGAATTAGGTTGGAGAAGAAGATGCTGAAGATGTGGTTTTTTGAAGATTGGGATTAAAAAAATGAAAATATAACAAGATAATAAAAGATATATACGAAATGATTGTTTTACCCTGTATTGTATATGAGCTAATTTAACTGAAAAAATTAATATTGTTTTCCCTAAAGGACTATCGGTGAAAAATGTTTCAAAAATAAGGACTATCGATGTAAATTTTAAACTAAAGGACCAAAGTTATAATATGGTACCATTTATGTAATTAACTCTTATTTTTATGTAATTTTGCTAAGATGATTAAATATGTGTAACCTTTTGTTTTGTTATTCAAATCCCTAAATAAATGTATATAATTTTAGGGTTTGATATAATCGATAATATATTGGTTTTCGTTTTTATCTATATCTATACTGCTCTTTATGCATTTAGGCATTCTAATACTAAAAGATCTTAATCTTACATTTCTACTTTGGGATACATCTTAACCAAGACAAAATAAAAAAAAATATTGCTTAGGAGATTCGAACCCAATACCATTTGGCCGTTAGGAGTATGTGTTAACCACTTCATATACTTGATACTTTACTTTATCCCAACAATATATAACTTTTAACTTCAACATAGCTAAAACGGCCCATATTTAAAAAACGTCAATTTCAGATTTAAGGAAACTTATGAGATATTAAACATAGCTAAAACAACCCATATTTAAAAAAACGTCAATTTCGGATTTAAGAAAACTTATGAGATATCTTTATTAATCTATATCTGTAACATCCCGAGACCCTGCATATTATTTTATTAATTTTGGTAAGTAATAATCTATTATTTTATATTTTATTTAATTTTATTTGATTTAGTTGTATTTTAACTAAGAGGTTAAAATTAATGAAAACTGAGATGTTAAAGTATTTTAGTGATAATTATATATATAGATTCTCTTTTGAACCAAGGTTCCGAATATCTCTTCGTTGTGTAAATCAGAGTTCGTTTAAGCCTTAAAATTAATCAGTGTATAATTAGATAACTGGTATTTACACTGTGATTAAATGAAAATCTGATTTTGTACCCTTAATGTACACGTGTTGTGTGTGTGTTTTGAAAGAAGTGACTCACCCTCCTTGCCTGCTACATCTCGTTACCCTCACACACATGCAAACATACTTGTTGTTTTGAAGAAAACTTGATACTTGAAGATTGGCTTGAATTTATTGTCTCTTCCACCTCTGATTTTCGAGATTAGGAGCATCAATAGGTAAATAATCATCTTCTATTTGTATTCTTGAATTGTTAGTTGAAAGAAAAGCTAGGGTTCTTGAATTTTTGGGTTTTCTTGATATATTGTAAAATTGTTGAATTCTTGTGATTTCTTTGTGTTCATTAGTTGTATCACATGTGTATTTGATGAAGAAAAATCTGAATTGATAAGTTTACAAGAAAACACCATTGTAGGTGAGATTGAAGAAGATGGAGTTTTTTACCCAAATCTTAGTATATTGAGTTTTGTGTCTAAATGTTGTTATTTTAGGTTAAAATGACATGTTAGATACAATAATTATGATTGATGATGAATGGTTACTTGAATTGATGAAGTTTCTATGATTTAGGTAGTGTTTGGGTGAGTTTTTGATAAAAACCCGTAAGCATAAAAAAAGACAGCTTTTGGCCTTTGGTGATCTTGCAAAAATCATATAAAATCAACCGTAACTCCGTTTTGGGCGTGCGACCAGTCGTTTCGAAGGTCTATGAGTCTACTTTATTTATATCATAATTTCATAAGCTGATATGGTCATAAAACTGTTCAGATTTCTGAGTTAGTACAAGAGGTCGTATGTGTCTTTTTCGGGTCAAATATGTATTGAAAACTTTGGGTGTTTCGATGTAGTATGTAAACATGAGGTTTGTCATAAAATGGCAATTGTATGTTTAAGAAATGTTAAAAAAAATTATTTATTTGAAGTATTAGAACCTTGTTCTCGGTTTTGACCCGTTTGGGCCTATATGCTAAAGTTGGAATAAAAATGCATTATTTTGTATACACTTGACTTTAGAAGTATAATTATGATATTTGGGAAGTATTAGAATGATAGTTGGTCAATATATATGATATGGTAGTATTCTATAACTAGTTGATGAGATTTATGGGAATTGGTCGTTGATTCGGTAATTTTGACCCGTTTGAGTTATAATTGGTATAAATGCATAAAGTTTGATAGACTTTGATTTGAAAGATGTTGTTATGACCATTTTTAGTTGGATAAGTTACAAGTATATTTGTCATGTTAAAATTATGTAATTAAGAACCTTTTTTAGCATATTTGTCTTGTTATCTTTAATTGGTGAAATTTGGTTCTAATTCGGTATTCATTTTATGTACAGGAATTGGGAAGCAAACTCAGTGATATAAGACAACTGAGTTTGGAAGGATTGCGGTTGTAGGGTGAGTGGATTTAGCCTTCAATCTATATGTGTACAATTTGGATAGAAATTGGATACTTTGGTAAAAGTGCAGGATTTTGGTATTTGGGTAGTTCGCGACGCGAACCTTTTTAGGTGTAGGTTTTTGGCTGCATTGTTTATTGCAAGCCCACACTTCGGTATAAATAATTCGGTAATTAATTATGTGCACATTTGGGGAAGAGGTCAGTAATCGGAACATTCTACTGGGCAGAAGTTTACTATTGACAAAGTGTATCGCCCTTAGAAGCACTGGTTGTTCTAAAGGGGTACACACTGTCCTTGAGTTAAGGGCCATCGGTTATCATTGTTAGGCCGACAATGATTTAAGGTTCGGCCGAACCGCCGTTACTCTTCAAAATTAACTAATCGGGAAAGTGTGAATTTATATCGGTTGTTCTATTATATATTGGTTATTTAAGTTCATTCACTTAGCTGTTAGCTAATCCCTCCCTCGTTGACTCTTTTGCAGGTTCGGTTGATGGGCGGGTCAAGGGGTGCTCGTTAGGAATGGTTGACCAATGGTTGCTCTGATAGTGTTTTGTAATCGAGCCGTTTTTATAGTAACACGATAAACCGTTTTGGTGTTTTGAATAATATTATGCTTGAAGTTGTATTTTCTAAAATGACTTAACTATTATGGTTTAAGTATTACGCTTCCGCTATTTTTTTTTTTAAAAATCGGGTTTAAATTTGCGGTGTTACAATATCTGTATATATACTACTCTTAATGCATTTAGACATTCTAATATTAGAATGTCAATGTCTTAATCTTACATTTCTACTTTTGGAAACATCTTAACCAACACAAACTAAAAAAATATTGCTTAGGAGATTCGAACCCAAGACCATTTGGGAGTTAGGAGTGTGTGTTAACCACTTCATATACTTGATACTTTACTTTATCCCAACAACTAATATATATACTTCCTCCGTATCGGAATAAGTGACACAAATTAACTTACACGGTTTTTGAGGTAAAAGATTAAAGTAGAGATTAAAATAGATTAAAATACATAGTTAGTGGAGAATGAGTCCCATTTTTCTTGAATAAAGTGATATTAATGAGTTTTAAAAGTAAAAGTAAGGGTATAAGGGTAATTTCACTTTATTAAAGTGGATAGTTAGTGGGTATGTGTCCCACTAACTTTACCAAATAAGGAAAGTTTTCAAAGTGTGTCACTTATTTTAATACACCCTAAAATGGAAAGTGTGTCACTTATTTTGATACGGAGGAAGTATATATATATATATATATATATATATATATATATATATATATATATATATATATATATATATATATATATATATATATATATATATATATATATATATATATATATATATATATATATATATATATCAACATAGCTAAAAAACCCATATTTAAAAAAAATGTCAATTTCAGATTTAATGAAACTTATGAGATATCTTTATTAATCTTTACAAAATTAACATCACCCACCATCCACACGACCACAACCAACAGCCAACCAGTCACTATCATTACTGTCGTCACCACTTACTACTTGATCGCCGTTAAATTTAATTACAGGGTACCCGCCGCCGCATTACGCAGGTAACCTGTTAGTTAACTTTTAATTTTGATATGATTTCGTTTCCAAATACATGTGGTGTTCTTAATAGTGGCATTTTTCCGCCAAAATGTTACTAGGGTTTAGAATATTTCTTTTAATAAATACGAACAAATTGGGCTTGGCCCAATAGGTAGCTTAAGTAAGAAAATAATATGGTATACCAGTTCAAAACCTTTAAGCCCAACTATAAAATGGTTTGGAGAGGTCTTTGATTTCTTACCCATAGTAGAAAGAGATGTGTAAACCACAAAAATTATTTCACCCAACATATTGTTCAGGTTTTTAAGCAGATTCTTTTATAAAAAATGATAGTTCAAGAGCACTTACATCGCAGCATACGTTGTGCTCTCCTTGAGGGTTTGGTCGTTGTGGTGACCTTATCAGGTCGTTCGTTATATGGTTTTAGTCGGTAAAGAAAAAACTGATGTGTCGCTGATGTAGCATGCGTGATTAAACTGTGTTTGATCACCCGTTACACTCTTATCGTGGTTAATAAAAAGTATAATGAAATAATAAAATGGTTACATGCCAATTATCGTATACTTCACAATATGTTATTTTTTACACAAGACTGTTAAAAGCATTCTTTAGATAAAATGGTCATTTAAATAAGTGAAATGTTAGATATTACTCAAATGAGAATAGTTAAGAAATTTTTGTTAGCTTAAAATAATTTTAAATTAATCAATAAAAACAATCTTCTTAAATTTCATTAACTACATTTGAGTAGTTATACTTCCTTAGTTGTACATAATAATTATAATTAGGGTGTTGATCGGATATTTTTTTGGGTATCAGGAAGTTTGTGTAGGGTCATTCAAGTTTTTTTCAAATATAAAAAATACCCGGTATCCAAACCAAATTAATCTGGGTATTTGGATATGTATAGATCGGGCAATGGTCAGATATGGACATATCCAATAATACTTGAAATTTCACACACTTGTATTGTCGGCGTATACAATCGACCTTAATACACTATACGTGTCCGTAATTTATTAAATTTGAACCAACATAACAAATTGAATAAATAGAACAAATTTCGATTATTTTCGACAATCTCTAGTTATAATCATTCTTGGAAAATCTCTTTAAAAAATACAAAGTATTATTCTAGAATAAGCCAAAATAAAAAAACGGCCAAAATATTTTAGATTGGTAAAAATGCATTATGATTTTAAGCCTATTTTGTGAAAGTTCACAAACTCCAACACTCTCGAGTTTTCAGCTTCTATATTGTGGTCTAGTTTTGACCAAAAAAAAACTCATCTCTTAAGTCTAAATTGACTTTAACAAGAGAAAATTTCCTTGATGCTTATTGTTAGTGTATCATCCACCATCATACATATCATATTGTGAGTCACACTTAGAATCATGGGTAAAGTGGCTTGAGCTAAATATCACCTTAATCTAACTTTGGTATTATATCATCATTTCACATTTGAAATCCTAAATACCCCCCCCCCCCCCCCACCACCACATTGTTAGAAACCTTGTTAGATTTCGATTACTTGGAAAATTGTGAAGTCGTGAAACACTTTCAGATTAAAGTATTTTGTCGGTACTACGAAAACTTCGATCAGATAAAATCACAATTTGCAAGAACAGAAAATTTTCGAGAGAGATATGAGAATTTTCGTACCTAATCTCTATGACCAAATCTGTGATATCCCCAATTCTTTGAAACTGGCGAAAACCGATTAGAACTGCAATGGAGCAGTTAAAATCGCCTAAAACTGTCAAAACCGGGTCAAGTTTGGGTCGAATTTTACGGGTGAAAATTCAGGGTTCGAATCTAGATTTCGAATTTTCTACACATTTTATATAAAGGAATATTACGGGTCAAGTTTGGGTAGAATTCGGGTTCGAATCTAGCTCGACCCCAGCCAGGTTGGACCCTGTTTCCAGGGGCGCTGCCCCCAGACCCCCGTTCAGTCGGTGTATTTTAATCAGAATAAATTCAAACAAGCGTGCACTCCGCACCATCCTTACTTGTTCAATATTTATTAAGATTACATTTGGTCAACAAGTTTATCCCATTACACTTAAATAATATTGGTGATACAAATCACCAACAAACACTCACTCAAATACCTTTCAATTACAAAATGCCTTAAAAAACACTTCAAAAAACCATCCCCTCACACGAGTTTCCCCCAATGTATTGGCTTGGGCGGCCACTCACACCGCGCACGGAGTGGTGGCGCGCCAGATGCAGCCTATGTGGCCTTTGGCGGTGGAAGTCACTGATACTACACCCGTGACTCTTATTGTTACGTCATTATACCATTTTAAATAATTAAAAATTTAAAAAAATTTACCTCTTCATGAGCGTGGTGCAGACCACTATCGCGGACCACCCGTTGTCGCCACAATATACATGGGGTCGCACCACTACCACCAGGATATGCCACCTTGGTTAACCACGAGCCACCACCCCACTACTCCTTTTTGTAGCACATAAAGCGCATATTTTTTAAAAACTTTTGGGCATTAAAAAATTTAGTTCTTAAAAATAATTTATGTTAAGAGTTTCTAAATTTATACTTCCTCCGATTCAAAATAAGTGCTATACTTTTACCTTCACGTTTTTTGATGCAAAACATTGTAATAGAGATTATGATAAGTTAAATGAGATAATTAGTGAGGAAAGGTCCCACAATATGGTTGGGAAGGACAAATTAACGATGTTTAATAAAGTTAAGTAAGGGATAAAATGGTAATTTTATATACAAAAAATTAACAGATAAATAAAGTGTAGCACTTATTTTAAATCATCCATATAAGGAAAGTGTATCACTTATTTTGAATCGGAGGAAGTATTATACATTCAAGAAAATGTTACAAAATAAGAGAAACGTTCAAGGTAGTCAATCATTTTTATAAAGTTTTGAAGTATAAATCTTAGTAATTGGATCAATCAACCCCCAAACCATCGCCAAACCTCTGCCGACCACCATCTCTGCCATCGGCAACCTCTCGCGACCGTCGGCTGCTTACAATCACATGTGATTGTGTATCAAATAAGTGCTACAATCACAGTGGCTGGAGATGGTGGTGTTGGCCGGCGGTGATAGTTGTGTATTAAATCACATGTGATTTGATAATGGCGGTAGTTAAAATATTTTTTGATTCAATGACTAACATTTATCCATTGGAACTATGTTTTAATGATGGAATATATAGAATACCTAATAACTTATTATTTGGTTAGTACCGACCCTCAACATATACATCGTAGGCCCAGGCCTACACGAAAAAGAAATTGGGGGCCCATTTTTTTAGACTATTGTATATTTTAAAACCCAAAAATATATACCTTAACTCCTTTAGTTATATGTATTCCCAAATCCATCCCTGGCTAGAATGTTAGTACGCAATTCTCAAAGTCATCTTTAATTGTCATTTTTCAATTTCACAAAATTAAATGTTCGCAATTTTAGATGTTCTTTATAATGTTTTGACCTTTTTTTGTATCGAATTGTAGTTTATTTTTAAACCATTTATAAGTTTATATTTATAGGGTTAATTTAATGAGTTTAATAAAAAAACATAAGTCTGGAGTAAAAGCGTTAGATCACATTTAAATGAGTAATTTATTTGACAAATATTTAGATATTTTTTGCATTGATATTTATTTATAGTTACGATAGGGGCCCAAAATCATTGTTTACCTAGGACTATGACGAATTCAAGGCCGGCCCTATATCTAGTACATGTTGCAAATAAAACAAAATAAGACAAAAATTCAAAATAACTAATACTTCCTCCGTATCAAAATAAGTGACACACTTTCTATTTTGGGGTGTATCAAAATAAGTGACACACTTTGAAAACTTTCCTTATTTGGTAAAAATAGTGGGACCTATACTCACTAACTATCTACTTTAATACAATGAAATTACCCTTATATCCTTACTTTTACTTTTAAAACTCATTAATATCACTTTATTCAAAAAAAGTGGGACCCATGCTCCACTAACTATGTACTTTAATCTATTTTAACCTCTACTTTAATCTTTTACATCAAAAAACGTGTAAGCCAATTTGTGTCACTTATTTTGATACGGAGGAAGTAACTTATTATTCTAGCAACCAAATTAAGAGTCATTTGCATAAATAATGCCAAATGTACTCTGAAATCACAAATAATGCTCTTTTTTGAGGCTTTGCAAAAACAATGTTATCCCACCTTTGGAATCCCGGATTCCCTGGTATCCCCTCTTTGAAAACCCGGATCCTACACTTTTTTGCCTTTTGTACTGGTTTTTGGTACTTCATGTACTTGTCTGACGCAGGTACATTCCCACACCCCAAAAACCGGATCCCCAAAGGGTATCCCACACCCAGAAACCCGGGATTTCAAGTGTGGGATGCCCCTAGGGGATCCGGGTTTTGGGGTGTGGGATACCCCTTGGGGATCCGGGTTTTGGGGTGTGGGAATGTACCAGTACAAAAGGCAGAAAAGTGTAGGATCCGGGTTTTCAAAGAGGGGATACTAGGGGATCCGGGATTCCAAAGGTGAGATAGCATTATTTTTGCAAAGACTTAAAAAACAGTATTATTTATGATTTCAGGGTACATTTTAGCATTATTTTTGCAAATGACTCCCAAATTAACGTCAAAAGTTTGTAAAGAATAAAAATAAAATAAAAGAAACAAATCAACGATCGAAGTAAAAAGATAGGCGTACGTGCTTGTATCTGCCACTACGAGACAAATTGAATATCTGACGTTAAATCAAAATGCATCCCACGTATGACGTCGATTCACAACGTTCCACGTCAAACTCTCTTTAATATCACACTCTCTACTATAACTTGTATTCATCTCTAAACAAAATAAAAAAAGTTATCTGTAATTAATATATGATGCAAGGGCATTTATTATGCTATATGATTGCAATAGAAAATTGCAATGTAGTTTTCAATCTACGTTTATTCATGTGTTCGCAAAAAAACTTATAATATAGTGATATTTGTATAAAATGAAAGATGTTAATCATAAGTTATTTAAGTTATGGATTTGATAAAAAAATAAATAAAGTTATATGTTTTTCAAAATTGATAATGATTTTGGGAGCACGTAAATTATTTCTATTAAACCATATTATGTATATCTTGTAAAGTAGATAAAGATATTTGTATTAGTATTAGAGATTATCCTTTCCTAAGTTAGTTAGGTAATATCATGTATATAAACAATGTATTGTACACAATTCAAATCAATGAAACAATTGATTTCCAATATGGTATCAAGAGCCTAAACACCCTAAAACCCTCCCACTCGGCCGCCGATTACGATCGCTGCCTCCCTCCTTCAATTTTTTTTCGGTTCTTAGGGTTCTTCACATTCGATCTTCATGGGTACTCCAGGCGCAGCATCCTCTTCATCAACTTCGGAATCCAAGCTTCATCCGGTGTATACTGTCACCAATATTCAAAACAAAGTTCGAGTCTTGGACGGCACGAAAGTGACCTACTCCGCTTGGGTGAAGTTGTTCCAACTTCATGCTCGCGGATACAAAGTTTTGTGTCACATTGACGGCACCAAACCTCCTGAAGAAACCGACCCCGCGTTCGCCGCCTGGAATGAAATTGACGCACATGTGCTTCAATGGATTTACGGCACCCTATCCGACGACCTACTTCCTCGCATCTTGGAAGATGAATCCACTGCTCACGAAGCATGGATCCGGGTTCGCAATATTTTTTTGAACAACAAAGGCGCCCGTGCTGCTAGCCTTGAACAAGAGTTTAACAATCTTAAACTCGAATCCATGCCCTCGCTACAAGCTTACTGTCAACGTCTACGCGACCTTGCCACTCAGCTTAAGGACGTTGATGCCGCCGTCTCTGCTCAACGATTGGTCCTACAATTAGTTCGCGGTCTCCCGAGCGAGTTTGATACAGTTGCATCCTACATCCATCAAACTCTACCAACCTTTGAGACTGCTCAAAGTATGCTCGAACTCGAACAACATCGCAAATCCGGTCGTGACGAAGCTGCCCCGCCCACTGTCCTTGTCGCTCCCAAAGGCCCGGACAACGAATCTCTATAGGCTGACCGCAACTCGCATCAGCCACCACCGGCCTATCGACCACCGCACCAACGCAATAACAACAATGGCCGTGACAACCGCAATCAAAACGGCCGGGGTCGAGGTCGCGGCTCGGGCAATCGCCAGCAGTCCATCAACCGTGGTCCGCAATGGTCACCGTGGCCGCCCCAATGGCAAATGCCACCATGTCCGTACCCGACTTACCCTTGGAGTGCACCACCGTGGAACCCATGGACCATGCCGAACCCTAATCAGCAGCGTCCGCAGGCCCCCTCGGCACCCGCTGGTCAAGCTCACCTAACGGACTACAACCCGATGCAACCATCGGACTTGGGCCAGGCGTTTCAAGCTATGAGTCTCAACGCCCCGACGGATCAATCATGGTATATGGATACCGGGGCTTCATCACACCTTACGGCGGATTCTGGTATGATTTCTAACCCTACTAATCGTAGTTCGGTACGTTCTATATTTGTCGGAAATGGTAACAGTATTCCAGTTGTCGGATCCGGTTCCACCCAAATACCCATAGGCAACCGTACCCTCCATCTCCAAAATATATTACACGTACCCCACATCATTAAAAACCTTATATCCGTCCGTCAATTTTCTATTGATAATTGGGTTTCTATTGAATTTGACCCCTTTGGTTTTTCTATTAAGGATCTCAAGGATGGGAAGCTCCTCAAGAGGATCAACAGTACGGGTGATTTATACCCGTTCCCTGCGGCCATCACCACCGGCACTTCCACCGCCTGTCTCGCCATATCTCCAACGATTTGGCACAACCGTTTGGGACACCCCGGCGGCTCTATCTTAGCTAGTCTTCGTTCTAAGTCATTTATTTTTTGTAAGGAGCCTAACTCCAATTTATGCAATTCTTGTCAAATTAGTAAACATACGCGTTTGCCTTTTAGTGATTCAAATTCTCGCACTTTTCTTCCTTTTGATATTATCCATAGTGATTTGTGGACATCTCCCGTCTTAAGTAAAAGTGGCTATAAATACTACCTAGTTTTAATTGACAACTTCACTCACTATGTTTGGGTATACCCCTTAAAAGCTAAATCCGAAACCTTTACCAAATTCAAACAATTTTATCAACTTATTAAAACCCAATTTGGGATGCCCATCAAATCTTTTCAATGCGACCTCGGTAAAGAATTCGATAACAATGAATTCCACAACTTTGCTAAAACCGTCGGTCTTACCTTTCGCTTCTCTTGCCCTCAAACCTCCCCCCAAAACGGCAAAGCAGAACGCATGCTTCGACGATTAAATGAAATCGTTCTTGCTCTCCTCTACCACGCCTCTCTTCCACCTACATTTTGGGTTGAGGCCCTTCACACCGCCACATACCTCCATAATATACTACCCACAAAAACCCTCACAAACAAATCCCCCACCGCCGCCCTCTTCCTCCGCCACCCCTCCCTGGATCACCTACGCGTCTTCGGATGCGCATGTTACCCTAACCAATCCGCCAAACGACCCCACAAATTAGCCACCCGCTCAACACTTTGTGTTTTTCTGGGTTACCAACCCCAATCTAGAGGTTACCGTTGCCTCGACATTACCACCGGCAAAGTAATTATATCCCGACACGTCAACTTTGACGAATCCAAATTTCCCTTTGCCGGCTCCCTCCCACCAACTCCTTCCGCCTACTCCTTCCTCGAAACCTTCCCCACCCAACTATACGACAACATCCACATCCCCAACACTCCTTCCGCTCCACCATCCCCACCTCCTAACCCACCCGTAGACGCACCATCTGCTCCTCCATCCCCTCCGCCCCCACCCCGACACCCCAACCATTCTACCACTACCCAATCGCAGCCACCCACCCAAACACCACCACAACCCGCAGCTCTTTCCACCCCACTGCCACCCGCACCCCAATCTGCCCCCATCCCTTCGCAACCAGTCCCACCCGCGACCACCTCCACCCACCCCATGCAAACACGTTCTCAACACGGTATACACAAACCCCGTGACATCCTAGACTTACATGTCTCCACCAAACCGCCCATCTCCCCAATCCCTAAATCACCCCGCGATGCCCTACTGGATCCCAACTGGAATACTGCCATGCACGATGAATATGGGGCACTACAGAAAAATGATACGTGGGAGTTAGTCCCGAGACCATCCGATGCACCCATTATTCGGTGTATGTGGCTATTTCGACATAAGTTTAATTCGGATGGTACTCTTCAACGCTACAAAGCACGACTTGTAGTAAATGGCAAAACTCAGCAGGTTGGCATTGATTGTTATGAAACTTTTAGCCCTGTGGTTAAACCTACTACAATACGTACGGTTCTTAGTCTTTCAACATCCCGCTCGTGGCCCATTCACCAATTAGATGTGAAAAATGCCTTTCTTCACGGGCACCTTACGGAAACTGTTTACATGCATCAACCGCCGGGATTCGTTGACCCGCGTAACCCGCACCTCGTGTGCCGCTTACGCAAATCTTTATACGGTTTAAAACAGGCCCCACGAGCGTGGTACCACAGGTTTGCCACATTTTTACAGACAAAAGGATTCACGAGCAGCAAATGTGACACATCATTATTCATTTTGAATCATGGGAAAGAAACAGCCTACTTACTTTTATATGTGGATGATATTATTTTAACGGCCTCTACCCACTCACTACTAACCAATATTATTAATACTTTGTCAAATGAGTTTGCCATGACAGATTTGGGGCCGCTACACCACTTCCTTGGTATAAATGTTACACGCAACAAGCAAGGACTTTTCCTATCTCAGTCGCAATATGCCAAGGAAATTTTATCAAGAGCAAAAATGTCGTCGTGCAATCCAACGGCAACTCCCGTGGATACTACCGGTAAATTAAGTACTACACATGGTCAGCTAATGTCAGATCCGCAGCTTTACCGCCAACTTGCCGGAGCACTGCAGTATTTAACTATTACTCGACTGGATATCGCGTACGCTGTTCAACAGATTTGTTTATTTATGCACTCTCCACGCGATCCGCACTTCAATTTTCTCAAACGAGTATTACGTTATGTTAAAGGAACACTCGAACACGGGCTAAGCATCTCTTCCTCCAAATCGCACACCCTCACTGCTTATTCAGATGCCGATTGGGCGGGATGCCCGGACTCACGCAGATCTACATCAGGCTATTGTGTGTTCCTCGGGGATAATCTCATATCATGGTCCTCAAAGCGCCAACCGACAGTGTCACGATCTAGCGCAGAGGCCGAATACCGAGCAGTTGCAAATGCCGTCGCAGAAACTACATGGGTTCGGAATTTATTGTTAGAACTACAAATGCCCATTAAAAAGTCGACGGTCATTTTTTGTGATAATGTTTCCGCCATATACCTCACTGGAAACCCGGTTCAACATCAACGCACTAAACATGTCGAAATTGACATTCACTTTGTCCGGGAAAAAGTACGACTTGGTCTAATTCGGGTATTACATGTTCCGTCGTCTCATCAATTTGCGGATATTTTCACAAAAGGACTGCCCAAACCCCAGTTTTATTCATTCAGAGACAGTCTCAACGTACGCAAGTCTACCGTTAAGACTGAGGGGGTGTATTAAACCATATTATGTATATCTTGTAAAGTAGATAAAGATATTTGTATTAGTATTAGAGATTATCCTTTCCTAAGTTAGTTAGGTAATATCATGTATATAAACAATGTATTGTACACAATTCAAATCAATGAAACAATTGATTTCCAATAATTTCATCTACCACACTGTACAATATTTAAAGCATATTGTACAAATATTGTAAAACAATAGTTATGATGTTTAAAATAATTTATGTGATCCCAAAATCACTACCCTTTCAAAAAATATATTCAATGTGTCAATTAGAAATACATTTATTGATGGATGCCATAAAGAATATAATGAAATATAATAAAGGTATCTCTTTATAATTAGTTCTTTCATATGATCGAAATTTGTTCGTGATTTACACAACCTAACAATTGACGTGTTTGTTTTCAAACTTCCTTTGTCGTTTGTTAAATGATATTATTATTATTATATGTATCACTTACCAAGTACGAAGTATAGGCCCGTGTAGAACGCGCCAGACGACTTGGTGTAAAGGGAAGGACGCGTCGGGAATGTTGGGGATGCATCAGACAAATTTGGCGTAAAGGAAAGATGTGTCGGGAATGTTGGGGACGCATCAGGAAAATTTGGCATAAAGAGAAGGACGCGCCGAGAATGTTGGAACGGAGGTCGCGACCAAGGGTTCTGTCGTCCCTTATGATTAATCTAATAGGATGACAATCAGCATCGACCCGATGATCTACCACCCGATCCGATCCATCGGTGGTGGATATAATGAAGTTAAATGAGTGAATGTCGGATGTGGAACAGATATGGATGTTTATTGGAGCAGATATGGATACCGATTTTCAATCCATGGATGAATCCACTAACCCGAAAATAAAATTTTCTATATTATAATTTTACACAGTTAATAGTATACATCTACACATATTTCAGATCTGTAAAATTCATATACAACACAACATTGACGATAACTAAATTTGTAAACATTATAAGCCATGTTCTACGTTTTTAATTATAACAAGTTTTTTTTATCAATATTTTAAGATTAACTATGTTCCATGCATCGAATGTAGATTCATAGTTATATTTTCATTTGTATCTTCTTTTGAAGAAAATATGTATATATGCTACAAAAAAAGTAAATTATCTATAAATTTATAGTATTTCCGTGAGGAAACAAAACTCTTTCGACATCCAATGGATATCCATCCATTTACTGCTTTAATCCAATGGATATGGATATAAATGAGTGAGATGATTTTAAAAAGTTATATGTATATGGATATTGACGATGTAATATAAATAAATATAGATGTGAATATGATAACATTCGATCCATTTATATACGTATACTTTAACGAGCAAGGAGAAAATAAGGAAGAATTTGTTATTTTACTTTTTTTGCCTTAAAACAGTGAAATTAAGCCCCACCTTCACAAGGTTAAGCTGAGTTGACCACTTTTAGACACACTTTCCCCATCTTTGACCTCTTTTCTCCCTTAAAAAGAACACGCTCTATCATTTAACTTTCCTGTCATTATCCTCTAATGAAGAGATAGTACAATTCAGGCTTAATAGACTACAATCCAATCCTCAATTACTGTAACTAGGTTTAACATAACCAATAAAATAAGATACTTTTACTTCATTAAAATATAACGTGTTACTATTTTATTTCATCGTATAAAAATTAATTTACGGATAGAAAACAGATATGTTAAAATTTACGTGGAATCAGCCAATCAAATCGGGAGTAAATGAGAATAAGAAGATAATTGATTGGAATAAGCGGATTAAATTGATGAAAAAACTATTTTTATTTATTTATAAGGTTTGCACATCTATTCGTAACCAACTCTTGAATTTTAGAAAGTACTTCCCCATAAATTAATGTACAACTTTTTATGTATTTAATGACAGTCCTAAAAACTGTCATTATCAAAACCCTTATTTGAGCAAACCCTTATTCTAGAATGGCCCCTGATGGCTCTAGTTTGAGCAAACTGGATCGATTTCTCGTTTCTAGTAACTTTTTCAGCTGGTGGCCTTACCCCTCTGCTATTATCCTCCCGAAGCTGCATTCTGACCATAGTCCTGTTTTGCTCAAAACCGCCGCTGTTGACCCGGGTCCGCCTTACTTCAAATTTTTTAATTCTTGGCTATTGGATCCCGAGTGCAGTGGAGTTATTAAATCTTCTTTGGCCTCTGGCTCTTCCAGGCGTTCACGATCTTCTATTCACCTTTTTTTGGATAAACTCAAGGTCGTTAAATCATCTCTTAAGATTTGGAGAGCTCAGACTAAAAATCGCTCCTCTGGCTCACTCAAGGCCCATAAGTCTGAGCTTGATATGCTGGAGACTAAGGCTGAGTCTGGGCCTTTATCTTCTAACGATATTCGTTTGAGGCAGTCTTGTCTTATTAGTATTAAAGAGATTGAACGGAAGAATGCCATTGATTTGAAACAACGATCTAAGATTAAATGGGCGGTTGAAGGCGATGAAAACTCGAGGCTCTTTCACGGTTACATTAACAGTCGTCGTAGATCAAATTTTATACACGGGTTCGCGAATAATGGGGTCTGGATTTCTGACCCTGGGCTAATTAAGGAGGCTGCGTTTAATTTTTTCAGAGATAAGTTCTCTAAATCTTCCTTCCCGCGCCCGTCTTTCCGTAGCTCGGATTTTTTACAGTTAACTAGTCAGCAGGCAGATTCTTTGGAGTCCGTTTTCACTGCTTCTGAAATCAAAGCTGCGGTTTGGGACATTGGGCCGGACAAAGCGCCCGGTCCGGACGGATTCACGACTGAATTTTTTAAAAAAATTTGGGATCAAATTCTTCCAGATTTGTCTTCTGCCTTAAGACATTTTCAACAATCTGGAACTTTTGGGAGTGGCTGTAACTCCTCTTTTTTGGCCCTGATTCCAAAGTGCAACTCGCCTCTTTCTTTTTCAGATTATCGGCCCATTAGCCTGATCAATAGTTTGTACAAAATTGTGGCTAAGATTCTCGCTAATCGCCTCAAGCTGGTGATTAACAGTATTATTGGTGAGGAGCAGTCGGCCGGATGGCCCGTTTATTGTTAGTGAGGTCATCTCTTGGCTTAAAAAGAACAAAAAGAATGCGATGTTTTTCAAGATTGACTTCAACAAGGCCTTTGACTCGGTCAACTGGGATTACCTTGATGAAGTTATGAGTCAGATGAATTTTGGAGATACTTGGCGTAAATGGATTAAGGGATGTTTATCTTCGGCCAAAGTCTCGGTTTTGATTAATGGCGCTCCCACCGGTGAGTTTAGTATGAGTTGTGGGTTGCGACAAGGGGATCCTCTCGCTCCATTTCTGTTTATCATAGCTGCCGAGGGTTTCAATCTGGCCATGAGAAAAGCTTGTGCCGTCGGTCTTTTCAACGGGGTCCGTCTCCCGAACAACGGACCTCTTATCTCGCACCTCCAATACGCCGACGACACCATTGTTGTTGGTGAATGGTCCGACTTTAATATCTCGAATTTTATCCGCCTTATGCGATGTTTTTTTCTTTCTTCGGGTTTAAAAATAAACATGGGAAAAAGTTGTGTCTATGGTGTAGGTGTCGATAATATTGAGGTTAATAGATTGGCCAGGAAGCACTTTTGTAAATCCGGGACCCTTCCCATTCCGTATCTCGGGATGCCTGTCGGGGTCTCAATGAACAAATGCGAGTTTTGGGCTCCTATCTTAGAAAAATTCCAATCTAAACTCTCAAAATGGAAAGCTAACGCGTTGTCTATCGGAGGTCGGCTCACTCTTATTAAATCAGTATTGGGTAGCCTCGGAAATTATTACTTTTCTATCTTTAAGGCCCCGTCGAAGATCACCTCAAGTCTTGAAAGAAAACGGGCAAACCTTTTTTGGGGTGCCTCGGATGAAGACAAGAAAATATCTTGGGTAGTTTGGAAGATTATCTTGAACGACAAAAGTAACGGCGGTCTCGGGGTTGGGAGTCTTAGGGCCTTAAATTATGCTCTTTTGGCTAAATGGATGTGGCGTTTCAAGACCGATCATAGCTCTCTTTGGAAACGTACTACCCAAGCTTTTCATGGTACTAACGGTGGTATGACGGGAATTAATGCTACCGGAAAATTCCCGGGGCTTTGGAGGAATATTCTCAAGGTTAATAAAGAACTCTATAAGGTTAATATCCCCTTTGAGGATTGGATTGTTGAGGTCTCGGACTTGCTTGGTTCCGGTACCCGGTGTAAGTGGGCAATGGAGTGTAGCGGTAATTTTACTGTTGCTTCTCTTAGGCGTGCATATGATGATCTTAGTTTACCGAAAGCCCAAATTGAGAACTTCTCTTGGAACAGTTGGATCCCTATTAAGGTCGGAATTAATGCGTGGAAAGTTGGTCACCGTCGTATGCCTACAAAGATTAATCTTTCCAACCGGGGCATTACTCTCTTATCCCTCTCCTGCCCAGTGTGCAATGATGAGGACGAAAGTGAGGACCATCTCTTTGCTGCTTGCTCTTTCTCTCGTGATCTTTGCACCAAAATCCGTGACTGGTGGGGGATGGACGCTCCGATCCCCACCACGGTGAATTCAATTCTTAATTGGGGCTCTCGATGTAGTTTTACGGGGGCGAAGTTGAAGGCGTTTATAGGGGTTATGTATGTGTTCCTTTGGGTTGTTTGGAAGTCCCGGAATCACTTGGTTTTCAAGCGTTCCGATGCTGCTCCGGTGGATGTTGCCTTCTCTGATATTCAGACTTACTCGTTCCTTTGGATTAATAATAGATCCAAACGTTCCAGGTGTGGGAATCTTTGGCCGAGTTGGATTGCGAACCCAGGAGGCTGTTTCTTTTTTTCCCCTTGTTGATAGGTGCTCTTGATTGGTGTTTTTTTGTTGTTTGGTCTGTTTTTGGTGTTTTTAAACCTTGGTTGTACTTCTTTTGTTAGTTTCTTGCTAGCTTTAATTTAAGTTTCTTTTTCGTGGGTGCCTTAAGGGTGATGGCTTTGCCGAAGCTCTCGGGTAGTCACATTTGCCGTTCAAAAAAAAAAAATCAAAACCCTTATTTATTTTACAAACAGAACGTATAAATATAATATTTAATATTATATCTAATACTGCATTCTTACATACACAAGCTTTACATAACCCCGTTGATGTGTAATTTACTACTGTGGGGACATTACTCGACTACATAATTTACTAACTGCGGCCCTCTCAACTTGATTGATTATTGAGGACTCATTCCTTCCTCGTTTCTATCACAATCAACATCAAAAACCTAAAATTGCATATCATTTTCCCGCTTTTTGACCGTTTCATCACTTTTTGTTAATTTCCTCGGTCGTCTCCTTGCCATCCGCCGCATCGGAAGAAGAATTGTTCACGCAATTTTCGTATGCCGGCGCCGAATCGTTTGATAAACTTGACGAGCAATCTGAATCTGACCATTTTTAATAAATTTGAAAAGATTACTGAGATATTAGCGAAATTGATGGTGGAATTGTTGAAATATGGAACTAATTTGTTGTTTAATTACCTCTTGAAGCTTTGAATGATCTCTTGCAGTGTAAAATCGCGCTCTGGATTCCATCCTGTTGTTGTAGTAACGAATCGTCACGACGTTTTGACGATAATGTACCTGGAGGAGCGGCGGCGACGACCGCCGTCGAAGCTGACCGGCTTTTTCCAAAATGCTTGCAAACAACGCGAAGTCCAGCCGGTAAATTACCTTGTTTCAGTCCTTTGGCGTTACTCGGCAGTAACGGTGGTTCTGTAACTTCTGGATTTGATTCCTTCTCCTTTTCCTTTTCCTTTTCTCTCATCGGATTCGCTGCCGGAGATTGTTTTCGTTCCTCCTTCGCCGGAGACGGAGACGGTGATAAGTTCTGTTTTATAGCTGACGGTAAGCTTAGCTGTCCGGTGAACTTCAATTTTTCGCCGTATCTCTTCGAAACACGAACGTACAACGGCTTAACTTTTCTCAAATACCTCTGCATCGCCTCTTTAGAAAATTTCTTCTCATCGGTCGAAGTAGAAACCGATTCGTCGTCGTTTTGTCGCCTTTTTGGAGCTTTTGAACTGTTATGCCTCTTGAACAATGAAACTATAGGAACTTCTTCAATTTTAAATTTCACCGTCATCGACTTGCCAGAATCTTCATTTTCTCCTTTTTCATCTGCTCTCTTTTGCTCTTCCTTCGAATTTGAAGAACCAAACGCGTTTGAGTCCGTACTTTCACTCGATTCAGTAATATTCGATTTCGATTTCTTAAACTTCAACATCATAACTCTAAACTTGGTTGCCGATTTCATCAACGAAACACGAGTTTGCGATTGAGATTGCGGTGGTTTAGAATTAATTTCCGACGTCGTTTGGTCAACAGGAATAAAACTGCCTTTGAAAAACAAGTCATCGGAAGGAGAGACTGAAACATTCACATCAGCCGTACTATCACCACTTGAACCAGACAATAGCGTGAACTTCAACTCGCTCTCATCAGATCCATCAGAATCATCTTCATCTTCACCTTCACCATATACGACATTGTTTCCAGTTTCACCATTCTCTTCTCCTTCCGCTGGTAAACTGAACTCCAAATCAAAAAACGGTCCGTGGTCATTCTCGTCGGAGTCTTCGTCTTCATCTCCGGTTTCCGACGTTTGAGTGCTGACTGCGGTAACAATGGTGGTAGCGGTGGTGGTAGAAGCGGTGGAAGTTCTTACGTTTGCATTATTAGTTGCGTCACAACCGCCATTACTCCGCCAGTACCTCAGCAAGTGAAAAGCTTCCATTGTTGGGAGAGCCAGAATACAATAGAAAACAATAGAGTAAGTAATTATAGTGAAAAAAGGGAGTTAAAAAGGAAGGAAGAAGAAGGTAAGAGTAGGTGGGTATGGTGTTTGTTTAATGGTGTGATGAAGTACAGAAACAGAGGAGTGAAGTAAAGCTTTTTCTCTTTTTACTATTGAACAAGAGACTGTGGGTGAATAACTCAAAATTAATTTCTCATTTTTCATCAATTCTTTAGTCAAACATTAACAAATTTACAAGGAAAATAAAAGTGTTGGGAAGCCAAATGTTAATCTCATCATTATATCAGTATTTTATATGTCATATTTAATACTTCCTCCGTATCAAAATACACAAATTGGCTTACACGTTTTTTGAAGTAAAAGATTAAAGTAGAGGTTAAAATAGATTAAAATATATAGTTAGTGGTGAATGAGTCCCACTTTTCTTGAATAAAGTTATATTAATGAATTTTAAAAGTAAAAGTAAGGGTATAAGGGTAATTTCACTTTATTAAAGTGGTTAGTTAGTGGGTATGGGTCCTACTATTTTTACCAAATAAGGAAAATTTTTAAAGTGTGTCACTTATTTTGATACACCCCAAAATGGAAAGTGTGTCACTTATTTTGATACGGAGGAAGTAGTTCAAAATCCTAAATATACCTCTTCACTCATCACCAGATACCAATTACTCATGAAATACCATAGATCTCTCTCTCTCTCTCTCTCTCGTCAAATTCGCAAGTGGTGTCACTTGGCCGCTCACTCATACCACACACGTTATGGTGGTGCGCCAAATTTAGATACCACATAGGCTAAATTTTCAGGAGAATATGATGGCACTAGATGCTCTTACTAAATCTTATTAGTTTATCTTTTTACTTATAAAATGGTTAATATATAATTCATTTTTTCTTTCATTTTTTCTTTATTTATATTAATAGTTATATTAACCAAATATAGTTGTGTTCTAGGTAGTCCAAGAGTTTTGTGTATTTCCAAAGGACAAATCTTAGTCATTTGATCAAAATGGTCAAGATTAAATCTCTTATTAGTCACTGCCACCTACAGTCACCGCCGACCACCGCCGATAGCCGCCGACCACCGCCGATAGCCGTCGTCCGCCGCCGGCCGCCGGTGGTGCTGCTGACTAACAGTGGTGGTGGGGCTGGTGGTGGTATTGATGTATTGAAACACATGTAATTCATTAAAAACAGGGGATCCAAAATACAGACAATGATATTATTTCGAATAACATGTGTTTCAAGTCACGAAACACATGTGGTTCACTAAAAACATGAGTTTCTAAAACACAGAGGAGCGTACGAACTACTCACTAAAAACATGGGTTCCAAAATATAAACGAGCATATTACTTCGAATCACATGTGTTTCAAGTCACGAAACACATGTGATTCAATAATACACACGAGTTTCTAAAAACAATGGAGCATACGAACTACGAATCACATGTGTTTCAAACACATGTGATTCACTACAAACAATGGTTCCAAAATACAGACGAGCATATTACTTCGAATCACATGTATTCCAAGTCACGAAATACATGCGATTCACTAAAAATATGAGTTTTTAATAACATGGGAGCATACGAATTACGAATCATATGTGTTTCAAACACATGTGTTTCAAGTCACGACCACCACTGCCGGTCACCACCGCCGGCCGCCACCTCCGGCCGCCGCCGCAGACCACCCCCGATCGCCACCGTCCGCGACCGCCGTCTCCGGCCGCCGGCAGTGGTGGGGTATTGATGTATTGAATCACATGTGTTGGTAGTGGTGGTGGTGGTTTGAATGTTGATTTCGACCTTTCGCTTTTTCTTGATCCAAAGGCTAATAATTGTCCCTTGAGACTTGATAAAATTGATGGACTACCTAGAGCAAACCACTAATCAAATAAGTATAATGATAAGTAAGAAAATTTAAATAGTATTTCACCCTCTGACATAAAAGTTTATATCTCTCTAAAATTTTGTACCCTTAAAAAAATCTTATTCTCAAATTTAAGGGGTTTACTAAATAAAACATGTTCTCTCTTTAGACTAATATTATATTTAATGAAAATTATTATCAAGAACGTCACTATTAATTATATTTTTTTTTTAACTTGTGATAATCAGAAATTTGATTTCTTTGCGAGACCAGAATGAGTAATACTAAATGTAACTGATGTTTGATTAAAAAAAATAAGTGTGAAACGAAAGATTATACAACTTACTTTGTACAATCCATAAATAGTAAATGTGTTTTGTGGAAGGAGGTTTGTGTATGAAAATAAGGAATTAAATACTTTATTTGTTCTTATATGATTATAATATTTTATTTGTTATTTTTTAATTAAAGGTGTGATATTTTTTATTACATAAAATGTTTGTATAGTGTAAAAGAAAAGAAAAGGAAAGCCAGTATATAACTGTTATCCTATATACTTCCTCCGTTTCAAAATAAGTGATACACTTTTCATTTTAGATGTTTCAAAATAAGTGATATAACTTGAAAACTTACCATATTTGGTAAAAGGTAGGGGTGTTCACTATTCGGATATAACCGGATTGTCCAATTGGACATTTTGGATCGGACTATTTGGATTGGTTATTTGGTTTTTTAGATCGGTTTGGACTTGAACCAAATTAATAGTTTAGATTTTTGATTGGATTTGGTTTCCGTTGTGAAAACCGGATTGTCCAAAAAAACCGAATAGTAATATATAGTAAATTGATTTATATACTAACACTTGTTGGTTTCCATTGTAAATTTGTAAGTAATTATGGTACTCTTTTTCTTTACATTTCTTATAGTAAAATGATTTATATACTAACATTTGTTCCATTTTATATTGTATCATTTGGCGATATACCAATCTTTTTGGAGTTTTTAATAAAGTTGATGTCAAGATTTTTGCATATATGATTATAAATGTCACAAGCTATGAATTAGACTTGTTTTTATGTACAAAGTAGTTTATCATTTTGAATTTTACATATCGAACTTAATATTATTTATTTTATATACTTTTGTAGTATTTTGAAAATTTTAAGGAAAAACCAAACAGATAAAACCAAACCAACCAAATTATTATTTGGTTCAGATCGGTTTGGTTTTCGAATTCGTTTGGACGGTTCAGTTTGAACTTTTGAAAACCAGACTTTATTTGGTTTCATCTATTTGGTTCGGGTAAAACCAAACCGTCCAAACGAACACCCCTAGTAAAAGGTAGTGGGGACTATACCCACTAATTATCTCACATGTACCCTTTCTTTTACTTTTAAACATCATTAAATTCACTTTAATCAATATATGTGAGACTCATCCTCCACTAACTATCAAATTTAATCTAATTAACCTTCATTATCAAATTTTGTCTCAAAAACCGTGAACTATAATTTGTATAACTTATTTTGAAACGGAGGAAATACATATTAAAATCAATTGTTATAATGTACAAATCACTTTCCAAACGAAAAAACCATATCTAAGACTATCAATAATAAAGCTGATAAGATTTTTTATGTGGTAATTATAAATACGAAAATGATAATCCTAAGGGCTGTTAGTAAGATGTTAGGACACGCATTACAAACTTGTACAATAATCAATAACCCCTAGATTTTAGGAATATATCCTCACTAATAAAAGTACAAATGATTTATGCACGCAACTAATTTTAAGGACTGTCATTAACAAAACCCTTAGGCTACTCGGTATGGGCACAAAATAAGTCACGTTGTGATGAGGTGGATGCCCTCCACGCCGTGGTGGGAAAGGGGAACACCACCCTCTCCACATGTGGAGCACAGGCGTGGTGAAGCCTTGGCCATGGCCACGAGTTAGAACGGGAAGAATGTGTGTGTGGTGAGCAAACTTCAAGGTATTTGGTGGGTCCCATTCACGTTTTATACCACATAGTGGTGGAGGGTGGTGTTCCCATGTGAAGCAAGGGTGTGATTGGTTGCCACATAGGACTACACCACACACTACATAAAAGACTCATACCCATTAGCCTTATAAATAGCCTAAAGACTTGTTGGTTAAGACAAAACTTTTTAAGTTATAACTCTTTATACGAGGAACTTAAACCTCACTAGCTTAGATTATGATGCTAGGTGGGAAACGTTATAGGGAAGTTTAGTTTTGTTTGAGGAAGAAGTTTTAAATGTTTAAAAGATTTGGTTTTGTATCAATAATAAAGCTCATATGATTTTTTTATGTGGTAATTATAAATAACCTAAAGACTTATTGGTTAAAACAAAACTTTTTAGTTATAAGTTATAACTCTTTATATGAGGAACTTAAACCTCACTAGCTTTGGTTAATGATGCTAAGTGAGAAGCGTTCTATGAAATAGAGAAGCTTAGTTTTGTTTGAAGAAGAAGTTTTAAATGTTTAAAAGGTTCTATGGAATAGAGAAGTTTAGTTTTGTTTGAAGAAGAAGTTTTAAATGTTTAAAAGGTTTAGTTGTGTATATTGTATTGTGTAAAACGGTTTAATTTGAACTTCTTTTTTATTTCCAATATGATAACTTAATTGATATATTTTTCGCATTCCAAAAATTAACAATTTTAACCGAATTAAGGATGACACGAAATTGAAACTTCATGGTCATAAATTAGTAGGTATAAGCGCAATGCAGCGGATGATGATCTATGTAATTATATTTTGCGGCGAGCAAAAATTGTTAAATTACAATTTTTTTCTAATAATAGTAGCACACTCATTATTAAAGATAAATCATCATTTTAGATTAGTTTTTATGATTAGTGAAAAGTAGTTAAAACTTACCTTTTATAATGCCTATAATTATGTTGTATTTTTGTGTTTAAACTAGTTCCATATTATCAATAACATAAGGTGTATTTTGTTCAATTCTATCACACGTTACGGGTCAGTAACGAGATGCAGTAGATGGTGGTAGTGGACGATAGCGAGTTTAGTGGTATGTATGACTTAATGGAGTTCAAAAATAATGAGTTATTTAATGTTTGACATTCAATTGACAACAAACAAAAAAATAAGGCCAACTCTTTTGACATTTAAAACAGATATTTGCTCTTAGCGAAAAAAGTTAACTCGTATGGCTACAATATAATTAGACTTGTGACAACGGGAGTTCGTCTATTAAAAATAACTTCATGGTTGAATTGTATATCGTTATTTTTATTGGAAACGTTATGTTGAAATTTCACCTACTTTGAATTGATATATTTATATGTATATATGTTATATATAATTAATGGTTAATAGCTTTGCGCTCATCTTTGTGTGAGCTATAAAACGAGCTAAATAATGTCCAAATGGAGTCATGGTGACTGAGATATCGACTCTTAAAGTAGAGTGTTTAGAACAAAAAAATCAAACAAATTAAATGAGTGAGAATTCCGCTCACCTTGATAGATGAACAAACTCAGGTAGGGTTTATAACCAACGAAATGAGAAGGAGGTAAAGCTCCTTTCCCGGGTTTCCTGTGGGATTCAAATTGTTTGACCAAAGGTTTGGCAAAACTTGAACTCATGCACCTCGACTCCCGAGCTCGTGCGAGTCTGTCTTTGATACCAGCTTTCTGACCAACTGGTGGAAAAAATCGGTGTGCTGGAAATTAATATTTTTCCTATCTGAAAAGTCTTAAATGCATTATATATAATAATGATAAAAATACAAAGTACAATTTTTCCTAAATTAATTAGATGACTTATTAAGAAAAAAAAATTAGATGAATTTGACCAAGCTCTTAGAGAACAATTTCCAAAAATATCATACACTTCATTTTGAACTGCAAAAGAGTGACAATGAGAGATCTTTGGCATATAGCTCAATGTTGGTTGGAATTTGATAAAATTACGGACAAAAATGATGTACTAAGATCGAAATCTATTCATTGTGGTCACCGGCAATACAAGTTTGCAAATTTTTGGTTATTAGTGAATATACCCGTACCCGACCTATTACCCGAATTATCAATACCCAAATACCCCATTCAATTTGGTTTGAATACTGACCGACGCAAATTACCGAAACCCAAAAGATATATCCGATCAACACTCATACGACAATTAATAAGACAAAAAGAACTAATTGGCTTCAAATTTTAGTATTTCTAAAGTGTGTGATCAACTATTGTTTTTTGTTTTATTGTTTATAAAGTGTGTGATCCACTATGGATAAAAAGTTGTTCGACCTATACAACTAGTAACTCAATAATCTCACACATGTTTCGAACGATACTAGTTCAGTTCGTTTTCGTGTGAAAGTGGATTGATTTTTGGCATTTTGTTTAATTAACGATAATTTGAAAGTTATGTCTAAATTACAAGTCCATCATAATTTTGTGATATTTAAAGGCACTTGTTATAATTTAGGGAAAAGGGTTTGTCTGTTTGTTTCGTACATGTGGTTGAAGAATCAGAGTTGTCATTTGATTGCTGTAGTATGTGTAGGCATGTGTGTCAGAATGAAATTAACAGTCCCCTAGTCTTTTTATTCAGTTTTAGTTCTTTTTCTCCAAAAAAAATTACAATCTACACTATTAAAGTCTTCGTTTGATTATTGATACATACTTCCTCAGTTTCAAAATAATAGCATCTCCAACTACACTCTATCATTAATTTTATCTTTATATTTGAAGTCCTTTTCACTCTAACTCAATTCTATTGCTGATTCTAAATATGGAGTTAACTAAAATTAACTTCATAAAGTCTTCGTTTGATTATTGATACATACTTCCTCAGTTTCAAAATAATAGCATCTCCAACTACACTCTATCATTAATTTTATCTTTATATTTGAAGTCCTTTTCACTCTAACTCAATTCTATTGCTGATTCTAAATATGGAGTTAACTAAAATTAACTTCATATTTATAGTGAGAAAAACTCCCTCTATCAATGAACCCACATTTTTTTGTGAATGTTTTTTTTTTTTTTAACAGCAAAGAAAAGGATCAATAGAGGGATATGAGTCCCACTAATTTTAAAGGGTTTTGAAGAGAATGATAGAGTTTATGGTTGAAGTTTTTTTTGGAAACGAAAAATATAATATAAAAAAACTAACTTAGCAAGAAGCTAAAGATGGGGAACAATTACAACGGAAATGAAAAAGGAGAAATACACCAATCCGCCCAATTACATTTGAATTTACTCCTATGTTTTAACCAAGTGAAAGAAGTAGATATGATGTCACCCGCAATTGTCATGTCCGACTTCACCACGTTGTTGAAGACCACCTCGTTTCTAAACTTCCATATACACCATATCACACATTGGATGATCATGGTGATAACCTTTTTCTTCTTAGACGGGTGCCAACGAAGGGTGCAGTGGTTCCGCCAGTTGCATGCCAGTTTAGCACACCATTGGCACACCCCCATCAGTGGTTCCGCCAGTTGGGGTTCCGCCACTTTGGAAACGAGAGAAGGGGTAAGCGCCGGTTTGGTGGGTGGGCCCAAACGGGTATTTTGTGTGTGTGATTTGTAATGGTGGGTCCCAAAAAATTAAAGGGAAGTGGTATTGTTGGCATGCATACGTCAGTTTAGTGTCGGTTGGAGGGTGAGCTGACGTTACGCTGATTTGGCAACAACTGATGGTATCAGTTAGGTGCACCATTGGGAGCGGTCTTAGGGCAATTTTTGCAATTCAAACCGAATTCAATAAAGTCAATCACCGAGTTGAAAGTGGGTAGGGGGATACCACACCACCTAAATATGGTTGGAGTTGAGATGTTGTTTAGAGTGAATGTGCCCACCATTTATAGAGATGGAGTAATTTTTATAGAGTTAATGGTTGGAGATGCTCTAAGTGATACACTTTATAGTTCACGGATTTTAAGGCGGAATATGATAATGATGGTTGATTAGATTAAACTGGATAGTTAGTGGAAGATGAGTTCCATATATATTGATTAAAGTGAATTTAATGATGTTTAAAAGTAAAAGTAAGGGTAAATGTGTTTTTTCACTATATTAAAGGATATAGTTAGTGGGGGTGGGTCCCACTACCTTTTACCAAATATTGTATGTTTTCAAAGTGTGTCACTTATTTTGAAGCACCCAAAATAGAAAGTGTACTCTTATGTTGGATCCCAACAACACAAATGTGTTGCGTTATGACAAGTAAAGACGATTAAGATAAAGAACACACAAGATTTCAATGATTAAGAGTTTATTAAAACAACTTAATGCAGTACAAAGTTTACGGAAATAGATAATACACACTAACTAAAAATCTATACTTGAAGTGACACTTTTTGTTCGCTCAAACTAGAAGATAATGCAAGGAGAGTTTATATCAGCTGATACTAACAGCTGATAATGAATGCCTGAGTAATAACTACGAAGGAGTTAATACCAGACAATAACAACTCTCAGAGAATGTTCTTGTGCTATGAATTCTAAAAGGTGTGTGTAAATGCAAGCATTTACGTCTCTATATATAGCCCAAGATCCGTGTTCTTTTGTCCACAAGATACTCGACGTGTAAACATATCATTCGTCGATGTAGACTCGTCCACAGAAACATTAAATGCTCTTGCATAGGTTATAGTCCCAAGTGTACTTTGTGTCAACTCCTTTTGCTATCTTTTCTGATGCACAGTGAAAAGGTGTACTATTATAGTATAAAAGTAGTTGACTTTCCGTTTGCATGCTTGGAGGGACAAACGATGATGTACTGACATATTATCTTCTATTCCAAAATAGAAGATCTTCATCGTTTTCTTCTTCTTTGAGCGGGAAAGGGAAATGTTCCAAAGTGCCAAGAACATTTACACTAAGTCTTTATCTGCAGCAGGTATCATCAGCTGATTCCACAATCAGCTGAATAATATTCTTCTTGTCTTTGTCCTTTGGTCATAGACTTCGAATAAACACTCTTCTATAGCTGCTGATTAGACTTGTTTTCCTAGAGCTAAGTACGTACTCAGCTGAAGGTTTATTGCATATACTTGCTTCAGCTGAGATACATACATCAGCTGATATTTATTCTTCTTAGCTATCGATCATCAAATCTTATTTACTTAGTCTAGGGACTAACAACTTATTTTGAAATGGAGGAAGTATATTTTACCAATCGATAAATAAATCAAGTGGAATGCAGGGTTGGTGCAATGACCCGAAGGCTCTTATGAGTTAGCAGTTTCGTTCTTCACTGGAATGCAGGGCTCGTGGATTTGGAGGTGCAGGTGCTTAATAATCATTTTTAGCTGTGAATGTTGCGTTGTAATGTATTTTGGTGTTGTTGTTTTCGTTTTATTTTCATTGTTCTCATTTTTTTGTATTGTTGGTTTCTTGCTAGCTGACGTTAATTTTATTTAATTCAGTTTCTTGGGTGTCTCTGGGCGGGTGTTGACGTTGCCGAAGCTCATTCTGTTGCTCCCTTTTGTTATTAAAAAAAACAAAAAACAAAAAAACAAATCAAGTATATATTCACACTTACGACGAGTTGTTAAAAACTAAAAACTAATGCTTTAAAACTAGGTGGGACCGAGAAATGAAGAGCATTTTAAGTCAAATCAATCGGGTTAAAAGTATGTTTATGAATCACTATGAACCACACGAGTTAATTGTAAACCAAGTCGTATAAGGATGGTTGAAACAGTTGTGAACCATAATTTTTTTCTTTGAATCCCAATTATTTTATTAAAGAATTCTCTATAATGTAATTTTGATCAAACACTTTACTAATTATTTGATCAATGCTCGTCTTGCTAGACGATAAGTCGATAACGGTAGTGTTAAGTCTAGTTTTTGATCAAACACTTTACTAATTATTTGACCAATTATTTTATTAAAGAATTTATAAGGAACTATATATAATAGTCCTTGAAGTCTAAATTATTAACCTAGTTATTCTAGGAATCGATTACAATTGAATTACATAAAGATATACATTCCATAACTAACTATGCTAGAATCTTGAACTTGATCTGTTCAGATACGCTCATCAGTAGTAAATCAGATCATCAGTAGTATTCATCATCAGTAGTATTTGTCCAAGTTTAACATCAGTAGTAAATGTGTTTCTGCCCCATCAGTACTAACTTCATTCTTCATCCATCAGTACTAACTGCAGCATCAGTAATAGATTATGTATATCTTGTTTTACATCCCAACAATCTCCCCCTAAACTTGTTAATTCATTTTTGAATTACTCAAGTTTCTTTTGTTCTTCTTCTTCCTTCTTTCTCTTCTCTAAAGTTCTTTGATTCTGTTTCTTTCTTTGAGCAATGATGTATTTGCTGTTTCTTCTGGTGAAATAGTTAAGTTTCTTTTGAAACATTACAACATCATACGGTTTCATCATGGTGTTTGTGAATATCTGATACATGGTTTCTTCAGAGTGTGGATATTCTTTTTCATATAAATATAGCTCACAGTTCTTGCTTGATCTTTCAAAGAAGTACATATTTACTGTGGGGAGTACATTCCAAGCATACACATTTTCTGTGTTTGTAAATATTTCTGGGTAGTTATCTGGATAAAATGCAGCATCAATCATTTTAGTAATGTATCCAGCTCCAGAATTCTTCCATGATTTCTTGGTCATTCTAGGTTTTCCAATGATCCGAAGTTTGATTATATCACTTCTTGAACAGGATCTAATCATAGGTAACCATCCAGTAAATCTTTGAACAGTTTTGTCTTCCCTTATAATTTCTATAACATTATTAATCATAAATCTCCAATTGATGATTGGATTGTTTTCAAGGGGAGCAACTGGAACTTTAAGAACAGGAATGAGTTGTTCTGTTTTTAATTTCTTTTTAATACTCTGTTCTTGTTGAATAATTTTTCTTTTCTTTGAGAGGGGTTTGGAAGATTCACCAGTAGTTGATGTACTATCAGTTTGAGTCAATTTTGGATTTATTGGGATTAAAGCTTTTGCTTTTGCTTTTTCTTTTTCCTCTTCAGCTTGTGTTTCAGCTAATTCTCTCTTTTTGGCAGTACAATATTTGTCAACTATTGTAATCATCTTCATTCTTCCAAAAGATTTAGCACTTTGCCCTTTTGAAATTAAGAAGTCAATCATCTTCTTTTTCTGTTCAAATATCTCCTCTGGTAGGTCAGCTTTTTCCTTTTTGCATTCAGCAACAAGATCTTCAAGGCAATTGAGATGTTCTTCTTCAATCTTTCTTTGTTTTTCAAACTCTGCCTTTTGATCCTCTACCAGGATTCCTTCAATTTGAGGAATGGGCACTTCAGCTTCTTGAGTTCCTTGGATTTTCAATTTTTCTTTTTCTGCCTTTTTCTTTTCTTCAAGAGCTTGATACATAGCTACCTTCTTTAAGTACCGCATATGTTTCACCTTCCATCTGGATTGTTTTTCAGATCTGACATGATTAATTTTGTTCACCATGTGGTGACCTAATGCTCTGTTGGGATAATCATCATCATAGATCTCTTTTCCTTTTCCAATACAAGCTGGAAGAACAGATGGAGGTGGAGTATATTTCATGTCTGGGATACCAGGAATTTCAAACTTTGGATAAAACAATTTAAGTTGGTCTTCTGGTAGTATCTTGGGATGTGGAGGAAGTGTGCATTCATCTACTTCAAACCAGTTCACATTATCATCAATGTCAGGTATGATAAGTGGTTGATCAGGAGTTGGTGGTCTTGAGATGATGACATAACGTTCTCTTTCAATGAGTTCAGGAAGTTCTTCTTCCTCCTCTTCAGTAGTAGCCAAGGTGGTTTCTACTGGTACATGTGCTACTGGTACAATTTGTCTTTCTTCATTTACTACTGGTGAGGTTGCTTCAGTAGTTACTACTGCTAGGGCATCAGTAGTAACCATAATGTTTTCTTCTGTAGTGTTTACTACTGGTGTATCTGCCTTTTCACCAAGACCAGTAGTAACAACCTCTTGATCCTTTTCCTCAGTAATAATCATAGGATCAGTAGTATCTAGCACCTCAGTAGCAACTCGAGAGTTTATTTGTTCTGCAGTTTGTGATTGATTTGCAGACATAAAAATATCCTCATCCATATCTTTGTACAAGTCTTCACCAGCATTTTGACTTGTTTCACCATGAGCCTCTTTCAAATTCAGGAGGGCTGCTGCTGCAATGGATTGATCAATCATCCCTTGAATTTGATCTTCCCCCCCCCCCTTAGTGATCTCAACTTGTTGAGCCTCACTATCAGCAACCTTTCTTTGCAATTTTCTGATCAATTTAGATTGCCTTTGAAGCCTTTGCTCAAACCTCTTCTGTCTTTTGTTCAAGGTGTTGATATAATGCTTCATGTAGGTCATGGTTTTCCCTTGATTATTAAGTAACTCCAGACAATGTTGTACAGTGGTTTTAAGGTTTTCCTTCCTAGCCGTCAATTTAGTTTGTTTAATACTGCCCTCAGCCCATTTGGGTGGATCATTGGGCTCATTAGGTACATTGGATTTAAGGTTTTCCATCCTATCCGTCAATTCAATGTGTTCTGTTCTACCCTCATCACTTCTTGGTGATGAAATGGGTTTTTTGGACACACTCTTCTTCCTAGAAGAAGTAGTAATGCCCCCCCCTTTGTGGTTTCTTGGCACCGGGGTCCTCTCAGTAATTCCTCAAATTCTGAGTCATCACTAAGAGTTGCCGAGGTCTGGGTCCTAATGATGTTCTCACTATCCTGTGCACCCACCTTTGGGGCATCAGTAGTTAGAGCCCTTTCCTCATGACCTCTCCCCTCCTGTGAGGTCAACTCTTGGAGCCTGGGGTGTGACTCAATTTGTCCCCTGGTGTCCTTTAAGGAAGATTTCTTCCTTTTATAAGTTTTTGAAATTTGTTTGGTTAAGGTCTGGTCTTCCTCAGAGTGAAGAGTAGCACTCTGGGGATTAATTTCATGTTCCTGGGACACTTGTAGGACATTTGTGGGTTCATTTATTTGAGTGGACTCAATGGGTTCTGTTTGGGCTGTATTTGGTGGTGGAGTGGGTTGGGGTTCAATTGGGTGAGTTGAACCTTCTCCAGTAAGTGATTGATCATTGATCATGTTTGGGAACAGAGGGGTATCCTTACCAGAAAAGTTGAATCTTTTTCTCATATTTGCAAAAACCTTTTTATTTAGTTCTGGTGTTACAAAAATGTTTTTAGGAGTTGAAAGATTTTGTAATTCACAATTAATAATATGAGTAAGAAATCTTGGATACATTAAAAATTTTGTAGATGATAAGTTTCCAAGCATTCCTTCAAAAATCATGTTGGAAAAATTGAATACTTGTCCTGTGCTCAAACAAACAACATCATAAGCTATTGATTTGTTGAATTCATTCCAAGTACTCCTTTTAGGAGAGATGCAGTGTTGAATAGTGTGTACCAAATACTTCCATTGGGGTGAAAGAAGACCTTTTTGAAAAGTAACTATGTCTGATCTTCCTTCATATCCCATTTTCTTTAAATTTTCAACAAGATCTTCCTTTGGTAAAGAGAACATACCTGACTCATCATGAAGTTGAAGATGTTGTCTGATGGATTGTTCAGTTATGGTGATTGTTTTTCCATCCACAGTTGAGTTGATCATGGACATGGTTGACCCTTCAGTTCTTTCAGCATTGGTCCAGAAATCAACTAGATGTTGTTGATATGCTTTAGGATTTATAGTGAGAGCAAACTTGATGTATGAGTTCTTTAGGAACATTACAATAGGACGAAAATCCTTTGTGCCATCTGGATTTCTTAAGAAGGCACACATGTTGCGGAATTCTGAATATTTAAGATCTGTATTGACATTGAGTGATTTTAGGGTTGCCATTTTGTGTTTGATTTTGATCTTTGGAGTGAATCTTTTTGAGAGAGTGATCGTTTTGGTAGGAATTTCAAGTGTGTGAACGGAATTGAGTTGTTAGTGATGTTAGGTTTTGATCGAGTTGTGCAGAGATAAGGGTTTAGCGTAGGGTTTATCAAATCGATGAAAAGATAATGCTAAACTAATCTCAGTCAGGTATTTATATTTTTCGATTAAACCTGCAAAATGACCAAAATATCCTTCGAATAATAGCCTAACGGCTATTTTCATGAGGGTTAGTAATGGTCGAATTTTACAGATAACGGCCGATCAGTAGTAACTAAGTATCAGTAGTAGAAACATCAGTAGTAACCTTTGTTTCTATACTTGACTTAATTTCTACTGATAAACCCTATCAGTACTAGATAGTGGTAGTAATAACAAAATCAGTAGTAATGAATAACCAGTAGTAAAACATGAAAGTTTTAAAGATTTGTACAAAACACTTTACACAGGAAAATAGTATATCTTTATTAGCTTAAAAAATTTAGTATTATCTTTTTCCTTTTAGACTTGACTTATTAAAATCATTCCAATACTGCTAACCAAAAAGTTGAATCTTCCTACATCAAATGCTTTTGTAAAAAGATCTGCTAATTGATCATCAGTATGAATTTTCTCTACTTTTATTAATTTCTTTTCATTACAATCCCTTATAAAGTGAAATCTAATTTCAATGTGTTTTGTTTTAGAATGTTTTACTGGATTATTCACAATACTGATAGCACTTTGATTATCTATAAAAATTGGAGTTTTAAGAATAGAGATACCAAAGTCTAGAAGTTGATTTTGAATCCACAACACTTGAGCACAGCAGGCAGATGCAGCTACATACTCTGCTTCAGCAGTTGAAGTTGAAACATTGGTTTGTTTCTTGCATTGCCATGACACCAACCTTGATCAAAAGAATTGACATCCACCAGTAGTAGATTTTCTGTCTTGGCATTCACCACCATAGTCACTATCCGTGTAGGCTATGAGTTCAAATGGTGAAGCATGTGGATACCAAAGACCAAGTGAAGGTTTTTCTTTCAAATATCTGAAGATTCTTTTGACTGCTTGGAAATGTAACTCTTTTGGTTTTGCTTGATATCTGGCACATACACACACACTATACATTATGTCAGGTCTTGATGCAGTTAAATACATCAAAGATCCTATCATTGATCTGTAAAGGTGTTCATCTACATCCTCCCCCTCAACATCAGGATGTAGGTGTTTGTGAGTTTCCATTGGAGTGCTTGCACTTTTGCAATCTTTCATTGAAAACTTCTCTAAGATGTCTCTGACATATTTTAATTGATTGATTAAAATACCATCTGGTTTCTGATTGATTTGGAGTCCAAGAAAGAAATTCATTGGACCCATTTAACTCATTTTGAACTTGATCTGCATCAGTTCTTCAAATTCTTTGCACAATTTATCATTTGTTGATCCAAAGATGATATCATCTACATATATTTGGACCAGTAGTATATCATCTTTGACCTTCCTTGTGAATAATGTCTTGTCAATGACACCTCTCTTGAAATTGTTCTTCAGTAGGTAAGAGGACAATGTATCATACCAAGCTCTAGGTGCCTGATGAAGGCCATATAGAGCTTTATCTAGTTTGAATACATAGTCATCATGTTCTGGATCTTCAAAGCCTGGAGGTTGACATACATATACTTCTTCTTCTATTTTCCCATACAAGAAGGCACTTTTTACATCCATTTGGTAAACTTTGAATCTTTTGTATGAAGCATATGCTAGAAATATTCTGATTGCTTCAATTCTGGAAACTAGTGCATATACTTCATCATAATCAATCCCTTCTTCTTGTGTATAACCTTGTGCTACAAGCCTTGCTTTGTTTTTGATCACTATACCTCTTTCATCTTTCTTGTTTCTGAAGATCCATCTGGTTCCAATGGGTCTTTTTCCTTTTGGAAGATGGACAAGTGACCATACAACTTGTAGTTTAAATTGAAGAAGTTCTTCTTGCATTGCTATGATCCAGTTTGAATCTTTCATGGCTTGTTGAATCTTCTTAGGTTCTTCCTGTGACAGAAAACATTCATACATGCATTCATTAGATATTAGACTGATATTACAAAATATTAGAATTAAATTTGCTTCTTGTCTGCATGGATGAATTGACATCACTTAGGACTAGGTCCAAAGGATGATTCTTTTCAGTTCTGGTTCCAGGGATTTTGTCAACAGTTAGTTGAGAATCTAAGTTTGACTCATTTGATTCAGGAATTTGTGTATTTATCCCTGTTTCTTCTTGATTGTTTGCATTTTGAGAAGATTCATCATTACTACTGGTGTCAGTAGTAACATTCTCTTCAGTAACTTCAGTAGTATCATTGTTGTTACTGGCATCAGTATTACTGGCATCAGTAGTGAGTAAATCATCATCACAATTCTGAGGTTCAGAGTTACTACTGGGATCAGTAGTATCTTCAGAATTTGAGTTGTTACTGGTATCATTGACATTAGGGTTACCAGAGTTACTACTGTCCTCAGTATCAACTGTGGGAGCAGTATCAACTAAGATATATTTCATGATTTCTTGCCTTCCACTTGATGATGGTCCTACTTGTTGGCTTTGAATGTTTGAATTTCCTACATTAAGTTCATAATTGACATCAAATGATTTGGTTAGATTATCAATATTAAACAACCAATCTAGACCATTTCCTTGTTCATTCATAAGATTTTCATTAAAGGATACATTTACACTTTCTTCAATGATCATCAGCCTTTTGTTGAACACTCTGTAGGATTTGCTTTGAGTTGAGTATCCTACAAATATTCCATCATCTGCTTTGCAGTCAAATTTACCAATTTGTTCTCTTGTAATTAAAATAGTACAAGGACAACCAAATGATTTTAAGAAACTTATTGAAGGTTTTCTTTTATTAAAAAGTTCATATGGTGTTTTAAAGTGAGGCTTAACTATTAATACTCTGTTCTGAACATAACAGGCAGTATTAACAGCTTCAGCCCAAAAAGTTATTGGTAATTTTGAATCTGCAAGCATAGATCTGGCTGCTTCAATTATAGTTCTATTTCTTCTCTCAGCTACACCATTTTGTTGTGGAGTTCTTGGTGAGCTGTAGTGCCTGTCAATACCCTTAAGATCACAAAAGTCAATTAGGTTAGTATTTTTAAATTCAGTTCCATTATCACATCTAATTGCTTTCACTTTGAGATCTCTTGTATTTTCCAGCTTTACAATCAGATTCTTGATTATTTCACTTGTTTCATCTTTGGTCCTGAGAAAGAATACCCAAGTGTATCTGGAAAAATCATCAGTAATAACAAGGCAATATTGTTTCTTTCCAATACTCACTACATTTGTAGGTCCAAATAGGTCCATATGTAAGAGTTGCAAAGGGTTAGAAATAGAGTTTATTGATTTGGACTTATGAGAAGTCTTGTGTTGTTTACCTTTTAGGCAGGCAACCCAATGATGATCACACATAAATTCTTTTTGTGGTAGACCAATTACCAAATCCTTTTTGACTAAGTTGTTCATATTTTTAAAGTTTGTGTGACACATCCTTCTATGCCAAAGTTCTGATTCATTTGTGTTTGCCTTAGATATAAAACAGTTGATCTCATTTGATGAAATGAGTTCTCCCCCTATATCCAGGAAATACACATTGTTTCTCCTTGGTGTTCTTAAAACAACATATTTTTCATCTAAAATAAAATCAGGAGAAAGAATGATGCACTCAACATCTGTAAAAAGAATTTTGTTCTTCTTATCACAGACTTGAGACACACTAACCAGATTGTATTTAAGCTCAGCAACATAAAATACATCATCAAACGTAATTTTTCCATTTGATACTGTACCTTTACCTGTAATCTTACCTCCCCTGGGATTTTCTCCAAAAGCAACATATCCTCCTTCAAAAGACTTGAAATCTCTAAGAATTTGAAGATTTCCAGTCATGTGTCTAGAGCATCTACTATCAATATGCCATGTTCTACCTTCTTCAGGGATATGGATACTCTGTACATAAAGTAGAAGGATTAGTTAATTTTGGGAACCCAAGCTGGTTTTGTCTTGGGTTCATCTTTTGAAGAATAAGACTTCTTAACTGAATGATCCTTGTATGCAGTTTTGTATTTAGTACTATGTTTTGATTCACTACTGATCTAGGTTTATACCCGTAGTTCTTTGCTTTTGAAAATTTTACTACTGATGGACCAGTAGTGTTTGGGTAATAAGGGTTTTGAGCATAATCAATAGTGTTTTTGTAGTTATACCAGACATCATTGTAATTAGGGTTTTTACCAGTAGTAAACCTGGAATAGTTTCTACTGACGTTTGAAAACTTTGAAAATTTTACTACTGATGGACCAGTAGTGTTTGGGTAATAAGGGTTTTGAGCATAATCAGTAGTGTTTTTGTAGTTATACCAGACAACATTGTAATTAGGGTTTTTACCAGTAGTAAACCTGGAATAGTTTCTACTTGCGTTTGAAAACTTTGAAAATTGAGGAAAACGATTTTGAGTTCCATTGTTTTTAAAGTAATTACTTCAGCTTGGACTGTTATACCTGGTGTTTTGAACAAATCTTGGTGCAGTTCTTCCAAATTTATGAGTGTTAACATATGTGTTATTGAATTTCGTTTGTGCTGGTGTTTTAGATTCCTTTGCTTTTGATTCTTTAGTTTGTTTTAACTTTAAGGCTTTTACCTTTTCTTTGTTGATTTTAAATTCTTTAAATTCTTTATTGTTAATAGGAATGAAGTGACAGTTTTTAGCTATTTGATTAACTTTGTTACAGATTAAGCATGATAATTTTATTGATTTAGAATTTTCAGGTTTTCTTTGTTCTTTTAATTGGTTTAAATTCCTTTGATTTCCCCTTCTTAAAATTATTGGTATATTTTCTGAGTTATATTTTGGGGATTCAATATGACTTTGTGTGGTGTGAAAACTAGTATCATTTGATTCAGTTGTTTGATCATCATCAGAAGATTCATTTGAGTCATTACTGGTTTCAGTTTCAGTTTGACTTTCAATTTTTAAATCATTTAAAATTCTTTCTGTACTAGATTTTAATGGAGGAATAAAATTTGTTGGAGGTGGGACTGCATGATATCCCACTCCATGAATAACTTTTTCTGTAGTTTGATTACTAGTTAATTCATTGACAATTTTAGAGCTTCTTTCAAACTTTTTAATGGTTAGTTTATTCTGCTCTAGTTCCATTTGACATTCTTCAAGTTTGATCAAAGTTTCTTTTAATTTCAATTCAATATGTTCTTTTTCATAAGTGGTTTGTAGCAATTCATCTTTTATCTTTTGATCAGTTATTTTATAGATTTTAATTTGGTTTTCTAAATCAGCTATACAACCATTATATTCAATTCTTCTGTTTCTATTTAAAATAATCTCTTCTAGTGTTTCTTTATTTAGATTTTCTAGTTCTTTGTATGATTTAATGCATTCAGGAGTGCAGGATTTAGAGTGTACCTCAGTAGTAGAAGGATCAGTAGTGAAGGCCATGAAAGCTTGATTCTGTGCATGTTCTTCTGCTTGGAAGCTCCAGTCATACCTTTGTCCTTCTTGAGATACTAAGGCAGTTGAGTTGGAAGTACTGTTTTTGTTGTAGCTTGATCTTTGATCTTTGCTTGGACATTCTCTGGCAAAGTGACCTAGATTGCTACAGTTGTAGCACTTAACCTTGGTTTTGTCAAAGCCAGCTCTATCACCTTTGTTGTAAGACAGATTTTGCCTTCCAGTTCTTTTAAGAAACCTCTTTGTCCTTAAGCTTAGCATAGCCATCTGCCATTTAATATCCATCTCTTCCAAATCATCAGGATTGAGTTGTTCTAAATCCTCACTAATCAGTGCAGTATGCACATGACTAGTGAAGAAAGATTATCTGGCTAAATCTTCTGTTCCTGCATTTTTCATAGCCTCCTGACATGTTCCTGTATTTGACACAAAAGCAGCATTGTTTGAAGGTAGATTTGGAGTTTTAGTACTTACCTCAGATTCAAAGACACTTAGTTCATTGTAGAGTTCATCAAGTTCTTTTTCTTCTAGTGCATCTCCTTGTCTATATATCACAGTGTACATAAACCATTCTTCACCTAGAGACCTGAGAAACTTTCTGTTGACATCATCATTGTCTGGTTTGTAACCAACTTGATTGAGTTCACCAATGAGTTTTTTGAACCGATCAAATACTTGAGACAATGATTCATTCTTTTGTCCTTTGAAGTTTTCAAAGTCTTGTTTCAGAACAGACTTCATGTTTCTTTTGGTGCTCTTAGTGCCAACAAACCTCTTTTCCAGTGCCTGCCACAGCTTCTTTGCATCATCATATTCAACAAAGAGATGTTGATAATCATTGGGAATAGCAAGCAAAAGAGTGCTTAGTGCTTTGAGTTCGATTCCTCTGTCTTTCTTCTCTTTATCACACTTAAGTTTGTCTGCTTCAGTTAATGAACTTGATGCTTGAGTCTGAATGCTTTTGTTGCCTTCAACAACAACTTCCCACATGGAATAATCAGTAATAAGCATATACTGCTTGATTATGTTTTTCCACATCCCAAAGTTATTGGGAGTGAGAATGGGGATTTTGTTTGCTTGAGTACTTTCATTGTTATCAGACATGATTAACAATTTTAAGATCGAAAGTATGAAACTTTTTGCTGTTCTTAATTCGTAGATCTAGAACCGTAAATCTCTGATACCACTTGTCAGGATCGAATAACCAAACAAGTTATTATAAACCCAGATCTACTAACACAAGAAGTTGCAGCGGATTAACACTTATGTTATTAGATTAAGAACAATGTAAACTGGAATCGAATAAGAATAAAACGAAGAACACAGTTTATCACAAAAAGCTTCAATGTATTAATTCGTTCGATCAATACACGTATGTTTACAATTCATAAGGACGTATATATAATAGTCCTTGAAGCCTAAATTATTAACCTAGTTATTCTAGGAATCGATTACAATTGAATTAAATAAAGATATACATTCCATAACTAACTATGCTAGAATCTTGGACTTGATCTGTTCAGATACGCTCATCAGTAGTAAATCAGATCATCAGTAGTATTCATCATCAGTGGTATTTGTCCAAGTTTAACATCAGTAGTAAATGTGTTTCTGCCCCATCAGTACTAACTTCATTCTTCATCCATCAGTACTAACTGCAACATCAGTAATAGATTATGTATATCTTGTTTTACATCCCAACACTTGAATTTGATTGCAAAAGCTCTCTCAGGTAGTCTGTAGTATGTATATATATTTAGGGGTTGATCGATGTTTAAATAAGGAGGGTGCGTGGTTACTACTTAGTGGGCCGCTCTCATGTGAAAATAAATTGATAAAAGAAAAATTAGTTGTTTTTAATACTTAGCTTGATCTAGTGATTATGAAGATAAATAAACATACATTGTAAGTAAACAATAATATTTCTCATATTGTACCTTGTAAACCATTTCCCAAACTTGCGTAGGATTACTTACCTTGTTCTTAATTATAAGTATTACTAAAGGGTGATGGAATAAAATCATTCAAGGATCATATTCCTACACATTTAATGATTCATCTTAAGCTATAAATTTACTAGTGTATAGACTTATGTGATACAAACTGCAAAGACTGTATAATTAATAATGTTTAACGGATTAGTATGATATGTTGAATGTTCCATGTTTCGGTTAATATAAATTTGAGTAGAACAAACTTGAATTTCGAGAACATGCATTGAGCAACTTTTATTTTTTTTGAACGGCGAATCCTAATCTATTTTTAAATACCACATATGTCAACTATAAGACTTATACCATTGACCTCAAGTATAAGAGCAAACACCTTTACCACTAAATCAATAACCCTTTGGTATTCATTGAGCAACTTGACAGCATGATTAAGGCATTGAATTAGCTAGCTGAAAAATGAAGGCTGACATGCATTTTCACTTTTATTCGAATTTATTATTACACCATAAGACTACCCGTAATTGTAACACACCAATTTTTCAACCAAATTTAAAACTTTTAAATAATAAGACTTAAGTCTTTACAAGCCAATTATCCAAAAAATACGGTTTAAATAAAACATTTGGAATGATCAATAAGTAACAAAAATCGGTATTACAATAATATCAAAACTATATTCTTAGGGAATCAAATGGTACACCAAGCTAATCACTTCCAAATGCTAACTACGGGCCGCCTAATCCTTAGCTCCCGAACCTGAGTACATAGCCAAAAATAAACGTAGTACGTGAGACAAAATTGTCTCGTGAGAAACATGGGTTTTAGACCCGGTTAGAAAATATTTGCAATAAAATAATAATTAAATAATTATGAAATTTCACATAGTCAAACATACCCTAAGGCTTGCCATAAGCCAATCACATACGTAACAGGCCTCCCCGAAACAACTCCCCCGATATGGGTTAACTAGGTACCATTTCCGGGTTATCTATTTGGTCCCCCGATTTCCGGGTTATCTCAAACTCCCCCGCTTTCCGGGTTATCTATTTCTCGACACACTACCCTTGCGCAGGGTGGTACCGCCCCAACTACGTGTCATTAACTTTCCCAACTTGTGTGGGTTATCCAGGATCCAATTGATTAGCTACCACATAACAAATCATCAAACTTGAGCCAATGCTCCAAAACATAACTCATATCATACTAGTGGCAACTAACAAATCAATTTACAGTTCAATTCAATTCATACTCTATCAAATCAATCTTTTCTTTATTAAAAATAATTATCTAATAAAGACTCTGTAAATCATTTCAAACTTTAAAACACGGGTTACTATGTACTCAAAAAAGATCACATGTACTCACCTTAGCAATGCTATCCAATACTTGTGTTAATCAACACAAATCCTTACTCCTTAATCAAAGAAGTACTTCAAATCTCAAGGTCTTCTTGACCTAATATCAATATCATTACCATAACTAGTTATAATCCATAAACAATCCACTTTAACCTCCCTAACCACCAAGTTCGTCAAACTTGGTGGAATCTTAAACCCTAGTTCAAGATTTTCCATCATCAATCCCAAATCTAACTTTGCTTGTAGTTCAAAATTTGATTTTTTTTTAAGATCAAAGCGCTATGGGGAAATTATCAATTTGATTTTGCTTGTAGTTCGGCCCGAGGCCACTCCAGTGGTATTATTTCAATATGGGATAAAGCGGTTTTTGAGAAGTTTAATATACATTGCGGAAGTAATTTCGTTATTGTAGAAGGTCGTTGGACGGGTGTACAAGGGATGTTATATATAATTAATGTATATGCGCCTCAAGATGTGGAAGCTAGACATGGTATTTGGGAGGAAATTAGTTCTTTTATGAATGGTAAGATCGGAAATTTTATTATTTTTGGTGATTTTAATGAAGTTCGGTGTGAGGAGGAACGTTTTGGTTCAAATTTTAATGCTATTGGGGCAAGGTATTTCAATCAATTCATTGACCAAAATGAGTTAGTCGATCTACCGATTGGTGGGAGAAAATTTACTTGGATGAATAAACATGCCTCGAAGATGAGTAAGTTAGATAGATTTCTTATCTCCGGAAATTTATTTCAACAAATTACAAATTTAAAAGTTGTGGCTTTGGAACGAAAATTATCCGATCATATTCCAATCTTATTACATTCTAATAAAGTTGATTTTGGGCCGATTCCTTTTCGTGTAGCCCATTCATGGTTAGAAGATGGCGACTTTATTGAGTTGATTAATTCATCCTGTTTAGAACTGTGAAGGTGGTGGAGTCGTGTTTAGTGAACTTAAAAGATAAGTTTAAATTCATTAAAGAAAAGTGTAAAAGATGGAGTGGTGATAAAAAAGAAAATACTCATGTTCGGACTTCTTGGTTGCGTAATCAACTAGAGGAGATTGGTAAAAAGATAGACAATTGTAGTGCTAACACTGAAGAGAAGGCCCAAAGACTAATGTGGTTAAAAGAGTTCAAGGAGATAGAAAAGAACGAGAATATCGATTTGATGCAAAAACTAAAATTGAAATGGGATGTTGAAGGAGACAAAAATTCTTCTTTTTTTCATGCTATGTTGAATCAAAGAAGGCGATCTCAATTAATTCAAGGGATCATGGAGGATGGGGAGTGGATTGTTAACCCGCAAAGTATTAAAAATGTGTTTTTTGAATTCTATAAAAGTAAGTTTCATAGTATCAACACTTGTACACCGGATTTCGGTCAGGATCGTTTTCACACTCTCTCTGATGCGGATGTTTTTTCTCTTGAAAATACGGGTTCTATGGAGGAATTGAAAGTTGCGGTGTGGAGTTGTGGTAGTGATAAAGCACCGGGTCCGGATGGTATTACGTTTAAATTTATTAAAAAAATTTGGTTATTGTTGAAAGATGACTTGCTCAAATCGGTAGAAGAATTTTTTATGAAAGGTATCTTACCGCCTGGGTATAATTCCTCTTTTATTACTCTTATTCCTAAAGTCCCTAACCCGACAATGGTGAAAGATTTCCGGCCTATTTCACTTATTGGCGTTCAATATAAAATTATTGCAAAATTATTAGCTATTCGGTTAGCAAAAGTTGTCGATAAATTGATTAGTAAAGAACAATCGGCGTTTATTAAGGGTAGACAAATTCTTGATGGCCCGTTAGTGATTGGTGAAATTATGGAGTGGTACAAATTGAAGAAGAAGAAACTTTTACTTTTTAAAGTCGAATTTGAAAAGGCTTATGATTCTCTAAGTTGGGAGTATCTTGATTTTATCATGTTAAATATGGGGTTCGGCTCGAAATGGAGAGGATGGATGCGTGAGTGTCTAGCTTCGTCTAGACTTTCGGTTCTTATTAATGGGAGCCCTACAAAGGAGTTTCGTTCTTCTCGCGGTTTACGTCAAGGTGACCCTCTTTCTCCATTTCTATTTATTATAGCGATGGAGGGCCTTCATGTTTTGATTAATAATGCGATTCAAAGTAATCGTTTTATTGGTGCTTCGGTTGGAGATTCTAATTTGCCCGTGTCGCATTTGTTTTATGCGGATGATGTGATGTTTGTATCCTATTGGAAGCAATCGAATATTGAAGGGATTCTTTGGGTATTGGACGAGTTCTTTAAGCAATCGGGTCTCAAACTTAATATTCATAAGTCTAGCTTGTATGGTATTAATGTAATGGAGACGGAACAGGAGATGTTGTGTTCGGTCAATGGGTGTAGTAAAGGGGTTTTTCCTTTTACTTATCTGGGTTTTCGTTTGGGTGGTAACACAAATGTCCGAAATTGGGATGTGATTATTGACCGAGTTCGTAGTCGGCTATCTCGGTGGAAGGCCAATATGTTGTCTATTGGAGGTCGGTTAACGTTGATTAAATCGGTCCTTGGTAGTTTGGGTATATATTGGATGTCTCTTTTAAGAGCACCGGCTAGTGTTATAAAGAAGATTGAACAACTTCGTGCTCAATTTTTTTTTGGGGAAGTAATGGTGTGAATAAGAAAATGAGTTGGGTAAAATGGGACATGTGTTTGGCGGATAAAGAAAAAGGTGGGTTAGGGATAGCTAGCCTTGATGCTTTAAATCTTGCACTTTTATATAAGTGGAGGTGGCGGTTTTATAATGAAGAAGGTACTATTTGGTGTCGGGTTATTAGATCAATTTATGGTCGTGATGGTGGTTTCTCAAATCCGTCACACCCACGTCATCAAAAAGGTAATTGGTTTAAAATCATTGGTTCCGCTAAACTGTTACATGAAAAAAACATTATTGATTTTAACGTTATTCAATATAAACTGGTGAGTGGGGAGGGTATTCTTTTTTGGTTGGATAGATGGAAAGGTATAGTTCCGTTTGCTCAATGTTTTAACCGCCTTTTTAGGTTGGAATTGAATACTTGTTGTAAAGTGCAAGATAGATGGAGAAATGGTGAATGGTTTTTTAATTGGAGGAGAAATATTCGAGGTGGAGTTGAACAAGAACAATTTGATAATCTCATGTCTATTCTTATTGGGACTTCGTTTGGCGAAGGTAAAGATAAAGTTACTTGGAATTTAGGTGATCAATGTGAGTTTTCAGTCGGTGATACAAGGAGATATATTAATTCGGTATTTTATCCCGGAGTTCGATCTGACTTTATTTGGTATAAATCTTTACCAATTAAAGTTAATGTTTTTATGTGGAGCCTTTATTTAGATCGCCTACCGACTAGATTTAATTTTTCAAGACGGGGTATGGAAATTAACTCCATTCTATGTCCTGTTTGTAATTCTTTTGTGGAATCTAGTTCGCATATCATGTTCACGTGCATTGTGGCTAGACAAGTTTGGGATATCGTCTTTAAATGGTGTGATACAGGTGAGTTCGCAAGTAATTCCTTTAGTGATTGGTGGGTTTTTGGTGATCACTTGTCAAATGCTAATGTCCGTAGAGATAAATTTCAGATGATCGGTTTTACTACATCCTGGGTCTTATGGAGATATAGGAATGCACTTATATTTGATAGTAGTAGAATTAGTAAGTCGGAGTTGTTTGATAAAATTCGTTTATTTTCGTTTTCGTGGATCACCCATAGGAATCATAAATTTAAGATTTCTTGGGTTGATTGGTTGCGACTTCCTTTGTAATGTTTTTGGTTGTTTTAGTCTAGTACTTTGCTAGACTCTAGTTTTTTAATAAAGTGTGAAGGTCCTCGGGAGGGTGATGGCATTGCCGAAGCTTTATCCATTGCCTTCTTTTGCTGTTCAAAAAAAAATCCCAAATCTAACTTGTACACATTGAATACAAGTCTACAAGGAGTGTTTTACACTCATGATAGTTCATCTTCCCCAAAGATGATATGGTTGGTTCCCAAAACCACCATTTTTACCCATACTAAGCTCAAAATCAAGGTAGATAAGTAAGATGATCAAAGATTCTTACCCTTGATGTCTCAATCCTTCTAGATGGTGAAGATTTGAGCTCTTGAGCTCCAAAAATGTGCAAGAATGCTCCCAAAAACGGCCGTTATAGATCTAGGGTTGTAGGTGTTATGAGCCCTAGCCTTCACACAACTTTATATAGTTCAGAGCCTCCTCGCGCCCCGCTCGCGCCCAGCTCGCGCCACGAAGAGACGCGGAGCTGCCTTCTAGTTGCCCCTCGATGACCAACCTCGCGCCTGGCTCGCGCCGCGAGCTCGACGCGAACTCAACACGAGCTCGACGCGAGCTCTTCGCATTTCGTCGATGGATTTGCTGTTTTGCTGAAAAGCTTACTCGCGCCTGCCTCGCGCCGCGAGAGCCGTTCCAGGCAGATTCTTGGCCTTTAAACTTGTTTCCATTCATGTTTTGACCCATACTTGGTTATACCAAGTCCCAAACATGAAAACACTCGATAAAACGTAACTCGAAACATAAACTAATACAAATACTAAAATTCGTATAAATCCCGAATTAAACATACGAAATTGCAAACGTAAAATTATGGTTGTTACAGTAATGGGTGACCAAAGATCTGGGCCACATAAGCTTTCTCTCTCCTGATCAAACACATGACCAGACAGCGACCAATAGGACGTAATGGGTGACCGATCGATAATTTTTTTTAAATTTTAATTTAAATTAAAAACAATACATTAATAATAAAAAAACATTACATAAATAAATTAAAAATACTAAAAAAACAAACTAAAAATCCAAATTATATTTGGCCTTGATTTTCGCTTTCCTCGCCAAAATCCACTCAAGCTTTTTGCCGTGAAGTGGTCATGCGGTTCATTGTAGAATTTCATGTGCTTGAGCTCTTGGTTATATTTTTGAATCTCCATGAAATCAGTAATGGACGCTTTGCGGAGGTAAAAAAAGTCGTTTGTGGCCTCTTTCCAATGCCCGACTAATTGATGCGCCGATGATGGCGGTTCACCGAAATCTGAACTTTGAGCAGCTGATGACGATGTCGCTGCTTTCTTCTTCGCCTTTTCCCGCCCCATTGGTCGAGTGGGTGAAACTTCCACTTCTTCAACATACTCGTCCTCACCGACCCCTGAACCTTGAGCAGCTGATAATGACGACATCCTTAATTTTTTTCCACGAGTCTTCGCGAAAACCACCAAGTGTTGATCCAAGCCTTGCATAAGGCTATCTCTTCGAGCCTCGCCCATGTGGCGCTTCCGCCGGTCACCCTCTTTGTCGGTGGTTGACGCCTTTTTGGTACTGTAACACCTCAATTTTTAATACAAAACATTTGCCCAAAAACATCATTTTCATAAATAGAAGACCAGTTCCAAAATACGGATTTACAAAAACTTTTGGTATGAAAATCAGAGTATGAGGTTTGGTGTTACAAAATATATCAAAACCAAAGCTAAGCATAAATCCGCTCTAATGATCTTCTACTCTAGGCCCCGCATATCTCAATCTATGCACACCTAAATCCTCGATCCAGAACCTGAGTACATAGCAAAACAAACAAGGAGTACGTGAGACACAAAAATGTCTCGTGAGCTACATGGGTTTAGACCCCAATAATATCAAGTATCACATTGTATATAAACACATATTTATATTTCACCAACACAGTCTAGTCACCCTATGGTGACTCTACCGATCCTGCTTCCCTAGCATACATATCTAGTACATAAACATATATGTACCAGAACACAGTCATATCCAATACATAAACATATATGTATTAGAACACAAGCGAACCTAATACATAAACATATATGCATTAGATCCCTAGATTACCTAGTACGTAAACATATGCGTACTAGAAGCACCCGTGTGCTTAGTGTACAAACATATGTACACTCGTCTCAGTGATCGGGGTCACCCCCGCATCACCACCATCTATCTCTAATCATAACCTATCAGTTATGCCAGACAAAGCCTTCGGCTATCACATAAATCATCAAACAAGTTAGTTAAATATTATCAATAATATATATACTAACTCAACACATAATAAGTCTAGACAAACATTAGATAGACCGATCATAAGTAGTCAGAATACTTCGTATAACTATGTACCCAGTAAAGTCCACAAGTACTCACCTTAGCAATATAATGCTCCAACCGTAATCTCTCCGCCAATTTCCTTGCTCCAACAATCAATCAACTTTCCAAGACTTCACCAAAAGCCTAATACAACAATCACAAGATGTTCAACATCACATAACACTAATAATGTATCCATTTATCTCTAGATACCTTCAACTAACACTTTCCCCCAATTATGGTGATTTACCAAACCCTAGGTTTAACCAACCCTTAAGATTCTTACAAATCATAATCATACACTTGTTCCCTTTGTTAAAATACCATCTATTAAGTGTATACATCACTTATATCACCATAACCCAAGACCCGAAGAACTAGGGTTACATACCCATACATCAGATACATAGATCTTAATCTATAAAGATCAAGGAGTGAAGATATACCTTTAATCTTCACTTAGGAGTGAAATCTACCAAGGATTTGTGAAGGAATCGACCACAATCAGTCCTCAAGCTCAAAAATCGCCAAAGGGAGAAACTAGGGTTTGCACATGCCATTAATGAGCCAAAACCCGATTTTAATGCTGCTTGAAGGAGTTCACGATAGCGAAGAAGTTTGCGCCGTGAACTTCCCCGGTCGTGAACTCTTCCCGATCGGTAATTAGACGTGTACATCGATCGGCCAAAAACCACCAATCCCTGAAAGGAGTTCACGATCGTGAACTGAAGTTCACGCCGTGAACTTCTCTTGGCAGCAGGGCTGCACTTTTCGGTCTTCGCCTCAACCCGGTTTCGTCCATAACTTTCTCGTACGGTGTCCAAACGACACGAAACCAATACCTACGTTCTTTAAATGATTTATCCGCATTTATCATATTTTTATACAATTTATTTATTTACAAAAATTCGGGTCGTTACAACTATTTACCCCTTAAAAGGATTCCGTCCTCGAATCACTAAGCATTCCAACTCACATTCGTCCGAGCATTCCGTTCTCATTCCCTTGTGGTCATTACCATCAAACTCTTCTCATTTCGGTTCCGTTAACATTACGTATGACACAATCATAACCCTTAACTAGTTGATTAAAATGAATGTCAAACTCTAGCTTTGACCAAGTCAAGACCAAATTTAAAACTCATAATACTTAAACCCCGTTGAGTCCGAACGGTCAAGACCAAATTTAAAACTCATAATACTTAAATGGTCAAAATTTCACAATTTGACCATAACACCGTCACTCTCTCAACTGATCCTTTTATTCCCATAACAATGGTATGACACAATCATAACCCTTAACTAGTTGATTAAAACGAATGTCAAACTCTAGCTTTGACCAAGTCGATATATCCCAACATTGGTATATCCCCACATTGTCTAACCTTTGACTTAAGCACAAAGTCAACTATACTTTAACAATTTCCCTTCTCGTTAAAGATTTCATTAATCATTCATTCTTTTACTATCCACCTTTAATTTATGATACATTTACGATCGTATACTCGATCCCCTAATTCAATCTTGAAAACACCCAAACAAGTCAGAGTCGTATAATCCGACTATAACTCTTTCAACTATTCCATTAACCTTTTCACATACATACAATCGATACATTATGCTCTCGACATACTAGTCAATCAACACGAGAGTCAAAGCCCATCTTTGACCAATTCAATTAATCACAAGTTGACTAACCTTGACTCTTGCATAAAGTCAACCATACTCTTCCAAACTAACCAATTCGTTCTCATAGGGTACCATTACCAACTTATCACTTCCAGTTCTACTCATATTGTTTCTTTAACAATCATCCCCGTTTTTCCAAACTTTCAATTTCTCCCCAATTAATCCGAGAGTCGCACCTTTAACTAAGGTCACATCGACCTTTACCGATTCTTGACCATCATTTGATCACTCACACCATCACTTAGTATTCTTTCAACCATCTTTGCATCACATCGATCAATTTCATAACTCTTTTTCTCAATTATCGGAATTAGATCTCCTATCGCAACATATTCCACAATTTCATACAAGTTTACCATATCTTGGTTACCAAAAATACTTTGCTCACTAGGAGTTTCTCTTTCCTCTTCTTCTATAAAATGTAGACATCTCTTACACATACATGACCTAAATTCAACCCGCATTTCGAACCAAATTCTCATTTACCATAACATAATAGCAATACTCATTAACCACATGGTTCTACATTCGTCATATATATACATAAGCCCATACATATTCATATATACATCTATATTACGCCAATTCCATCTAAAAATCTCTACTGTGCACATACACAAACATATGTATATGCCACACCAATAACATATAAACATCTTTATCGTGCTCATATACAAACATATGTATATGTCACACCAATACCATCTAAACATCTCTATTGTGCACATATACAAACATATGTATATGTCACACCAATACCATCTGATATCCATCTTTTCGCATCGTGTAGCTTTGCTACTTTCTTACTCATTCAATCGTCTAATTATTCATCATGCATTCTAGCACCTCTCCCATAATATCACATTATCGTTTTCTTTCCTATTCGACATATTTCCATTTGACATACTTCTTAACACGTTCATATAACGTAACCGTTCCACTATCATATGCCTTCGAAGGCCATCGCATAGCTCTCATGCATTGTACCCCGCGGGTAAACTAATAGCTTCTCCATTTGCTATTTATCGTTTCACTTACACATTAACCACCCTTAACCGGTTCATTTCCTTAACAATTTCCAAACCTTTTGTCACCGCCGGAGTGGCTACGACTATATTCCATTAACCATAATTCACCAGCAAACCCGGTCATCTTTGAGTCAACCAATCGACTCCGGTCTACATTTGTAATTCATGACTTAGCAACTAATAGCCCAACACTCGATGTTCTACTTTTTCACATCATGGGACTTAGAAATATTTATTTCCCAATCGTAGCCTTACACTACACTATGTCATATATTATCGTACCATTACTATGATGGCTTACCAATAATTGTCTTCTTACCCTCAATTTCGAATCCCTCATTCCGCACACAAAACTTAGCTATGGCTATATGCCAACTTTTACTCAACCATTTTCAACAATCAAAGTTCGTCATTCCCGGCACTTATCTTTTTTCCACATATTTTCCATTCATGATTTTCAAGGCATCGCTATACCTTTCACCATCATTTTCATTACCACTCACATATAATAATATTACATTACTTATCCGGATTCCCGCCGGATATCCAAATCCCCTTTTCTGAGTTTCTATTTCTAAAATTTGCATCCATACTAACAATTCTTACCAAGACTTAGTACTTCGTTGTACTACTATCCTTTTGTTGAAAACGTCTACCATTCTTGTGGTTTGTCCTTTAATACTACATATTGGCATCAACCAATATATCCTTACTACATGCGGCACACCGATCCATAATCCTTTCCATTATGAAATTTCTATACACATACTAACCGGGAAGACTATTCACGAAATAATATCCACTTCATACAACTTATTTCTAATTTCTTTAAGCACTAATTCGTGCGACAATCCAACCGTTAAGCTATGATCACATAATATCTTGGCTTGGTGCATACCCAACCAATCCATACCGATAACCACGTCATATTTCCTTTATTCCCATGGGCAATAAATCGCCTTTAAACTTTTCCCCATCGATTTCTAACTCCCAATTTCTAATAACACATTCGACCATTTGGGTTTTCCCATTTACCTCTATTTCACATTTTTCATCTAACCATTCGGTCGACACAATCTCGCTTTCTACCAAACTCATGAGACACAAACAAATAAGTAGGACTCGAATCAACAATATATATGAGTTGGCAAGGAGTTTACGGATAAGGTACCTGACACCACATCGTGCGCCTCCTTCGCCTCCTCTCGGGTGAGTTGGAAGGATCGTCCCTTCACCTTCGCCGGCTCCACCTTCTTTTGAGCCGTGGACACAAGTGATTCGGTTTTCTTCTTCGGGCACACGTTGCTATAATGCCCTTTTTCATGGCACGAGTAACACTCGACCTCGGCCGCCGCTTTAGATCTACAATCCCGGGCCAAAAGCCCCATCTTGCCACAATCATGGCAAACCTTCGGTTCCCCTCGGCATTTGCCGGTATGATTCTTCCTGCACCTCTTGCATGAGGCTACACTTCCTTGTCTAGAGAAGTTCGACGTGAACTTCCCCTTCTTAAAAATACCCGAGCCACTCTCGGCTTTCCACTTCTTGCCTACATAGGCCCTCTCGGCAACCCTTGCCTCGTTCACCTCTTCCACACCTCGGGCGGCACTAATGGCCTCATCTAGCGTGACCGCCCTCTTCACCTCTAATTGATAATCCGAAGGTAGCCCACTAGCATACCTCACCACTCTCAACCTCTCCTCGGAGTAGGTCTTAGCAACAAACGAGAGTAATCATGTGAATTCCCTCGAGTACTCCTCGACCGTCATATCGCCCTTCTTTAGGGTCACAAACTTCTCATGCATTTTCTCCAAATCCCTTTCGGGTCAAAACTTCTTTCTCAATCTCGCGGTAAACTCCTCCCACGACATTCTCTCTATCACCTCCTTCCCGAGGGTCTCATAAACTATGTCCCACCAAACCATAGCATCCTCTTTTAGCAATTATGACGCGTACGTCACCATATCGGCTTTCTTGCACTTGCTACTTCCGATGACCCGCTCGGTCTCTCGGATCCATCTCATAGTCATATTCGGGTCCGAACTACCCGTGTATACATTTGGCTTACAATCCATGAAAGTCTTAAAAGAACAACCATCTTTTTCCTCTGGCCTTGCCCTTGCATCATTACAACCACCCGTGGAGGATTTCTCCCCTCGGGTGCCACCACCACCGGTTCTCTCATCCGACTTAGCCTCGGATTCACGATATCCCTCCGACCTCTCACGGTCCCCAATAATGTGGTGCAGTTCATCGGCCACCGTCCCTTTGATTTGATCAATAAGAGTATGGAGATCCGCCATCGTTACCGGAGTCTTATTAGCTCTGACCTCCGATTCATCCACTCGATGCATCGACGGTTGACTTTCATGTTCAACCACAATCTCAACGTTAGGTATCTCCTCCTCCCGTTTTTCCGGGGCTTTCCCACTTCGACGAGTGTTCACCATTTCTTTCGATCAAGACTATACGAAAGTCATTAAACATTTAGTACCTTATGTACAATCCATTAGTCGCATAAGACTCATTATCCATAATCATATATCAACTTTCATAGGTCCCCTAGGTTCAACCCTAAACTTAACATAAAGTCTCAAGGTCAACCTATCGATCTCAAGGAATCTTACATTCTTAATGCTACAGTCTAAGACTAGGATGGACATCCAACCTAATTCACTTAAACAGTAGCTCTGATACCAAGTTGTAACACCTCAATTTTTAATACAAAACATTTGCCCAAAAACATCATTTTCATAAATAGAAGACCAGTTCCAAAATACGGATTTACAAAAACCTTTGGTATGAAAATTAGAGTATGAGGTTTGGTGTTACAAAATATATCAAAACCAAAGCTAAGCATAAATCTACTCTAATGATCTTCTACTCTAGGTCCCGCATATCTCAATCCATGCGCACCTAAATCCTCGATCCAGAACCTGAGTACATAGCAAAACAAACAAGGAGTACGTGAGACACAAAAATGTCTTGTGAGCTACATGGGTTTAGACCCCAATAATATCAAGTATCACATTGTATATAAACACATATTTATATTTCACCAACACAGTCTAGTCATCCTATGGTGACTCTATCGATCCTGCTTTCCTAGCATACATATCTATTATCTAGTACATAAACATATATGTACCAGAACACAGTCATATCCAATACATAAACATATATGTATTAGAACACAAGCGAACCTAATACATAAACATATATGCATTAGATCCCTAGATTACCTAGGTAGTAAACATATGCGTACTAGAAGCACCCATGTGCTTAGTGTACAAAGATATGTACACTCGTCTCAGTGATCGGGGTCACCCACGCATCACCACCATCTATCTTTAATCATAACCTATCAGTTATGCCAGACAAAGCCTTCGGCTATCACATAAATCATCAAACAAGTTAGTTAAATAGTATCAATAATATATATACTAACTCAACACATAATAAGTCTAGACAAACATTAGATAGACCGATCATAAGTAGTCAGAATACTTCATATAATTATGTACCCAGTAAAGTCCACACGTACTCACCTTAGCAATATAATGCTCCAACCGTAATCTTTCCGCCAATTTCCTTGCTCCAACAATCAATCAACTTTCCAAGACTTCACCAAAAGCCTAATACAACAATCACAAGATGTTCAACATCACATAACATTAATAATGTATCCATTTAGCTCTAGATACCTTCAACTAACACTTTCCCCCAATTATGGTGATTTACCAAACCCTATGTTTAACCAACCCTTAAGATTATTACAAATCATAATCATACACTTGTTCCCTTTGTTAAAATATCATCTATTAAGTGTATACATCACTTATATCACCATAACCAAGACCCCAAGAACTAGGGTTTCAAACCCATACATCAAGATACATAGATCTTAAGCTACAAAGATCAAGGAGTGAAGATATACCTTTAATCTTCACTTAGGAGTGAAATCTACCAATGATTTGTGAAGGAATCGACCACAATCAGTCCTCAAGCTCGAAAATCACCAAAGGGAGAAACTAGGGTTTGCACATGACATTAATGAGCCAAAACCCTATTTTAATGTTGCTTGAAGGAGTTCACGATCGCGAAGAAGTTCGCGCCATGAACTTCCCGGTCGTGAACTCTTCCCGATCGGTAATTAGACGTGAACTTCGATCGGCCAAAAACCACCAATCCCTGAAAGGAGTTCACGATCATGAACTAATGTTCACGAACGTGAACTAAAGTTCACGTCGTGAACTTCTCTTGGCAGCAGGGCTGCACTTTTCGGTCTTCGCCTCGACTCGGTTTCGTCCATAACTTTCTCGTACGGTGTCCAAATGACACGAAACCAATTCCTACGTTCTTTGAATGATTTATCCGCATTTATCATATTTTTATACAATTTATTTATTTACAAAAATTCGGGTCGTTACAGGTACCTTCTTTTTGGTTGGCGCTACAACGGGGGAGTCGGAAGACTCGGCGTTGAGGGGAGCGGCGAGAGTGGCGGGGGAACCAGTTTGTGTTCGTGGTTGGTAGTCGTATTGGTCGAGCACGACGAAAGGATCAGAATTGTCCATACCAAAATAATTTTGATAACCTTGTGGTGGTTGTTAATATTGTGGTTGTTGTTGTTGTTGTTGTTGTGGAGGGTATGGTCGGTATGGTTGTTGGTAGTAGGGGGAGCAAATGGATTATTTTGATAACCTTAAGGGATTGGTTGAGTAGTTTGGTGTACGAAAGTTGGTTGTTGAAAGTTAATAGAGGGTGATTGAGAGGGTGTGGGATTGTTTGCTTGGCGTCAAGATTTTGAAGATTTGCCTTTGTTCTTGGAAGACATTTTTGAGAGGGTGATTGAGAGAATAGAGTGTGTGTTTGAGTATATTAGAAAGGAAAGAGAGTTGTGAATTATTTGGTAAAAGAATTGGGTATTTATAGGGTAAAAAATGGGTAAAAATTAAATTTGAAATGGGTTTGGTTTAATGAAAATAGCCGTTTGTGGGGGGGGGGGGGGGGGGGGGGTTTACGTTCAACGGTTGATTTTGACCGGTCGATTAGTCGACCGTTGGAGGGGCTCGACGCGTCGTGGGGAGGCGGGCGTAACGGGGGCGATCGGTCGGGGTCGGATGGCGTGGCGGTCGTGACTGGTCGGAGGTCATGCGTAACGGGTAGTCTAACAATTTTAGCTTATACACTATACATTATAAGTGTTTTAGCTAATTATACAACTATATTAAGTAATGTTTTTGTGAAAGCAATAAAATTGTGTTAGTATTATATGTTGGATTTCAAAAACATGCATTTAGCAACTATATTTTCTGTTTATTTGATACCTGGAATATAAAACTTTGCCTCTCCTGTTGGCACCTTTTGGTCCCCACTGAATTACGTAACAACAATCACCAGCTAGAACATATCAAATAATCTTATTACATGTGCATTTATCCCTTATATTTTCCTTTAGTTTTATGTCAATTTCATTACTAAATTTGCTTTTATACGTATTTAACTGGACAAATATATTAACTTTAGCAAATTTACATAAAAAGTAAAGTATGATTATGTAAAAAGGAGAAAATAAAGTTAGTCTACATGTGATTTGTAGGGATGTTCCCAAAGTTGAACACAATAGCCCGCTTTTACATACTACTTTTTTTTAATCAATCTATTTCATGTCTAATTATACAATTTATTTATACTAAAAATCTATATATGATTTTAATTCATTTTTTTTAAATAAAGATCGTTTTGCTTATATTTATTGACGTTGTCCTCTTGATTATCAGTAGAAATTACTAATTTGAATTTTCTCATACGTGTTTACGTATTTTGTTGTTCTCAAAAGCATGCTAGTAACGGGTACATATTTTCATATATACAATTAAATGTCATGATATGTAGGCTTTCTTAAGTGTTCACCCGAATATATATATACTTCTTCAGAATAAGTAATTCATTATTGATTTTATGGTTTCAAAACTAAAAATCTATATATATATATAAAAATTAGGTTTCAATTTGATGTAGCATTAATTACTAGATATTAAATGTAGTTCTAAATTGTTTCGTATTTTCTATGTTAAATAATATAGAACATAAATAATATAAATAATACTACTAAATTCAATTAAAAAATAATATAAGAAATAAATAAATCTATATATATATATATATAAATCGAGTTTCAAGTTTGAAGTTGCATTAATTACCTTGCATTTAATATTAATAATAATAATCTAATAAATACATTTATAAAAATATAAAAATTGAGTTTCAAGTTTGAAGTTGCATTAATTACCTTGCATTTAATATTAATAATAATAATCTAATAAATACATTTATAAAAATAATAATAAGTTAACCAATTGTAAGATCAAAAGTTTTACCATAAACAAAATAATAATAATAATGTAATAAATCCATTTATAAGAAATAATAAATGAATCAATTATAAGATAAAAAGTTTTACCATAAATAAACAATATTTATAAACATTACAATAATATATATAAAAATCAATTATAATTAGGATTAATAAATTTAAATTAATAAATTTATAAAAAATAATAATAATAATAATCTATATCTATATTATATATATAAAAATTGAGTTTCAAGTTTGAAGTTGCATTAATTACCTTGGATTTAATAATAATAATAATAATAATAATAATAATAATAATAATAATAATAATAATAATAATCTAATAAATACATTTATAAAAATATAAAAATTGAGTTTCAAGTTTGAAGTTGCATTAATTACCTTGCATTTAATATTAATAATAATAATCTAATAAATACATTTATAAAAATAATAATAAGTTAATCAATTGTAAGATCAAAAGTTTTACCATAAACAAAATAATAATAATAATGTAATAAATCCATTTATAAGAAATAATAAATGAATCAATTATAAGATAAAAAGTTTTACCATAAATAAACAATATTTATAAACATTACAATAATATATATAAAAATCAATTATAATTAGGATTAATAAATTTAAATTAATAAATTTATAAAAAAAAATAATAATAATAATAATCTATATCTATATTATATATATAAAAATTGAGTTTCAAGTTTGAAGTTGCATTAATTACCTTGCATTTAATAATAATAATAATAATAATAATAATAATAATAATAATCTAATAAATACATTTATAAAAATAATAATAAGTTAATCAATTGTAAGATCAAAAGTTTTACCATAAAAAAAATAATAATAATGTAATAATTTCATTTATAAGAAAAAATAAATGAATCAATTATAAGATAAAAAGTTTTACCATAAATAAGCAATATTTATAAACATAACAATAATATATATAAAAATCAATTATAATTAGGATTAATAAATTTAAAAAAAATAAAAAAATAATAATAATAATAATAATAATAATAATAATAATCTAATAAATCCATTTATAATAAATAATAATAACTTAATCAATTGTAAGATCAAAATTTTTACCATAAAAAAATAATATATATATATATATATATATATATATATATATATATATATATATATATATATATATATATATATATATATATATATATATATATATATATATATATATATATATATATATATATATATATATATATATAAATTGACTTTCAAGTTTGAAGTTGCATTAATTACATTGCATTTAATATTAATAATAATAATCTAATAAATACATTTATAAAAATAATAATTATAAGTTAATCAATCGTAAGATCAAAAGTTTTACCATAAAAAAATAATAATAATGTAATAAATCCATTTATAAGAAATAATAAATGAATCAATTATAAGATAAAAAGTTTTACCATAAATAAACAATATTTATAAACATAACAATAATATATATATAAATCAATTATAATTAGGATTAATAAATTTAAATTAATAAATTTATAAAAAAATAATAATAATAATAATAATAATAATAATTTAATAAATCCATTTATAAAAAATAATAATAACTTAATCAATTGTAAGATCAAAATTTTTACCATAAAAAAATAATAATAATGTAATAAATACAGTTATAAGAAATAATAAGTTAATCAATTATAATATAAAAATTTTTACCATTAACAAACAATATTTATAAACATAATATTAATGATGTCCATGCATTTTTGAATCAAAAGAATAGTTGAATATTTACATTATCTATATAAAAAGTATAACATAAAAAAATGAGTGTATCTAACTCTTAAAATTATTTAATTAGATGATTTAATACTTAAAAATTATTCAAGTAGATGAAGTGTCACAATTTAGGATTAATAAATTTAAATTAAATTATTATACTTAATATATAGGTTTTAGTTCAAGTAGATGAAGTGTCACAATTTAAGATTAATAAATTTAAATTAAATTGTTATACTTACTATATAGGTTTTAGTTTCTAGGATGTGTAAAGACACATATTAAATGTATTAATTAATTTAATTTTTTCATACAAATTAAAAATAATCCATTTAGTATAGATGGCAAGTGTGGTTGTTAATTTCATTCATCTATTCTTTTATTATGAATATGAATTTCTTTTTTTTTTGGAAACTGCTTTCAATATAACAAAACTAGCGAAAAGCTAGAAACACAAAAGAGTTAACCGTTACAAGGTAAAATTAACCATTCGGTCCAACTAACTCTATACTTATGACGTCTATTACAAACCCACAAAAAAGACATTTCTTTAATAGAATCCACAAGAGTACTCCGACGAGCTTCACCGCTATTAAACGTAATTGCATTTCTATGACGCCACATGATCCAAACCACCGTAAGCATTACCGCCTCCACAATCATTTTTACTTTTGTCGATAACGAACTAGTATCCACATTAAACACAAACTCGTCCAATGTGTCCACATTTGTGTCAACCACTTGTAACCAATGACCAATACCCCTCCAAACGCTCTTTGTGACTTCACAATCCCAAAAAATGTGTTCCGTATTTTCAACACCATTCCCACACATCACACAATTTAAATCTTCAAACATAATACCTCTCAACATTAAATTAATTTTTGAGGGAATTCGATTTAAATTTACCTTCCAAAAAAGAATATTCACTTTTCGGGGAACTAAACAATTCCACCTAGTATGAATGACCGACGAAGGAAGTAATAAGTTATCAAGCCACCTCTTTGTACTCTTGACTTCAAACACTCCTTCATCACCAATTTTCCAAACCCACGAGTCGTTATCGTTCGACAAAGTAACACCTTCTAGTAACCGAGCAAGCTCAGCAACTTGAGCTGCTTCTCTCCCCCCACGAATGTCACGAATCCACCGCCACCTAACCACATTGTTCACAAAACGATCATACACCGAACAGTCATACTCCGTATCAATCAGACTCAATCTCGGATAAACCGAGGCCAAAGAACGACCCCCAACCCAAATATCTCTCCAAAACCGCGTCCGCCTACCATCACCAACTTTTTTCTCCAAATGAGACAACAAATTAATACCGGTATCTTTGAATCTACCAATCATTTTAATAATTTGTGCCCACGGGGTGGTACCTAATCGTTGGTAATTCACAAGATCTAAGGCTCCTTGATCACCATAAATCCCCTTAATGACTTTTGACCACAAACTAGACTCGTTTGTCAAAAATCTCCAAATCCACTTTAACACAAGAGCTATGTTAAAAGCATGAAGACTTCCAATATCAAGACCACCATTTTGTTTAGATGCCAAAACCGCCTCCCAATTGACCCAATGAATTTTTCTTTTCACCTCGGAACCTCCCCAAAAAAACGAGGCTCTCAACTTCTCTAGATTGCTTGCTACACTTTTAGGCATAACAAACAAAGATATATAATAAATGCCCATTCCCCCCAACACCGTTTTTAGAAGTAAAGACCTACCTCCAACCGAGAGAGTATTTGCCTTCCACCCCGACAATTTTCTTTTAAATTTAACAACCAAAGGATCCCAATGTTTAATTTGAGACATACAAGCCCCCACCGGGAGGCCTAAATAAATAAAAGGTAGATTCCCATGACATACACCAAGCAAAGTAGCCATGTTTCTAACCTCCCCGTCCGACACACCAACACCATACAAATTAGATTTATGTAGATTTAATTTCAAACCCGAAGCCATATGAAAATAATGCAAAATAATGAGCAACTTTTGCATATTATTTAAAGACCACTCCCCCAAAAAAATCGCATCATCCGCGTACAAAAAATGCGATATAGAGAAAGAGTCATCATTTACCTCCACCCCTTTAAATAATTGTCTAGAAATCGCCTCTTCCATAGCCACATGTAAACCTTCCATCGCAATAATAAAGAGAAAAGGCGATAATGGATCACCTTGACGAAGACCTCTTTCAAGCTTGAACTCTTTTGACGCATTACCATTAAGAATAACCGAGGCTTTGGCCGAGTGTAACATCGCCCCAATCCATTTCCGCCACTTATCCGGAAATTTCATAAATTCCAACATCCGGTCTAAAAATTCCCAGCTTATAGAATCGTAAGCTTTTTCAAAATCAATTTTAAGCACCATGACATTCTTCTTTTTCTTTTTATACCACGAAATCAGCTCATTCACCATCATCGGGCCGTCCAGAATTTGACGACCCTTAATAAAAGCCGACTGCTCATTGCTGACCACAGAGTCCACCACCAACGCTAACCGTAACGTCAATAATTTAGCAATGATTTTATATTGAATTCCAATCAAGCTGATAGGCCTATAATCAGTCACCGCGAGAGGATTAATTACTTTGGGAATCAAAGTAACAAAAGATGCATTACACCCGGTCGGAATAAAACCTGTATGAAAAAACTCAACAACAAAGTTAAAAATATCAGTTTTTAACATATCCCAAAATTTTTTAATGAACGCGAACGTAAACCCGTCCGGACCCGGGGACTTGTCATTTCCACAGCTCCAAACCGCCTTCTTCAATTCACTCATCGTAATCGGTTCCGTAAGTAATGTCGCATACTCGTCCGATAAGCACTTAAATTTGTCACTTCGTCTCTCAACTTTAATAACTGGCACACGTTTAAACTTGTTAGAATAATAATCGAAAAAAATTTGTTTAACCTGTGTCGGTGCAGTAATCCACTCGCCATCTTGTTTAACGCCTCGAATTATAGAGTGTCTTCTTTTACTGTTAATAATTGCATGAAAATACTTGGAATTCTCATCACCTTCAATGCACCATTTAACTTTAGCCTTTTGCGATAAATCTTTCCACTCCTTGGCATCTAATTTATATAAAGCTAGTTTCGCCGTCTGTCTCTCCGTCAAATCCTCATCTGTCGCTGTATTCATGTCTATCTTCTTTTCAATCTCAGCAACCTTTTCCGCCACGTTCTTTCTTTGCTCCATCATCTCGGTATTTTTCTTCTTCCACCAACTTTTGCAATTTTCTTTCAACAACTTTAATTTGTCTTTAAAAATAATGAAAGAACTGTTACTTGAAGACTCCAAAGGCGCAGCCCAAGACGACTTAGCAACTTCCTCAAAAGAATCATCATCCAACCACGAATTAAAGAATCGAAAAACCCTCGGACCATAATCAACAACTTGTTGCGCCAACACAATAGGTCTATGATCCGAAATTATATCCGTCATCACATTGGCAACCAGATCCGAACACACCTCCAATACCCCTTCGCTCACAAAAAACCGATCAAGTTTGCTCATTTTCCGACCGTCCGAACTTAGCCTTGTATACGCGGAACCACCCATAGGCACTTCAATAATACTGGCCGAGTCCACAAACCCATTAAAATCAACCATTTCTCTGTCATTTTTTTCACACCCCCACCTTTCTCCTTCCTCCCGGACGGCGTTAAAATCACCAAAAATAAAAAAATTCCCATCATTTAGTTGCATATAATCAACAATCGTCTCCCATAATCTTCTCTTATCAACTGTACTTTGAGGCGCATATACATTAGCTATAATACATTCCATGTTATTGTTCTTCCATTTCCCATGAACAAATAAAACATTTTGGAGGCACACAATACGAGAACTCGTGAATAACAACGGGTCCCATATAGATAATATACCACCCGAAATACCAACTGCACTACTTAAAGCAAAATCAAAGGACATATTACCCCATAATTGCTTAATCATAAAAACATCTACCTTCGAGATACGAGTTTCTTGAATCCCTAGGAAAGAGATCTTATATTTATTAGATATCACGCCTATACGTTTTCGTTTTACCACATCTCCTATTCCACAAGCGTTTATGGACATATAATTCATAAACAACCTTTTCCTTCTCCCATACTACTTATCATACTTTCAAGAGATTTTTGACACCCTTCCATATCATGTCCCATGGCAAGCCCAATATCAATATAACGACTCAAGTCATCTATCAGAGATACCGATTTGGTATTGCTCTTCAAGTAACCTGAAGGAGCACACGAATTAGAAGACCCCGCACCTTTAAAAATTTTTCCATCCACCTGATCCGCCTGGTTACGAGCTTGATGTTCGAACCCCGGCGGAATGGAAACCGAAGCATCTTTAAATCTGCCTGGTTCCGCCTCATGATTCTCCCGTGGTCCAAAGTCTTCCGTGTTTTCGGTATTCTCCTTTTCCCCGTGATTTCCACTGCCCCCTTCCACAGCTATATTATTGGACCCCTCCTCGTGCACCCTATCATCCATATTAAGGCTGCCCTTTCTACCGCCATGTACTGAATTAGTTTTAATTGTTTCTACTTCCTCATTACCTTCCGGAATCACATTATACTCATTACCAATATCTCTTTCATCCTCATCATCATTTGAAGCTGTCCGGCCATCTTGAGAAAAAGACACATTGTCTTCATCTTCATTACTCTCCACCTCCACACTCCTCATATTAGGTTGCCAGAGGGCAATTTCATACACCCACACAGTATACACTATGTTATCGATCCTTACCTCAATTTCTTTATCAATTCTTGCACCAATCTTTGTTTTGATGCAAACCTTTCCTGTACCACCTTCTTCATTCTCTCCATCTACAAACATGACCTCACCCCAATCTTTTATAATCTTTCTAATGGCTTTAACGGTACCCGCCACTAGAGGTAGCCCATCAACCCTGACCCAACTGACCTTATCATCAACTATAAAATTATCATCCAAATTACGCAGCTGCATAAAGTAAAAAACCATATCTTTATGCTTTTTAAACTTTTCACACGCTACTTGGTTATCAAATTCCAACCATATCCAGGATCCGCCAAGGTAATGGAAGTCAACATCACTAAAACCTTCTTTAACACATACCACCATAATATTTTCAATCAATGATAATTCTCTAACTTTGCCTATCAATATATTACCTGCATTCTTAATAGGCATAGCATCCTCCTTTTCCAACGTTATCATAGTCTTATTTTTTTAATTCTCCTGTTGCTGCGTGAAGATTATTGCTTTGCTTCCCCAGAGGCTGCCTATTATGTGCCTCTGACTTAAACAAGTCAGTAAACCTAATGTATTTTGAAAACTCGCGGGTTTTGGGCACCTGATCACGAACCAGAGATCGTGTTTCCTCTTCCTGCCTTGGTTTGCGATCGAACCTAGACAGCGTAGCGAATAGATGGTACGATCTGTACCAAGTCGCGTTCAACCTATCCAAAAGAGATTCAACGTTATCAACCCTAATAAACCGAACAAACCCGAAACGCCGTCCAATCTTTGACAACTTCCGGGGAATAAACGCATCAACGACCGTTCCAAACACTTGCATTGCCTTCCAGAAATCATTGACTGCCCACGATTGAGGAAGATTTGTGACGTATAGCGTTTTTGCGATCTTCTTCAGGTCAAGATCTTCCTTGCGAAACGAGTATCTCTGGTTTACACTATTACTCATCTGCCTCCTTTGCATGTTAGCCTTAGACATCTCGAAGAACCCAACCCTACCCCCCCTCCCCGCCGTCGGGGAAGATCCGGCGAGACAGAAGCGGAAAGAACCCTACGATCGTAGGAAACGGCCGAAACCCTAGAGAGAGTTTTTCTTTATGAATATGAATTTCTAAGTGATTATTCTCCTATTATGAAATATGTCACGATTGTTTTCTAAGAGATTTTTTGTGTAATGATACATCGTTTAATTTATGTTTATTTATTTTGTAGGATCGACTATCTCCGGCGGTGCTACTATGAAGATTTCAAAATATCTTATACTCAAGTCGGTATGATTTAGTTCCTCATAATTCTTTGATGATATCGTCTAATTATTTGATTATATAATTCTTTAATTATATCTTATACTCAAGTGTTAAAGCCTAAATAGTATATATGACACACATCAATAGCTAAACATGTGGGTTCATGATACGATCGTTGGGCAACTCAAGGCATGACGACCATGCAAACGGGAAAACAAATTGAATAAATGATGATCGAAGGTGAAGGCAAGTCACATTGTAAATTAATTTAATAATCAATATGTAGCAAAGTTTATAATAAACAAGTCAATATGTAGCAAAGTTTATAATAAACAAGATCATTTATTTTCATATAAGTGTTCGCTTAGATATTTGAAAATATAAATAAACTAATATATTTAAAAGTTGAGTTTTGTCATAAAACTAAGAATTTAATGTAATAAAAAGATATAGTAAAAACTAATAACTCTATCAAATGTCTTAAAATAATATTATTAGTAAATGAATATAAGTAATAAACTCATGTATATTTATAATAAAATCTCATAAATTGACTTATCATGAGTTTTAGAATAATTATTAGAAAATGATTACGAGTAATAAACTAATGTATAGTTTGTCATAAATATGATTAATATATTAATGTAATAAAAAATACTATTGTAATAAAAAATATATAATAAAAACTAATAACATCATCAGATTGTAAAATCAAAAGTCATGAAATAATGTGTAAACTAATGTAGCATTTAATTACTTTTATATATTTAATATATAATAAAGTTGAATTTTTGTCATAAATATGAATAAGAAATCATTATGACTAAGAAACTCAATTTGTCACATGAAAAGTCTTGAAAATAATTATTAGTAAATTAATATAAGTTATAAAAACCATTTTATAATAAAATTATAAGCAGAATTTAATTATAATTATTTAATATATTTAAAATTTAAAGAAATAAATATGACTAATAAACTCAAATTGTCATATGAAAGGTCTTGAAATAATTATTAATAAATTAAAATAAGTAATAAAAACCATTTTATAATAAAAAGAAGTAGAATTTAATTATAATTATTTCATATATTTAGAAGTTGAAGAAATAATTATGACTAATAAACTCAAATTGTTATATGAAAAGTTTTGAAATAATAATCAATTTACCATTTGAATTCAATATTAAACATCCTCATCCGTTTTTTAAAGCTCAGAGGTTGAATGGTGCTAGATAGAAAGAATTACAATTAATAAAAATATTTAAACCCAATATACGATAAATATCTGAATTAAAGGAACACTTATTGTAGTATCGTTTCACTTCATATACAACCTAATCAATTTACCGTTCAATATCCATTTCACTTCATATATACAATAAATAAATATCACAATCTACAATAAACATGTACCTTTTGTTGGATTAGAAGAACTAGATGTTGCATCTAATTAAAATCAAGTTTGAAATATAAAAAATAATCAAGCCTCAGTTAAATAAGACAAAGAGTTTAACATAAATAATAGTAATAAATTCAATTAAATAATAGTCTTTTCATTTAATTAGAAATTACATATTATAAAATATAAATAGCACAGTATGAAGATGCAATGGTGTTGAGTTTTCAATTGATTTTAGCTTATTACCCCAACAAAACATCCACGTAAAAAAAGAGTGTAATGATAACGATTGTGTTAGTATTTTTATTAGAGAGATACATGTTTTTTGTGTATTTGTACGGATTTCTATTTTTTATTACGTACTTTTGGAGAAACATGTACAATTAGAAGTTTGACATAATGTTTGCATTAATCGACATTAGTTGAAAATATATTTTTATTGATTCATAGTTTCGCTTATAAAAGACAAACCATGAAGTTTTTCATAGTACCACCTATATGTTATAAATAACATGTTTTGTATTGCACTAATAAAAAAATGATAAAGGTTTTGTTACTTTATATTTTCCTCCAACAAACTTTGCTTATTTAGTAGAGCACTCACAATCAACCTAAACATATTAGCGATCTTGATTTTAGTACTCTGCCCGTTACACCAATACAATGTATACGATTTACCTTTAAATAACGTTTTATTATGGACAAAGCCCGTGCATCGCACGGGCCATATTGCCTCGTATATATAAAAATTGAGTTTCAATTTGATGTAGCATTAATTACTAGATATTAAATGTAGTTCTAAATTGTTTTGTATTTTCTATGTTAAATAATATAGAACATAAATAATATAAATAATACTACTAAATTCAATTAAAAAATAATATAAGAAATAAATAACCTAATAAAAAATATAGTAAAAAAATAAAATTGAGTTCCAAGTTTGAAGTAACATTAATTACACAGATATCAAATGTAGTGATAAATATTTTAATAATAGTATAGTAAATTCAATAGTAGTAAATTCAATTAAATAATAACATAAATAATATTAGTAAATTTAGTTAAAAAAATTAGAAAATAATATAAGTAATATCTATATATAATAAAAAATTGAGTTCCATATCCGCTGTTGCATTTATTATGGTGTATTGATGTTGCATTTATTAACGCTTATTGTATCTACACTTCACATTCCCTTCAACGCATCCTTTCGTTGCCTTCTTCACCATGGTGTCGATTAACATTCCAATTTAACCTATAAAAACTCATATTCTTCCTCCAAAATCACTCATTGACATTCTGTTTCGTTAATACTTGCAATCGCCATTAACAAAAGAAGTTGACATAGAGAAAATCGTTCAGAATTATAGGTATTTCAAAATTCCTTCTTTTTTTACAATCTTCATGTCAGCACAATTTATATTCAAAGTCAATTCAATGATCATTGTTACAGTTAGTTTTAGAAATGAGGAATAAAGAATTCATCTACAAATGCAAAGGTGAAGGATTTCGATGTCAATGCCTAATTCCAAGCTTTGCTTGATGTTCAAAACAAGTTTACATACCATTTTGCATTTTATTTGCATCAGATCACTGTCCTTCAATTTATAGGTACTAAATTTGCCGGCTATCCATGCAAACTAAAAATCTCAAAGTGTTCCCTTAAATTCCATGTTATGTCATAAAAAACATTTGAAAGAGATATTCGTTCCAATTGCAAGAAAAAACATTGTTTTGGTTGGATTGTGTATGTATGTCAAACTGTTATACAGTTCCCTATAATCGTATATCAATTCTATTATCTTTTTCATTTTGGTCAATTGCTTTGAGATTTCCAATCGATAGTCTCCGTCATGCTTACGCCCTTAACTCCATTACACTTTCGCCTTTTTAGTTCATTATGTTTTAGAGTTCAATTGAGCTCACTGATTTATCATATACAAGTAAGATTATCTTAAACCCATTATGTTTTCACAATTATTTTCATGTAATTTTTCATATAGTGTTTAATGAAAAATTATTACATGAAACTTCATAATTAATGTCTTTCTATTGCATTTGAAAAGTCATTCATACATTGTTGTTATAAACCCATGTGCTACCGTGTTCATTTTTTTTAATGAAACTGTTGTTTAATTGGTGTATGCAAATGTATGTTAATCTACATATTATTTTGTAAATGTATGTAGTTTTACATATTCTTTTGGAAATGTATGAAATTCAAACCAATTGTATGATAATTGATACGTATGAAATGTATGAAATTGTCGTTTAATTGTTATATCATTTAACCTATTTGATTCTATGTATGAGAAGTTTTTGTTATTTTGCCTCAAATGACTACATTTGACCATTGTTCAATTGTATAATGAGCCTACAAAATAATATTAGTTCAATTATGATATATCAATGCATATAATGGTTATTAATTGGATGATTTAGTGTATTCTCAACCTTTTACTATTCTTTTTAGGCCTTTGTGTCTTATTTTGATTGAAAATTTTGCGCCTTTAAAGTTTATAAATCTTTGTTTTTTCGGTTGACCAAACCGAGCAAGTATTAACAAGAACTCTTTATCATAAACGAAGCCCGTGCATCGCACGGGTCATATTGCCTCGTTACAATGAAAATTTATATTAAATTTAATATGATAGTTAGTGGGAAATAAGTTTTATATATTTTAAACAAAGTAATTTTAATAACATTTAGATGTAAATATAAGGATAAAATCATGTCACTATATTAAAGAAAATAATTACGGAATGTAATCCACACTCTTTTTTCTTTACCAAATAAGTCATGTCGTATGCCAAGCGCATGATAACTTGATAAAATCTCTTCTCATTAGAAGAAGGCATTTTGAGAAGGTATGGATTAAATAATAGATAGAAAAAAGAGAAGGATGTGAATATTTTGAGAAATGTAGTGATATATCTTTATTTTTAGGGTTCTACTAATGACAGTCCTTAGGGTTGTCACTAACATGCATAAAAAGCGCGTACATTAATTAAAAAAGTAATATTTCTAAAATTAAGGGGGAAATCTTTTGTGTATTTTGCATTCTTAATGACATACCTTATATATATTGTATTTGGGACTTTTCTAAAAAGAAAATCTTAATATTCAGCACACCGACTTTCCCAAATAAGCAGACTGAATTTTCAGCATATCCACCCGCTGGTCAAGAACCAGGTGGCAAAAACGGACCCGCACGAGCCCAAGAGTCATGCGTGGATGAGTGCAAGCTTTTACAAGTCTTTTGACCAATAAAAACATTACCTAGGGGCTATAATCAAGTATAAAATCACATGTGGTTATACAAAATCATCACATGTGATTATGTATATAATCACATGTAATTATCGTATAATATTATTATTTTTAACGAAAAAAATAACAAAAAATTAATTATAATAAACTTTTAGAAAAATATATTAAAATTTATGCGAGTGTCAAATAATAATAATATGTACCAAATTCATTTTTAACTTTTTGATTGATTTGATTGAAAATTAGATAACTAAACATTTCATTTGAGCTGAGCACGTAAGCCAAGCCTTCACTTTAGAAAAAGAATAACATAAACATTTAAAAAGTATTATTCAGATTCGTGTGCTAATAACAATCACATTACATCTGGAAGAAAGATGTAAAGGAAGTGAAGACAATGCGAGGGAAGTGAAATATATACAATTATATCTTTATTTGATACTAGATAAATTACTTCTGGAAAAATCATGAGCAAAATGTGTGATTTAAAAGAAGAAAAATAGTAAATAAATTCGGCATATCTCTATTAGCTGGATTGAGAAAATCTACAAATTTGGCATATTTGCACCACTTAGTCTTACATTTTTGTAGGAGCTAATACTAATTTTCATTAAATAAAATACAATTACAATAAGGGAAATTGACGAAAACGTTTACAAAGATTGAAACAAACTAAATAGAACAAACAAGTACAAGGTTTTGGTTGAGTCACGTGAAATTCACGATCCCCTTAAAATAGATTCGTTGTCTATTTCCCAGGATAAAACAACCGAGTAGTTTTACACTACCGGATATAATCCAAGCCAGAACAAGTACCGAAATTGAGAGCGTTTTCTAGAGAGAAAGTTGTGATGTAGAAGAAGGATGGGTGAAGGTGTGTCTACAAATGAGACCCAAGGTCTCTATTTATAGTGTAGAATACCAAGTAATGTTTAATCAAAACATTAAATGCATTCATTATCATTAAATAAGAAATCAAAACTGCAAACTGCATTTACAGCAGATTTTTCGTAACTGGTCTGCTCAGGTCAGTCCTTCTGGTCAGTCCAGGAACTCAGTCCGAGAGGTCAGTATACGAACTCAGTATTGGAAGGTCAGTATCAGACAGCAGCTGCGCAGGTCAGTATCAGACTGCAGCTGCGCAGGTCAGTATCAGACTGCAGCTGCGCAGGTCAGTATCAGACTGCAACTGCGCATGTCAGTGTCAGACTGCAGCTTAGTACACGTCGAACACTCAGTGCGAGGAGGTCGGTATTGATCGGTTCAGTACTGAGGTGGTCAGTATGAAAAAATCAGTACTGAGGAGGTCAGTACGAGACAACTGCAGTGTCGATGAGGTGCAAAAATTGACCCGCACGAGCCCGAAATTTCGGAGCTGCATTCGTGTCCGCAGGTCGCTCGGGCGTATTCTCCCAACAAATGGTTTGTCATTTTTCCAATGTGGGATACTCTCCCACTTCCCCCACTTTCAAGATTTCTTGTATCAAACACCCTACTTTGAGAGTCGATATCTCATTCACCACAACTCGACTTTGGACACGCTATATACCGTTGCGTAACTCTCACAAAGGAGAACACAAAGCTACCAACCAAAAACTATATATATATATATATATATATATATATATATATATATATATATATAATTATATAGGTCCAAAATTGATGAAAAATCATTTTATCATAACTTTTTCCAACAATTTTTTACTTTTCTAAAAGAGAACACTTTAAGTTTTCTTATATGATTTGCTTTTTGTTACCATATTATTTTGTGTGGGTCCAGTGTAGATTTTTGCGGCGGAATCCCAATACTAGGAGTTATCATTAGTTAGAAGCTTGGAATATGATTTTATACTAATCTTTAGAAGGAGGTCGTGTTTATACACTACACTGCTACAGGTGTTCGGTGTTCCATAACTCAGAGCACATGAAGTCGTGCTTGTTAAACCTCGCCAAAGCCGTTTAAACATGCATTTATACCACATTGTCCTTTGTGTTAAACATATGCCAAAAGGAAATCATTAAAGCTATGATGGAGCGTTAAGCAATGCAAAATTGATGATTTGTAGGACTTACTTTAGATTTTCACATGCATTAACACCACCTCGTCTCTTTGTGTTAAAAGCATATTAAAGAGTCAGAATGATTATAACATGATTTTTATATGGGTACTACACTGAATTTGAACATAAAACCATTAGAATTCGGGAAAAATTGTATAAAAGGGTATCATACTTTAATTGAAAGTTCATTTAAGGGTATTTACTTTTGTTTTGACCATTAAAGGCATAAAAGGTAACCAACTTTTATAAAGGTTTATAAGAAGGATATCTTCTTTTGTTTTGATCACCAAAAGGTAACCAACTTCTATTGAATTTTATAAGAAGTGAGTCTACTTTTGTTTTGATCTCTTTAAGGGTAAAAAACTTTCATAAATAGTTAAAAGAAAAAGAGAATACACACAACTTTTAAGTGATAATTTTATGGATTATATCACATGTTCGTCAAATAATGCATCATTGGATCACTTATCTGAGGGTAAAGTTGAGGTACCGGCGATAGAATATATATTAATTAGATGAAGATAATGAATGATGACATTAAATGTTAACTTCTCGAATTAATGTCAGTTATATATATTTTTAATTTTATGATTCATCCTTTTTAATATAGTTGAGAAACATTCTTACCATTTTAATGCATTTTTCCCAATAGAATTTTATTCACTAGTTCTGTAACATTTATATATGTGAACGAATTTTATTGTAGCAACTCATATGATAACCCTGCTTGCAAAAACAAGCACACGATGGTACAATATATAGGAGAAGATTATTATCTATTACAAATATCGATTTTTCCCTCATACCAAAAACTCGACATCCTTATATAGCAGGCTACATACCCTCAAGACAATATTTAATAACGTTTACAAATAAAATACCCTGCTATAATTAATTAGATTCATCAGCTTGCCAAAATCCAGGAAACAAATAAAAAGTAAAATGCATATTTGAGAATTATCATCGATCTTTTGATTCATTTACGACGCCTAATCGTGGCCATTTCTGGGCTGCCTTTTCTCATCATCGCTGCAAATTCATCATAATTTATTCTCCCATCCTGCAACATTAAATTAATTGTATAATTAAATATACATTATACTTTTCTATTTATTGCATTTTAATATAATAAAAAAGAGGAAAAATGTAATAACGTGCGCACATTATCAGTGTCAACTTCTGCAATGATCTCCTTTATTGTTTTCTCATCGCCCATATTGTACTTCTTTAATGCATGCTCCAATTCTTCAACTGTTATATATCTGCATAGAATGACCAACAATTTAATAAATAAATAGTTATACATAAAAAATAAAAAAAATAAAAACTATGTAGAAATATGAACCCGCTGTTGTCTTTATCAAAGTATTCAAAGGCTTTATATAAGTGATCTTCCCTTTCAACACGATTCAAATGCATTGTAGCAGAAATGAATTCAATATAATCTATGGTTCCATTTCCATCAACATCAGCCTGAAAAAAAAAAATTATTTTAGAAATATATGTAACTTGAATAAAAATAGGCGATGAGGGCATTTTGGGAAATTTAAAAAGAGTAATTGAATATTACAGCTTCCATTAATTGTCTAACTTCCGACTCAGAAAGTTTGGTTCCGAGTTTGGGAAGACCTGCTTTTAGTTCTTCAAATGTTATTGTGCCACTGTTATCTGTATCCATTGATTTGAACATTTCTTTTAACCCAATTATTTCTTCTTCAGAAAGATTTTCTGCAATTACCTAAAACTCAAGATAACAGAAATCAGAATGAGGTGGCAATTTTGACCTGTTTGTTTTAGGTCAAATGGGTTGACCAGGTCAAATTACCTTAAGAGCTACTTTTTTAAGTTTATTCATAGCACGGAACTGTTTCATTCTTGTAAGGACAGCAATATCAATTGGCTTATCTGATGCATCACCATCTTCTCTCATCCATGGGTGATCTATACATTACAATTACGTGTAAAAAAAACAACTTTTTTTGATATTTATTACAACTTAGATTCAAAAAAACTTACTTAAGACTTGAACTGCAGTAAGCCGTTCCTTAGGATCAGATTGCAACATCTTTTTCACAAGATCTTTAGCACTACTTGATATACTTGGCCACGGGTCAGACACAAAATCAAGATTCCCACGCAAAACCGCATCAAATATGCTCTGTTCAGTTTCTGTGAAACAAGAACAAAGTTAGTTAGTTAGTTAGTTAAATAACTATTTTATCATTTAAAAACATTACATACCTCCCCAGAATGGTGGGACCCCACTGAGTAAAATATAGAGGATTACACCAGCACTCCAAATATCTGCTTCAGCACCATAATGTCTACGCAACACTTCAGGAGCTACATAATATGCACTACCTACGAGATCTCTGAATACATCTCCTGTACACACAAATAACTGTATATTTAAAATACATAGTAAGTGAGCCCATTAAAACATGAGAAACTTTATTATGATTAAAGAAATTAACTATACATTTGTTGAGTATGAATTCAAAGCATCTTTGGAGTTAAAATTTTGAGATCTAAAACTAACAACACTTTAATACTAATCAAATTCTTTACTTTTCCTTAGAAATATGAAATGAATCACAATACTCCAACTCAATTAAACCTAGCCAAGGCACAGCAACATAGATATAACTCAGCAAAATCACAATGCTGACTGCCTACATTTTCCAGATGGAAGTATCCATTGAAACCCTAATTTATTAGGTACGAACCTAAAGGAGTGTTCGAATCTGGTGGAAGATAGAAAGTGTTTAATTGGTATCCCTTTCCTCTAACTTTTTGGATATTATATTGTAATTGAACGGGTGGTTGAGAAAAGTTACATTTGTTACACAGAATACCTGGTTTGAAAAACACGGATAGACCAAAATCAGTAGCTTTCAACGGCGAGTCTTCATCAGTATTCAACAGCAAAAAGTTCTCAGGCTTTAAGTCTCTGTGAAATACTCCCATCGTATGACAATTATGCACCACCGTAACGATCTGCCGGCACAAACTAGCCGCAGCACGTTCTGAATAATGTCCCTTGGCAATAATCCGATCAAACAGCTCTCCGCCGGCGCAGAGCTCCATGATTAGGTTAACAGAGTGCCGATCCTCATAGGCGCCTTTAAGCTCGACAATGTTCCGATGACCGGTGAGATGATGCATGATCTGCACTTCTCGCCGGACATCATCGATGTCATCCTTATTAATCAGCTTCCGCATCGCGATCGATTTGCAAGCGAACTGTTCGCGCGTGACTTTATGAGTGACGAGGTGCGTCACGCCGAATTGACCGCGGCCTAACTCACGTCCCATTACGTATGTTGAGCGAACGTCTTCCATTGGCCGGCCGAGGACACGGCCGACGGTAGCCGGCATCGGGCGGCGAGGAGGTGCCGGCTCCGATGCAGGAAGTATAGTGAGTCCGTTGGGTGGAGATGGTTGCTGAGGTTTCTGTGCAGTTGAGGTGGCGGAGTTTGAGGTCGTGGTGGTAGTAGTGGTTGTGCCGCCGTTGGCAGCTGCCGGAACGCCGTTGCAATTGCCCATTATCCGGTGCGGGTAATAAATGTTAAGATTAGAGTCAAAAGCATGTGTTGGGGCATATGGAGAGAGAGATATGTGGAGGGTGGCTAAAACAACGTGGCCATGCAGAATTACCATATTACCCTTGTACGGTTTAATTCTTTGTATAGTGAGACAGAGCACAGTTTACTCCATGTGCAAAGGTATAGACTAGAGAGAAATCCACTTGACTCTTCGGGCTTATAAATGAGGGTAGTTACATTTTTAATTAGAAAATATGTACTGTAACATTTTAATACAATGAATTTTAGGAGTTCCAAGAAATCCGCACACAAAGTTTAACATATTGGATCGAGGAAATTGAAAACACTCTTACACGATTTGCAATCGTAGTCGCTACTAAACTAGAGATAGGATGTAGAATCAGAAATTTGAATTCGTACTTGACTAATCGTATTGAATCGGAACTGAAACCGGAACCGGTTGGAACTAAATTACAAAAATTTGGTTCATGTATCGAGTTCGACTTTTTCGTAAAATTGGGTATCAGGTCTTTCATGTCCGGCAACATCAGGTCCGGATAAACCGGGTACATAACAAATCATGTTTAAGACCCTGAACCAAAATTTAATTAACTATGTACTTACAATTTACTTTGATTCTTTGTAGTGTTCGATTCATATTTATTACAATTGTGAATCATTCTAATATTACATGTATAAATCAATAAATATGATACATCACCCGAAAACGACCTGAATTACTATTTCATTTCTAATCGGGTCTATACCTAATCTACCTGAAGCCGAACTCGGATCCATACCGGAATCATATTGTGTAAAACGCTTAGGTTCTCGGGTCTACTAATCCTCTGAAATCGGTTCTCGGGTATTTTAGATTCATGTCCATTCGGGTCGGTTATGGACCAAATCTCATCTCTATTACTAACATTTCAGTTTTTGTCAAATTAATGTCAACTAACACACTTTTGCCAACAATAAATCTTCACTTTATATTTTTAGCTTCCACACTATATAAAATATACACACACAAAGTACATATTTTATTCAAATACCCCACATTTTCTTTCACCTATCCATCGCCAAACCGAAGTTTACAATCGAAAGATGTTACTGATATTTTTGTGTGCCAACAATGTCGGTTACCGAAAGTAGTCGAAGCTTACTAGCGTTGACTGTTCGTTGCAAGTAATTTATAATTAGATATCAATATTTTTTTTATTATGATTTAGTGTATATAAAGATTTGCGGATCAACTTTTGTTTTTGGCTTAAGATGCTACAAATTCGAAGGGATAAAACTTAAAAGAAATAATAAAATGATCGGCCAAATAAATAAAGCTAACTCATTTAAATTTCAATTATATAGTTGTAGCATAGTGAACAAGTCAAAGCTCATTTAAGGTATATAAGGTTTATAGGGTTCGGATCCGGTGATGACTCTTTTTCTCGCGAGGACTGTAAGGACTCTAAAAAAAACTCTAAAAATGATCCAAAACAAACTTTTTTCAAAAAATTTCTTTTCTAAACATTAAAATCGCTATGTATAAGATCTAAAAAAAAAAATTCCAAAAATGATCCAAAAAAAAAATGGATCATAATAACGATCCACAAAAAAAATCTGGATCATTATTATGATTCGCTAAAAAAATGGATCATAATTTTTTTTTTTAAATTTTTTTTTGTCAAATGTAGTAATAATCATGGTGGATTATATATATTTTTTTCGGAATTTTTTGAAATTTTTATGAGGTGTCCTCGCGAGTCCTCACCGAAAAAAGAGTCCTCACAGGATCCCACCTCTATATATACCGTTTTAGGTTGTGTTACAAAATATAAAGTTTATTATGCGATCTAAATGTTATAGCTATGCTTAATAAGTTATATATAGTTCTCCAGGTGGTGTTTCGATCATTGCAGCAGGTTTTACTAGTATGATTGTTTGTAATGTTCGTTTTATTTTTATTTTATATTTTATTAATTTAAGTTTCTGATCCATTTTGTAAGTCAACTAGGTCAAGTGTAACCAGCTTTAATGGCCTCAAGTAGTGGTTTGTTTTGTTTGCTTTTGATTTGGCTTTTGTATTGCTCTTTGGTGAGTTTGTGTAGCAGGCTTTCCCTGTGGGTGATGATTTATGTACCACATAAGTTACTTCACTCATCATAATGTACAAAAATTAAAGCATGCAATACAAGCATATCAAAGCACAAGTTGTGGTGGAGGAAGTAATCTATCTGATATATAAATCATTTCTCTTTCCCTATTGTATCTCTGGCCTGTGTCATAAGAAAAGCTAGAGAGATGAGATTTTGTATTTTAAATGAAAACCAAGTTATTTAATTATGAGATTTTTTGTTGGAGGAATATATATGTCAATTTTACACTAAAATGGTAAAGTATTGTTCAAAAAATGTAACATGCTATAGGGAAATATTTTTTTGGGAACACAGTTACATTTTACACAAAAAAAATGTAAAGTATTTTCACATATGTTTAAAATAAATGTATCATATGTGTATGTATCACATGTATGTTAGTTAATAATATGACACATAATGTTATTGTCAAACTAGCCATTAGGCGATAGTGCATATATCTTCAAACACACCATAAAGCACATTTTATCAGGAAAAGAAAAGGTTGTGATCGTTTTCAAAGAAAAAGTTGATTGTTAATGTTTCACAACCTAATCGATGGTGTGCCATTATGTTTTGTAGGTCAATAACCGCCACAAACACAAACATCACCACCACCAAGTAAACAAGGGATACTAAATCCCGACAAAGTTTCCGGATAGATGTTGATCTAAGTTGCAGCCTGGATTTTAGAGAGAGGTAGACTTTTTAAGAGAGATCAGATCTATATTGTTACCTCTTGTTTTCTTGAGGCATGTACAAAGCCAAGGGGATGGACCTAATGTCCAGTACATGGTAAATCATGGTAAACAGTGTAACCCTTCAAAATTACTTGAAAAGTGTTAAAATAATGTCAAAAATATATATATAGAAGTGAGATCCTGTGAGGACTCTTTTTTCGGTGAGGACTCGCGAGGACACCTCTTAAAAATTTCAAAAAATTCCGAAAAAAATATATATAACCCACCATGAGTATTACTACATTTGACAAAAAAAAAAAATTCAAAAAAAAAATTATGATAACCGGCTCACGTGGTTCACCGGTTCCACCGAAAACTCTCATTTGTTGAAGCGGAGCATAGTGCGCTTTAGGCGCCGAGCGAGAAAGGTCTCTTCTTTCGTTTCGGTTTACTCACTGATCTGAAACTTAGCACTTGTTTTCTTATTGATTCCAGGGGCGGTGGCGTTCTTGTGAGGGTCAGTAATGTAATTTATGAATTTTCCAGATAACGGTCTATCAGTAGTAACTAAGTGTCAGTAGTAGAAACATAAATAGTAACCATTGTTTTTATACTTGACCTAATTCTACTGAGAAGCCCTATCAATCAATGTGAATATCGCCGAATAGGAGACTTCGTTGCACAATCGTGAGTCCCTTGAATATAGAGACACGTTTGACTTGTAAAAAAAGGTAAAGAGAAAGTCTTTTGAACAACCAACCTGACATAAGGATTATAGCTCGCCCACTTAGAGCAGATGGAGATTATCGGACGGGGAAAAGCGGCACTCGACATCTATTAAACAAGACCAAGAACAAAGCCATACCATGCCCTCGGGAGAAACTAGTGATGATTGCCATGAATGCAGAATTATATGTCTCATGATCACGGGTATTTGAGTTTTTTTAACGAATCATAACAATGATCCATATTTTTTTTGTGGATCATTATTATGATCCATAATTTTTTTTTTTGGATCATTTTTGGAATTTTTTTTTTTTTTTTTTGGATCTTATACATAGCGATTTAGATATTTAAAAAAGGAATTTTTTGAAAAAAATTTGTTTTGGATCATTTTTAGAGTTTTTTTGGAGTCCTCACAGTCCTCGCGAGGAAAAGAGTCCTCACCGGATCCGGATCCTATATATATATATATATATATATATATATATATATATATATATATATATATATATATATATATATATATATATATATATATATATATATATATATATATATATATAAGTGGGATCGAGTGAGGACACTTTTTCTGGTGAGGACTGCGAGGACAAATCTGGGTCTTGGATCAAACAAAATCAACTATGATCTAATGTGAAGAAAAGTAAAAATTCTAGAAGGTTATGGTGTTTTGTGTTAAGTTTTACAAAATAGTGGGGGGTAAAAAGAAAGTTTGTAAGGTTAAAATGGTCATTTTCACACACATACTCTCTCTCCTCGCCACATGTCAATTTCTGATTTTGTGGGTTTTATTTTTACCCCCAAGTTCGTATTTCGGCCATAACATTTTTTTCTCTTTGTAAAAAAAAAAAACTAAAAATGACAAAGTTCTTATAATTAAATTTTCTACAAAATGAGTATAGTCATGAAAATTTGAAAAAAAAAACTCAGATAAAATATTGGATCATTTTGTTAAATTTGGATCATTTTGTTAATTTTGGATCATTGTCATAATTTTGAATCATTTTGTTATTTTTGGATCATTTTTAATCTTGCATAAACATAATTTTGCATAAATAAGTAGTCAAATAATATATCATATATAATTTTGGATCATTTTGTTCATTCATGGTCATTTTGTATACTTTGTACTATTGTTAATTTTTGGATCATTTTGTTATTTATGGATCATTGTCAATTTTGGATCATTTTTTTTTTCAAATTTTCATGACTATACTCATTTTGTAGAAAATTTAATTTTAAAATTTTTGGCATTTTTAGATTTTTTATTTTACAAATAAATAAAAAAGTTATGGGCGAAAAACAAAGTGCGGGGGTAAAAACTCACTTCCAATTATAAGAGGACAAGTGACAAAAGGAGGAAAGAGGGGTTTCGTAAATGACCTTTATGCCCTTTTTAAGATTAGTGGACTAGAATTGTCCTCGCAGTCCTCACCGGGAAAAAAGTCCTCACCGGATCCGGACCCTATATATATATATATATATATATATATATATATATATATATATATATATATATATATATATATATATATATATATATATATATATATATATATATATATATATATATATATATATATATATATATATATATATATATATATATATATATATATATATATATATATATATATATATATATTGAGAATTGAAAAAATCGTACGAATGTGAGAAATAGTATAATCATCGATGATTACCATATACATATAGGGTAATCATCGATGATTAAATGGGACACATGTGCCCCCTTGCGCCGCGCGGCAGATTTTGCCGGGCCGTGAGCCTCAAAATCCACCCAGATCAATGACTGAGATCTATTCTTACATTCTCACTCAATATATTAATTCTCAAAAGAACTCTTTCCTATATATATATCTTATCATTCATTTTAGGTTCTATCATATGTATGAACGATATAGAAATACTAACCAAGAATATGATTGTGGTATATATTTACGGGATATAACATCGCAGTTAATTATATTGATCATTATAGTTGCGATATATTCTATCTAATTTATCATTTTATAACTTTTCAATTTAATTTATTATTTTTAGTTGGATGCAATGATAAGTTTTATGATGCACAGTTAGATGTAATGATAAGTTGTTTTATATACTCCGGTTATTTTTTATTTAATATTTTATAAATGAAATAAACATATAGTAAGGAAAAAAATACGCAAAAACCATAACACTAGAGCAGCACACCAATGACAAATCATCACGCTAAAAAAATGAATGCGTTTGCCAGGAGTCGAATCCGGGTCTATTGCTTGGAAGGCAATTATCCTAACCGTTGGACTACAAACGCTCAATACATGACAAACTTAGAGACAGATATAAATTGTTGATGGTGTCGTTTGGTTGGTTTTGGGTAAAATTGTAACCAAATCAAAAAATTCGGTGTTTGAAAAACCAAAAACATTTGTTTTTTCAGTTTCAGTTTTTCATTTTTTTTAGACTTTTGGTTTTTGGGGCCTATAAATGGCAGCTTAGTATGAACCATGCATCTATGTATTCGGATTTCGAGCTCTTTCATACCAATAGCGAAAAATAAAATGTGCTCGAATTTATAGAAACATATATATGGATTACCAATTATCTTTATTTAATTTCACTAAATTTACATATAAAATGCTTGAATCTTGGGATCACAATTTTGTGAATACGACATAAGTGGCAAATCGAAGTTCTTGAGTCATTATCTCGTTCATCTTATGCACGTGCGTGTGGGCGGTCATAACACTTATCTCCGACAAGAAATATGAGAAGAACAAACAAATCTGATCCAGCTAGACTGTAATCCCTCACGGAATGTAGCATCATATTCTAAGTTCTAAACTAGGTTTCTTTCTACACCTTTTATAATATCCGACATCCAACAACATAAAGTCAGATTTATGCTTTACCTTAACTAAAGCTTTTTAAGATTCTTAAAGTACTATATCTAATGCATGTCATACAAGCTTTTAATTAATCCACGTATAATTCATGTTTGCATTGCAGTCTTTCACATTAATTAGTTACAAGCTAGCTATTTTTCTATCCGGCCTCTAATTAAACACTATCGTATCAATCTTTCATGTGACTTAAGATGCATATATTCCATGAGTTTCAAATCTAGAGACAAATCACGTACGTACTAGGAATCAAAATTTCATATTGATCAAAGTTTAATTGCCAAAATGTTAGCGACGAAATATATACCGACGACAATTGTCGTCGCGAAAGAGTTACATGTAGCGACGATACTATAGCGTTAACCAGAATTGATACTTGACTTTACCTATCCCGACAGATAATAATAAAACATTTTTTTAATAGAATAGTGCTTTAATCGACCTATGACGACGAACTTTTTAACCTATGCCAATGAATTATGGCGACGACACTATGCCGACCACATGTCATGGTCAAAGGCTGCTTTTCATGTCGAGATCGATTACTTTCCAGCAAAAAAAAAAAAAAAAAAAAAAAAAAAACTGGAAATACTAATAGAATATATCTACGAGCAGCCAATGGTGAGAAAACAAATCCTCCATTCGAGCAAGGAATATATAATGACTTAAACTGCAAAAAGTGAAAAAAGTGACATTGTAAGTTAGAAACAGTGGGAATAACGGTGGGATAAACCGAAGCTGTTAATTAATGGATTGATGCCAATCGACTAGTCATTTTCATTTCATTTTACAGTGTGGGTCCCAATCATTCGCTTAGCCAGTAACACTGGGAGTCGGTGAGTGTGAACCACATCCACAATGAGTAATTTTTTGCTCCTATACGTTGAACTTGAGACGGAAAATTTCAAACTTATTTTGGAGACCACAAGATTGCATCTTTTGTTGCTACACTACATATATCAGATATTTGACTATCCCGAGCTTAATTTAGAGAGAATAGTTTTTCTAAAAGATAAAAGAAATTTTGGTTCATTATTTATTTCTTGATTTTCGTGTCAAAAAGTATGAAGATTTGGAGAAATAGAAGTTGGAATTAATGAAACAATTTCTAATTACGAAATTACGTACCTTTGATATATTCTTATTCATTACATTTTAATGGTAAAATTATAAAATCATTAATTCTTTTTCTTTCTCTCCAACTCGGGAATGCCAAATAACTTTTTTTTCTTTCCTTTTCTGTCGGACTCGGGAATATAAAGAAAAATAAAATATTTTGTTTTAAATATTTATTCTTTTCATTTCTCTTTTTTGTTAGATATTGAAATAATAAATGTGTTTTGATTGATTCTCATATAGGATTACAATATATATAGACTACAAGTCTTAACCTAATAAACCCTAGCCCGTTTACATAATTGGACTGCGTCATACTAATTAACTTAACTACTCCCTCTATCCCTAAATAAAGTTCTCATTTCTCCTTCAAGTTTTGTCCCTAAATAAAGTTCCCATTTCTCAAACTTAAGAGGCGCACTTAATATAATAATATTATTACTAATACTTTCACCACTAACTATCTCCTAAAACACTTCCTCTCTCCAATCAAACCTTATATTTTAATGAAAAGTAATACCAAATACCCCACCACTAACTATCTCCTAAAAAATTATGCCCAAGAGAAATGAGAACTTTATTTAGGGACGGAGGGAGTATAATGTATCAATGTATCATCTAATATTTTTTACAAACTTCTCTTTTCTTTCATTTAAAAACTCAAGAACAACGGCAATGATTTCTTTGCAGTAAATATATGCTAATATTCACACCTCAACTTGTGCATGTATCCTTCACCAAAGCATATTTTGCATGAGGCTCCCAGCCTTATAGAAATGTAATATTCCCTCATTGCTCTGAAAAATAGAGAAATTGATCTTTTTAATATTACTCAAGTTTTCTTAGGACCACTTATTCAGATTGTACCAAAAAACATAACTGCATGAGCAAATCTGATATGCAGGGTTCTTAGTTGTACCTGTACAAACTTCAATAACAAGATTTCTTGAAATGGAGATTTAAAGAATATGCAAAAACAAGAAATCAAAATTTTCAAAAGTAAAAAAAGGAACACAAGGATTTACATTTTAGTTAAGCAACATCAACCAGAAACATCTGCTTTTCGAGAATTATTACGCTTAAGTATCTTTAATCTCCGTGTTTATCCCGCCAATATCTTGTTTAAATATTATTCTTTTTTTAAAAAGATTTGTCTTTAAATAACTCTATTCGATATCGTCCGAAAACTCATTCCTCCACACCTCCCATTCTACAAAATCTTTCATATTGAAGAATGAACTTGAAGGAGGGTAGTTTTGTCATTAAAATGTCACCCAACACCAAAGATGAACAACCTGCAGAAACCACAAACAAATTGAAAGTTTGGATTTATATAATCTTGGAATTTGCTAAAGAAGACACTAATCGAGTCATATTTTCTTTAAAAGTCGGTCTTGCAATTCTGCTTGTGTCTTTACTCATTCTGTTTCAAGCACCTTATCAAGTGTTCGGTACCACCATTATCTGGTCCATCCTCACAGTCGCCATTATGTTTGAATATACTGTCGGTATGTACACAAATTTAATTAACAATCATACGCGAATTAAGTTTAAATCAAAAGAGAATATTTATAACAATATTATGAATTGTTAAAGGTGCAACTTTTCAAAAAGGATTCAACCGTGCGCTTGGAAGCTTCTTTGCTGGAGTCTTGGCCATTGTTGTTGCGGAATTGGCTTTGACTAGTGGTCAAGTTGCTGAACCGATTATAATTGGCATCAGTATTTTCATGATAGGTAATAAATTCAAAATAAGGCATATGCTAGACTCGACATGACAATTTTGAACCATTTACTTATAAATGAGTTTGTTTGGGCTGTGTTTATCTCAAACGGGCCAACTTGGTTAAATAAAAAAAGAGTTTTTAATAATGACAGTTTAAAGGCTATCAATTAGAGTGGAATATCTGTTTTGTAAAATAATTTTTAGTTGAATTAGTTACATAAGTAATGGATATTCCTAGAAATATGGAAGAATTTTGACTAATGAAGGATTAATAGTTTAGATATTAATTAATAATTAGTTTTCAAAATAGAATATTCACCTCTTATTGACAGGTGTCATTATTAAAACCCATAAAAAAAACTTGAGTAATGGTATTTAGTATCTCAAAAAACTTATCTATAAGGAGAATGGGCCAAAGGGTTTGAAAATTCCCTAGTCTGTTAATAAGCAACCTCCAAAATAACGGATTAACTAATGAGCAAATGTCACTTTAGGCAGGGTCCTTTTTGGTAATTATAACTTTTTATAAGGTTCATTTTGGTAATTATACGCTTTTAAGTTGGTTTACGTTGCTAATTATAGTGTTACAAAACGTAAAAATATTATAACTAATTAGGGACGAAAAAAACCTTAATTATCAATGTAGGTAGCTCAAAATTTGTAAACCAGATTGGACCTTAAAAAGTTTTAATGACTAAAAAATACTATCATCTAAAGTATATTGCTATATTTTAGCACTTTCACGCTAAATTTTATAAGAAATTTCAATACAGACAGAGTGTGTGAACTACAATCCGACAAGGCCCGTTTCGTTCCATACTAAAAATGGCCCGTTTCAACTCAAACATTTTTGTTTTACCCGTCACCCAACCTGCCAATCTTACCACATCTACTCTAGATTGTAGGATACATACAGAAGTTAAAATTTATTTTTCATCGACAGGAACTATAACCTCATTCATGAAGTTATGGCCAACTCTCGTGCCATACGAATATGGTTTTCGGGTAATATTATTTACATACTGTTTGATCATAATTTCGGGTTACCGAAACGGGAATCCAATTAAAACATCGATCGAACGACTTTACTCGATTGTGATTGGAGCAATTGTAACTGTAGCAGTGAACACTCTAACTTTCCCTATATGGGCTGGTGAGCAGTTGCATAACGAATTAGTCAAAAACTTCAATTCAGTGGCAGATTCACTTGAAGGTAACTTTTTGCATTCTATAATTCTCACTATTTACATTTATTATTGCTAATATATTTACAATTTGTGGACTTTAGAATGCGTCAAAAAGTACTTGCTTGATGATGAGTCAGATCATTCAGAGTTCACCAAGACATTCATGGACGAATTCCCAGATGAACCCGCTTATAAAAAATGTCGATCCACGCTTAACTCATCCGCTAAACTCGAGTCATTGGTAATGTGGTTAATTTATCAAAAAGTTATGATTTAGTTCTCAAACTTGTACAAATTTGTTGTTTTAACCCTTCAACTTTCTTTGCCAATGGTTATAAACTTTGTTGACTTAAAGTGTTTAATGTAGACTCAAAAATAATAACAAAGATCGATCTCGTTAATTCAAGAATACCGTAGATTTGGGTCTTCAAAAGCTGTTCAATACAAAGAACACGAATTTGGGAGAAAAACTCAAATTTTCATGATAAAATCAAAATTGTCTTTTACAATCACACAAACACACCTTAAATAAGGCCTAGAATTTTGAAGAATTTTGAATGGGCCAAAAGAGACAAACGGGCTATAAACTGGACTTAAAATAAAGTCCAAAAAAATAAAAATGCAAATAAGTCTCCATAAACCAGCATGTAGCCCTCATTGATACGGAATTTTTGACGTGTCACTCGCCTGAAACGGAGAGACCCGAAGCAAAAGTTATGCCCTTTTCAGCGGAGCTCCTTTCTTGACACGATCATGGACTTTCATAAATAAAATGGTCGGCTCCTTTACATTTGGGGTTGCATCAGTGTTTAACCCTTAAAATTTTGTTAACTTGGTGCTTTAACACTTCTGTTGACTTTTTACCGATTAGGCTTAAATACGGTTTAATCCTTAAACTTTCACCTATTTAACGATTTAACCTTGAACATATTTTGGTGGTGAAATACTCAAGGCTCTCTCTGCTAAGTGGGAACCACCACATGGCAGGTTTCGACAGGTTTTCTATCCTTGGAGTGAATATGTTAAAGTTGGTGCAGTTTTACGATATTGTGCGTACGAGGTTATGGCACTTCATGGTGTTCTTCACTCACAAATTCAGGTTCCTAAATTTTCTTAAATTTATATCAAAATGGGATTAAAATAGGCGATTAATTCCTTTGAATGTTGTTCATAGGCACCGTACGATTTAAGATTCTTATTCCAAACAGAGATACTAGAAGCAACAAGCAGAGCTGCTGAATTAGTCAGATGTTTAAGCAATGATATATGTGACATGAAACAGACCTTAAAATGTTCTTTATTAAGAAATGTTCACATCTCAACAGAAGGACTCCAAAAAGCAATAGATATTCATTTGTTTAATACTGCAGATGAGGAAATGAAGTACAAGAGTCAAAGGCGGTCAAAGTCTAATCACGAGAAAATAATGCCAGCTGTCACTTGGGAGAGCACTGCAGTGTTGTCACTTGTTACTTTCACATCGTTGCTCGTAGAGTTTGTGGCTCGACTTGATCATTTGGTTGAAGCTGTTAACGAGCTTTCTAAAATGGCGAAATTCGAACAGGAGAGTTTATAAATAACCGATGGTTTTACTACTGATGAGAAAATAAACTACCAAGAAATTTACCAAAAAAAAAATATGAAAAGAAAAAAAAAACATCATCGGAAAATAAAACAAAGAAAGAACAAGATCGAATCTGCAAGGAGTTCTGAAGTTAATGTCATCAGCCATACCCAACAGCCTTATAGTTTTTCGCCTTTTAGTTTTTCGGTTTCTACTTTTTAGATGGTGAAATTAGAATACAGATACCTTATACGATGATAACTGTTTTTCAAATCTTGACCAATTACAAATTGTCGTACTTGTAAAACCGTGATGTAAAACATGAGTTGCCTTATTTTGTATTATATGGTTGTGATCATAAAATCGCGTTTTTAATTTAAGGGTTGTAAAATGTGGAAAGCTTATTTAAGGAGCTTATCAGCTTATTTAAGGCTATATGGTATGTGTCCACGCCGTAGAGTTTATGGGTGATGTGGAAGTGAGGTGGAGATGAGGTGGAGGCTCCACACCGTGGAGAAAAGTGTGAACACCACCCCCCTCCACATGTGGAGGCAAGGCGTGGTGGATCTATGGCAACAACAACGTGAAGAAACGGTGTGGAGGGAGCATGTGTGAGTGAGATGGTGGGCCCCTTTCACATGCAACAACGGTGAGTGGGGGAGGAGGGGGGGGGGGATGGTGTTCCATTCATTTAGGCTAGTGGGTACGGGCAACACATGTGGTGGTGCCCTTTTCCGCCACATCATCGCCACCTCATACACCACACCACCACCACACCACATCATTTGGTGGAAATACCCACCACACCACACCACACCATTTTATTTTCCAACTCATCATTTCATTTCCATTTATTTTTCACACAAATAATATTTTATATAATTTAAAATTACATTACATTAAATAAAATTAAAATGACAATACTTTAAATTAAAATGAAAATACTAGAAATTAAACATTAAAATACTAGAAATTAAAAATTACAATAATTAAAATAAATTATTACCCTTCATCGTCTTCATCGTCGGCATGTGCGTTGTTGTAGAGATGGTCTGCCAAGTCCTGTCGAAGTCGTTCGTGTGTTGTTTCGTCTCGAATGTCGACAACCCTGTGCAAATACTCTGCACTTCCCGGTACATACAAAGCATGTCGGGGACCGTCAGGCACATATGGAGAAATCATCCGACCAGTATCTTCGACAACCATGTTATACATTATAACACATGCATACAAAATATATCTTAATCTTTCAAGGTCATATGAACGGGCCGCGTTTTTGACAATGTGCCACTTCCCCTTTAAAACTCCAAAAGCCCGTTCCACATCCTTACGTGCGGATTCTTGTTTTTTGGTAAACAAGACCTCTTTTGGATCAACTGGATGTCGGTAGGCTTTGACAAACGTCGCATGACGAGGATATATACCATCTGTAAGGTAATAACCGAATCTATATTGATTGCCATTCACCGTAAAAGGAGCATCGGGTGCCTTTCCTGATAACAAGTCGTTGAATATTGGTGACTGATCAAGCACGTTAATATCATTATTAGAACCCGCAACCCCAAAGTAAGCATGCCAAAACCATAAATCTTGGGAAGCAACAGCTTCTAATATCAACGACGGTACTCCATGATGTCCACCGGTGTACTCACCTCTCCACGCTTGTGGACAGTTCCTCCAATCCCAGTGCATACAGTCAATGCTACCAAGCATTCCAGGAAAACCATGTCTCTCTTCGCGTGCCTCATATAACTTTTGAACATCGGTTATTATTGGTTTTCGCAAATAAATAGGTCCGAATATTTCCAAAACCCCTTGTGAAAATCTATACATACTTTCCCTAGCAGTTCTTTCAGACATGCGTAGGTACTCGTCAAGAGAATCAGGGGATGACCCGTAAGCCATAGATCGAATTCCTGCAGTGCATTTTTGCAAAGCAGTGAATCCCCGCCTACCTCTAGCATCATATCTCAATTGAAAAAAATGATACCTGTTTTCTAATGCGGTACATATGCGCATAAATAGATTTCTGGACAGACGAAACCTTCGTTGGAAATTGTTGTCGTCATAAACAGGATCATCCGCAAAATAATCTCGATATAGCGTGTCGTGTCCAGTTTCTCGATTTCTATTTAGTTTCGCGGTTCTAGTGTCAAAGACTTCTTCACTTTCATCGGAGGATATATAATCGAGGAGTTCTGAGTATATTGTTAGCATAAACGCATCATCATCGTCAGATGATGAACCAAGATAATTCATTATTTGTGAGTTGGGTTATTTTGGTAGAGTTGTGGTGTGTTTTGGTAGTAAAATGAGTGAAAGTATGTAATATATATAGGTAAATAATTTAAAAAAAAAGTTTTTTAAAAAAAAAACCCAACGGCTATATAGCCGTTTCCAACGACTATATTTGGCCAAAAATCAACCCTTCCCCGGCGTTTCTTCCCGTGGCCCATGGTCTGCTCCACACAGATGCAGATTCCACAAGGTTATACTCGATTTGCCCACACAGATGCAGATTCCACAAGGTTTTTTTTTTTTAAAGTATCAAACTTCAAATTTTGGTCAGCTAAAATGCTACGTGGGGTGACATGGAATGTCTACATGGCAGTAGACATGGATTACCATGACATTTTGACGTTACTAGCTGACTGAGACTAGTAAACTGATTAATCGGTTAAAAAATTGTTAAAAAATAAAGTTACAGAGTTATATACCTCTATTTAATATAAATAGAACTAGAGTACCACCGATGAATTTTTTCAGAGTTTGGTACCTTTTGAGTTTTTTATGTATAATTCCATACTACTAAAGAATTCATAAAATATAAATAAAATAAAAGTCAAACGGCAACTACTAGTAAATTTATTGACCACATCAAACCTAACAAATTGAAAAAGCACACAAAATAGAACTCCTTTTGCTTCTCTAAAAGTAACACTAAACCATTCATCTTCATCTCCATTAACCTAAATTATACTCCGTATTACTTAAATGTAGGGGTTATCAACCCAAATGCTCACCCCTACTTAATGAACAATGCAACTCCTTTAAAATTGAATTATAACTCAAATTCACCGAAAACCATATGCAAAAACACAAATTAAGCTTTAAAGGCATGCATAACTTATTAATAATGTAAAGAAACAACAGTTATGCCGAATCAGAGACGAATCCTCATCAAGAAATACAACACATAATCCAAACAAAAACATCAAACACCGCCACCAAACAAACAAGTTCATCACCATCACCAATTTAAAAAAAGTTTTACCATTTTTCAACCGCTCTTCCTAGCAAGCTTAGTCCACTCGGTATGAAAAGCTCCATCACGGTCAACACGTTCATAAGTATGAGCACCAAACAAATCCCTCTGAGCTTGAACAAGATTTGCAGGCAACCGAGCCCGCCTATACGTATCAAAATAAGCAAGACTAGCACACATTCCCGGAGTACTTATTCCGGCGGAAATCGCCAACCCCACCACCCGCCGCCATGCCGCCTGTCTCTGCACCATCTCCTTTGCAAAATCAGGATCCACCACCAGACTTGCGAGATTAGGGTTCCGCTGGTACGCCTTCTTAATTCTATCTAAAAATACCGCCCTAATAATACACCCGCCTTTCCAAATCCTAGCTAATTCCCCAAAATTCAAATTCCAATTTTTCTCAACACTCTTTGCTCGCAACAAGTTCATACCTTGTGCATAACTGCAGATTTTGGAAGCATATAATGCTTGCCTGACATCATCGATCAGTCTTTTCTTATCGATCCCGGTTCTAACTGTATTGACTTCTTCCTTCAGCCCTGCAGCCGCCAGCACCTTGGCGGCAGCCTCCCGTTCGTCCTTTAAACCGCTCAAATACCGGCAGTCTAGACTGGCGGCAATGGTGGGGGCGGCAACGGACAGCTCAGCAGCCTGCTGAACTGTCCATTTACCGGTTCCTTTCATACCGGTTTTATCTAGAATTTTGTCTACTAGATCACCTTCACCATGTTCATCTTTCACTTTGAAAATATCAGCAGTGATTTCAATTAAGAAGCTTTCTAATTCACCTCGGTTCCATTCGTCGAAAATTTTGGCTAATTCGGTGTTGCTTAATCCACCAACGTTTTTCAAAACATCATAAGCTTCAGAAATTAATTGCATATCACCATATTCGATACCGTTATGAACCATTTTAACGAAATTACCTGAGCCACCCTCGCCAATGTAAGTAACGCAGGGTCCATCTTCGACCTGCGCAGCAACTTTTTCAACGATATCTTTGATGTTATTGTAAGCTTGGTAAGATCCACCTGGCATCAATGACGGTCCGTTCCGAGCACCTTCTTCACCGCCGGAGACTCCCATTCCGAGATAAAGCAGTCCTCTGTCGTTCGCTTCAACAATTCGGCGTTCAGTGTTTTCGTACCACTCATTTCCACCGTCGATGATGGTGTCGCCGGGCTCCATGTGTTCGGCCAACGCCGCAATCGTTTGATCGACCGGAGCACCTGCTTTCACTAGGATGATTACAGATCGGGGTTTTTGGATCGAGAGAACGAAATCGCGAGGAGTGTAGTGGCCGGATAAGGGAAGTTGACCTTCGGTGTGAGCTCGATCTAGGGTTTCGTCGACTTTGGAAGTGGTGCGATTGTAGACAGAAATTGGGAAGCCTTTGTCGGCGATGTTGAGGGCAAGGTTTTGGCCCATGACGGCGAGTCCGGCGAGGCCGATGCGGGAGAGAGTAGCGGCCTCCATGGATGGGTTTTGGGGAGAATTTTGAGGGGTTTTGGGGATTTGAAGATTGAAATGAGGATTAGGGATAGAAATGAGACGAAGTTGGTTTTATAAATTGAGATTGAATGAATGGGGTTGGTTGGTGGCGGACTCGTCGAGGGAGTGAAACGTTGGTTGGCTGCACAACCCACGAAAGGTTGTGTCGTTACCTTCCTTCTTTGAAAATTTGGGTCTGCTCATGCTACTAATTAGCCCTTTCAGATTGCATAATTATTACTTTTGGCCCCTAATTTTAATTACTTTCGCAAGTCATCTAAGTACATACGAGATTATTGGACATTCCACAAGGAGTTAATTACACGGATGTTTCTTTATGTTTATATCAAATTTCACAAATGCTTCTTTAGTTTCAAAAATTACACCGATAGTCCTTATTTTTGAAAGGTTTTTCACCGATGGTCCTTTATGAAAACGAACGTTAAATTTTTACGTTAAGTGACCTTACGTGTGTTGCGCGTGAGGGTATTTTGGTCATTTCGTCTTTCCCTTCCCATTTACTCCGAGTAAATTACACGTTTGGTCCTTTAGGTTTATAACAAATTTCACTGATGGTCCTTTAGGTTTATATCAAATTTCACCGATGGTCATTTAGTTTCAAAACTTACAATGATGGTCCGTATTCCTGAAATATTTTTCATAGATAGTTCTTTACGAAAATGACAGTTTATTTTTCACGTTAAGTGTCATCACGTGTGATGCACGTGCGAAGCACGTCAATATATATCTTCAACAATCGGGTAAACGAAACGAAATGATGGAGAAGAGTCGTTTAAAGGGAAGTAAATGAGAAGAGGAAGACGAATTGACCAAAGTACCCCCACATGCATCACACATGATGTCACTTAACGTGAAAAAATGGCTCTTTAAACCTAAAGTACCCCCACGTGCATCACACATCAGGGTGCTTTGGCCAATTCGCTTTTCCCTTTTCATTTACTCACCTTTAAACGACTCTTCTCCATCATTTTGTTTCATTTACCCAATTGTTAAAGAGAAGTATTCACGTGCTTCGCACGTGCATCACAAACACCCTAAGGAATACGGACCATCAGTGTAAGTTTTGAAACTAAAGGACCATTGGTGAAATTTGATATAAACATAAAGGACCATCCGTGAAATTTGTTATAAACCTACGGTACCAACCGTGTAATTTACTCGGAGTAAATGGGAAGGAAAAGACGAAATGACCAAAATACCCTCACGTGCATCACACGTGAGGTCACTTAACGTGAAAAATTAATGGTCGTTTTCATAAAGGACCATCCGTGAAAAACCTTTCAAAAATAAGGACTATCGGTGCAATTTTTGAAATTAAAGGACCATTGTTGAAATTTGATATAAACCTAAAGGATCATCCGTGTAATTAACTCTTTACAGAAATGTGTTTTTCAAATGAAAAAAAAATTATGTTATTTTTTTAAGAGTTAATTACACAAATGGTCCTTTAAGATGATACCACATTGCAAGTGTGGTCCTAATCTTTTAATTTCGACAATCTTAGTCCTTTAAGATTGCCGATTTTGAACGTTTGGTCCTTTAGGCCAAACAGTGTTAAATCCTGTTAAGTGACCTCATGTGCAATGCACATGAGGGTATTTTCATCTTTGTCCATTTACTATTAAAAACAAAATATATGTATAATCATCCATGCATTAGGTACATACTCACTTAAACATACACACATCATCTTCTTCCCCAAAATCAAAACCCTAAAATACCATATTCAAGAGTAAAATCAAATCATGAGAACTCGTTGAAGGTTCTTCATGTGTTGAAGAATACATAGTGAAATTATCTTGAGCTTTAATCTCATCACATGAATCCAAAACTGGAATCTCTGTTGCAATTAAAACCTCTGCTTCTTCATTGTCTGCATAATTACAACTCATTTAACAAAACTGAGCTTAAAATATAATATTAATAACTTTAAAAACTAAAAGGTCAAATACAAATGAATTTCTTGCCTGATTCATTCTCTGTTTCTTGATGTTCTTCGCTATCCAATGGAGTTTGAGTTGGTTCAAGAATGTTAGTCCCAAGACTAAGTAAATAAGATTAGATGATCGATAGCCAAGAAGAATAAATATCAGCTGAAGTATGTATCTCAGCTGAAGCAAATATATACAATAAACCTTCAGTTGAGTACGTACTTAGCTTTAGGATACAAGTCAAATCAACAGCTATTAACGAGAGTTCATTCGAAGTCTATGACCAAAGGACAAAGACAAGAAGAAGATTATTCAGCTGATTGTGGAATCAGCTGATAGTATCTGCTGCAGATAAAGACTTAAAGGAAATGTTCATTGACACCTTGAACATTTCCCTTTCCCGCTCAAAGAAGAAGAAAACGATGAAGATCTTCTATTTTGGAATAGAAGATAATGTCAGTACATTATCATCGTTTGTCCCTCAAGCATGTAAAGAGAAAGTCAACTATTTCTGTACTTATGTAGTACACCTTTCACTGTGCGTCAGAAAGGGTACCGGAAGTAGTTGACACAAAGTACACTTGGGACAATAACTTGTGTAAGAGCATTTAATGATCCATAGACAGGTCCACATCGACGAATAATATGTTTACACGTCGTCAAACTTGTGGACTAAGGAACATGGATCTTGGGCTATAAATACAGACGTAAATGCTTGCATTTACACACACCTTTAGAAATCATAGCACAAGAACATTCTCTGAGAGTTAGTTATTTGTCTAAGTATTAACTCCTCCATAGTTATTACTAAGGTATTAATATCAGCTGTTAGTATCAGCTGATATAACTCTCAATGTATACTCTTCTAGTTTGAGCGGTCTAAAGTGTCATTTCAAGTATAGAGTTTTAGTTAGTTTTGTACTATCTATTTCCGCAAACTTTGTACTGTATTAAATTGTTTTAATAAACTCTTAATCATTGAAATCTTGTTGTTCATTTATCTTATCTTCGTTACTCGGTCATAACGCAACACGTTTGTGTTGTTGGGATCCAACAAAGAATTTCAGGTTTTTCATCAGAAGAACTACATAAATTTGAGAATTTTCAGTTTCTTCAAATTCCATTGAATCAAGTTCTGCAAATTTGGGTGATTCCTCTGTTTTTTCAGTTACAGAGATTAATTCCTGCATTTTGAAGAATCGATATGCGAATCAGGAATTAGCTGCTTCAAACGCGAAACTGGAACGACAAAAACCAAGGTAATAATCACACTCTTCAATCTCCAAGTTCTGAAATCGGAGATTCAAGTTCCTGTACACGTTTTGTTGGTGATTTGAGAAATAGAATGGCCATTGACAGTAGTAATGAAATAAAAATTGATAAAACATATGATGCACACAAGGTGTTTGATGAAATGTCGATGAACAAAAATCTCAAAAACTATGGCACGATTCAAGAGTGCTATGAAGAATTATGTTCTTTGTTCAGAAAGATAAACTTATGTGAATCATGCATCATTCATCTCTTCATTTCGGGAAAATGAATGGCGAAGTTAGGGGATTTTAAGGTTTTGATTTTGGGGAAGAAGATGAAGTGTGTATGTTTAAGTGAGTATGTACCTAATGCATGGATGATTGTACATATATTTTGTTTTTAATTTTTTTTAATAGTAAATGGTCAAAGACGAAAATACCTTCATGTGCATTGCACATGAGGTCACTTAACAGGAAAATTTAACACTGTTTGGCCTAAATGACCAAACATGCAAAATCGGTAATCTTAAAGGACTAAGATTGTCGAAATTTAAAGATTAGGACCACACTTGCAACGTAGTATCATCTTAAATGACCATTTGTGTAATTAACTCTTTTTTTAATTCAAGAACTTAACTTAAATTACTTTAATAAAAACTAGCAGGGTACCCGCGCAATGCGGCGGCGGTACCCAGAAACCATATTTCGTGGCGAGCAAGTGTTGTTCGTTTACACGGTAATAATTGTTGCTAGAAATAAATAATTAAACGGAAATGTGGATTTTGGTAAGAGTTGATGATTTACAGCGTCGTATATTTAATGTTATTGGGTAAAATGGTTTTCGAGTAACAGACTTTTGTTATTAAGTGTGGGTGGTGTTACCAAAGTGTAATGTATAGCAAGTGGTTAACACATAGTGATAAGTTAGGAGAGGTCTTGGGTTCGAATCTTATTAGCCGTGATTTATTTTTTTTAAGTTAGAGAACTAACTAATAAAAGTGGAAAGGTCCTTAAAATCAAGTTTAAGGAGCTCCTTAAACTTGCCTAATGGGGTAGGCCTAAATGCTTTATATAATAGTAAGATAAGAAGAGAAATGATATTTAGTCTTACCATTTGGTCCTACTCATAGTCCTACCGACTTGATAGGGTGACATGTGTATTCCACTAATTCTTTCTATTAATAGTATCTCTTGATTTTTACACATGTGTTCATCTAATAGGTAGAATATGATCAAATGATAGGATTAAATACCATTGCTCTATAAAAAAATATTTGATAAATAGGTTATATGTTACTACGAATTATTATATCGAGGCATCGAGCATATAACTAGTAATATTATTGCAAAATACACAACTTAATTAAGTACAGCAATTATTACATGTTTGTTAATAAAATAAACCTCTAATCTCTGAAATTTACCATATTACTCACATAAATGTTCAGTTGGTGCATTTCAAAGTTCAAAATGAGCATCTGTATCTTTGATTTGTCTATGTCGAGCAAGAGATTTCTGAAACCTTGTTTTATTTGTCTCTAATTATATTAACTTAAGAGGTCAATGATTCATTATAATCTTGAATAGCTGCTTCCATGTCACATTCATCCTCAACAATTTGGGAGGAAATGACGACAATTTTTCGAGTTATTGAATGTGTCGTGATTTATTTTAGTTATAGTTATGATATACATATATTTTGTTTTTATGGAAACTTTATCATTTAGTTTCTGCTTATTATGTGTATAAATATATTATTATATAGTGACCTTTTGATTATAAAAGAAAACATTATATTTAGTATATGTAAGTTATTTTATAATGGTGAATGTGTTTAGTGGTGTATAGTGTTGCACCAAATTCGGTGCAATCTACTTATTGATTTTGAATTGCACTATAATAGTGTGATATTTTAGTGTAAACATTAGGGTTAAGTTTTCCTACTTTTTACATTAAAATAGTGCAAGAACATTAAAAGCACATGTTAGAGATGGTCTAAGAAAATGTAATAATCAATTTTTTTCCAAATAATATGCAAATATAATTTCATGGTTATTGTTGGAAAATTCATAAATAATGTCATCTACCAAAAAGGCGATCTGGTAATTCCAAACACCCTTGCGCTCATGCCCACTTGCACATCCACTAAATTAAGAAAATAATTGATTGTACAATAATTCACACAACGAAGCAGCTTGAGCACAACCCAAAAATTACTACTTCAATATCTTAAAACGGGTTAAACAAGTCATATTTTAAGTTAATCCGTTTGATCTAAACCTAACCCGCATAATTTCATATTAGCTCATGATTAACCTAGATCAATGTCATAACAATACAAAGCAAGAAAAATCAATATACCTGATGATCAAAAGTATTTATAACTTAGTACGTACGTAGTACTAAGTAGGAATTTAAATTAAGCAAGTAAATTCCAATTATACCGTTACAGTCAGTGTACAATTCACAATCAAATTATGATAAACATATAAATCAATACTCTTCTCTATCATGAATAGTCCCCCAAGTTGACAAAAACTTGCACACAAAAATTCTCATTTGCAAACTAGCATTCGATACGAACGGCCCCACTTTCTGAAGAAATAAATTTGGGTTTCTTATTAACTTGATGCAAACACTGAATGACGTCACCAATTTGAAAATCAAGACAATCGCGAAGAACAAGCCCACATTCATTCCCTTTTTGAACCGTTTCAACATCTTGAGTTTCTTTTTTTAAGGAAACACAACAACCTTCAAAAACAACTTCACCACTTCTTAAAAGTCTCATAGTGCATGACCTGCTGACGTGGCCATCCATCACTCTGCACCCAGCTATTTTGACGTCAGCACCTTTTGCTTTGCTCCTTCCTTTGAGTTCAAAGATGTTGAGCACGTGAGCTTCACCTGCCACTTGTGTTTCAAATGTTCCTGGGGCTTTTTCTACTATGAAGTTGCCTATGTCTTCCAGAAGGTGGTAGATGACTCTATGCACTTTGATCTTAATATTAGCTTGAGCAGCAGCTAAAGAGAGAGACTGTGAGGGCGTACGGACATTAAATCCAACAATACATGCGCCAGTTGCTTGTGCTAAATCAAGATCAGATTGACAAATTGCTCCAACTCCCACATGGATTACGTTCACAAATACCTGATCAAAATAGCTTCATTTATATGTTCAAGCTAGTCCTTAATTTTTGTTTTGTCCCAAGGGACAAATCTCAACAATCTATCAATAATATCTAATGGTCGAGATTAATCACATACTTTATACATGAAAGGGTATTTTCGTCATTTGGTACTTACATAAATTTTATCAATTTTTTTTTTTTTTTTCATTTTCTTCATCATTTTTTTCCGTTAAAAAAACAATATTATGTGATTATATACTTAATCACCTGTGATTGTAAATCAGATCACATGTGATTGTAAATCAGATCACATGTGATGTTTTTGTACAATCACATGTGATTAAGTATACAATATTCTTATCACATGATGTATTTTTAACCGAAAAAAAATTAAATTTTTGAAAACAATTATAAAAATAATAAAACAAAGTAAAAATAAAAAAGTTTTTTTTTGTAAAAATGACCAAAATACCCCTCCATGTATTAAAAAGTGTGATTAATCTTGACTGTTAATTATTATTGATCAAATCTTGAGATGTAACCCCTTGGGACTATAAAAAATTTAAGGACTACAATGAATACATCTCTAATTTATTAACATAAACGTATATTATGCATTGGAATTAACTAATTTATTATTAATTCCCAAAATCCAACATACATACCTGGGGACTATTCAAAGTCTTGAGCGAATCAGTAACCGCCTGAACGGTCCCTTGAACATCCGCCTTAACAATAATCGGCATTTCAACCCGTTCAAATTCCTCATCAACCACTTCACTCTCACTAATCTTCTCATCATTCATCTTCCTCAACCTATCTTTCTCCAACTTCTTTTTCCTCCCGCCACTCAACATTCTAGCCCGTTCTTCACTATCCACAACCGTAATATCATCTCCCGCCATCGGCAGCCCTTTCAACCCCTCAATCTCAACCGGCATGCCAGGTGTCGCCCCACACGTCAGTTTCCCAACCGTGTCTCTAATCGCCCTAATCTTCCCCCACTCAGCCCCAACCACCACATGTTGACCAACCACCAACGTGCCCGCTTTGACCAAAGCGGTTACAAGCGGGCCCCGCCCACGGTCCAGCCTCGCTTCCACCACGTAAGCTTGCGCCGCACCGTCGACGCGCGCTTTTAAATCCATTAATTCCGCTTGTAGTAACAACGCGTCTTCTAGCTTATCGAGCCCTTTTTTAGTAACCGCCGATACTTCAACCACTTGTACATCACCGCCCATTTCTTCAAGTGGCAATCCCTCAGACGCTAATTGTACTTTCACCCGTTCGGGGTCGGAAGCGGGTTTATCGCATTTATTAATCGCGACTACAATCGGGACATCTGCTGACCTGGCGTGTGCCATGGCCTCCAAGGTCTGTGGCATGACACCGTCGTCGGCGGCTACCACCAGGACGACGATGTCTGTGACGGCTGCACCACGGGCCCGCATGGCACTGAATGCTGCGTGGCCCGGGGTGTCCAGGAAAGTGATTGATGCGCCTGACGGCATGGCGACAATGAATGCTCCCAAATGTTGGGTTATGCCGCCGGCTTCTTTGGCGGCTACTGAGGTTTGGCGGAGGGCGTCTAATAAGGATGTTTTCCCGTGGTCAACGTGGCCCATGACGGTTACGACTGGGGCTCGTGGAAGGATTATTGAGCCTTCGTATGAGTGCAGACGTTTTACGGTTACACCAACTTCCTGTAATATGTGGATTAAAAAGTCGGAAATTACTAAAAAAGGTAACTAAATATAAACGGGTCAAAATTATCACCTCTAATTAAAACAGAGAGTAAATTACACAATTATGGTCCTTTAGGTTTGTACCATATTACATATTTGGTCCTTTAGTTTCATATGTTACATGGTAGTCCTTATTTCTGAAACAATTGACACGTTTGGTCCTTTACCTAAACAGACATTAACTTTTCCTGTCAAGTACGGTCACGTGTGATGCACGAGGTGGGTAAATCTGTCCTTTTCCCCTTCCCTTCACCAATTTGAAACCCATAAAAACCCGTTTGTTTGACAGAAAAAGTTAACGTCTGTTTAGGTAAGGGACCAAACGTGTCAATAGTTTTAGAAATAAGGACTACCAGTGTAATATATGAAACTAAAGGACTTAAATATGTAATATGGTACAAACCTAAAGGACTATTAATGTAATTTACTCTAAAACAAAAGGAAGAATAGAAAAAGGATCAAACAGGGAAAATACCATTGCAATTAACTCTGCAACATCGATTGCTAACGGGTCGAATTCTGATCCAACTTTCTCGCCCACATTTACAAGAATATTCTGCAATGTGGGTACTGACTGGCCACACCTTTTAGCAAGCTCTAAAGTTGTCATTCCATCAAATATTTCAATGGTTTTATCTGCAGATGATTTTGTGTTCTTTTGAAGCTTAGGTGGCACATAAGGTGCTTCAACCGGTGGACTTGCATTTTCAGCTTTCTTTTTAAATTTCCCTTTTTTAGCTGTTTTTAAACCAACAATGTCCTCATCACCTCTTTTACGCAGTACTTGTGTGCTTGCATGAAATCGCCTATTAAAAACTTAATTATAATGTTACTAGCATTGTACCCGCGAATAGTTATAAGGAAAGTATAATAGGGTGTAGGGGCATAATAGTAATTCAAGTTGTCTTAAAATTAAGTTTTTTAGAAAAATTCTCAACTGCTTTATGTGTAGCTAAGATGGTCAAAATATATATATAAAACAACAAAAGTAGTGAAAATACCGTATTAAGAATCTGTTTGTCAAGAAATTTAAAGTGCTGTCACCAAGTAAAGCTGGCTTGTTGGTATATCCTGCAGCATCAATAGAAGATGTGAATAATCCATTGATTAAATAGATGGTATTTTGAATTAGCGGAAATGTAGAGCATTAATTAATCTTATTACAAAAATAAAAGATACCCTTTAAAAAATTTAATTAATTAAAAAAGGAGACTTTATATATGAAACTTTGAGTTACCTTTAATGAGTCCAACTGAAGCTGAAATCACTGTGTCTCTAGATGCTTTTGAAGCCAGAATCCTTGAGAGACTAGCACAAATGCTCTGACCACATTATATTAATTTCATTGTTATAACTAGTTAATTAGTTTAAACAGGAGTTAACAGAAGCACATGGTTAGCTGATTTACAGCATATGAAATCGTTTTGCAGCATACATTTGGGGAGATTTTAATGTAAACAATGTAATCTATAATCAGGCATGTACTTTAAGAAATCTCCAGGTAATTTGTTAATTCGGTTAAAATTAATAATTGGACCTAACACTCTATATAACGAAATTTTCATCTATATCACTTTTAGAGATCACTAAGATGTCATTTAAAAAGAAAGTGGGAAAAATGGTTTTTTATTTGGACTTGACATTTTATCGAACACCTGATACTCATGTTGAAGTTATCATAAAACAATTCATAATAAAAGTTGGTGACAGAATAAAAAAGGAAGCCCTTTGTGAAGCTGGTAGCTCATGTTGATTGTAAGTTTGTGAAATATTTTACAAGAGAATTAGAGATCATACGATTCTTACCTTTTTCCCAAGCTCCCTCCACGCCATTCATAAGCACAAATCACAATTTCTGCAACTGAAGAAATGACAAGTTATAAATTTAGCATCATATATTGTGCTTTACATCAGAAATTCAAATACATAATGTTAGAAAGGCCTTAATAGGAATAAAAATCAAAACCTAATAAATGGGTCACAGAAAAGGGGGTCGGAGCTGTGTTTTAGCGAAATAGGTCAAACTGAAACCAAGTGAGCTACAAGAATGAATAATTATTCATCAACAAACATGCGCGCGAAGGCGACATTAGATCAGGGATTGAATGTATGAAAGCTGAAAGAGAGACCGGAGTAATCGTATCTTCGAGAAGTTAAAACTATAATAGGTTACCTGCAATTGATATGAATTTGGATGTTGCTGTAGTTTTCAGAATCGACCGGAGTCTTTCAAATTGAGGTTCAGCTATGGCGGTCCGGTGAAGGGGGGCGAAGATTGGTAATTTGGTGGTGGGTGCCCGTGAAGGGGTAAGAGAAATTTATATATTGAGAAGATATTAATCTTAATGGTTTTATTATATTTTAATGGAAATAAAAATTTTATTTATCGATTACTGGTATGTCAACTCATACGACTGCGTTTTAATCTATAGCAAATTACACCATGGTTCTCGTAGTTTGACAATTGGTCTCTAGGACCGCCATAGCTGAACCTCAATTTGAACTACTGATGTCAAGCTTTTGGTCCTTTATTTCTCATTTTATTTTTTAATTTTAATTAATTTAATTTCTCTCATATGCGCAAATCTCGTTTTTTGTTCACAAGCAACTGGCATAATAAGTTATCTTTCACAATTGAGGTCACTTTACACGTAACATCAGTAGTTCTCATGTAAAATTGAGGTATGTAACTTGCAAAAATTGTTGAATGCCTAACACCTTCTTCATTCTTCAACACATACACTGAAGCTTCAAATTTTGTGTGAGGTGTAATTGATCCCAGTTTAGCTAAAACCATACCTTGTTCAACAACAGCAACAATGGTGGTTCTAGAGTCTTTCAAACCTATAATTTTAACACTTACACTGTGGTTTTAATAATAAGAGAAGAGAAGAGAAATAGAAGGAAATAAACTTTAACTGTGTTCTGAGTTTTTTTAAAAGAAAAGAAAATAAATTTTGGGCATTTTTCTCTCATAATCTTTCTTCTGAAAGTGTGAATATTTGGATAAAAAAGATGTTTTAATTAATTAAAAATATTTTGCAATTTGCCCTTGACATAGTATATCAGCCACACCTTATGAAAGATGTTCAATTTTGTAAAATGGATGTTACTATAGCACAAAAACTTATTTGTACATCACAATTTATATATTGATATACTTGTATAGTCTGTACAATATAATGAGGAATATTGTTTTGTTATGTCCCTTTGTAGAAGTTCGTTTAGATACAAGCAAACAAGGAAGCAAACGGTGGTAACCAACAACATCAACTCATCAACCATTAAACATATTTCATTCGTTTTAAAATAAGTTATTTATTTTTCATTTTTAGGTGTATCAAAATAAGCGATGTACTTTAAAATTTTATTTTATTTGGTAAAGCTAGTGAAACTACATCTACTAACTACCTTTTTTAATATAGTAAATAATTCATTAAGTCTTACTTTTACTTTTAAACATTATCAATTTTACTTTATTCAAAAGGTGTGAGACTTTTTACTACTAACTATCTAATTTAATTAAACTCTTACTATAATCTTTTTGCCCCAGATATGTAAAACTAATAATATATCACCCAATTTGAATGGGATGAAGTAGAACTTTTTGATGGGGACATGAGGGTGTGCTACTACAAATAATTTTGCCCCAGATATGTAAAACTAATAATATATCACCCAATTTGAATGGGACGAAGTAGAACTTTTTGATGGGGACATGAGGTTGTGAGCATTGAACAATCGGCGTTCATAAAAGGTCGTCAAATTCTTGACGGTCCGTTAATTGTCAATGAGTTGATGTCGTGGTATAAGAAAAAAAAAAGAAAAAAGCAATGTTTTTAAAAATCGATTTTGAAAAAGCGTATGATTCTTTAAATTGACAATTTCTAGATAAAATGATGGAATTTATGGCTTTCCCGGTTAAATGGCGACATCTGATCAAGGCAATGTTACACTCGTCCAAGGCATCCGTGATTTTGAATGGGAATCCTACCAAAGAATTCAAGATTGAAAGAGGTTTAAGGCAAGGGGATCCACTTTCTCCTTTCTTATTTATTTTAGCTATGGAAGGGCTACATGTGGCGATGGAAGAAGCGGTCTCAAAAAAGTTGTTTAAAGGCCTCAGGGTTAGTAATGATGTCTTACATTTTCCCCACTTGTTATATGCGGATGATGTCATTTTTATGGGTGAATGGTCTTTATAAAATATCCAATCTCTTCTTATATTACTTCATTATTTTTTTTATGGTGTCAGGATTGAAGTTAAATTTACATAAATCAAATCTTTATAGGATTGGTGTTAAGAATGAAGATTTAAGTAGCATGGCAGATTCGGTTGGGGTGTGTATAGGTAAAGTTCCTTTTATTTATTTAGGGCTTCCGGTTGGTGCTAGTATGTCCCGTAAGAAGTATTGAGAGGGGTTGATCAATAGGTTTAAGCAAAAACTCTCGAAATGGAAAGTTAATGCCTTATCTATTGGTGGTAGATCTATGCTCATTAAATCGGTTCTTGGGGGTTTAGGGGTGTACTACCTTTCGTTGTTTTTAATGCCAAAGAACGTTAATGTTATTTTGGAGCGTCTTCGGGCGATTTTCTTTTGGGGGGGGGGGGTAACGAGTCTCATAAGAAAATTCATTTGATAAAATGGGACGCGGTTTTATCTTCCTTGGATAATGGTGGCCTTGATATTGGAAGACTTCATGATTTTAATTTGGCTCTTCTTGTGAAGTGGGTTTGGCGTTATGTTAATAACCGTGAAGCTTTGTGGGCTAGAATTATTTCGATTTTATATGGGGAAGGTGGCGGGTTTGGGAGTGCAAATCCTCGGGGTTTGGTTGGGCCTCAACCGTGGGCCCAAATTATTAAGATGGTGGGTAAATATAAAGATCAAGGAATCCTTCTTATTGATAATTTGACAAGGAAGATTGGAAACGGAAGGAATACCTCTTTTTGGAATGATGCGTGGCTATCAAACGTTCCTCTCAAGACCATGTTTCCTAGATTGTTTCGTATTGAAGTAAACCCTTTTTGCTCGATGGCGGATAGATTGGGTAATAATGTGGTGGATTGGTCTTGGTCTCGGGTGGTGTCGGGTGGTAGGTTGGCAGTTATGATTGAGCAGCTAACGTCTATGGTGGAAGGGGTGGTATTATCGGAGGGGACGGATAAATGGTGGTGGGGAATAGGGTCGAATGGGTGTTACGAAGTTGGAGTCACGAGACGGTGGTTGGATAATATTTTTCTCCCTAGTTCCGTTATCCATACGCGTTGGAATCAGTTGGTCCCCCGGAAGGTAAATATTCTTTTTTGGAAGATCAATTTAGATCGCATCCCTTCAAAACATATCTTGTTTTAAGGGGAGTGGCCCTAGAAGATTCAAAGTGTGAGGTTTGTGGTGATATGATGGAGGATACGGATCACATATTTTGGAGGTGTGAAGTGGCAAAGAGTGTTTGGAATTAGATTAGTAGATGGTTGCAAGTGTTAGACGTCAATGTGTTGAATTTGGAAGATTTGATGTATTCGTTGGATGCAAACGGGTTGAGCAAGGAAACAAAGTGTATCGTGGAAGCGGTTTGCTTAACGACCATTTAGATTCTTTGGAGGTTTAGAATTGCAGTAATTTTCAAGAATGGAGATTTGAGGAAAAGTGTGTTAGTGGATGCGATTAAAGAAGTGTCTTTTAATTGGTTTAGAAGTCATTATAAAAAATTTAATTGTAATTGGGTAGAGTGGCTCATTTTACCATGTAATTGTTGATTGTTTCTCTAGCTTTTGCTAGTTTTATTTATTGAAAGCCGTTTCCAAAAAAAAGACGACGGCTAACCAGGTTTCTATAACATGTTTGGTTTTATAATTCGATTTTAATATCAACGCCCATAACTAAGTTAGTGTTACACTTGTCCAATGGCCAAGGTCATGGGTTCGAGGGAAGGCACACTTACCCAAGGGCTTCTAGCCTAGTGGTATTTGGTGAAAATATAAGGTGTTGCCCATGGCCAAGGTCATGGGTTCAAGTCCCGTCGTGGACGTGGGGTTTATTCCCCATAGGTGGAAGGTTCGAGGGAAGGCATACTGCCCCTTGTGGATGTCACTGTCTAGGCTCGAACCACTAACTTACTAACTTGCCGTTAAAAAAAAAAAGTTAGTGTTACACTTTTTTGCCCTAATATCCCCTAAAAAGTGTAAACATATATTTCTCAATGTTAAGAACTAGTTGATTTTTACCCGCCTGATACCGCGGGGATTTTCATATATTATCCAAAATATTGTTTGCTGATATATATTTATTCAACACTCAAAAGATTGTTTTATATTAAGAAAATGAACATTTGTCCAATATATTTTCAATAGCATAAGTCTTAAATAAATATACTGATTTTCCATTAAATGTCATTTTATTTATATTAAAAATAGGAAAATGATAATGACGGCCCTTAGGACTGTCATTAAGAAGACAAAATAACAAAAGACAACCCCCTGAATTTTAGGAATAATACTTTTTTAATCAATGTACAAGTTTTTTATGCATATAATGACAGCCCTAAGGGTTGTCATTAATAAAACTCTAAAAAATAAACGTGAGTGGAAATATATTTTATACTTCCTTTGTTTCATAATAAGTGATACATTTAGGGTTTCACGTTTTTTGAGGCAAAATATTGTAATAAATGTTATATTAAAGTAAATTAGGTAGTGAGTGAGTGATGTGTTTCACACATTTTGATTAAAGTTAGTTTAATAAACTTTAGAACTATAATTAATGATAAATAGATTATTTCACTATATTAAATAAGATAGAAAGTGGGAGTGAGTCACAATATTTTTTTACCAAATAAGACAACTTTTCAAAGTGTATCACTTATTTTGAAACACCCTAAAATAAAAAATGTATCACTTATTTTAAAACAAAGAAAGTATAATTTTAAAGAGCATTTAAACTTTTAATTTTTTTAGCAATGTTTAAAAGTGAAGAGTTTGTTCTAGATTTTTTAAAAAGAAGGTAGTTAATTGAAAAGTGAGGTTGAAAAAGATAAAATTGGGTGATGCAAGGTCAAAAAAGTAAATATAATTAAAATGGAGGGGCTGTGTTTACAAAATTTCACAAAGGGAAGGAAGGTAAATGGAAATTGTGGTTAAAAAACAAAATTAATGTAAGGGTAAAAAAGTAAATATAGTAGGTTTCACCCCGCGCGATGCTGCGGGGGATTTTCATATAATACCCAAAATGTATATTGGTATTCGTACAACAAAAAAAATGCAAATTCAGCTTTAGCTACACCCTCCTCTTAGTAGCTGCTTCCATGCTATATATAGTAATAGTAAGTTATTAAATGTTATACTTACTAATTTACCCATTATAATTTTTTTGACTAAAATTTCATTAACATTAAAATTAAGATAGTAAAAAATTTAATTAAACTATAAAACTATAAACTGTTAAATAAATAATATTTGGTTATTAAAAAATATTAACCTTTATATACATTGATCATAATATATTTACTGTTCATTAAAATCTTTAAACGGAGTTTTAGATATCCCGTATTCCGTTATGCATGCATTTATCCCTAATATGAAAATCATTTATATTATAAAATTGAAGGTTGAGAATAAATATATATGAAAATCATTTATATTATAAATTTAGGAATGATATTGTTGGTTTGGCTACAACATTGGTTTTAGTTGCTACAATATTGGTTTTATTTATATAAATAAGCTAGTCAAATCATTCCTAAATTTATATGATTTTATAACAATAATAATAAATATTATTATTTTTATTATTGTTTTCAAGTAGATTAATCCACTTTTGTTTTGTTCCGAATCACTAACAAACCACACCTTAATATATAAATTAAAACCGATTAAAATAACAATTTACTCTTTACGTCAAAAAGATTAGATCTAAAATCCCGCAGCAACGCGCGGGTATATCATAACTTGTTTATTTACAAATATTAAATAAATATTAGACGTGGAATTGATCCAAATACATATTTAGTTATTAAAAATTAAAATTTTATTTATCGGTGGGCTCTCAGGCCAAAATCATCTCCCAAGTATCAAACTTAGCTATTGTGGTCAACATTTGCGGCAAAAGGTTAATACTTCGTATAATGTTTGAGTGTGAAGGACAAAAATGTAATTCTACGTTCTTTGATAAATATTATATAGATAATTAGAATACATAAAAGTAAAAATACCACCCAATTTATCACGTATTTTGTTATATGAAATTTCATCGGTTAAAAATAAGCATAGCAAAATATATTGCCATTTGTAGATGTCATTGTATAGGCTCGAACCACTAATTTATTAACTGCCTTCCAAAAAGATAAAATATAATAAAAAATAACGCTTAGTAAATTGACAGTAGTAATTGGTAAACTATTTGGTTTAAATTTTAATGAAAACAATGGAAAACTAATTTGTAAAAACAAGTATACCATATACAATTATACAAACGAACTCATCTGATGCTATCAACAAAGTCAATTGTCAAAGTTGGTTAGAAACACAAAAATCAAATCTAAAATTTTTCAAATTGACTTATGGGTGAACTGTAATTCAAGAACTCGCCAATTTGTAAATCAAAATATCGTAACTCAAACGGTTTAACGAGTCGAATATATAGAATTAACTAGGTTATGACCCGTGAAAAATCACGGGTTGCCGTCATTTTAGTGAGTGTAAATTTTATAAAATACAATTGATAAATTGTATTATTGTTACATATACGATAAGAAATTATAAATACTTTTATAATGTATAATGTACAATGTTATTGCATTGCAACTCCAACCGATGGTGCTATATTGTATTTGTTGACTTTTATAATGAACAATTAAATAAGTTTCAATTCTTGATTACCTGTTTTACTGTTTCTATTCTAGTGTTTTTATTACAATTAACAGTTTTAAAATTGATTGTTAAATTTTTTTAAGATTCTTAAAAAATACTTAAGCTTTATGATTTATGGTTTAAGGCTTAGGAATGAAAATATGTACAGATTACCTAATAAGTTTTGTGACCATTTATGACTAAAATGTTTATGTATATGTTGAATTTTATTAATTTTAATTCCAAATTACCATTTACAACCTAGACTATAACCTCTTTTTTGCAGCAACAGCAGTTAACAATCAATTGCAGCCGTGAACAATTCTTTATTAGTCCATCAGTCTTAACCAGGTAAGCCGATTATGCTGCAACATCCTTTACCGTCCTTTTTTTAGAAGAATGAATAAAATCTGTATCAATTAATTGGCTGCATAATATCCTTATTGTGATCTTCAACCAATGCCCGCTCTCTTTTGGATTGTTCATGTGTTTTTTTTTAATGATCTTATGTTTTATCATAAGTTACCACATAAATTTGTTGATAATTACAACGACTTCCATTTTGTTACTGATTTTCTTCAAGTTGTTGTTCACACGAGAATCCTCCTATGCCAGAGAGCTTATCACATGGGACATGGCATCATGGATTTTTTGCGCCAATGCTTTAAAAAGGTAATGTGTAATAATATGAGATTGGTTTGGTTCATCTTGACTGCTATTTTAATTTAACTTTATTATAACCAATATATTATGGGATTCAAATATGCTCCCTTTGGGCACATTAGAATAAACTAGCAGGTTATCCGCGCAATTCGGCGGCGGGTACCCTGTGACTAAAGTTGACGGCGATCAAGTAGTGGGTGGTGACGACGGTAGTGATAGTGGCTGCTGGTTGTGGTCGTGCGGATGGTGGTGATGTTAATTTTAATTTTGTAAAGATTAATAAAGATATCTCATAAGTTTAAATCCGAAATTTACGTTTTTTAAAGATGGACCGTTTTAGCTATGTTGAAGTTAAATGTTATATATTAGTTGCTTGGATAAAGCAAAGTATCCAGTAGATCAATTGGTTAACACTCAGTACGTACTCGCAAAAGGTCTTGGGATTAAAATGTTTGTTTATTTGGGATTAAACAAAGTGTCATTTAGATCAACCGGTTAACACACAGTCTGTACTCAGAAATGGTCTTGTGTTCGAATCCTGTAAGTAACATTTTTTGATTTTATTTTGACAAACCTTAACACCGGAGCATATGTCATGGGTAAAATTGTTGCAGGAAATCGCAGGCGGGTATAACGTCGCCTGATTTGTAGCATCGTGTTTATGTGTAGGTTGTGGTCGAGGCGTTTTGGTCGAGACGTTATGAACAAAAGCTTTCTATATTGTTAAGATATGCGTGAAGAAGATTTAGTATAGTCAAAAGGTCAATTAATTTGGTGGTAAGACAATTAATAGTTTCCGGAAATATAAACCAAAACGGAAATAAAAGATGGCAAGACAATTAATAGTTACCGGAAATATAAACCGAAACCGAAAAGGTCAATTAATTCAGTTCCGGAAATATAAGGGCGGGTCAAATGCGATGATGTACAACCTCTTATAATTTGTTTTGGTGGTTTGAAATAAAGTGTAATTTATAGCAATTGGTTAACACATAGTGACTACTTAGAATAGGTCTTGTGTTCAAATCTTGTAAGCAACACTTTTTGATTTTATTTTAGTTGAAGAACTTACTAAAGGTGGAAATCTCCTTAAGATAGTACTATTTATGCATGTATATCGGTGTATAATTAAATTTAATTTGTACTTATTCGATTTGCATGTATATATTTAATTTAATTTAATTCTAATTGCAGCATCCTTAATTTGGGAATGTGATTAATGAATTATTTGTGTTTAAAATGAATTTTACTTATTTCTTTATCAGTGTGATTATTACTGACTTTTAAGTATTCCATTCAGCTTCAGCCTAAATGGGTGAATTTGGGTTGTGATCTTGCAATTTCATTTGAACTCGGAAGTATTACATTCTCCTTGGGCCTAAATGAGTGGATTTGAGCAGTGTTTTATCTAAAAAGAGGCAAAAGGTGTTAATCGGTAAGTTTAGGTAAAAGGGAAACGGGTCAGAAGGTTAAAAAGTTGCTTAAAGTCTATTATTAGTGCATACACATCCGTAATCCCTAAAAATGTTTTAATGCATACACCTTTTGTTCAATGAGTTTTTTATTAAATTAAATATCACTTATGAAATCAATTTAACATTTTAAACCCATTCGTTTGAAACGGGTGGATTTATTTTATTTTAGTTTATTTATTAGTTGTAGATGCGGCAATTTAAACCCATTGGTTTGAAATCGGGTAGATTGATTTTATTTTAGTTTTTTATTAGTGAACATGTGAAATTGATCATGAAAATAGATTAGGGCAAATTTAATCTGTATTAAGTCTCACCTTATGAAGAAGTGTTTCTGATAAAGTTTTATTGTAGCTTATTTTTTGTAGTAGAGTGAGTGACATTGACATAGATCATAATTACTTATTCTTTAATGACATATGAGATCCTGCTGGTTTGCTTTTTTCAGGCGGATAATATATCTGCATCAAAACCTTTGTTTGATTCTTAAACCAATTTAAATTGTTGATTGGTCAAAATAGGGCCAGTGGCAGAAGATATGTTTCACTGGCAAGCAACGATAATGGGCCCACCCGACAGCCCGTATGCTGGTGGAGTGTTTCTGGTTACTATTCATTTCCCTCCAGATTATCCTTTTAAACCACCCAAGGTACATAATAATAGTAAAACATATTATTATTAAAAAAAAAAAAAAAAAAAGAGAACGAATGAAAATGGTTGTTTTGCAGGTAGCTTTCAGGACAAAGGTTTTCCACCCGAACATCAACAGTAATGGCAGGCATTTGCCTTGATATCTTAAAGGAACAATGGAGTCCAGCCCTTACCATTTCCAAGGTTTTGCTGTCAATTTGCTCATTGTTGGCCGACCCGAACCCAGATTACCCGTTAGTCCCAGAGATTGCCCACATGTACTAAAGACAGACAGAAACAAGTATGAGACCACTGCCCGAAGCTGGACCCAAAAGTATGCCATGGGTTAGCCACCTGCACGGGTCCATTTTCCCCTGCTGCTTTTATTAAAAAAAAAATATTGTGTTTTATTATAAGATAGATTTAAAAGGAAAAAAGTCAGAAAAAGCATGCCCATCCTTAACCTTATGATTACTCTTGCTGCTTTTCGTTGTGTATGGAAATATTTGTCTTTCTCTCTGTTTCTTCCACATTTTCGCTACTGCTTTTGACATCCTTTTTACTTCTAAAATATGATATTTGCTCATTCTAAGATATGATACTTGTATTTTATGTACAAGATTAGTAATTTCAAATCTAAGGTTAAATATAATGGTTTTTGGTATTTACTTAACCGCATAATCTTCTTGCTGTTGCTATTATAAATCAATCTTTTTTATTAGGTTTGTAAGCGATTGTGTGCACATCTGGAATTGAATTTCATTTTTGCTGAAACTTGTGTTTGAAATTTGAAATTCATGTGTTGAGTTTGGTTAGTTGGATGGTATTCGATTTTTATCGTCTTTGTTATATAAATAGGATGTATTTACATCCTTCAATTTCTTGACGTTAAAAAATTATTCCAAAAATATAAAAAAATGGGATGATATTTTCCTTTGAGTTTTGAGTTGGGTACTTATAATGTTGTTTAAGTCGTGGTTGAAGTTATAGGGGTTTATTTAGGGGCTTATGAGCTTTTAAGCTTATTAGGTTAAAACCTGCGCGATGCGGCGGGCTGCGAACTACATATTTCAGGCGATTAAAAGTCCATTGGTTACATATTTGTATAACGAATACAGTACATAAGCATGAAAACTGTGTATAAAAATAAAGAAAAAAAATCAATAATTAGCATTGGCGTTGAAATGTTGTCGATTACATGTTTTGATATATAGTAGGGTACCACGCAAATGAGGCGGCAGATACACTGATACATCTATTCCGCGACGATGTTGATGGTGTTCGTGTACATGTTTTTGTATAACGATTATAATACAAATGACTGATAGTTGGGAATGAAATATGTATAAAGACTACATTGAAAACTTATCGGCGTTTAAAATTTGTTAAATTACATGTTTTGAAAAAAAAACTCAGACATGGCGAAGAATTAACACGTATATTATTCATCATGTAAGACCTCTCGATACATCACATTTGCTGTGTAAACGCCGTCAACATTAAATTGTTTTGCTGGAGTTACCAATATTTTTGTCGTCTGCCGTGAAATTCCTCTTGACAGGGCAACGTAAAGTTGCCCATGCGAGAACACTGATTCCGGAAGATAAACGCCGACATTTGGAATTGTTTGTCCTTGGGCTTTGTTGATTGTCATAGCAAAGCTTAGCCGAACCGGAAACTGTTTTCTTTTCAACTTGAAAGGGAACATGTCGGATTCAAACGGACATAGAGGTATTCTTGGCAAGAAAACCCTTTTCTCCAGCATGATGACCAACAGCTATTTCTGCATCAATCAGATTTGTCTCAAACTTTCTGCATATAAGTCTCGTGCCATTACATAATCCATGTGAGGGATCGAGATTCCGTAAAAGTATAATCAGACACCCAATTTTGAGTCGGAGAACATGAGGCGGCAGACCACTCACACTAAGCGAGTTTAAGAATTCCATAGGATATAAGCCGTTTCTGTCGTCTTCTCCTTCATCGAAACTATAATACGTTTTCTCTTCACCAGAAAATATGTTGATCAACTTATCGTTAAGTTCATCAACATGGTCATTTTTTTATCGATAATATTGCCCTAGAAATGATATAATCAGCTGATCTTCCATTGACGTCCATAGAAGGAAATATCGAATTAATCAACTCTTCCTTGGACGCCTCATTATCCATGCACGGAATGGCCATGCCGTCTGGGATGCGAATATGCTTTTCATCTATAACTTCTTCGTTCCCATCCCCCACTCGTAAAAGAAAGTCGGAAAACCATGGATCCGTTCGCGCTCTCATATTGAGAGTCAGTCTCATCTTTTTAATGACAGACCACAGCGGTGACATTCTTAGGCTGGAGTCTACAATTTGGGCTCGCGTTCCACGTCTAACAGCCGACAAGACTTGCCTAAAGTCACCTCCCAACACCATAACTTTACCGCCGAAAGGGAGTCTCCTCCCCGTGATGTCTTGCAATGATCGATCTAATGCCTCCACAGCCTGCCTCTTCGCCATGGAAGCCTCGTCCCATATGATTAGCTTTGCTGCTGTAAGAAGCTTTGCGGTCCCACTTTGTTTCTTAATGCTACAGAGTGAGTTGTTTTCAAGATTTATTGGAATCTTGAAGCGGGAGTGAGCTGTTCTACCGCCCGACATTTTATTGGCTGCCGCGCCAGACGAAGCTGTCGCGAGTGCAATGAAACCACGAGAACGGACCTTTGCAAGGAGACGTACCAAAGGTAGAAACCGCGAGTGCAACACTAAATCTTGAAGCGGGACGGACCTTTGCAATGAAACCACGAGAACGGACCTCTGCAGTGAGCTGTTTCCCATTTTCTCTTTTTTGTTGTATCACATGATAAAAATGAAAAAAAACGTATACCCCTACTAATTCAGTTTTATACCTAGTTATAGCATTGACTGAACGTTTTTGTTTTAAGACCTGCTAAAAATGAGAAAAAAACGTATATCGTATAATTAAGTATTTAATTAGGTATCCGAAATATCCATTGGTTATAGCATTGACTGACCGTTTCTTTATACGTATATATAAAACGTTGCTTTAAAAGGTATGTTTAGTAGGGGTATTAAAATTATATTTAATTTGAAAAGATATAGGTTAAATTTAGACTAATAGCATTGATTCGGCGTTTTTATTATTTTGTATAAATTAGGAAATCTATAAGAGCATTAATTTTTTAACTGAAAAATATATAATTCATATTATGTCAAAATAAAATAACAATTAATCTTCATCAATTTGGAGTGCTTTAAATAGCAATTAAAAACAAGAAGTCAATATCGAAAATAAGTCAATATCTTTATATGGTAAATCTAAATTGCCAATATTAAGGGCGTTCTTGTTAATTCGCATTAATCACTAAAATTTCGTCCAAACAGAGATTTTCATTTGCTTGTGGTTGATGTTGACGAATTTTCATTTGCTTGTGGTTGATGTTGACGAAATATTTTCATTTGCTTGTGGTTGATTTTCCAATTATTACGACACATTAAGAGATAAAAAATAAGTAATAGGGTGTGACAAAATGAGATATTTCACACTTCAAAATATATAATTTGTGTAGTTGCACTAAATTAAATCGTACAACAAAAACAATTATTGGGTTCAAGGACAAAATTCATATTATTAAGGCAAACCATATTAATAAAAAGAAAGCACCATTTGTGTCACAGTAACGTTATGTGTGATACAATTAAATATTATTGTTCCATCCGTAGGGGTCTGTTTCAAAGTTTTGTGGGTAAGTCGAGAGACGCTTATTTCCAGATAGGGGAGTTCTTAAGCGTCTGAAATGATTTTTTGGTTGCGCGTCGGGCGCGACTTCGGGTTCTTCATCACATAAAACAAAGGCATCATCATATTGTACTATCGGATGGATGCGTTGAAGTGCATATGCTTCTGGCATTTCGGGGTTGAACTCGATGTTTGTAACGTCAGTAGAAACAAAATATTTGACTGAAATGTAACCAAATCAAAAAGAGATATCAATATTTTTTAAATAAAAAGTCTGTTAGGTAAGTGGGTATGCCCAATTATGGAAAGTAAAATGAAGCACCATATTGGAATTAACATGTTGGTTTTCTAATCAGTTTCACGCGAGCTGCGTACACGGTTATGTTTTCAGAATCACATCTCCCAATCATTGTTGTCGTGGCTGCCGGTATATGATACAATATGAGCTTGATCCGGTTGCCCCTGTCGGAAATTATATTTTAAATGGGTTATTTCGTAGGTGTGGTGATCATGTAAATCAGGTATAAAGACTTACAGACAGTGAGGCAGCAGCATTGCACACGATATCCGACCGGATGTAAAAAAAAAAGTAACCGTTCGACATGTTTCCAGCAACGTTTGTGACAGGGTTAGTAATTAAGCGAAAACGTTAAATATTAATATTTTTAAGTAAAACATTTAAAAATGTAACGTAGACGTACCAATCAACATTTTTCGAGTTGTTTGATCCTGCAATAGCCATGTCGGAGATCTGACCAATGGGTACTTGGGTAACCAGGCATCTTCTCCATTCGTAGTTTCGGCAATCTCGGTTTTAGTGTTGAATATTATTGCCCATTCATTACGAACAAATGTATAGTTGTCAAAGCGAGGAAAGTATTCAACATCGTTGTAATCAATTTTGAAATACTTTAAAGAAAAGACACCGCCTTCTAGTTTTCGGCGTTGGTATGCATAAACTAAGATGGGGGGATAATCGCTGCGAATTTGTGCCTCTAAAAAAGATAGATCGTATTTTAATTAGTAGTAACTTACAAATCTGTCAAGCAGGAACAAATAGAGTTTGTTATGTTTGTGGTCAAGCCAAACATATTCAACACGAACAAATTTGCATTTGTACCACAAATGTGGATTCCAGAGATCTTCAAAGTTTTCAATCGGTTCATATCCATCAAATTCCTTCGAAAGAGGTATAAAAAATTTTTAGTTAATACGGAATTTATGATTTTAAAGTAAGAAATTGAAAATCTGAATTTAGTTAAATATAGGTTACCTCTACTTCTTGTATAGGTCGTGGCAGTGGTTGAAGCACTGAAGCACCATATTGGGTGATTAAAGACATTTGTAAGTTGATGGAGTATATATATATGTTAGAAAAAAACGTACAATTCAATATATATCTAATGTATAAAAAACGCACATCATAATGATTAAAAACGCATGCTTTCAATGATTTCAATGTTTGTAACTTAAAAAATCAATGAGGGATTTGTGATTTGTAAGCGTAAAAAACGCATTTCAATTCAATGATTTCAATGTTTGTAACTTATTAAATCCATGAGATATTTGTGATTTGTACCCGTAAAAAAAAAGGATGGTGTGATATAAACCGCACGAATTCAATGTTAAAATTTAATACAAAAAATTAGGATGAAATCGTTGAAGAACTGGTATGTCTAAATGGTTATATTCAATTTCGGATATTAATCAAATTACTGTGTTTCTAGATGTGTACCAAAAATTAGGATCATAAATGGTTAGGAACTGGTATGTCTTAAATCCGAAATTGCATGCTTATTTAATCAGGTTAATATCTCGAATCTATATTCCTTTAAAATTGTTGTTTATAAAAGGAAAGAATTAATTAGGTAAACGTTTTATTTAATATAGTCAAACGCGTTTCCGTACAGTTAGTAAATTTAGTGTATGAAACACATACACCAAGTTGCTTATAGCCAAGTGGTAAGCTTCCTGCCTGGGGTAACTGCCCACCTGGGTTCGAATCTTGGCAAGCGCGAGTTTTTGATTTTTAAGTTTAACGTGAAATGGGTTCGGGACAGTTAGTATAGAAAGTGTAGGAAACATAGCCACCAAGTTTCTTATAGCCTAGTGGTAAGCTTCCTGCCTGGGGTACCTGCCCACCTGGGTTCGAATCTCGGCAGAAGCAATTTTAAAATTTTAATTTTAAAGTGGGTTTGGGCATTGCTAAAAGTTGAAGGGTTGAAATTCAGACTTCTTTTTTTAGAAATGTCCAACACCCTTTTAAAAGTAGTATAGATTTAAGTTTATTAAGCATTACATAGTGTTTGGTTGAGCTTATAAGCTTATTTAGGGGGATTTAAAAAAGTCATTTTGGAGAGGATTATTAGCTTATTTAGGCTTTTTACCTCCTTACCCCCTCCTTTCATCAATCGAACATTTTTTATACAAGCATAACTAAACCAAACAATTGAGCTTATTAGCTTATTAAAATGTCCTTTTTAATCATTTTATAATTAATTTATATAAGCTCTTCCAAATACTTTATTTAACAAAAGCTTATTAATTTAAATAAGGTAATAAGCTAATAATATTAGCATAAGCTATTTAAATAAGCTTTCCCAAACACCCCCTTAGTTTGTGTTGATAGTGTTTTGTGTAGTGTAGATAACACTATCTTCGTATGTATCTTCTGCAGTTTAAGAATATAAATTTTGATTGGTTTGGAAGAAAAACTCGAGAGAGAAATACTAAAGGCTTAGGGTGTGTAACACCTCAATTTTAAAACATTTTTTAAATCATATTCTTAAATAAAAATATTATAAAGTCAAATATCCCAAAATACGGTTTAACAAAAATTATTTAAAAGTTTATCAGGGTATTAAAACACGGTGTTACAAAGATAATATCATAACAATAGGATAACGGGATCTACCTATAAGCTCCCGAGCTATACATCTCTAGGCCACCTCTATCGCGACCTTCTAATCCTTCAATCTCGAACCAGAGTACATAGCCAAAAACAAAGTAGTACGTGAGACAAAATAGTCTCGTAAGATACATGGGTTTTCGACCATTCTCAAATATAATAAAAGTCATATTCATTACTTTTCTTTATTCGCTTATTACTTATTAATTCATGTACTTATCATTTTCATACATATATACTAGCAAGCTAACCATAAGCTAACTCTCATCAAAATCACATACTTGTAAGCTAACCTGTGCTTACACATACTTTATCACATACGCTACGGACCTCTCCGTAGCAAACTCCCCCGATGTGGGTTATCTAGGTAAATTCCCCCGTTTCCGGGTTATCTATTGCTCCCCCCGATTTCCGGGTTATCTGAAACTCCCCCGCTTTCCGGGTTATCTATTTCTTAACATACTACTCTTGCGCAGGGTGGTACCTCCCCAAGTAGGTGTCACTAACTCCCCCAACTTGTGTGCGTTATCTATGATCCGGATCCTTTTCTCAACACATATTGAAATCATCAAATACGGGCATATGCCCCAGTAATACATACTCAAACATAAATTAGAATGTATCTATTCTAATTATCATATTATTCTCGTTTCGTATTCAATTTCAATATTGACTTTACCAAGTTCTTTATTAAATAAAACATATTTATCATTTATCATTTATCAAAATCATATTACTTTAACTTCTCTTTGACTAGAATACAAATCTATTTCTAGTCACTTTATACTTATTCTCCTAGCAAATCAATCACTACTTTTATTAGTATAATATACTAATCAATACTTGATACTTGAAAATCATTGTCGTTATCTTTATTAATACATATTATTAATAAACCAAATATCATACTTTCTTAATCATTACTCTTAATCAAACACCATATTAATAAAGAGTTATTAATCACTTTTCATTATCATAATCTTTTTCAAAAATCATTAATCATCTAGACATACTTAATTAATTTATTATTACTTGCATTTTCTTACCTTTTTAATCATATCTTTATTAAAAATATTTATTAATAAAGACTCATAAAACATCATAGTTTTCAAAATCATTTCTATGTACTCAGTAAAAGTCTCATGTACTCACCTTAGCCAAGCTAAATCCAAATCGTGTTTATCAACACGAATCCTTGCCCTCACCTTTGGAATATCTCCAACTTTTAGGTTCTTGCAACCTATCAACACAATCAACATATTTCTAGTTATCATCATAATACCCTTAACCACCAAGTTCCCCAAACTTGTTGGAAATCTCAAAACCCTAAGTCAAGGTTAACCCAACAATTCACAAATCCAACATGAACACAAGGTCCATATACTTTCCATGGGTGTTTTACACCCTCCATTAACATACTTAGTCAATATTCTTGAAAAGATACCAATATCACCATTTCCCCCAAATTTGGTGACATTCTTGAAACCCTAGATTTCACAGTCTCTTAACTAGTATAGAATTAAGTTAAAAACATGTTTCCCCATGTCTAAACACCATAGATAAGAGTTCTACACACTCTATTTCATCATCCATGAAAACACCAAAAGTTAGGGTTTATAACCCAAACCAATCTTCCCAAATCTACACCAAAAACAAGTTAAGAGATGAAGATATACCTTGAATCAGCCTTTAGGAGTGTTCCTACACAAGATCTGAGGTCAAAATCGGCTCCAAAGCACTCATTCCACTAAATATATGCATAAACTTTCTAGAGAGAGAGAGAGAGAGAGAGTGAGGGGTGAAAAATGAGCATAAATGGCTGAAATTCCGCTTTTATTATGTTTCAGCAAAGTTCACGCCGTGAACTTGTCGTGAACTTTTCGCATCAGAAACCCAAAAATCTCTGTCAAAGGTTCACGCTCGTGAACTAAAGTTCGAGCCGTGAACTCGGGCGTGAACTCGACGTGAACTTTTCCAGCAATCTTTGTTTCGGCTTAAACGATGGAGTTCACATATCAAACGATGTCCGATTGACACGAAACCAAATCCCACATTTTTTAAATGATTTATCCTTATTTATTATATTTTTCCCATAATTTATATGATACAAATTCTCGGGTCGTTACAGGGTGAGCGCGGTTAAGAAACCAAACACACCAAAACCCATAATGATAAATTTTCAAAATTGAAAATCGAACAATTACATGTTTTCGGTTCGGGTTTTGAGCGCAAATGCTCACCCCTATCCGAAGACCAGATCGAAACCGAAAATCATGAAATTTCAAAACCAAAGACTGAACCGATTATTTATATATACTTTTAATAGTTTTTAATATTAATTAAAAAATAATTTGTAATTTATCTTTTTATAGTTGGTTATAAATTATGTGTATATTTTTTAATAATATTTTAATATTTGTATTAAATTAAAATATTGGGATGTGGCGGAATGTGGTAAAACTGAAGAAGGATTAAAAACTATGGTTGGCAATTGGCATTAACTTGTTACTTTTCTGTTAATGGGAAGAAAGTGATGTGACGCTGATATGATGAAGATGATGAGTTAGAAATGAAATAATTATTGGGAGGGGACTAAGAAGTGCATTTCTTAACACTCATCTTTTCCTACATCTTCAGTTCTGTCATATTCGTCACATAAAATCTTTTCTAATGACAAAAAACTTGAAGTCGTGTCGTGTTCGTATTCATATATTAGCACGAAATTGACACGATAATTTTGATTTTAAGAACATTTAGAAATTTTTGCCGGGTTTTTAGCATGTACTAAGTAACAAATTTGATATTTTTGTTATTTATCTCGTATTCACTGTGAGAAAAAATGGTTTTTGCGATGTAGGTTTTTTTGCGGCGATTTGTGACGCCTCAAAAAGTCACAAAACGACAAAAAAAGGAGCGCAGAGTTTGACTTTCAATAGCTTATTTTGTGGCGAGGCTGTCGCCGCCTAATCCTTTTGCCACGATGAAATTTACGCGGGATTAATTCCCTCCAATGAGTCAAAGTTCTCCTCGCCGCATAATGTCCAGCAAAAGAGGAAATTTCGAGCTGGGATATATCCCCAGACCTGCTTTCATTTTACACATTCTCATCTCCTCTCAAACCACAAACACTCTCTACGCTATTATACGACGAACACCACCTCTACTCAAGCTCTACCACCACTGAAGCACCACCGGAGCCCAACCACCAGCGAAGCTTGCAAATTTGACGAGAGCGGAGGTTTAGGGGTGTTCGTTTGGACGGTTTGGTTTTATCCAAACCAAATAGGTGAAACCAAATAAAGTCCGGTTTTCAAAAGTTTAAACCGAACCGTCCAAACTAATTCGAAAACCAAACCGATCCGAACCAAATAACAAATTGGTTGGTTTGGTTTTATCCGTTTGGTTTTTCCCTAAAATTTTCAAAATACTACAAAAGTATATAACATAAATAATATTAAGTTCGATATGTAAAATTCCAAAATGATAAACTATTTTGTACATAAAAACAAATCTAATTCGTAGCTTGTGACATTTACAATCATATATGCAAAAATCTTGACATTAACTTTATCAAAAACTCCAAATATATTGGAACATCGCCAACTGATACAATATAAAATGGAACAAGTGTTAGTATATGAATCAATTTACTATAAGAAATGTAAAGAAAATGAGTATCATAATTACTTGCAGTGGAAACCAACAAGTGTTAGTATATATATCAATTTACTATATATTACTATTCGGTTTTTTTGGACAATCCGGTTTTCACAACGGAAACCAAATCCAATCCGAAATCCAAACTATTAATTTGGTTCAAGTCCAAACTGATCCAAAAAACCAAATAACCAATCCAAATAGTCCGATCCAAAATGTCCAATTGGACAATCCGGTTATATCCGAATAGTGAACACCCCTACGGAGGTTTGTGAAAAGCGTTTGTCATTTAGCAATGACAATTCATCAAATTAGGTATGTTAAATGATGTAATTCAGAGCCTGTTATGATTACTGTTAGATGTTAGATTCTGATTTTTGGCTTGTTTCGTGATTATTGGATCGACGAACCACCGCAAAAAATCACCAGCTCTACCGCCAGCCGAGAACCACCGCAAAAGATCAGAACCGCCGAGATCTACCACCACCAAATCAGGTATGTTCATGTTCTGCAACTGTTCTGATTTATGATTTAATTTTACACCGTAAATCACCAAATTCAGAGATTTATTCAATTTTAAAGGAAGATATTAAGGGAAAATTGATTGTGAAAATCACAAAATCTAATCCTCCACGAAAATTGACCAATTCAAGGTGAAAAATGATTGCATACGGTAGTCGTATTGATTTTAATTTTATTTTAGTTAATTTAGTTAATTATATTATATTATATATGAAAATTTAATTAATTAATTTTTGTATTCATTGTTGATTTTGTGTGCGAAACAAATGAGTTGTTAACGATAGAGCGTGTTTGTGAAATTGCAGTGGCCAAAGCAGTTGAATGCTCCACTTGAAGTTCAATTAATAGGACTAATTTGGTTTGGATTGAAGTTTTCTTCCAAAATAGTAACAAGTTCGTTACAGATTTTAGAAGTATAGCTGTATAGGGATATATTAACAAGTTTTCTTCCAAACAACTTTTATTTCAATCATCAACTATTAAGTTTAATCATGGGAAAATTGGAATAATATGATAATTTCATAAGAAAAATGTTTAATTATTATTTATAATGCAGTGAATGTGCAGTCTCTTTTGGGGATCCAGCTAATTTCCAAGTTTACACTGCATTATTAAAGGCTCGTGACAGAATCATGGCACTTGATCTTCCTCATGGTGGACATTTGTCACGTGATTATCAGGTGCTACACAATTATTTCATTTTCATCTAGCATAATGCCAATTTTACTACAAACTTCAATAATATTATTACAGTATTAATTTAATATGATTTTATATTTTTTATTACTTTCTCAGATTGATACAAAGAAGATATCTGCTGTATCTATTTTTTTTCGGGACTATGCCTTACAAATTAAACGAGAGTGCTGCCTATATTCATTATGACCGGGTACATTTTGCTCATATCTATTTTAGTTATATTAGTATATTTTTCGAGACTATGCTGTACAATTTCTTGCTTTCTTGATGTAGTATCTTTTCTTGATCTTCAGGTATGCCGTAACCTAAGTTTCTATACATTTCAATATTTTAGCCACTGTCTACAACTTTATGTTGCAAGATTTATGTGAAATTTGCACGGACTTTATTCTATGTTAACTGTGGACTACAAGCTTTTAATATTATTTTATGATAATTGATATTCATATGTTTAATTCTTTAGTATTTTTATGTTTATCGTAGGTTTTTGCAGAAGGTAGGCCAAGTTTTTGGTGTAAAAGAAATGAAGTCAACATAAGTTTGCTTATATAAATGGATATTAATTGATCTGGTTTAGTTTTTTGTGTAGATTACAAAAGAATGTAGATGAAAGGAACCAACAGCTGCAAGCATCATCTTCGGATTCATAAAAGGTTTGACTTTGACTTCGACTTTGACTTTTTCCATCACTAACACAAATTAAACATGGATCATGTAGAGTTGAGTTAGGGATTTAGTTTTTAAAGATGTTAAAGAAATGAAAATAACTCTTCTAGACTGCTTTTTGTATGTATGTTTCCTTTTAAAAGATCTAGAAAAAGAATAATTATAATCTTTTCATTGTGTATAGTTTGGTTTATGAATGGTTGAAAATGTTTTTCTTTTGCAGTTTTTGAAGAAACTGGTCCAGAAGACGCACAAATCTAATAGCACCGATTTGGCCCGTGATGAAGACCGTACTGATAACGATGATGATAAAGACATTTTGTATAAAATGGTTAACTTTAAAATATCCGATTTGTGTTGATGTTATTGTTGGGATTTGTTTTATGAACATGTCTTTTAAAAATTATTGTCCGGAAATACCGGTTGGAATGCAAAAATAAAATAAATAAATAAATAAATAAATATATATATATATATATATATATATATATATATATATATATATATATATATATATATATATATATAGTGAAGAGTTATATTGAGAACTCTGATTTCAAAAAGAATTTTGAGAACTATTCAATTTCAATCTGGTACACTGAATTTCAAAATTAACGGTTAAGATTGATAATGTCATTTTCGTAAATAAATTATATTACTTTTTTAGTAAAAATTAAATTAAAAGGGCATACTAGGTATTTTGCAAAAGAAAAATTAATTAATCCCTTTAAATTCGTGAGTCTCTCTCCACTCTCTCATTTTCCTTGATTTTCTCCATAAACCGTTTCACTTCTTCAATATCTCATCCCCACCCCCAATCAAACACTAATTTATACACTCTACAAGACATATTCTTCCTCCAGGCTCCAACCTCCGATCACAGTGGCGGTGGCAACATCAACGGTATCCCGGTCACATGGCGGCCGCTACACGCGCCATAAAATGCTCGCCTGAAGCTTGCTGATCTTTAATTGAAGTCCGACTCTCGTAAGCTACTCATATCCTTCATTCGATATTTACAGGTGGTTACGACGGTATGTTATTGTTATTATTTAGTTTTATTAATTAATATTTTAATTTTGCAACAGATCTGCGATGGATTCAATATTTTAATTTTGTTATTTGTTATTATTCGTTTGAGGTAATCGGGTGTGTTTATTATTGTTGAATTTGTTCTTAGTTTTGTGTTTAGGCGGTGGAATCCACAAAGTCTCAAATTAAGTCCCTTTATTTTGTTTTATTTTTATTAGGGGTGAACATGGTACGGTACCACGTATATTTTTCTCATACCGCGTACCGTACCAACTATAATTGGTACACTGATTTATCTACCATTACCATACCAAGTTTACTTGGTACCAATTTGTTTGGATACCAACAATCTTGGTTGGTACAAATTGGTAATGGTATATACCAACATCACTAACTCATATGAAATTAAAAAAAATTAATAACAAAAGAACAATGATATTTTATCATTATCGACCAGTTAAACATATTAACAAGTGTTCCGAACATAGAAACAAAATAAGCAAAATGATATAATATGTTACGTGCTATATAAACATAATCTAGTACGATAAAGTAACAAAAGATGTAGCTATCTTGTCGTAACTGAATCACTGATTTGTGTGAATGTACATATAAAATATTATATTTTCAAAGATGTTTTTAGTTTTAAAGTTAAAATAAGTATGTCTTATTATATTATATTAGTTTCAGAGATATTTTTTGGGCACATCTATAATTTAAATAAAATATCGTATATTTTAATATCTAATTGGAATCTTGGGCAAATAGGTTTCTAGTTTGTTATAATATATTAAATTAAAAATCATATAATATATATCTTGGTTGGTACGGTATACCGTGGTATTTAAAATTTGTGTACCATTACCGTTCCATGATTACACAATTGGTACGGTACTACCAACCAAACATGTTGGCTACCAACATATTGGCTACCAACTATACTTGGTATGGTTGGTAGCATGTTGGCTGGTTTTGTTCGGTACAAATTTGACACCCCTAATTTTTATGGCTAAAAGAAAACTTATTTTCTTTTTCATTTATTTCTTTTATTCCTTCCATTAGCGATGGAATAGACTGTTTTAGGTGTCATCTTCATTTATTTATTTGGTGTCTCCAATTTACACAAAAGTAAGTCTCTTTTTCTTTTATTTGCTTTTTATAATGTCTCAAAATATTACTCTTAATTGTTTAATCGAACCTTCATTGCCTTGATTCTTTTTTAATTATAATAATCATTTATAAGTTATAACAACTTCACTTTTTAAATTGCAAAATCTGGCATTTTGTAATAAAACTTCATGATGTTTACTACAAATATAAATATAAATGAATGAGAAAGACTTTTCGCATTGCAATTATTAATTAGGGTAACATTAATGTTTTGATTAGGTTGCATATATGTTGTTAATTAGTTTGTATGTGTTCTTGATTAAATACATACGTTTTTTTATGTTTTGTAGTGGGTGGTACAAGGAAAATTGACAAGTTATACAAGTTAAAAAAAGAAAAAATGAACATTTTGTTTTAGGATGTATAAAGATGAAAGCAGCTTCAAAATGGGCAAACGTGCACACCATCAAGCATTTTGATGCATATATGTTATTGCTTCAATACATATATGTGTCTTTTGATATTACTTTTGACTTTTTGTATGAATAAGTTTAACATTTATGTATATTGTTTGTTATAACAATTATGTAAAATTCGGATATAGGTTTTGTTTGTTAAACATGTTTGTTTTATGTTACATATATGCAAAACCGTATAAGTAACATATATGCATAATTGTAAATACCATAAATTTATGAAATTAATGTCAAAAAAACATATATGAATATCCGTAAAAAAAATTATACATAACCGTAAAATAACGTAAAACATTAATGCAAAAAACATATATGTAAAAAAACGTATATGTACAACCGGCTCGAAAGAAACAACAAAATAAAAATAAATTTTAAAATATAATTCCTGAATTTCAGGAAATTTCAAAAAAGGAAATATTTTTGTTTTTGGTAAAATGTCCTAAATACCCCTGAATAATTAATATGAATTAAATAAATTGAAATTAATCTACTAAATTCTGATTGGTTAATAAGAGTTCTCAGAGTTCTTTATGAAATCAGGGTTCTCAATATAACTCGACCATATATATATATATATATATATATATATATATATATATATATATATATATATATATATATATATATATATATATATACACACGGCAAAGCCTCGCCGCAAAAAGTTCGCCGCAAAAGATCGATGCCGCAAAAGGTTAAAAACGTCGCAAAACAGGTGCCACGTGTCGCCCAAGTGGAGTCGTCCGGTGTCGCCGCAAATGCTACAAAAGCTCGCCGCAAAAGGTCTTTAACTGCGAATTTTTAGGGGCGAAGCTTTTGCTGCGACATGTCGCCCACAACAAACGAAGGGGGAAAGCTTGCTTTGCTTGCTGTAGCCCTATTTTTTTAGGCCCGCAAAAGGTCTTTAGGGGTGATTTTTTGACTTTTAGCGACGATTTTTGTCGCTGCAAAAAGTGCTTTTTTTAGTAGTGATTGTCGTGGTTATGGTTTTCTAAATGGCCGTGTTGGTGTTATCAAAATAAAACTCCACTTCGTGTCGTGTGTTTTCGTATTGTGAAATAAGAATACGTGTCGTGTCGTGTTACCCAAAAACACGAAACGACAACACGATTTGACAGCCTAATTATCTTATTATGCAATCTTTTATTTTAAAGAAAAATAATAATTTAGTAACCTAACTCATCAACCTATAATTTAATCTAAGAATAAGATTTTAGATACTTGACCAAAGAAATCTAACTATGGGTTTGCTTACTAATAAAACAAGTAAGGTTGATAGGCAAGGCCGTAAGGGTATGCAAAAGAGGAATCAAACCCCGTACTAAAAAGCAAGGATATGCATTAGAGGATTCAAATCCTCCGTTTAAAAGCAAGGGTATACAAAAGACGAATTCAAATTTAAATTTGAATATGATGGATATACCAGTCAAACACACCCTCTAAAAGTTATAAATTTTGGTAAGGGAGATTCCAAAAAATATACGGAGTATTATTTTAGGAGTAAGGGGTGTTTAGAAGACTTATATATATGGCTTATTATAAGTTTTTAAACTTATTAAACTCATTTCTATATTATTTAAGTTTAATAAGTATTTTTATATATTCGGGAGAACTTATAAGCTTGTGCTTATAAGTTTATTTAAAGATTTTTAAATTAGTTGTTTTCAGTGAGATTATAAGCTTATTTGAAATTTTTTTCATTTTTACTCTTTTATTTCACAATAATCTTAACATTAAGTGTTAACCCTATTAGTTTATAAATAATATCCTTTTTAGTCATTTTATAACAAGTTTATATAAATTCTTTCAAATATTGTATTTATCAAAAACTACTTATTAAGTATTAACTGAAGTAAGCTTATAAACTAATAAGTACAAAGCTTTTAAATAAGCTTTTCTAAACACCCCCTAAGTATACATGTTATCCTAAATTAATGAGTATTACGTAACGTTTAGATGGGTTGGTTTGAGTAGAACTTTAAAGTATTTGGAAAATGATATTTGTGTCTAAAGTTATGCCTACATTTTATGCCTATTAATTTGACGATGACACATGTCAAAATAAAAGGTCAAGACTAAAGGTATAGATAAGAAATGAGAAAAAAGAATGAAACATAATTTTGTAAATAAACATATGAAAAACGTTCAAGGAGGTCCAACAATTTTACCAAGTCTCGATGAACAAATCTCAACTATTGATCAATAAGATCTAATTGTCAAGATTAATCACATATTTTATACATGAAGGGGTATTTTGGTCATTTGACACTTAAAAAATCATTTTTTTTTAATTTTTGTTATTTTTTATTAAAAAATAATATTTATTTAATAATTACATGTTGTACTTAACCACATGTGATTTTAGTGTAAAATCACATGTGATTGTATATTTAAACACATTTGATGTTTTAATTCAATTACATGTGATTCAGTACGCAATCACATAATGTGTTATAGTATGCAATCACATAATGTGTTATTAATGAAAAAATAATAATTTTTTCTAAAAAAAATAAAAAATTTAATAAAAAATATAAAAAATGTTATTTTTTAAAAATGACCAAAGTACCCCTCAATGTATAAAATATGTGATTAATCTTGACCATTAGATCTTATTGATCAATGGTTGAGATTTGTTCCTCGGAAATTCGTAAAAATGATGGAACTCCTTAAACGCAACTCTATAAATTAGGCATAAATTATAGATTATAGATATGTATACAAATCCTCAAGAGTTATTTACAGGAAGAAAAATAATGTTGTAGCAACAAACAATTTGGACGGCAATATTTTGTTTGATCCCCCGTTAATATGTGGTTGGACTGTCTGGATCAAGTGACCCAATAACATTGGGCCGGCTCGGTCCTGTAGTAAATTTCCAAGTTTACGTTGCTGTTTCTTATGTTACCCTTGTTTCCTAGGAAACATGTTTCGTGTTTGGCGATTCTTTGACTTTTATTCTTAAACTATACATATTAATAAATGAATTTCAGTCAATATATTTAATAAATCATTTCAAGCTTTGCTAAAAAATATACCTTCAAACATAACATATTTGTACACTCCCAGAATACTTGTATGTCAAAAACATTTGAATGAACCTAACACAGTGCATAACGTCTGACCTCCACCTCGGTCACGACCCGCCACCTAGACCCCCTCGATGCATCCCCCCATTACGGCCACCCCCACCCGACGCGTCCCAAAGGTTGAACGGTCGAATACTCAACCGTTAAAGGTCGATGTCGAAACGGTCCAAAATTTTGACCTCCCCACCCCCGACACCCACCCCAACTGCTCTTTCTCAAATACCAATACCCCTTTGAAACTTAATTTCTACCCTTTTTTTACCTTATAAATACCCAATCTTTTTCTAAAAAATTTCACACTTCTCATTTCTTTTCCTCGTACTTACTCACATCACACACACTATCTTAAAAAATGAGCTCGGATGAAGACATGAGTGTCGCTAATTTCATTTTTGACGACGAGAAGGAGGAACATGATTATACATCTTGGTTTTTTACAAACGGCAGCAGCGTTTCTTGCAGGTTACACTTCTAGTATCCCTAGAAATCCTAGAAGATATGTGAATAAGGACTGTGGCGGTGCTCATGACCGTCTCGTGGCAGCTTACTTTTCTGAAAATCCGATGTACAACGAAAAAGATTTTCGTAAACGTTTTAGGATGAGCCGAGATCTTTTCACACGCATTGTTCACGATCTTACTAATACCGTCCCATTATTTGCGCAACGTTTTGATACACTTGCGAACCCAAATACTTCTCCGCTGATAGGGTGTACTTCTGCAATTCGTCATTTAGCATATGCAACCATACCGGATGCTCTAGACGAATACTTACAAATTGGTGACAAAACTAGCAGTGATAGTCTCGCAGAATTCTGTAAAGGGGTTATGCACTTGTATGAAAGAGAGTATTTGCGAAAGCCTACGCATACTGATGCGGCGAAGCTATATGCTTTTCATGAGGAAAAACATGGCTTTCCCGATATGCTAGGAAGCATTGATTGTACGGATTGGCCATGGGCTCAATGTCCAAATACTTATCGTGGACTATATTGTAGAGGGGATCACGGGAACAAACCATTTATTTTACTAGACATGGTTGCCTCACAAGACTTGTGGTTTTGGCACGTGGTCTTTTGTGTCGCCGGGTCGAACAATGACATCAACGTGATACGAGCATCCCATATTTTCAATGATCTCAAAGACGGGAAAGCACGCGAGGTACCTTTTTTTGCAAACGGGGTGTCTTACAAATGGGGATATTGTCTTACTGACGGGATATATCCGGATTGGTCTGTACTTGTTAAGTCTATTTCACACCCAAATTCGAATGATGTTAAGCGGGCAAGGTAAAAGAAAGCGCACGAAGCTGCGAGGAAAGACTTAGAACGAACATTTGACGTTCTAAAGAAAAAATGGGCTACAATAAGAACGCCTGCAAGGTCCCCAAACATTAAGAAAATAATGGATATGATGTACACGTGTATCATGTTACATAATATGATTATCAAAGGCATGGCGATATCTCCTGACTTTAATTCGGAAGAGCAACATTGTGAAGGTGACCCCATACGATCACATGAAAAAGTATTACAAGTTATCAGGGATATCCATAGTAACATCAGAATCTTAAATCTGATTTGGTGGAACACATTTGGAATCGAACTAATAACCACTAGTTATTTTTTTATGAATGTAATTTTTTTATTACTATTAATGTAATGTTTTTAATTATTAATAAAATTTTAAAAAATAGATATCGGTCACCCATTACGGGGGTTTGGTCGCGATTTGATCATGTGTTTGATCAGGAAAGAGAAAGCTAATGTGGCGCAGATGTGGCAGCGGTGACCAATATAGTATTGGTCACCCATTATGCATAGTCAATATCTATATTCATTGTTAAAAGTGTATAAAGATATATTTTAATTATGTGGTTTGTTATAATAAAAAACATAATTTTTTAATCTATTCCTTATATGTAAATATATTAAAACTAATTAACTCTATAACGTTAAAAATTAAAATTGTTTATGGTGTAACCTATAAAAAGGAATAACTACATATATCATTGTATAAAAGGTATGTACTCCGTATCAAAATAAGTGATACATTTTCTTTAAAGAGATGCAACAAAATAAGTAATATAATTTCAAAATTTACTTTATTTGGAAAGTTTTTGTTTGAGAACTTTGTAACACCTCAATTTTTAAAACACCATTTAAGTCATATTTTTAAATAAAAATATTACAAAGTCCAAAATCTCAAAATACGATCTAACAAAAACTATTAAAAGTTTATCAGAGTATTAAAACTGGTGTTACAATATAATATCATAACCATAGGATAAACGGGATCTACCTACAAGCTCCCAAGCTAATCAACACTAGGCCACTTCTACCGCCACCTTCTAATTCTTCAATCTTGAACATAAATACATAGCCAAAAACAAAGTAGTACGTGAGACAAAATAGTCTCGTGAGATACATGATTTTTTCGACCCATTCTAAAAAACGTTTATAAATAATATTTATAGCAATATAAATACTTATCCTTATCATTTCTTATTAATTCATAACTCATTTTCTATTCATTTAAATGTATAAACTAATAAGCTTACCGTAAGCTTACTCATCATCTAATCACATATTTGTAAGCTATCTCCAAGCTCACACTTTCTTCAACATATACGCAACGGACCTCTCCGAAGCCAACTCTCCCGATATGGGATGTCATAGGTAAACTATCAAGGTAATTGGGAAGCCCCCATCTTACCGAGATTCATAAGCTCTCCCCGTTACCGGGTCGTCATGCTCACCCAACATTGGGTGTCGTAAACTGTGACATTCTACTCTTTGCGAAGGGAGGTACCACCCCAAGTAGACGTCTCATGCTCCCCCATTTCTAGGCGGTCTTATTCCGGATGTCCCATTCAACACTTATGAGCCTCAGCTCCTTTCATCAAGTATGAGCATTAGCTCCTTTCATCAAATATATCACTATTTAGAATTCATCTATTCTAATTTATCATATCATTCTCTTTACTTATTCAGTTTCAATATTGACTTTACCAAGTCCTTTACTAAATAAAACATAGTTATCATTTATCAAAATCATATTACTTTAACTTCTCTTTGACTAGAATACTTATTTATTACTAGTCACTTTATACTTATTGTCCTAGTAATTCAATAACTACTTTTATTAGTATAATATACTAATCGATACTCATTACTTAAAAATCATTGTCTTAAACTTTATTAATACATATTATTAATAAACGGATTATCATACTCTTTTAATCATTAATTTTATTCATATATCTTACTGATAAAGAATCAATAATTACCTTTCATTATCATAATCTCTTTCAAAATTGTAACAGCTCAATTTTTAAAACAAAACATTTGGCGAAAATATATCATTTTCATAAATAATAACTATTCCCAAAATACGAATTTACAAAAACCTTTGTTATGAAAATCAGAGTGTTAAGTTTGGTGTTACAAAATATATCAAAACCAAAATTAAGCATAAATCCGCTCTAATGCTCTTCTATTCTAGGCTCGCGCATCTCTATCCATGCGTACCTATACCTTCGATCCAGAACCTGAGTACATAGCAAAAACAATCAAAGAGTACGTGAGACAAAAAATCTCATGGGCTACATGGGTTTAGACCCAGATTTTCTAAACATTTCATAATACATAATCACACACACACACACACACACACACACATATATATATATATATATATATATATATATATATATATATATATATATATATATATATAGGGTCCGGATCCAGTGAGGACTCTTTTCCTCGCGAGGACTGTGAGGACTCCAAAAAAAACTCTAAAAATGATCCAAAACAAACTTTTTTCAAAAAATTCCTTTTTTAAACATTAAAATCGCTATGTATAAGATCCAAAAAAAAAATATCCAAAAATGATTCAAAAAAAAAATATGGATCATAATAATGATCCACAAAAAAAATCTGGATCATTGTTATGATTCGCTAAAAAAAGTGGATCATAACTTTTTTTTGAATTTTTTTTTGTCAAATGTAGTAATAATCATGGTGGGTTATATATATTTTTTCGGAATTTTTTGAAATTTTTATGAGGTGTCCTCGCGAGTCCTCACCGAAAAAAGAGTCCTCACAGGATCCCACTTCTATATATATATATATATATATATATATATATATATATATATATATATATATATATATATATATATATATATATATATATATATATATATATATATATATATATATATATATATATCACACTAATATAAGCTAGTCACCCTATTGTGACCCTATCAATCCAATGTTCTCTTAGCAATCATATCTAATTATCGGGTTGCCCCTGAACTAACTAGAAACTCAACATATCTAACTGTCGAGTCGTCCCCGCACTAGTTAGAGGCTAAAGATACCGGCAATAGGAAGTCGCCCACGCTACCGATACTTGCCTTGCTCGCGGGAATACGTCCAATTAGCAAGACTACTAACGTGGATGAGTCGATGAGAATTCATCCCAGCTGCCCCTTAATCTACACCTCATGATCGGGAGTCGCCCATATCATCACATCATCTCAATCTCGTCATAACTCAACAGTTATGTCAATCAAGCCCTTGGCTATCTCATCTATCACCAAACAAGTTAGCTTAATATTATCAACAATATATATAACTAACTTAGCACATTATGAGTCTACAAAAATAAGCAAATAGACCGTAACACAAGTAAGAAAAATGTATTTCAAAGGCTATGTGCTCAGTAAAGTCCACACGTACTCACCTTAGCAATTAATGCTCCAAATGTGTTCCTCAAACACAATTCTTCTTTTTCCACAAGATTGCACACTTTTGAGAATCCACCGAAATCCCTAATATGACAATCACAAGTTGTTCAACAACACAAGCTACTAATAATACACCCTTTTATTATTAGAAACTCTTTGATAATTCTTTCCCCCAATTTTGATGATTTCCAAAACCCTAGGTTTAACCAATCTTAATATTCTTACAAATCTTAAGCATACACTTGTTTTCTTTGTTAAAATATCATCTACTAAGTGTATACAACATTTATTTAACCATTAATCACCAACCCAAGAACTAGGGTTTCAAACCCAAGCCTAGAAATCCATTCTAAAGCTACAATGATCAAGAAGTGAAGATTTACCTTTAATCTTCAACTAGGGGTGAAGAATCACGAGATTTGACCAAGAAATCGGCTTCAAATGATGTTTTCCACTCAAAAACGTATACACACTTGTAGAGAGAAGAACTAGGGTTTGTGTTGGCATTAAATGAGCAAAAATCCGACTTAAAAGCTGTTCAGACCATCTTCGTGCCACGAGACCAAATCTTCGTGACACGAAGTTCGGCGGGTTGCCCACTTGCGACACGAATCCAAATCTTCGTGTCAGTGGCGACACGAAAAGAAGTTTATGTCTCACTTCGTGACACGAGTCCAAATCTTCGTGCCACGAAGTTGTGCAAGTCTTTACTTTTCGTATTCGTTTTCGACACGGTTTCGTCCGTAACTTTCTTGTACCATGTCCAAATGACACGAAACCAATTCCTATGTTCTTTAAATGATTTATCCTCATTTATCATATTTTTATAAAATTTATTTATTTACAAAATTTAGGTCGTTACAAAAATCATTAATCATTTAGACATACTTAAATAGTCAATTACTTACATTTTCTTATCTTATCAATCATATCTTTATTAAAAACATTTATTAATAAAGACTCATAAAACATCATAGTCTTCAAAATCATTTGCTATGTACTCAGTAAAAGTCTCATATATTCACCTTAACCAAGCTAACTCCAAATCGTGTCTATTAACACGAATCCTTGCTTCCCAACTTGTGAATGTCACCAGTCTTGTCTTCTTGACCTAACATCAATATCATCACAATAACTAGTTATCATCCATAACCAATCACTAATCAATCCATAACCACATTCCTAACCACCAAGTTCATCCAACTTGGTGGAATCTCAATACCTAGTTCAAGATTTCCATCAATAATCCCAAATCCAACTTGTACACATTAATTAGAAGCTTACAACGAGTGTTCTGCCCTCATGCTAGATCATCTTCCCCAAAGATGACATGGTTGGTTCCTCAAACCACCATTTTTACCCATACAAAGCTCACAATCAAGGTAGATAAGCAAGATAATCAAGGATACTTACCCTTGATGTTTAAATCCTTCAAGATTGTGAAGATTTGAGCTCTTGAGCTCCAAAAACGACCAAGAATGCTCCCAAATCGGCTGCACTATGTGTAGGGTTGAAGGTGTTATGAAACCCTAGCCTTCACACAACTTTTTATACTTCAGAGCCACCTCGCGCCGAGTTAAGGAGAATCTTTATTTCGCCAAACGCATACCTCAAGGATGGGAAGAAGACTCTGCTTTGTTTATTTGTAAGTTTATGCATTATTTGGTAACAGGGAAATCAATCAAGCAAGATGGAGTCGTCGATAATAATCAGATCGCTACGGGTTATCGACAACTTATGGCTCGTTATTTGTATAGCTATCGTATTTTAGAATCACAACCCGAAATTTTTCTGTTTAGATCTTTGGTTTTGTTTGATGATTTGGATTAAAATTTTAATTGTATTTGGTATTAATTTATGAAATCTTGATGTTTGTGTTTGCTTGTCATTTAAAAATCAACTACTTAAAAAAAATTAGCGAAAAAAATAAATGTCTAACTTTCGAGCTTAATAGAGTACACTTTTTAGTTATTCAGATTTAACTTTCTAAATGATAGTTGCGGTATTGATGAGTATGTAAACATATGAAAAAGAATTAGACCAAAAAGAAAAGTAATGAAAGACTTATGATGATTCGAAAATGCAAAAAATTGGTTTTTTGTAATGCAAAAACATTCAAAATGCTAATTTCATGCATGAATAACTCAAAATTTTGAAGGTTTTGGACGTAATTGTATATACAGGATTTGTAGCTAGTACCCGTGTCAAGCTTTCCATGCATATAAAATTCGTTAAAAAAAAACACGGGTGATAAAGTTACGTGGATTGCAAAAGTCAAAAGATTAAATATTGTAGTTTTCTTACAGTTACATTTATATTTAAAAATAAAAGCTAATGACGGTGTCCTAATCTATCGCCCGTCCCACAAGGAGGTGGTCTTTTGATTCTTCTTCGCCTACCTCCATCGCCCTCTTGTTCACTTACTCCAGGGTTGTTCAAGTCAAATTCAAAGTTTACCGGACTAACAGCTCGATTTGGCGGTTGACTAAAATCTCCGAGTGTGTAATAAGGATTTGTATTACCAAAGATATTATCTTCAGAAAAATGCTCCCCAAAATTGTTGTACTGGGCAGGTGTTACCCAATCGTCTCTCATAGTAGACTGTATTTGACTCATATTAAGCATGTTTTGAGAAAATAGGTCACCACCGGTATTCATTTTGTATTGCATACTTGAACCACCCTGGAGAAAGTCCATATTCACTCGATAGGCCTCCTGGTGTGATGGCCCCACACCACCAGTATTATATTGGTTCGACGTGTCCACATATGCAGTTTGAGGCTGGTGAGAGGACCCTGGACCATAAGCGTTATACTGGTTCGATGTTCCCACATTTTCATTTTGATACTGTTGGGAGGACCCTGAACCACCAGCATTATATTGGTTCGATGTTCCTACATTTGCATTATGCTGGTGGGAGGACCCGGCTTCAGGATCTTGACCAGCCCCTCTTGGCCGCATCCTTCTAGGCCTATGCTGTCTTTGCTCCTGAGTCAACTGCGTGCCGAAGGATGGTTGAGTTACGGGTGCCACATGAGGTGAATAATATGTCGGACGGTCATCTCCATGTGCATAATGCAAATAATCTATCGATGTTTGCAAAGAATACAATGGGAATGACATATCCAACTCCAAAGCTTAGCGTGCTAGGAAAATTGATATAGAGAGACTATTCGGGAGTTGGGAAAGCAACTTTCATGAGTTGCCTAAGTACATTCGTGCTCTAAAGAAGTCAAACCCGTCCACAGTTGTCGAGTGGATAGTCGAACCAACTAACAACCCCAAGTTGAAAATTTTCAAATCTGTTTTTTGGGCATTTGGTCAAGCAATTGAGGCCTTTCGTCATTGCATTCCTGTTATATGTATTGTTGGATCCCAACAACACAACCGTGTTGCGTTATGACCGAGTAACGAAGATACGATAAGTAAATAACAACAAGATTTCAATGATTAAGAGTTTTATTAAAAACAGCTTAATACAATACAGAGTTTGCGGAAATAGATAGTACACACTACCTAAAACTTTATACTTGAGTTGACACTTTAGACCGCTCAAACTAGAAGGGTATACACTGAGAGTTATATCAGCTGATACTAACAGCTGATATTAATGCCTTAGTAATAACTATGGAGGAGTTAATACTTAGACAATAACTAACTCTCAGAGAATGTTCTTGTGCTTATGATTTCTAAGGGTGTTCTAAAGGTGTTCTAAATGCAAGCATTTACGTCTGTATTTATAGCCCAAGATCCATGTTCCTTAGTCCACAAGTTTGACGATGTGTAAACATATTATTCGTCGATGTAGACTTGCTATGGATCATTAAATGCTATTGCACAAGTTATTGTCCCGAGTGTACTTTGTGTCCACTCCTTCCGGTACCTTTTCTGACGCACAGTGAAAGGTGTACTACATAAGTACAGAAGTTGTTGACTTTCTCTTTACATGCTTGAGGGACAAACGATTAAGTTGTACTGACATTATCTTCTATTCCAAAATAGAAGATCTTCATCGTTTTCTTCTTCTTTGAGCGGGAACGGGAAATGTTCAAGGTGTCAATGAACATTTCCTTTAAGTCTTCATCTGCAGTAGGTACTATCAGCTGATTCCACAATCAGCTGAATAGTCTTCTTCTTGTCTTTGTCCTTTGGTCATAGACTTCGAATGAACTCTCATTAATAGCCGCTGATTTGACTTGTATCCTAAAGCTAAGTACGTACTCAGCTGAAGGTTTATTGTATATACTTGCTTCAGCTGAGATACATACTTCAGCTGTTATTTATTCTTCTTGGCTATCGAGCGTCAAATCTTATTTACTTAGTCTTGGGACTAACAATCTCCCCCTATTTGATGCAGTCGAATAGCCGTATAAGTGTAACCCTGTAATGATTCAGCTGAAAGAAGTCAGCTGAATACTTATGTACTTTGACCCTTAGGGTTCTTTTGTATATGTTTATCTTTTACAATTTTTACAAGTATATTACAAAGTTTTGATTTTCTATTGATAAGGAAATTGAAATACAAGGAAAATCAAAAAAAATATAATGCCTTGGATATAGCTTATCCAACGACATTGCGATACAGTGAGCGGAAGGCTGAGTCTATTAGGTTCTTCATTTCTCTTCCCTCTTCAGTAGAGGAACTCAGCAGCTTGTGATAGGTCATGAGTTGATCCACATCACACATTTCCAACTCATCTGCCCGCTGGAAGCATTGCACCTTCTTCTCCAGATAGCAAAAGCCGTGAATTGGTTCTTTCACGATCAGCCCAGGGACAAAGTTAACTCCCGTGGGAACGGCTTTTGTGATATTGGGTTTTCGTCGTTTAGCAAATATGATTGACGACCCAATATCCAGTGGTCTGGAGTCAGCAAGAGGCTCAAGGAGAACGGACTTACGTTTCTCCCCTCGCGCTAAGGAGCTTTCACCAGCAGTCTTTCTGACAACAGCAGCTTGAGATTCACACAATTCAGGAGGTATGCGATATACCAACTCAGGAGCATGTTTCCTGATTTCATCGCATAGAGTCTTATAGGAGTAGATTGCAAATTGAATCTCATTTTACAGTTATGTTATAATCCGCGATGGTTTCGCAGTTCTGGCAGCTGCTTCAGCCTCTTTCCATTCATCGTAGTTGAGAATGAGGCTGATCTTGTTCAGAGAGAACTTTTCATGGAGCACCGCACTCCCAGCCCTTGTTATTACAATTTCATCAGGGCAGCTGGGATCGAATTTGGGGGCCCTTACGCTGGTGATCTTTGCTTCCTGCCTACGCTGATCAAGAACTTTGTTGAACAACCTAATGTTCTCAGCTCTTTGTGTTTCAGCTCTTCGATGCAGCTCTTCATGAGTTTTTCTTTGAAGGGTTAAGGCTGTATCAAGATCAGCAGCGGTTCCAACTTCATTTAGAATGAGGTTTTCAACCACAGCAGATGTAGGCTCCCCCTCAGCAGGATGAGGAATCTCCTGTGAAACAGGCTGAGGGTTTTGGATTTGTGGGGCTTGGAATTTTGGGACCTCAACTGATTCAAAAGAATCAACAATTTTAGTAAAACCAGTTGAAGTTTCAGCTTCTTCTTCTGATGTTCCAGCAGAGGTGATAGGTGGATTTCTTGAGTTGTCACCTGCTGGAACGTCTTCAGTATTGGCTCCAACAGCAAAGGTGATTATGAGTTGTGAACTTTCTTGTTCACCATGTTGTTCACCTGCTGAAGTGACCTCTTTCTCCCTCTCAGAGAGTGCCCGAAGAAGAGGGGTACTCTCTGGTGCTGAAGTAGGATGGACATCAGCAGCACCCTCATTAAGCTTGGAAAGAATGAGGTCGAGGGTGCCTTGGAGACCAGCGACTTGAGAAGTCAGCGAGCTGACTTCATTCTCCATTTTGTCCAACCTGGTGGACACAACAGAAGCTGACTCCTCAATAGCCTTAGAAAGGTGGCTATGAGTGATTGTCAGCAGAGACTCTTGCTTTGATTGGGCAAGAGCCAGGCTGTCCCGAACTTCGGAGAGAAGTTTTTCGCTTTCGACTCTGTCATAATCGCGAAGGGAGTTCAACTCTTGACGCACGTAGTCGTTGAGAGAGATGAACCCCCTGGTGTTGAGGCGAATCTGATCAGAAAGAAGAGCCAGCCGAGGAGTCTGAGTGTGGACCTCAGCGTGCAGAGACGTTATGCTGGAAGAGAGGTTCTCAGCAGTTTTGGCAAACTTCTTTGGAACATCCCTGCGAAGGGAGTCCATCTGCTTCCTCAGCGTGGCCATCCCAGGTCGAATCTGGGATGTAACAACACTAGACATCAGAGCAGCAGTGGCTCTGATGGGAATGCTTCCTCCAGCTTAGCTAGATTCAGCATGGGACACTTGGACGCTTTTGGGGAAGGGGTCCGGCATGTCTCCAGCTTGAGGGGTAACCTCAGCTGTGGAAGAAGGTGTTCCCGAGGTAGGAAGAAGAGTTCCTATGGGTTCCTCAGAAACTATGGGGGGTGAGTTGGGTCCAACTGAAACTTCTGGGGTTAAAACAGAAGTGCCTACTTCAGTTGTCAAAACAGTTTGAAGCCCAGATTCATGCATCTCTTCATCATCTGAAAAGGTGTACTGCTGAATGGGGATATCAGCAGAATCAAACATCATATGAAATGCTGTTTGAGAATCTGGTGCTTCGGTCTCAACAGTCGGCGAAACTGTTATGGAGACTGGAGGAAGAATTCCTCTGGGTGGTGGGTCAGCTGCCTCGCAGCTCAGTTGGCGAATACGTTCGCGATCACTGGAAGCTTGGGTAGTTGCCTCAGTAACAACTTGGTCTTAAGTTGTCTCTTCATTGGCGGTGGTGGTTTCCTCGATCACCAGCTGGTTTGAGCTGGTAATGTTGTGTGAAACAGAAAGAACAGCTTCAAGATTGACTTGGTTTCTAGTCAATCTATCATCAGCTGATGACTCAGAAAGTGATGAAGAAGTTGGGGGTGGTGTGTGTGCAGCTGACACTCGGGTGGCTTGGGATGAGCCAAAAACTTCACCAGCAGACTGTTGAGAGACTGAGGTTGCTTGTGGAGTTTGTTCACTTGTTACAACGACAGATAATGAATCGGTCGAGGAGCTACGCAGAGGTGTGGAGCCGGCACTAACTCCTAAAGAACGAGATTGCCGTTTTGAAGTCTGCTGACTTATTGAGAAATCAGCAGAGAGAGTGGATGAAAGGAAAGGGAAAAAGAGAGTCAGCCGGAAGTGTCTGGACAGGAACTCCAATTGTTGGTAGAGTTCCTGGAAAAACACTGTAAGAGTGAAAATGAGAAGGACTGCATTCAGATGCTGATACAACTTTTGATTGTAATCCTTCCAATTGGGATCTTGAGTGAGAACCCAACGGATTCCGGCTGAATCCTGATGATGCTGCGATCGCCAGCTCAACATCATCAACAACATCATCATCTCCACAGGTAGCAGACCCTCTTACCCTCAGCTGAGGAGAAAAAGGGGCGCTGGAAGTGGAAGAAGATGATAAAAAGAATGAAGAGGAAGAATCAGGGCGGTGAGCAGATCGCTTCACACGCTTCTTCCCACCACGTGGAATATCACCCGTTTCCACAATTTCCACGTTAATGGGCATTGAGATCCCAGTGGAAGTGGTGGTATTTCCATCAACAGTTTGTGTGCGATCAGTTGATGGAAAACACTTCAGATGAGAAAACGACTTACCTTCTTAGAGGGCAGATTTCTTCGATGTTGCGCTCTTCTTTCGATCCCTTTTGGATCTGACTCGATCATCTATGATCTTCAGCATGTACGAGGTGAGAGGAAATTCTTTTTCATCTTCCTTCCTTTGGAAGATGATGTTAGCGATGGAACGAACCATCACAGAATCCCCTGAAAGGTCTTCATAATTGATCTCCAGCTTTTCAACCATCACATGTGCGATGCACAATGTGAAAAATCGAAGATAGGAAATATGATTTCCCTTGCTTTTCAGCTTCGTCTTGACCTCCTCGTACACCAGTTTCCCGTAGTCGATCCGCTGACCAGTGACTAGGGCTTCAGCAAAGACTTGCATGCTGGAGTTGCACTGGTTGAGAGACCCAAAATTTCCTCCGATACCCTGAATGATGTGGGTAAAGAAATAGGCCCAGGGTCTCGTCAGCTGAGACTTCTTGAAGATCGGCACCCTGTCTTCTTCGCTTTCTAATCTGTATCCAGTGATACGGATTAGACTCGTTTTAGCTTCATCAGCAGATTTAGTCTGCTGATATTCTTCACCAGGTTGCAGATAATCGAATCCGCAGGCAACTCGGAATCATCAAGAGAAATTGTGATTTGATGATCTCCAACTTGCGCCGTGATGTCGTCTCCAGGGGCGGAGGCGGACATCCAGAAATCACGCAAGAGTTCAATGATACTCTTGGTGACTCTGGTAAAGGCACCACGGATGGGGCAGTGACGCAAAACGTCACAACTGGTCGATAAATATCGACAAGATCATCCGGTGGGGAAAAGTTGCCTACTAGGTTTGAGTTCTGAGAGAACTCAATAGCAGCCCTAGTAAGAGAAACCTTTGGGGCTTTCTTCGACATTTTGAGGAGAGAGGGAAGAAAGATAAAGGTTTAGAAATAGAGGGTTTTTGGAGAAAGAATTGTGGGAGAGATGATGAGGAGTGGAGAATGGATGGGTATTTATAGGGATTTATGGGACGGTTTGGGTAAAGATTTAAATTTGAACCGGGTCATAAATGGATAGTTATAAACCAACTATAGACACGTTGGTTATCGTGCAAAGGAGGTTGGATGTGATAGTGTGAGGTAGTTGAGCTGTTTCTGTGTCAGGGTAGTGGAGCCGTTTCTGTCTCAGGGTGTCTTGTCCCTCATAAATGCCAAATATTTTCACTTGAGTGGAAATATTTGCCACAGAGAACGTGTGGATAGGGTTGAAAGATGCCTTTTTATAGGAGAACCAAACGTTTTAACTTATAAAACATGATAAGTTATCATTTAGGAGATTTTATTCGGCTGACTGATATATTCAAAAGGTTTTAGTCAGCTGAATGTACTAAGTAACAAGGTGAATCTTATCAGCTGCTGATAGTACTTCAGCAGTTGATTCAAGCATTCAACATACCTAACTCGCTGATCAAAAAGTTGAATCATTTTTCATCTAAAGGCTTAGTGAATAGATCAGCCAGCTGAAGGTCAGTTGAAATGAAGTGGAGTTCCACGTCACCTTGTTCAATGTGATCTCTAATAAAATGATACCTTATGTCGATATGTTTGGTTCTAGAATGAAGAACTGGATTGTTGCTTATTGCAATAGCACTCGTGTTATCGCAATAGATAGGAACTTTGCAGAAGTTCATGTCGAAATCAACAAGCTGATTCTTCATCTAAAGGACTTGAGCACAATAGCTTCCAGCAGCAACATATTCTGCTTCAGCTGTGGAGGTAGAAACAGTGCTTTGTTTCTTGCTTGTCCAGCTGACTAGCTTTCCACCAAGCAGCTGACATCCTCCAGTGGTGCTCTTTCTATCCATTTTGCAACCTGCAAAGTCTGAATCTGAATAGCCAATTAGATCAAGTCCGGAGTCTTTGGCATACCAAAGACCTAGGCTTGGAGTACCCTTAAGGTACCTCAAAATTCTTTTTGCAGCTATTAAGTGAGATTCTCTAGGATCAGCTTGATACCTAGCACACATGCAAGTAGCAAACATCATATCTGGTCTGCTGGCGGTGATAGAGTAATGATCCAATGATTCCTCTATAGAACGTGATATCAACTGACTTACCAGTGATGTCAGCATCTAAATTGTTTGGAGGAGCCATTGGTGTTTTCATGGATGATGATGAATTCATATCGAATTTCGTTAAAAGATCTTTGATATATTTTTCTTGATTTATAAAAATTCCATTTTTAGATTGCTTAACTTGTAAGCCAAGAAAATATGTCAATTCACCCATCATGCTCATCTCATACTTTGTAGACATAAGTTTTGAAAAACGTCTACAAAGTTTTTCATCATTAGCACCAAAAATTATGCCATCCACATAAATTTGAACAAGAATGATATCACCTTTGATTTTGCGAATGAATAAGGTTTTATCAATCTTTCCCCTGGTGAAATCATTTGCTATGAGGAACGTGGAGAGTGTATCGTACCGTGCACGAGGAGCTTGTTTCAACCCATACAGCGCTTTATCCAGTTTAAACACATAGTTTAAATACTTAGGATTTTCAAACCCTGGTGGTTGTTTAACATACACTTCCTCTTGCAGTTTCCCATTTAAGAAAGCACTCTTCACGTCCATCTGAAAAACTGTGAAGCCTTTGTAAGCAGCGTAGTCTAGAAATATTCTAATAGCCTCAAGCCTAGCCACTGGAGCAAATGTTTCATCGAATTTGATTCCTTCCTCTTGTATGTATCCTTGTGCAACAAGTCTAGCTTTATTGCGAATAACTACACCTTCTTCATCCATTTTATTCCTAAGTACCCATTTAGTACCAATTATTGTCTTTCCAGCTGGTGGAGGCACCATCTGCCATACTTTGTTGACCTCGAATTGGTTAAGTTCTTCCTGCATCGCCTGAATCCAGCTTGAGTCTTCTAAAGCAGCTTTAATATTTTTCTGTTCTTCAGTTGCTAGAAAACAAGACCATAAGCAAAGATTGCATGATGCTTTGCTTCTAGTGACTACTCCCTGCTGTGGATCTCCAATGATTAACTCAATTGGATGTTCTGAGGTCCACTTAGATTGAGGAGCAGCAGTAGAAGAGGAAGATTCAGCAGAATTAGATCCTTGTTGAGCGGCTGATTGCTCAACAGGATGAATTACTTCATTTTGAACTGATCTTCTTGAAGTATGAAGAGGTGGCTTAGAAGTAGCCTTGGATGATGCTCTAACTGTTGGAATCTCTTGTCGAACAGCTGCAATGTCCACACGATATGTAGGAGCATCATGGAATGTCTCATCTGATTCATTTACGGGAACATCAAAGAGATTTAAAGCATCGGAGAATGCTTCAGTTGTATCATCAGGGGATGATTCAGCTGATCTCTGAAATGCATCAGACGAGTCAGTAGAGGAGGGGTTCAAAGCTTTTGAGTGTTCTTCAAAAGTAACATTTATGGACTCTTCCAATGTTTGTCTTCTTTTGTTGAAAACTCTATATGCTTTGGATAGAGTGGAGTATCCCAAGAAAATGGCTTCATCAGCTTTAGAGTCAAATTTACTCAGCTGATCTCTTGTGTTTAACACAAAACACACACAGCCAAACACGTGAAAGAAACCGATGAAAGGTTTCCTCTGACGAAAAATCTCATAAGAAGTCTTTTTGTGTCTCTTCACATAGAGAGACCTATTCTGAGTAAAACAAGCTGTGTTAACAGCCTCTGCACAAAATTGCTTAGGCATGTTTGACTCAGCAAGCATTGTTCTTGTAGCTTCTATAAGGGTTTTCTTTCAGCAACACCATTCTGTTGAGGTGTTCTTGCAGCTGAAAAGTTTTGGGAGATCCCAACATCTGAACAGAAATTTTCCAAAGTCTTGTTTCTGAATTCAGTACCGTTGTCTGATCTCAGCATCTTGACTCTAGACCCGTTTAGAAGTTCCATCCTTTTGATGAACTTGATAATTTCATCAGCTGCATCACACTTGTGGCGTAAAAATATAACCCAAGTATATCGTGAGTATTCACCAACGATAACAAGTGTATACTTCTTTCCACCTAGACTTTCAGTGCTCATGGGACCAAAAAGATCCATATGGAGCATGTGAAGGCATCTGTTGATGGAAAAACATTGCTTTGATTTGAAAGAGCTTTTAAGTTGTTTACCTTGTTCACATGCAGAAAAAGCTTATCCTTTTCATATTTGATTTGTGGCAGACCGTTCACCAGCTGACCTTGCGCCAGCTTCGATATATTTTTGAAGTTCAGGTGAGATAGTCTTTTGTGCCACAGCCAATTCAGCTCTTCAGTAGAGTGAGAGAATAGACAGACTTCTTCATTTTGAGGATTCATGTCAAGTGTATAGACATTATTGGTTCTGCGAGCAACTAATACTACCTTTCCATTCTTATCTGTCACCGTTCCTCTGTATTCGTTAAAGTTCACTGAGAACTTTGCATCACAAAGTTGGCTAATGCTGATAAGATTATGTTTCAGCCCATTTACATAACCAACTCTTGTGATTTTTATGGATCCATTAGAGATGGTTCCATAACCTTCAGTTGAGCCTCTACCATTATCACCAAAAACTACTGAGGGGCCATCACAAACTTCAAACTCTTCCAGCAGGGATTTGTAACCAGTCATGTGTCTTGAGCAACCACTGTCTAGGTACCAGACATGTTTGCTTTCATCACCATGCACATAAGATAAAAGAGTTAGTTCTTTTTGAGAACCCACACTTCGGTGGGTCCTTGTGACTTCCCGCTGGGACTCACAGAAGTTGGCTTTTCAGTAGGCTCACATACTGAAGTTGGGGAAGGTCTCAAGCATGTGCTGTCACACTCACTTGCCATGTGCCCACGATCTCCACACTTATAGCATTTTCTGCTTCTTTGCAGTGGAGTTGAGGGCGAGGCAGTAGGATTGGGAACTGGACCCAAAATACCCTTCATTTTCTGATTATCAGAGATAGTCAGAGTTTGAACGAGTGATGTCAGCTTGCTGACCTTTCCTTTCAGCCGTCTGACAGACACAGCTGAAGAAGGACTTGGAGTGTCCTTAGAAACACTCTTACCTTTGTTCTTTGCAGCTCGAGTACGAACTCCAACTGGGTCACCCTTGGAGGGTGTAAGAACAGATTTATTTCCTGCTGTTTTTCTAGTCTTCTACTGAGATCGAGCAGAAGATGCAGCAGGTGCTGAACCCGAGACAGATTTTCTAGGTTCAACAATGACTACAGTGGGTGTCCTAACTACCATGGCAGAGGAGTCAGTTGATGAATCTTCACCAGTAGCCACAGAAGGATCTTCTGAGGACATCTCAGTAGCATTGGTTTTGGTAGACCTAACAAAGGAACCAAAAACCAAATCTTCAGCTGGCACAGAAGCATCAGCTGACGAGTAGTACAGATCATCTGTACTTCTGTCAGGTACATCGGCTGCAGCTAGGAAATCTCCTCCTAGTACAGCTTGTACTTGACTGGGGATTTGTGAGTTAACACATTCACTCACACGTTTGGATGAACGAGACCATGATTCACAAATCTTTTTAATTGCTTCAAGTTCTTTAACTTTTTTACTTAGATCATGTTGAAGAACTGAGTTAATAAATTTCGTTTCAGAAAGTTCTTCTTTTAAAATTTTGTGGTCAATTAAACGTTCTTTTAAAAATGAATTTTCACGTAGAATAGCATTATGTTTATCCAAACATTCACCTTTCAGCTGATCAATGAAGTGCAAGTCACAAATAATAGAATCAACAATTTCTTTAGCTTTAGTAGCCTCAGCGGAGATTAGAGAGGTTACCTTTTTGTGAACAATGTTGACCCATTTATAGGAACTAGCATCATCAGCTGTAATACTTTCATCATCATCAGCACGAGCCATCAAACACATTGTGGCCATTTGTTCATCGTCATCAGATGAGCTGTCACCAGAGTCAGCCCAATCATGAGTTTCAGCTACTAGACCCTTGTCAGCAGCTTTTCCTTCAAGTGTCTTCTTTTCTTCTAGAATCTTTTTGGTGAAGGCTTGTAGCTTTTTGTATTTTTCTTCAATGGACTCACCAGTTGAAGATGATGAACTAGCTTTCTTCTGCTTGCAGTCGTTAGCATAGTGTCCCTTCTTGTTGCAGTTGTAGCAAGTTATCTCAAAGATGTCAGGTGTACTTCCAGAGGGTCTGGAAGACACAGCTGATGAGATAGATCTGCTACTCGAGCCTCTAGCAGAGGAGCCAGACTTGTTTTTGAAGAATTTTCTATTTTTAACAAGTAAGGCTAGCTCAGTTATAAGGGCTTCGTTGTCTTCGTCTTCATCAACTTCTTCAATGCTGACTTCAGGCATGCTGAACAAACCAGCAGCTGAAACATTGTCAGCTTCATCATCTGATGGAGGATATTCGATTCTGCTGGGCTTGTTTAGAGAAACAAGAGCAGTCGAAGATCCAGAGGGACTCACCTTAGAGTCCTTTGGAGGTTGAAATTTGTTGAGTACAGTTCTCTCATGGCTTAGAAACATACCATAGAGAGAGGAAAGAGTATAATCTTTCAAAGTAGGAGACGTACTCATGCAAGTTATGATGGTAGCCCATTTAGAAGGTAAGGCAGCCATAAACTTAAACATTTTGGACATATCGTCCTTATCAACCCCATGAGACTTCAGCTCGTTTAACAGAATGTTATAACGATTGAATGTTTGAGCGATAGTCTCACTAGGCTTGGCTTTAAACAGTTCATAATCATGTATGAGCATGTTTTTGTTATGTTCACGTACAACAGATGTGCCTTCATAAACTTCGGCCAGCCTCTCCCACATCTCTTTAACTGAATCACAAAATTGTATATTATGATACAGTTCATCACCAACTGCTTGAAAAAGCATATCCCTTCCTTTATTCTCAAGATGAACAAGACGTTTTTCAGTGTTTGTCCATTGAGCCTCGGATTTCACAACATAGTGTTCTGGGACTTCAGGAGTTCCAGGAATAAGGGTTTTGGGAACGTATTTTCCTATCATTATGTTATCTTGAAGTTTTGGGTGATAGGTAACCATGTGGGACAACATACGCGTTTTCCACATGGGATAGTTGGTTTGAGTTAGTTTGGGAGGTTTTCCAGATGATGGAAGATCTGATGATGTAGGTTCAGCCATAACAGATGCTCAAAATTGATGGAAAAACAATTTTGACACCCGCTCTGATACCAGTTGTTGGATCCCAACAACACAACCGTGTTGCGTTATGACCGAGTAACGAAGATACGATAAGTAAATAACAACAAGATTACAATGATTAAGAGTTTTATTAAAAACAGCTTAATACAATACAGAGTTTGCGGAAATAGATAGTATACACTACCTAAAACTCTATACTTGAGTTGACACTTTAGACCGCTCAAACTAGAAGGGTATACACTGAGAGTTATATCAGCTGATACTAACAGCTGATATTAATGCCTTAGTAATAACTATGAAGGAGTTAATACTTAGACAATAACTAACTCTCAGAGAATGTTCTTGTGCTTATGATTTCTAAGGGTGTTCTAAAGGTGTTCTAAATGCAAGCATTTACGTCTGTATTTATAGCCCAATATCCATGTTCCTTAGTCCACAAGTTTGACGACGTGTAAACATATTATTCGTCGATGTAGACTTGCCATGGATCATTAAATGATATTGCACAAGTTATTGTCCCGAGTGTACTTTGTGTCCACTTCTTCCGGTACCTTTTCTGACGCACAGTGAAAGGTGTACTACATAAGTACAGAAGTTGTTGACTTTCTCTTTACATGCTTGAGGGACAAACGATTAAGTTGTACTGACATTATCTTCTATTCCAAAATAGAAGATCTTCATCGTTTTCTTCTTCTTTGAGCGGGAACGGGAAATGTTCAAGGTGTCAATGAACATTTCCTTTAAGTCTTCATCTGCAGCAGGTACTATCAGCTGATTCCACAATCAGCTAAATAGTCTTCTTCTTGTCTTTGTCCTTTGGTCATAGACTTCGAATGAATTCTCGTTAATAGCCGCTGATTTGACTTGTATCCTAAAGCTAAGTACGTACTCAGCTGAAGGTTTATTGTATATACTTGCTTCAGCTGAGATACATACTTCAGCTGTTATTTATTCTTCTTGGCTATCGAGCATCAAATCTTATTTACTTAGTCTTGGGACTAACATGTATAGACGGGACCTTTTTAAAAGGTGCGTACAAAGGGAAGTTAATGACTGCCGTCACGAAAGACGCCAATAATCATATTCTACCTCTGGCGTATGCCATTGTTGACGAGGAGTCAAACGAATCATGGAAATGGTTTTTGAACCAGCTAAGGTATTTTGTTGTAAATGACAGCCCAAGAGTGCTTGGTGTCATTTCTGATAGGCATCATGGGATTCTAAATGCAATGCAAGAACTTGATGACTGGAAAGAGCCATATGCATACCATAGATACTGCCTAAGGCATATCAGAAGCAACTTCAACAGCCGTTTCAAGAACCACCGAATGAAGCAATTGTGTTGGATCATAAGTAGCACGACTCAAACGCGTAAGTACGTGGAAGCCATAAATGAAATGAAATATATAGACGCGGACGTGTGGGTGTATCTGGAGCAGATTGGGTTAGATAACTGGACCCAGTTTAGAGACAAAGGCCATCGACATTGGGGAAACCTAACATCGAATATTGCAGAGAGTTACAACAATGTGTTGCGTGGAGCTAGGCATCTTCCAATTAAGGCTTTGATTGACTTCACATTCATCAAAAATGTCAAGCAATTCAGCAAGCATGCTGAATTATCGTCTAATTGTGAGACGCCACTACCCTCACGTATGTGGAATCTTTTCAACAAGCGCACCCGTCAAGCAACATTTCATGAAGTAATGCCCTTTGATTACGTGAAACAGATTTTCAGTGTGAAGTCAAGGATTCAAACCGGTGAGAGTGGTGGGAACGATTAGTGATTACACAGCCAATTACAAAAATACAAAAGGGTGTAGGCGTGGGTGTACGAGTGGGAAGTGGCAGACGTTGCGCTTTCCATGTTCACATGTTATTGCCGTTTGTGGTCATATGGGTGTCGACCCGCTAACACTTGTGAACATAGCGTATACAACAGAGGCGTACAGACAACAATATCGTACTGCCTTTAAACCACTACCTCACGTGGCCCTCTGGGAGGATGCTAAATGGAGAATGTTAGCAAGTTAAAGAAGAATATCAACAAAGAGAGGGAGAAGGCAGCATGTTAGACGACGCAACGAGATTGACCAGCCTAGTACTAGCAAACAAACCCAACGAAAGGCAAAACTTTGTGGGATTTGTAGAAATCTAGGCCATAACAGACTGAAATGCCCGACAATAAATCCTCCTCAATGATTGTAGAATTTAAAATGTTGTGTGTTTTTAAATTATTATTGGTACTTGACTAATATAATTTTAAATATAATAAAAGTTTCTTATTTCAAGTGATATATTAAAATTGTAATTACATATCATTCATTCTCACGTTTAACACTAAAAATTAAATTTCTACCATTAGTCTGATAGTCTGTATTTATGGTAAAAGTACAAACTTCGTTAGTCAGAATTGCGTTTTCATTCTTAAATCTCTTGAAGTCACCACTCATTTTAACTTGCCCAGGATAAGCATGCAGCTCCATTACTTCATGAGAATCACCTCTTTCTATCATACAATCTTTGTTCTGAATGAGGTAGTTATGCTGCCTGACAAACCAAGCAGGTATAGTCTAAAAATACAACAAAATTATATGATTTTAGTTAATTGAGCAAATATAAAAAAATATAAAAAAAAATATATGATTTTAGCATACCATCCTTTGATTTTTTACTACATGTTTCGCAAACTTCATTTTAAATTGCCAGAGATGCAAAACATCTGGTCCTATTTCAGCCAGCTTTTCAATATGTATATCATAATCAGCCTGCTCGTAATTTTGAAAATATACTTGCATCTCGTCATTAAATTCTTCTGCATGTAGATCGGCATAATCTTCGGCTATCAAATTCTCGAACTCAATCTCATCTACATAATTACGAGGCGAATCATGCACGTAGTGATACCGAGGAGACTCATTATTCGATGAACTCATGATTTTTTCCTATGAAAATATCACACAAGGTTTTTAAGGAGAGGTTGTTTTTAAATGAAATGGGGTAAAACGTTTATGCAATGTTTTTATAGGCAGCGAAGGGGTACCAGCTCGAGTGGGATCCGGGCGTACGGGTAGGGGATACCCCTAGGGGATCCGGGCGTACGGGTTGGGGTTACCCCAAGGGGATCCGGGTATGTGGGTAAGGGATACGCTTAAGGGATCTAGGTGTAGAAGTAGGGGATCCTACAAGAAAGTACAAAATGTGTCGGAAGGTACAAAAGTACAATAATTCTGCAGGTTTAGGGGGATCCGGGTCTGCAGCTTGGGGAACGTCGGGGATCCGGGTGCAGTACAGGGGATAGCATTAGTTTTGCAAAGCCTACAAAAACGACATTATTTGTACATTCCTGATGCATAGTGCATTATTTTAACAAATGACTCGGCGTTGGGATTGAATGCTCGGACCATTTGTTTTTTCGAACCTCAAAATTAAGGGAGACCCCCATTCTGCCACCGTCATGTGACCTGCTTCGATAAGTGCTGACTCATCACCTACCTTTTCCAAAATTCATTAATATAAACCCACGTCACGTGCTCAACCTCGTGCTCCATTCGTCGGTTCGGTTACTAGAGAGTAGAGACCTACCGAAATCTATTTTAACGGTTTTTCTTGTTGCACGATATTACAAGCTCGATGTGATTGCATCTGTTTTGTTTAAAAATCAACTTTTTGTAGTGCGATGGGTAAAATTCACAAATTCGTTATGGACATCCAATAATTATGAGTTTGACTTTATCTTATTGTTTTTAAATAAGTTTATTGTTAGACAGAAGAACAAATGTACTTGTAACTACTTTCTCATTCATTGGGATAACTCTAACCTTAGACTAGTCGTATCAGAGAAGTCGTCATATGCGTCCCTCCATCTTGTACACGTTCCAACCATTACACCTTTTCTTCTGAGATGCATCCCCAAGCACCAAAGGTCGTCCATCAAAGGGGAGAGATTTTTTTAAAGGGGAATAGTTTGGTTGCCTGATTACGTGGGTTTGGTCGGGATTTTTTTATGTGTTTGGCCGGGTTGATTTGAAGCAGAGGAGGCAGCTGTGACCACTATATATAGTCTTAAATGTAACACTATAACCGTGGTGTATATTTATATGGTTCATTTGCAGGTTAAGAAACATGAAGATTTTCTCGACTAGTGTTACAGAGAAAGAGACCCTATTTATAGCCATATTCAAAACTTTTCATTTCTAGATCAAAAATAGGTTGGCCAATCCAGGAGACCTATCTTTTAATCAAAAATCGGTTTCGAGGATACCATCTACCTTATTTTTAAAAGGAGGAAAAAAACTGCATTATTTATAAATTTTCTTAAAAAAAATTAATATTGTTTTTGAAAAAAATTCGTTTATCTCCTACTATTTTTAATTTGTTTTTCCTCTTAAGTTCATGCTACCTTGTTTCTTTAGGCTATACGATATGGGCCTTTGGGCGTGATCGTGGGGCTGAGGTGGCCGCTTGGCCATGGCGTGGGGTTTCGGGGAACACCGCCCCTACACGGCGTGGGGTGCGGTGGTGGAGAGCTGTGGCCACGGGAACGGGGGTTAACGTGCGTGGGAGGGAGAGTGTCGATGATATTTTGACCGTTGCAAGGGTTTTTGGAAGCAAAAGTTATATAAAAAAGAAGAAAAAAACCTTACCTGCAAAAAGCGTGTGTTTTGGGGCTGTAGGAAGAAGATGACGATGAGATGAGAGTTAGAATTAGGTTTTATATTTCCTTGTGGGCTTTTAAAATTACATTGGGCTCTTTAAAATTGGGTTTTAAAAGTTTTGGGTTATGTGTGTAAAAAAAGTTAGACTTTTAAAAAGATGAAAGCATATATGTAAAAAAATGTTGAGTTTTAAAATAAATATCTGTATTTTTAAAGAAAAAAGTTATTCTATGTTTTGAAAATAAATGAAAAAAAAAATGATGAGTTGGAAAAAAATGGTGTGGGGTGGGGTGGTGGGTATTTCCTGGATAAAGTGGAGTGATGTGGTGTGGTTGCTGAGGTGGCAGATGATGTGGCGAAAAATTTTCAAGTGGTGGTGGTGCCCATTAGGGGTGTTCACTATTCGGATATAACCGGATTGTCCAATTGGACATTTTGGATCGGACTATTTGGATTGGTTATTTGGTTTTTTGGATCGGTTTGGACTTGAACCAAATTAATATTTTGGTTTTCGGATTGGATTTGGTTTTCGTTGTGAAAACCGGATTGTCCAAACAAACCAAATAGTAATATATATACCAATCTTTTTTGAGTTTCTGATGAAGTTGATGTCAAGATTTTTGCACACATGATTATAAATGTCACAAGTTATGAATTAGATTTGTTTTTATGTACAAAGTAGTTAAGCATTTTAGAATTGTACATATCAAACTTAATATTATTTATGTTATATACTTTTGTAGTATTTTGAAATTTTTTTAGAAAAATCAAACGGATAAAACCAAACCAACCAAATTGTTATTTGGTTCGGATCGGTTTGGTTTTCGAATTAGTTTGGACGGTTTGGTTTGAACTTTTAAAAACCGGACTTTATTTGGTTTCACCTATTTTATTTGGATAAAACCAAACCGTCCAAACGAACACCCCTAGTGCCCATACCCCATAGTCTTAGTATATAGCCGTCCAAAGAAAACTATATCATTTTTTCACCCGACTACTAAGCACAAATATATATATTAATAAGTTTCAACATACGCATAACTAGAAAAATAATTTGAGAATTGATAATTATTTAAAAAATCAATCATGAAAACAAATAAATTAAAATAAAACAATAAAAACGCATAAATCTAGATGATTATTAATACCAAAAAAAAGTAAATTTGAATAAAGACTTTCACAAACTTTTTTCTATTTTTTGTAATCAAGGGGAAATGTTAATGTTACAAGGAAATTAGAATATTTTAAAATATGTACTTATGATACATCTAATTTTTTTATTTTTTTAATATAGTAAATCTCAATTTCCAATCACAGCACTTGCTAATTTAAAAAATATTTGTGTTTTAAAAATATTACAACTCAGATTTTGAACATGCGATCTCCATGTTATTGGTAAGGAGCTTTTATCTTTTTTAATGTATACACACGATATTTCAATTGATCAGCATCCACCATGACCACCATTATTCACCTCCATCACCTACCATCACAACCACTAACTAGCATCACTCACCACCATTATAATCATTACCTCCGGTAATTACCATCATCTACTATTATTGTAATCACAATCACTATCACTACTGTAATATATAGTTACATAGTATTCATCATCATATCACATGAATATCCTATTAATATTATCTTAAAAGGTAAATCGTTTCTGAAAAAAATATCACATGAATATCCTACTAATATTATCTTAAAAGGTAAATCGTTTTTGAAAAAAAAAAACTAAATCTCACTTAGATACCCAACAATACCCTTTGATAAAATGTAAATAGAAATTTACTTCAAGGATTTTAAGAGGTTATTGCTTTGCTTGTACAAATTTAAATAAAGAATTCCGGCTGATATGCACCCTATAAAATAGCAAGTTGGGTGCAGCCTTTCCGTCTTCACTCTTCACGCCACTTTAATTTCCCACTCTCCCACTATCCCTCTCTCTCTATTCCCAAATTCAATAACCAGCCGGAAACTTAAATCGCCGGAGCTCCTCCACCCTTACCTTTTTTGTCTCACCGGAAATAACAAACTCAAATTTTTTCCTTGATTCCTTTTCTCAAGTAAAAAGAAACCCAACGCTTTCTTTATTCTTCTATTCGATAAAGCTATCTATCCAATGCGAAGCTGAATAGCTGATTAATACACTCAAATTCAAAAATGTCAAATTCCGTCAAGTTTACTGAACATAAAACCCACACTACACTGAATGCACTCTCCGCCGTTCCCAGAGTTGTACGGATTTCAGTTACGGATAAGTATGCAACTGATTCTTCCGGTGACGAAGCCAGTGACTCCGTCGGCCGGATAAGAGTAAGGAAGTTTGTTAATGTGGTTACAATTGAGAATCACTCCAGAGAGGAATTGAGAAACAGAAGTGCGAGTAGAACGTCGACGAAGTTGAGAAAAGGGAGGAAGAAAGTGTTCGGAAAAGTAAACCCCACGGTGACAAAGTTGAAGGTTAATTCTGGTAAAAAGTTTCGCGGCGTACGGCAGAGGCCATGGGGGAAATGGGCGGCTGAGATTAGAGATCCAATGCGACGTGTACGGCTGTGGCTTGGAACGTACGATACAGCAGAAGAAGCTGCTATGGTCTACGACCACGCTGCTATCCAGCTACGAGGACCCACCGCTCTAACTAACTTCACTGTACCACCGCCGGCACCGGAGAAAAAACTCGTGTTGCCGACTTCTTGTTACAACTCCGGCGAAGACTCACACAATCACTGCAGTAACGGCAATGCTACTTCGCCGAAATCTGTTCTCCGTTTCGCCTCTGCTTCTACGGACGAGTCAACCGCTGAGTCGACTCACAAAGACGCCGGAAACGAAGCTTCTGATATCACCGGAGGTGACATAGCGGCGTCAGCATATATCTCCGGTTTCCAGCCGTTCGACACGCCTTTCTCCACCTCCGATCTGTTTGATTTCCCGGATATCATACCTGATATTTTTGATCCGACAAGCATGCTTGGTACCCCGTTTCAAGACTCCGACCCGGTTGGCATGTTCATTGATTCCGCTATCGACGTCGGGTTGGGTACTTGGCCCGCGGACGATTACTTCAATGACTTTGCAGATATATTCGGGTCGGATCCTCTCCTTTCGCTTTAGGGACAGGCTTTTCAAAACCGACGAATTTTTGTACGAATTGTGATATGTTAATTATTTGTTATAAATATAGAATAGTTATAAATATATAAATATTTATATATTTATGGATATAGAATAGTTATAAATATAGAATAGCTATAGATATATAGATATGGATATGGATATAGAATGGTTATAAATATATAAATATTTAGGTGAACTCCGTCACCGTTAGCAGTGACGGACAAGTAAAATATGTGGATGTTACTGTTGCCGTTAATGTTAGGCACGTGTTAAAGCACGTGACTGGAAAATGTTAATCGTACTTTGAATTAGGTGAAAGAATGAAATGGAATGAATGCTACGTGCTTTGATCATGAATCATCTGATTCCTCCCTATTTTGGCAATCGAATTCAATGCTTTTAGTTTTGTGCAACTCTTGATGCATGGTGTACATAACCTTTTCATATTTTTGAAGATGCTCAACTCAAGTATCATCTAAAACTAGTAATACGATGAAGTTAGTGGTCTTTATATTAAATTTGCTTACTAATCCGATGGCACACGTAATTTAATATACCTTAACTTGCGACTTATGAAATGTACGGAGTATTTGTTTGTAAATGTAGTTTTTACTATTCTATGGAACGATAAAAAAAATAGTCGATGTTCCTTTATAATCTACTAACATTTATAGATTAGCCATTTTGACCTTATTTAAATTCTCTTTTATTTACAAAGAAAAAAAGAAAACTGTTTGCCGATTTAAATAACGGCAAAAATTGTACTTGTGAGATCTTTGACATTAATATATAGAAAATTATATTCATTAAATATATTTTTAGTGTATCTCTTTAACATATGCGCTAAAAAAAATCTTACATAAATGCATTTGCTAAAGCATATTGCTACATAGTCAAATACGTTCCTAAAGTTTTTGTTGTCATTTTAACTATTCTAAGTTTTTGTTCTTGGATTATGAAGAGAAAAAAAACTTGACCTGTACATCATAAAAATTCTTTCTCAATATGCACTGTTCAAGTTTTAAAATATGTAATATTAGTATATTAAAATATAAGTTGTAATGTGTAAATAAGTTTTTATGGTATATATATATCACATTTTTACAAAAAAAAAACCTACTTACTAGATTGATTCGGACATGATATTTTTTAGCATATGTTTCCAAAAATGGAAAGAATAAATGTTTGATTTATGACATCCAAAATTCGACTTTTAGAAGACAAAATATGAGACATATGAAGTGATGGATGTATGTTTTGTTTTATTTTTTTATTATGTAAATGAGAATTATAGGGATGAGGTGTTTGGTTCTTGGGAGAAGTTAATTAGAAAAAATCGGTGGTGTAGGCATCAGTCAACCCTCCTAACTTAGACACCTGCCCCGATCTTTAATTCCTTGCTTCAACTTTCCTCTTTCCTGCATTATTGGCTCCCGCTCCATCAAGATATTTTTTACTAAAGGACTTTGAAATATATATTTATCAATGCTTTAAAATCATGATTGAATCGGTTTAATCAGAAAAACAGGAAGAATACATGAAGGTAACGATCGAAAGGAGCACTTAAATTGATGGTTAAAGCTTGGTCGAAACATGCCGGTTCGATATAGAAACCCGGTTGAACCTCAAAAAGTCGTTTTTCTAAAAGTTAGATAAATAAAAGACATGTGAATTTTTTATACTTCCTCCGTATCACAATAAGTAATCGATACATTTGGAAGATCACGGAGTTTGATGTAAAATATTAAAGTAAGGTTAAAATATATTAAAATAGATAATTAGTGGATGTTGGGTCCCACTTTTCTTGAATAAAGTGATATTAATTAGTTTTAAAAGTAAAAGTAAGGGTATAAGAGTAATTCACTTTATTAAAGTGGATAGTTAGTGGAGGTTGAGTCCCACATTTTTGCCAAATAAGGTAACTTTTGAAGTGTATCACTTATTGTGAAACACTCATAAATAGAAAGTGTATCACTTATTATGATACGGAGGAAGTATATGTTTTGGAACTCAAAAATGATAAACTTAGTTGAAAAAAGGTTTTGTTTTTTATTTTTTATTTTTATGCTATTTATTTTATATTGTTTTAGTTTTTTTGTATATGCATTGTACACTATTTGCATAATTACTGAATCATGAATAATCAATATTGTTATGCGTTTCAACCGGCCAGCTACTCTAATCCTATCAGTTTAATTGTAGTTAGGTTTTGTTTGGTTCGATACAAAAATCTCTTTTTAAAATTATTACATTTCAAAAGCCTTGAATTCCCACATAACGTTTCTCATTGGTTTTAGCCTTTTAGGGCATGTTTGGTAGGAGTGAATGGAAAGAGGAGAAAGAGAATGGAAGGCATTTCCCTTGTTTGTTTGTTTGTCCTTAAGAATGGAAAGTGAGAATTAATTTTGGATTCCCTTTCCCACACATCCATTCTCTAAAAAAAAAGCGGAGAATGGGAGTGAATCAGAAATTAAGCAAGGAGCTCATTCTCGGGTGGAATGAGGACAGCTTATGGAAAAAAAGGGGTATAAAAAAGAAAAGTCACGTGAAAAGCACATACCATTTTATTTAGGGAAAACTTCACAAACCCTAGCTTGAATTTGTCTCTGGCGATTGGGACTTTTTGGCTCTCCTTCGTCGTCGGCTCTCCTTCGACATCTCCGATCATCCCATCTTCTTCTCCAGTACGATTCCTATTTCGATTTGTTCTTTGAACTACGATTTCTATCCCGATCGTGCCATCGTCGTCTCCCATGTATCAGTCGGATCGTGCCATCGTCGTCCTGATCGTATCATCTTCGTTCAGGTATGAATCATGTACTCTATTTTGATTTCAATTTGTTCTTTGATCTCGATTTGTACAACAATGGTACCTACAAATAAATGGTACCTACAAATATTTGTTGCCTGTCGATTTGAATTCCAATTTGTGCTTTGATTTTGATTAATTTGGGTTTCAATTTAGTTACTTGAAACATGTTGATATACGGTGCAAAATCAAGAACACATGTTAAGTATTCTGGATTTTGATTTAATTGAAGCCTGCAAAATCAATTCATGTTTTTTATTTTCTGAATATGGTTTTTTATTTTCTGAATACATAGTTCGTCTTTGTTAAGTTGCAATACGTGCAATATGGTTTTAATGCAGATTACAAATTTTGGCTTCTACTGTGTTTTAGTTAGCTGTGATTTTATATGCTTAAAATCCCGATTATTGTACAAAACTTTAGTTAACTGTGATTTTATATGCTTAAGATCTGATTATTGTAGGGATGGCGGATTCAAATGCTGTTAAAGGTGCTGGAATAAACAAAAGAGGATGGACTTCAGATGAAGATGCAAAGCTAATTGATGCACTCATGGAATTGCATGTGTCTGGTAAGTATTCGGGCGCTGACAATGGATTCAAACCCGGATATCTTAAGGCAGTTCAACAGTTATTGGATATAAGCCTTCCTAACTCGGGCTTAAAAGCGGAGCCTCATATCAAGTCAAGGATGAAGACATTGAAGACAAATTTCAGCATTGTGCACGACATGTTAGTTGGCACAAACACGAGTGGCTTTGGCTTTTCTTGGAATTCTGGATCATGTTCCATTGATGCAGAAGACAAAGTGTGGGAATTACATTTTGGTATATTCTTTTAAGTGTTTTTTACATCATCATCCTTGAATACTAATTTATTTTTTAATTTTTGTAGACTCATAAGAAGGCTGCTAATTTTAGAGGAAAACCGTTACCATTCTATGAAAAGCTTTGTACCATCTTTGGTAAGGATAGGGCAACCGGCTCTCGAGCCGTTGATCTTGGAGAAGATGAAATTGTTAAAGAGACACCGGTTTCACCCATTGAAGTTGATGTGGATGTTCCTTTATCACCTATGGAAAACGAGAACAACAAACGAAAACGAAGCAAGAGTGTCGACTTCAATGACACTTTCAAAGATTGTTCCAACTACTTAACAAAGAGAATTGAACATTCCATTGGTACGTTGGGCGACAAAATTCTCGCAAGTGCTAATCAAGACATTGCTAGTGACATTTTGGAGGATGTAATCACAGAAATACAAAAATTATCGGGCATCACAGCACAACAACGTCTTAGAGGGATGCACATCATCGGTTGTAATGCAAGTAAAGCCCGTATATTTTTACGGTCAACTGAAGAAGATAAAGTTGTCTACATTCAAATGCTCGGGGAAGGTCCTTTGGATTAGGTCCTTGTTATTATGCTTACTTTTGAGACTGCATTCCCTACTTAGTTTGGGTTTTTGATGCTTTGTTATGTTGTTGGTACCTGCATTCCCTATTTAGTTTGGGTTTTTGATGCATTGTTATGTTGTTGGTACATGCATTCCCTACTTAGTTTGGGTTTTTGATGCATTGTTATGTTGTTGGTACCTTTTTTAATTATTATGTAGAAAAAGTTTGGAATCTTGTTCGAAACTATATTAATATATGTTTTTGTTTAATTTCCTGTGTTTTTTTTAATTATCAGCGAAGTACCTTTGTTTAAAGTGATATAGATTATATAGATTAATTAAAATGTTTTTTAATCAATTTGGTAAAAAAAATTTTCTATTCATTTCCATTCCATTATTTAACATAACCAAACAAGAGAATTGATTCTCATGTTCATTTCCCTTGTTCATTCTCCATTTGCACCAAACATGAGAATTGATTTCAATTCTCCAAACCTATTCTCTTTCTCTACATTTCCATTCTCTTGTTGAATTTCATTCTCTTTCATTCCATCCTACCAAACATGCCCTTAGGGTATCTAAAGGTGCTCAACAGAAAGAACATTGAATTAACGTTGCGTTCTCAATATCCGTTTAATTTAATCGTTTAATTTAATGGTGTTTGTCTCACAACGTTGGAGTTGGGGATTCAGGTCCCGTCGTGCACTTAAATGAAAAATAGGTGTAGATTAAGATTTGTCATTCAAAAAAAAAATTGAAAAAAAGTTGAACCGTTAGTTAGTCTCTATATAAGTTACCCATGATAAATTTTATAGTACCTCATCACAATAAGTGATAAGTTTAGGGTTTTATGATTTTTTTGAAGCAAAAGATTATTGTAATGATTAAAATATAGTATTAAAGTAGATAGTTAATGGATGATGAGTTTCACTTTTTTGAATAAAGTGATACTCCCTCCGTCCCATAAAAAAACTTCTCATTTCACCCTAAATTTTTGTCCCACAAAAAACTTCTCATTTCCTACTATTGATGGGCCCCACATAAAAAAATATTATTATTATTAATGACCAACCACTATTTATCCACTAACTATCCTTCTCTCTCCAAATCAATCTTATATTTTAATCAAATTTATTACCAATGACCCCACCAATGACCCCACCACTAATTATCACCTTAATACTTGTGCAAAAATGAAATGGGAAGATTTTTGTGGGACGGAGGGAGTATTATTGAGTTTTTAAAGGAAAAGTAAAAAAATAAGTATAATTTCACTTTATTAAAGTGATAGTTAGTGAATGATAAGTTTTACTTTTTTACTAAATAAGGTAACTTTGGATTATTTATTTTAAAATACTCTTGTATAAAAATTGTATCACTTATTGTGATACAGAGGTAATAAAGAGGTAGTATGATAATTATATAAATGTTAAATAATGAAAGATAATATCGTTTGTTTTCCTGTAGGTCGATATTTCCTTTGTTTCATCTGTTGAGGGTTTTTTTCTAACAATTTCGTATATGGAGGTTTTGACGAATTGTATTTTTACTTTTTGAATTAATAACATTACCCCCTCATTTACCTACTTAAAATATACAAAGTCAACTACTATATAATGTCTAAACTCTAGAGCACAATAATCTTGTGGAATATATTATCTTTCGTGATAGTTTTTTTGGGGTGGGGGTTTTCTTTCATGCCCCAGTTGCCACATGAATCTCGCCTTTTGTACCCGTGGGTGTACTGAGATTCCATCTACTTAAATGATATATACATAAATACACACATATAAGTTATTCAAAACTATGATCTTCAAACTTATCTATATAACTTGATTTATGTGATGTTTCCTATTATCTGAATGATTAATATCTGAATGATGTAGAGGTCTGAATGATTCAGACTTCCCATGATATCTGTTCGATTAAGAGGCCGAACATGTTGAATTATTGATTCGATAGCTGATTAAGAGGCTTTACCAAACACTCTGAATCTGTCTGATTAAGAGGCTGACCCTTTTAACTGTATCATTAAGAGACTTACCAAACAGCACCTTAATATAATAATAACAAAAAAACATTATAAATAGGAAATATTTTAAGTATGCGTCATGATGTCTTTGCTTCTAATGATAATAACAACACTTAACACATGTTTGTATCTGTAACAAACTACGTTTTGATTTTATTATTAACAAATTATGTGATGATTTGATGTTTAGTGAGGTTTTTCTTGAGATTTGCTTATATGGAGTTTTTAATTTAAATACATTATAAACTGTATATTAATTTATGTGTGGGAGGTAATTCTTTAAATTTAGGAGTTGGTTATAGATAAATCTACAAGTTTTTTTTTCTTCATCTTAGCGTTTTAATGACGGAGCTGTTATTAATGGAACCATTTATTTTTTAATTTTTGATTGATAACAATTACCCTCTCATCTACCTACTTTTTAATTATAAGTGATATAAAAAAAATTCAAAAATAATGTATTTAAAAAGATATCCCGTATCCAAAATCCGAATATTCAAATTTTGGATACCGGATAGTGTTTGAAAAAAATCTTGGAAACCTGGAAAGACGAAAAATTATCCGAAAAATCTAAAAAATATCCGAAATGTCCTAAAAATATCCAAATAATAAATGAATACTTTTTCTTTTTCGGATAGTAATAATTCACTATCCAAATATCCAAAAATTCAAATATCCAGTTTTGAACACCTTTATTTTATTATACAAAGTCAAGTACTATAAGTCTATAATATAAAGTCTAAACCGCAAGTATAAAATAATCTTGTGGACTATATTATGTTGTGATACTTCAAGGTAGGGGTGAGCATAAAAATCGAAAAACCGAAACCAAACCGTTAAAACCGACAAAACCAAACCGATAAAACCGAAACTATTTCAAAAACGACGGTTTGGTTTTAGATTTTGAAAAAACCGATGGGTTCGGTTTGGTTTCGGTTTTAGCCAAAAACCGCTCCATTAAGAAACCGCCCCGCTAATATTTAATATATTATATATATTTTTTAATTTTATATTTACTAAATAGAAGTCTATCTGTTTAAATATTTGAAAGTCCATCTACCATGATTCATTAATGTTTATATCGTTATTATATGCTACAAAATACGTTTATAATTTGAATTTTGGGCTGAAAATGGTATTCATTGTTGAAATACATTATTAGACATTGAAGTTAATGATATAAATTAGATATTGTTACTGAAATTTGTATATAATTTTGAAAAAATGAAGATTAGTTCTTGAAATTATATATCTATGTTTTAAACGAGGTGGATTCGGTTTTAAAACCGAAACCGAACCGTTAAAGGCTATAAAACCGCTAAAACCGAAACCGTTAAAAACCGAAACCATTGGGTTTGAAAATCCTAAAACCGAAATTAGCGGATCGTGTTCGGTTTGAGCCTAAAACCGCCCCAAACCGCCTCATGCACACCCCTACTTCAAGGGGACTCTTTCATGCACCAGTTGCGACTTGCGACATGAATATAGCCTTTTTGTACCCGTTGGTGTACTAAGATTCCCAACTACATATATAATAATGAGTTTGTTAAGTTGACTTGTATTTTTAAGAAATACTTATTAGCATTTTTAAAAATATCTGCAAAAAATAGGTTTTTTTTAAGGTGTTTTTTTTTTTTTTTTTATCAATTCTTTGTTTTTAATTATTTTCTGTATCTGACATTGTTTATTTCTTTTAGCATATATTCTTTTTTCTAATTCAACTCCCGATAAAAATATCACTCTACCTACCAACATATACAAAAAAATAAGCAGAAGCAAAACATGAATTGAACCAAACACAAAAAAAAAAAAAAAAAAAACAGCCTCCATTAAAATAACTACATACCAACTTAGATGCCAAAAAAGAAAATCTGAATATTACATGTTCAAAGTCTATAGTTACTTAACAACATTTCTTGAGCATATATAGTCCATTCATTTTGATGCTCATAAATGTTCACAAATCTGGATAAGTCACAAGTTAGTAAGCAACAACAAAAATGTCAAAATGGCAACTTGAAATAAAACAAATTCAACTACTGTTAGAGACTCAATGCTTGTAACCTAGTGGTTATTCGTCTTTGGTGTTGCTCTATTCTAAGATTATGAGTTCAAGTTTCGTTATAGGCAAAATTAGTATAGATTTAGAAGTTGCTAGAACAGCTACCTTATAGATCATTGGGTATTCTTCTAGGTTTAGAAGGACATGATTTCTTTAATGACAATATATGTTGTCTAAAAATTCCATAAAAGTTGGATTTTTTCCCCTTCATTGATGTCCATTCCCTTACGTAGCCTTGTTGAGCGAGGACGGCCTTTTACATTCCGCTTTTGACCCGAACCCGAAAGCAAAGTCGTAGGTGACTGTAGCCAATATGCTTTATGAGGAAGCGGGGAAAACTCAGATGCGCAAATAGCAGAATTCTCAATAAGTGAGTAATATATGTGAACATATTGACAACTATTCATTAAATTAATGACACACACACCCAATAGATCAGAACACAATTTCTAGGTTAAAAATAGCCGATTTTTTACAAGTATGTTTACGTAGTATTGAACGTTGTTTAAATTGTTGGATTTACTAGATTGAGTGGATTTATTGATGTTGATCATAATTTGTTTTGGTTAAGAATAAGTGACTTTTGACCGGCATGTTTACTTATGCGATTCCTAATATCAGATATTTGGGTCGGGTGATATTTTTACCGAAACTCTTACTTTTACTACCTTCTTTTGTTGTTGAAAAAAAAAAAATCGTAGACACATTACCCCATGCAATCATACGTAATAACTCTAAAGTGTCTCTTTCATCCTCCTGTTGGTGTTTACTTTTCTCTTTGTCTACTTACCTTATACTTCCTCTGATTCAAAATAAGTGCTACACTTTTAATTTCACGTTTTTTTATGCAATATATTGTAATAAAGATTATGATAGATTAAAGGGGCTAATTAGTGAAGAATGGTCACACAATATGTTGGGAAGGACAATCAATGTGGGGCTAGGTAATCTTAATGATGTCTAATAAAGTTAAGTAATGATAAAATGATAATTTTATATACAAAAATTTACCAAATAAGAAAAGTGTAGCACTTATTTTGAATCACTTATATAAAGAAAGTGTAGCACTTATTTTGAATCGAAGGAAGTGATTGGTTTGTAACATTTTAGTCCCTAGATTTTCCATTGATTTGAAATTTAGGAGTAATGGTACATTTTAAAAGAAATCTTTCTCACTTGGCAAAAGATAATATTTTTGCTACAAGAACAACCATACAAGTGGTTTTTCATATAAGATGCGAGAATTGATCACTTTTTTTTATGTTTGTTCTTTAGTAACTAGTCCTTCTACTTTTAGAATAGTAAAAACACACCCTTGTCATAATATCTAGTCTTCTTTGGTAGCAACAAAAGATAAAAGTGTGGCGAAGCAATGTAACTTTCAGTCAGATATTGACAATAAAGAGGAAGATACAGTTGAAAAAGACAGCAGGCCTACAAATAGGATTATGTTCTTTGTGTTCTTTTTGCACCCACATGAATCTTTCGATCCCTATTTTTTTGCATCCAACACGCTCGCTAAGAGAGGCAGCCTTCAGTACCTAAAGACGGATAAAATTTTGGATATGATCCAAAATTTGATTGTGATAACTCATTAAATATGTAGGTTTCCGGCTTCCGTCGTCAGGGCAGCAGGACGGTTCCAACGTTGATATCTGCAATCAATGAACAACTCTAGTCAAAGGTTCCCAGGGTGGATCCCTGTAGGAACACTCCGACGCTCAAATTAGTGTATATACGTATGTATGGTTTTGGGCAATCAATGAATGTTGAGAGGGTTAGGTTTGAGTATTTAATGCGTGATGAATGAATACCTGGAAGGGTGTCGAAGGGCACCCTTTATAGCTATGCCGATTAACGAAGTTCCTTCCTTCGGACCACGACCTCGGCGAGACCGCTGGATAAGAGAATCGACCACGTTCAAGAGTACGTAGGGTAATAACCCAAGCTTTCGCTTGAGACGTCCTCGAGCTCCGATCGCATTTAATGCGCACTTGCTTCGATGTGCTTTATCCGGAAAATACGCCCAATACGTTAACTATCGTTGGGATTCGTTTGTTAAAGCCATTCGTTATGGGTTAACCGTCCATTCGTATCCGGAAACCTTCCGGATGATTCGTTCAGTATGGGTTATATCTCATTAAGTCCCTCAAGTTAAAAGGACTAAGAGATTCGTACGGTTTAGTTTTTTAACATTCCATCTTCCTCGCCCATCGTTTCAAACGTCTTGTCACACGTCTGGAAAGGTTACCGTTACCCGACCGTTGAGTAACGCTTTGCGTCCTTTTAGCTTCCTTACCTATATAAACTTTGCTCGATTTTATTATGTCCTCACTTTCTTTACACGGCTCTAACTTTCCTTTACAGCTTTATCCTTTCTTCTCTCTCAATCCCCCTTTATATCTTTCTTTTATCATCCGTCGATCGTCATGAGGAAAGATAGAAACCCCAAAGATAAGGCCGAAAAATCTTCACGAGAGAGACGAACTGCTCTTAATACTTACACCGGTCTTACGGACGAAGATTTACCTAAAATCATTGAAGAATATCACATCGACACTCGCTTTGAACTCCGTCTTCCTGGCGAATTGGACACTATTTTGTCAGCTCCGGAAGGATTCGAACCCGTCTATGTTCAGAACCTGCTAGGTGGGCTTCGATTTCCAATCGACGACTTTATTCTTACTCTACTTCAAGATCTTGGACTTCACCTCGCTCAGCTCGCTCCGAATTCCTTCCGGAAGATTATTGCCTTCATCCTGCTGTGCCGTTCGTTAGGCATCCCGCTTTCTACCAAACTGCTCCGTCGCTTATACGTTGTAACTGGTCGAGGGGATTGGGCTGTTTTCACACTCCGCCCTGGCCAGAATGATAGCATCACTGGTTTAAAGGATTCTATTCACGACTGGAAGTATGGCTTCCTTTATGTGAATCAGGCGGCGTTCCGTGGTGCTGTTCTTCCTTGGGGTAAAATAACCGGCCGGACATCTGAGCTTGCACCAGATCAATCGAGGGAGGAGGAAGGTTTTATGAAAAGAATGTGTTCTATTGACATAGATTGGGAAGACCCTGATGAGGTTTTTCTTGGTATGGCCGATCTGAGCCCCTATTATCTTTCTCAGGGTATCCGCCCTATCTTGAAGATCGATGGTCAAAATATTTCTTTGTTGCAACGCCTCCGGATGCCCAAGGGTGGTCCGCTGAAAGGGTCCATGTCAGTAACACGTGGGGCTGTGGTTCCTTTTCTTCCACCTCCGGAGGACGTCCTGAGTTCAGAAGGAACCCCGGAAGCTGTGTCCGAACCTCCTCATGAAAATCTAACTTTCGATCTACCAGAATTTAGTACGGAAAGCACGATGATACCTGACTCCCAACAAGAGTCCCTCAAGCCTCGTAAAGTTCGGTCTGTTCGTACTCTAACAGTTGCTGAGAAGGAGAAAACGATCCGTCAGAAAAGGATCCGGGAGAGGACCCCGTCATCTCCATCCAAGAGGTCGAAGAATGAAGAAACGGGTGAGTTCTATTTTAACCTGCTGTTATCTCTCCTTTTTGATTATTTTTCCAACGACTTTGTTTTGTCGTTTTTGCAGGCTTTTCTGATTGCATTATTGTTTCCGACGTTTCTGCTGCTGCTGTGCCACCGTTTGTATCCGCAACTGTTAGTTAGAAAGCCCCTTCTCTTGGGATGCCTTCTGTTACGTCCGTAAGTGCTACTGTGCCATTATTTGCTTTGAGTACGAGTTTTCCCCCAAAGCCTGCATCTGCCTCTCCGAGTCTTTCTGCTCTTGCTACCTTCAGTAGCACTTTGTTTGGTACCGGTCTACAGTTGTCGTCCACTACAAAAAGTTCTCAATCGTCACCGTCAGGAAGGAGCCAATCGTCTCTGTTGAACCGACCGATATTAGGTAACCCGTTAGCTGATGCGTCGCTTAAAACGTTCACCTTAATTTAGTAAAGCTTAACGCTTTTTTTTTGTTTGCTTTTTTACAGCTCGTCGTACCCGTCCGGTCACCCCGCCTCGTTTTGTCACCTCTGCTGGGGAGAATATACCGGAACGGTTAGAAGCTGCCAAGCCTCCCATTGTTCCGGACCTGCAAGCTACCGTCACCTCCACACCTTCAATCGTGCATGTTGTCGCTGATCCTGAGCCTTCCAATCATTTTTTATCAAAGTTTTCTGATGAGGGTCTTTTTCAAAAGACCCGATCTGATTTGCTGACTGCCGTTGATTCCTTGTCTGAGCTTCAGCTTCGTGCCGTCCGTGTGCATCAGCTTTATTCGATCATAGGAAAGAATTTTCTCATCTTAACCAACTCATGATGACAGCTAAGTCGCTCCACCAAAAGGAGATTCAGGAAAAGGAGAAACTTGCCGATCTGAATCGCCGTTTAACTGAAGAGAACAATGACCTATCGTCCGGTATAGAAGAAATGAGAGTCTCTTTGTTGGAAAAGGATGCTCAGATTCTTGCTTTGAACACCGATCGTAGCTCTTTGGCCGCAAGAATCGCTGAACTAGAAATGCAGATAGTTGAAAAGGATTCCGGGTTGAACGAAGTTGTCTCTCGCGATTATCGACAGAATTTGGAATGGCTGATACAGAAAGGGGTTCCTGGGATGGTGCAGGTGTTCGTCTCTTCCGACGAGTTCGTAAAAGCTAATACTTATCTTCAAAAGGAAAGTATCCGGTATGGGCAATACCAAGGATGCCTGGATACTCATCAAGCATATGCTCATTTACTTCATGATGCTAAGTTGGTGCATGAATACCCGGAAGCTCAGACGAACATAATGAGCTTGTTTGAAGATTTGGTTTCTCCTCATTATACCTTGCTTCACTCACTAGAGGCAGGACACGTTTCTTTGGAAGAAGTGAGGAAGTTGGTTGCCAAGATCCCCTCTGGTCCGGAAGATATAGGGGAGAGCTCTGCTCGGGATCAGGGCCCACCAGCTTCTTAAGACGTTAATGTTTGTTAGCTTAATGACCGTTTCTGTTTAGTAGTTGTCTTTTGATGTAGTCGTTCATGCTTATAACCATATCTGGTCGCTTTTGATGTAATCGTACTTTTTTATTCGTTTTAATGGAACTGTCGTTTGCATATATTGTCGTTTATTACTTATATAATTTCTGTTTAGAGTAAGGCGTCCCTTACTCAAGAAACTTAAGCTATGTACATGTATGGCCATCCGGTTTTTGTTCGTCCGGATTATGAATGATATTTTTTTTAGAATATCATCCCTTATATTTTATATATTCGGTCGTCGATTCGATTATATTCGATATTACTTGTTTCGTCGATTCGTTTGTTCTTTGAAAAAGCGATAGAAAACGATGATATTCGATAGTAACCTTTCAACAGAAGGTGTTTGGTACAAACATTCAGTTCGGGCCTACGATGCCCTTAAGTTACAACAGAAATGATTTAAAACTTTAAAAATGAAACCTTCGTAAGTTTCGCATGTTCCACGTTCGGGGTATGAGCGTCCATTCCATTGTCTCCAACACGTATGAGCCATTCCTTCATGCTTCTCTGACTCTGTATGGTCCTTCCAAATTAGGACACAGTTTCCCTGGTTTGTATCGCAAGCTAGCTTCATTTTTCCTAAGGACCAGGTCGCCCACCTTGCAAGCCAATCCCTTCACCCTTTTGTTATAATAACCTTCCGTCAATGATTTGTGTGCTGCTTGCCGGAGGGCCGCATGCTCATGTCGTTCATCCACAACATCAAGATTATATCTTAATACCTCCTCATTGCCTTCGAGTTTGAAGTTTTCCACTCGATGAGAAGGTAAGACGACCTCAAGGGGAATCACCGCCTCCGAACCGTACACCAAACTGTAGGGAGTCTCATGCGTTCCTCTTCGAACTGTTGTCCGATATGACCACAGAACGCTTTGTAGCTCATCCACCCATCCCGTATCCATTCGGGACAGACGTGTCTTGATTCCTTTTACAATGGTTCTGTTCGTCACCTCCGTCTGGCCATTCGCTTGCGGATGGGCGACGGATGTGAAATTTTGTTGGATACAAAGATCAGAACACCATCCTTTGAACGGATTGTTGACGAATTGCTTCCCGTTGTCACTAATGATCGTGTGAGGCAAACCGAAACGACACACAATCTGTTGCAAAACAAACTTGATTATGTTAGAACCAGATATGCATGATAGTGGTTTCGCCTCTACCCACTTGGTGAAATAGTCGACCACAACAACCAAAAACTTGACACCGCCCGGAGCCTTAAGAAACGGTCCGACGATGTCAATTCCCCATTGACAGAACGGCCAAGGACTGAGAATGCTAGTGAGTTGCACCGGGGGGACATTGGGAATGTTTGAGTACGTCTGGCATTTCTGGCACTTCCGGACGTATTCGTGAGCATCCTTCGTCATTCTGGGCCAGAAGTATCCCATCCGGAATATCTTTTGGGTTAAAGCTCTGGAACCTATGTGCGATCCACACAGCCCTTCGTGTACTTCCCCGATTACCTTCTGAGCTTGAGTCCTTCCCACACATCTTAACCACGGGGTGGAGTAGCCTTTCCGGTATATAATACCGTTCTTTGAGATGTACTTTCCCGCATTTACGCGCAGCTTCCTTGCTTCCTGCGCGTTTTCCGGAAGGATGCCAGCATCGAGATATCGTAATATGGGAGTCATCCAACAGCTTTCGTCGACATTTAGTTCCATCATTTCCTCATTCGTTGTTTCTGTGCTTCTCTTCGGGAGCATCTCCACTAATACTTTTTTAGTGAGGTGGCAGTATAACATTGATGCTAATTTACTGAGGGCATCTGCTTCCTTGTTTTTGGTTCGGGGTATCTGAGTTATGGTAAATTTATCGAACTTCCCGATACTGGCCTTGACTAAACCCAGGTATCGCTTCATGTGACCCTCTTTAGCTTCGTACGACCCATTTATTTGATTGACGATCAGCATGGAATCCGCCAAAGCATCTACCTCCTTGATCTCCATTGTACGAGCTAAGCTTAACCCTGCAAGCAGCGCTTCGTATTCGGCCACATTGTTTGAGCATGAGAAATCGAACTGTAATGCGTACGTTACCTTCTCTTCGTCCGGACCTGCCAACACAATTCCAGCCCCACACCCGTCTGCTCCTGCAGCACCATCCATATACATTTGCCACTGGGCCTTTCGTAGATTCGCTTCTTTCTGTTCAATTGTCATAACACTATCTTCATCAGGCATCTCTACCAGGAAGTCTGCCAAAGCCTGACCCTTGATGCTCGATCTTGGTTTAAACGTTATGGCATACTCTCCTAGCTCAATCGCCCACTTAGTTACCCTTCCTGATCTTTCTGGCTTGAGCAAGATACTCTGGATGGGTTGGTTAGTTAAAACCGTTACCGAATGAGCTTGGAAGTATCTCCTCAATCGTCTTACTGAATAGACCAGAGCTATTATTAATTTTTCAATCAGAGAATAGTTTAATTCCGCCCCCTGCAGAGTTCTACTCGCAAAATAAACCGGTACCTGCTGCTTACCCCTTTCGGCTATAAGGACGGAACTTACTGCCTCCCGGTTGGTTGACAAATACATAATGAGAGGCTCTCCAACGATAGGACTTGCGACAGAAGGTATGGTTCGTAAATGTTGTTTCAACTTTCCGAAAGCTTCCTCAGCCTCTTCTGACCATTCAACCTCTCCCTTCTTTGTGCACCCATGAAGGGCTTTGAAGAAAGGCAGTGACTTTTCCGCAGACTTTGCTAGGAATCGTCCAAGAGCTGCCAATTTGCCATTCAGACTCTGGATGTCTTTCACCGTTCGGGGGGTCTTCATATTCAACAAAGTTTCAACCTTCTCAGGGTTAGCTTGTATTCCGGACGGAGAGATAATGTGACCCAGAAACTTCCCTTTGCTCATACCGAATGAACATTTCCTTGGGTTTAACTTCATGTTGATTGCGTGCAAACGTAACAAAATTTCCTCTGTGTCTTTTATGAGGTCCCCATCTTCTCTGCTTTTTATCACCATGTCGTCAACATATACCTCTAAATTTCGCCCAATCTGGTTCTCGAATGCTTTGTCAACTAACCGTTGATACGTCGCTCCGGCATTCCGAAGGCCGAACGGCATTTTGATGTAACAATACGTACCCTTCGCAGTATGGAAAGCCGTTTTTTCTTCGTCTTCCTTCGCCATTTGTACCTGATGGTACCCTTTGTACGCGTCTAGGAATGATTTCCATTTATACCCGCCCAAAGACTCGATCTTCTGTTCGATCTCAGGAAGGGGGTATCTGTCCTTCGGGCAAGCTTTGTTGAGGTCTTTGAAGTCAACGCACATACGCATAGATCCGTCCCCTTTCTTTACTAGGACTGGATTAGATATCCAATTTGGATACTGCGTACTGCGTAAGACCCCAGCTGCAACCAGGTCTTCCACCTCCTTATTCACTACCTCATTTCGTGCTGGAGCCATCCCCCTCTTTGATTGTTTGACAGGAACGAACGCCGGATTAACATTGAGTTTATGTTCTATTACCCTTCGGGAAACGCCTGTCATGTCTTTTCGGCTCCCATGCGAATACGTGCTTATTATTTTTTAACAAAGTTTCCAGCTCGAACCTTATCTTTCCCGGAAGGTGCCAACCGATCTCGACGGTGGTTTCGGGGTAATCTGGGTTGATGATCACGTGTACTTCTTCTTGCTCCGTCCAACTATCCTGATGTGTGATACTACCGCATTCCGGCACGGGTATTGGCGTACTGCGTATAGTGATTACACCTTGCTCCGAAGGGAATTTAAGCAAACCATGGATTGTGGAGGCGATTGCTTGTAACTGCCACATTCCGGTTCGTCCCAGAATCGCGTTGTACCTGGATGGGGCTTCGATGACTATGAACTCGGTGGTAATTGTTTTGCTAACGTTCGTACTCCAGTCTGTCAGAACCAAAGGGAGATGGATCTTTCCTCGTGGCCATACGGACTGTCCTGAGAAACCTATTACACACGTAGTTGCAAGCTTGATAAAAGCTTGTACGTCCTGTGGGAACTTCTGGAAACAGTGATCGTACATGATGTTTGCAGAACTCCCTCCGTCTACATAAATCCTGCGGACCATTGTGCGGGCAATGATACCGCATATAACCAACGGTTCCACACCTATGTGTCCGTCGGGGGTTGTTTTGTTTCTTCCGAACTCCAAGGTGACGGTCCTTCTTTTCCTTGAAAGATGGAAGGAACTGCTCCCTTCTTCCACCGCCATGATTTCAGTATCATATGCAGCCTCCTTCCCTTTGGCCGGCGGTTCCGCCACACAAACAACTTTCGCTTTGCCGGACGCTTCTTTCTCCCTCCGGTAACTTTCACACGATGCGGTGGCATGACCCATAATCTTGTGAAACTCGCAATACGCGTTTGGATCTCTGGGGTATCTTTTCCTGACCGTCCGACCTTCCTTATCCCCCCGTGTTTCGTTTGCTGCGAATGTTTCGGGACGGTATGGTTCGTACCTGTCCCCCTGTGAGCGTCCACCCGTCGAGCGTCCTCTATAGGCATGTTTAACCTGACTGTTCTGATAATTCGGCCTGTTTATCAACTTCGATCGTTCGTGGTGCCGAGTCAACCCCGAACCAGGTGTTCCTTTCCTTTCCTGAGCTTCGAATCGCAGCTTCTCGGCACTCTCTTCTTCTTGTTTTAAGAACCTGTTGACCGTACTGATCATATCATCAGCCCTCTTAAAGTCTCTTTTGGACAACTCCCGGAAGAGTTCCCCTTCCCTCAAACCGTATGTGAAAGCTGTGATGATGAGAGATTCTTCTCGGACAGGAATCTTCCTGCTTTGTTCATTGAATCTTCTAAAGTAAGATTTATTCGACTCTCCTTCTCGTTGTCGGCATGCCAAGATGGATTGTGATTGCTGTTGGTACTTCTTCTGTTGTATGAAGCTGTGAGTAAATTGTACAACCAACTCCTCGAAGTTAGGTATGCTTCTTTGCGGAAGACTGGAAAACCAATACCGTGCCTAACCTTCTAAGGTTCCGGCAAAGAAAACACACCACAACCTTTGGTACATGGGGATCATGCGTACGGCCCATCGAAAGCTTGCGACATGATCGTCTGGATCTCCCGTCCCGTCATATGATTTCACACGAGGCCCCTTCAGCCCTGCGGGTACGGGTACTTCATTAATCTCGTCCGTAAATGGGGAAAGGAAAGTGCGCCCATTTGTGTTAGACGTCTTTTCTGAGGCTTTCTGCCTTTTATGGGAACTTTTCTTCTCCGCAGGGACCTCCGCAGGGGATTTCTCCGTCCGGATGCTCTTTTCTGGTTTCTTCTCTGCGTACACCTCTTCCACAGACTCGTCGTCGCTGGAATACTCAAGAGTTTTGCTAACTCCTGCTTTTACTTCCGTCGTCCTTGGACGGGTCTTTTCTAACTGCCTCATTCTTCTAAACTGGCAGAAGAGGTTGAATTCCTCCATTTCCTCCGGAGTCGGGCCACCTTCCGTATTTTCCAACGGCGGAGGACATGAAGACGAGTTCAATAAGTACGGTGTTGGTGTGAGCAAACCCTCGGTCGGGGATCTCGTCGGCATTACTTGTGAGGAGTCTATGCCTCCCCTCGGCGTTTCTTGGACCATTGTGTTCTAGGTCCCACGGATGGCGCCAAATGTTGGTTCCGGCTTCCGTCGTCAGGGCAGCAGGACGGTTCCAACGTTGATATCTGCAATCAATGAACAACTCTAGTCAAAGGTTCCCAGGGTGGATCCCTGTAGGAACACCCCGACGCTCAAATTAGTGTATATACGTATGTATGGTTTTGGGCAATCAATGAATGTTGAGAGGGTTAGGTTTGAGTATTTAATGCGTGATGAATGAATACCTGGAAGGGTGTCGAAGGGCACCCTTTATAGCTATGCCGATTGGGCGGGAAAACGAAGTTCCTTCCTTCGGACCACGACCTCGGCGAGACCGCTGGATAAGAGAATTGACCACGTTCAAGAGTACGTAGGGTAATAACCCAAGCTTTCGCTTGAGACGTCCTCGAGCTCCGATCGCATTTAATGCGCACTTGCTTCGATGTGCTTTATCCGGAAAATACGCCCAATACGTTAACTATCGTTGGGATTCGTTTGTTAAAGTCATTCGTTATGGGTTAACCGTCCATTCGTATCCGGAAACCTTCCGGATGATTCGTTCAGTATGGGTTATATCTCATTAGTTATGTTTTGTGATTTGATAGTATCTAATATCTATATGGAAAAACAAATTGAGCCACACAATAAGGACAATTATTAGCTTTAAAACATGTTTATATATTATGATGAGAGATAGTATATTGACCACCACTTACCACCTTTACCACCATTACAATCACTACCACCGCGTCAACAATCATTACTACGCATTACCATCATTACTAACACTATCACCATCACTATTGTCATCGTAAAATAAAGTTACATGATACCACTATATTACTATAACATTGTATGGGTACCCTATATTCTTTGTTGTGGACATTTTTCTATCAAAAGAGGTAATGTGTAATTTGTTGGTTAATTTTTTTTATTTGTTTTATTTTTGAACGACAAATTTATTAAAACTAGCAAGAAGCTACGAAAATTACAAAAACAAAATTACAACGAAAACAAACAAAAGCAAGGAATTAAAAACAATACATAGGGTCGGAACACCACTCAACCCATTTGTTATTCAAGAAACTAGACTTTGCCCTATTCTTGATCCAAAAGTATGTAATACTTTGCGCCTCGCTGAAAATTAACGCCTCCCTACCCCTTTGATGAGAACCAAAATTTTTAGCATTTCTATGCTTCCAGATACACCACATGAGACATTGGATTGCTGAAGAGAAAGCTTTCCATTTTTTTCCCGACAGACCGATGTCTTGACCCCAATTTAATAGACTTTTTGAGCTGTTAACCGCATAAGAGCTTACTCCCCACCACCTGCCGAACTCATTTATAAGCTGCCTTGATATATTGCAGTGAACGAAAAGATGCTCTTCTGACTCTAATTCGGAACCACATAGAATGCAGTCGGTGGAAACTATAGGAATGTTACGGTGCTGGAGATTTACCTTCGTCGGTAGGCGATCGTTATATGCCTGCCACGCCATAATACCCACCTTAGATGGAACCCATTTAATCCACGGGAAGTCTCCTTTATCAGAATTTTTAAGGAGATGATCATCGATTTTCTTTCTAATGGATCGGACAGAAAATACACCTGTTGGGTCCAGGGCCCATTTAACTCTCAGCGTAACAGCTGCACTGGACTGAACTGTCTGATGAATAAAGAATGATTTTAGCTGTATGTTCTGTTTTTCCATCGATTTGTGAATCTTTAGGACATTATTCCATACGCTTGATGTTTTACCGGTAGGAGTAGACAGATCAATTCCGCCATGGGTCCCGTGAATTTCTTGAATCACTGATTTCCACAGAGAATTATTTTCTGTTTTAAATCTCCACCACCATTTGGATAGGAGAGCTAAATTTAGAGCCTTCAGGCTCCCTACCCCTAACCCGCCTTTTTCTTTCTCATTTAATATTAGATCCCAAGCCACCCAAGGAATTTTTTTGTGGCCCTCTTTTGATCCCCAGAAAAAATTGAGCCGTAAGCTTTCTAATTTTTTTATAATTTTTTCGGGGACTTTAAAGAGAGAGAAGAAATATAATCCAAGGTTACCTAAAACCGATTTGATTGTTGTTAATCTTCCACCTGAAGAAAGAGATGACGCCTTCCATTTTGAGAGCTTTGATATAAATTTGTTGATTATTGGCTCCCAAAATTCGGTTTTGTTCATTGATTATCTGGTAGGAAGACCAAGATATACAAAAGGAAAAGACCCTGCCTTATAATGGAATTTATTTGCCAGGTTTGTTACCTCCGCCAATTCAACTGACACCCCCATTAGACAGCTCTTATCCAGATTAATTTTGAGACCAGATGCTAGGTGAAAACATCTTAATATTCTGATGATATTTGCCATGTTTCTTTCAGACCACTCTCCTATGAATATGGTGTCATCAGCGAACTGCATGTGAGAGATTGTTATGTTTGATTTCGGGAACTTGATTCCAGAAAATACACCTCTTTCTACAGCTGAGTTCATTGCCACATTTGAAGCTTCCGCTGCAATTATAAATAAATATGGAGCCAGTGGGTCGCCTTGTCGCACGCCCTTTTCCATTGAGAATTCTTCGGAAGGGGAACCGTTGATTAGAACTGACAAACGGGCCGAAGAAAGGCAACCAGAGATCAATTTCCGCCACTTTGTACCGAATTTCATTTGAGCCAGAATATCGTCTATAAAAACCCAGCTAATTGAATCGAAAGCTTTTTTAAAATCAATTTTGAAAACCATTGCCTGGCGTTTGCATTTTTTATACCATGCAATGATTTCATTGATTATGAAAGGCCCGTCCAAAATACACCTTCCTTTGATAAATGCTTTTTGTTCTTGCCTGATGACTGCGAGACGAAGTGGATAAACCAACCAATAGTTGGTGTCCACGTGTCCCCTCCAATAAACTTTGCATTGGGAAGGGTAAAATTGTCAAAAGAAAGAATGTGATGGTCCCCTAGACACCTCACCCAACCCACGGGTGTGACCCGGGCCATGCCCGCATGCCGCAGCCTTTCAGATTCTGTGAAGCCGCCTCAATATCTTTTTCTTTTCTTTTGATGTTTTTGAAAATGAATTGTACGGTACAATTAATATATGCTATGCAAGTTGCACACAAGGATATATGGTCACTTACTCACTTTAATGGTGGACTCGTCTTATTTCCATCTTACCACTTGCTTATTCACCCGTCATTTTCATTTCGAATCCATTCCATTCATTTTTTCCATTAGTAGATTGGTTTTCTTAACAAATTTAACGAAACCATTTAACTATAAAAAAGATAATATTATTTTCTACTCAATCTTCATATTTTCTTATAATTTGATCAATATAAATATTTAATTTAAATAATAATAATACAAAAGAAAATTAGTGAATCATATATCTATCATTATAGATAACATAATAGAATTAAAAAGACTACTTTTCTTACTTATAATATTTTGTTATTTTCATACAAAATAAAATCAAATAAAAGTGACAAAAACCTACTCCGTAGTCTCCAAGGTTAGCACATGTCGGTAGAAAAATAAACATAATCAAGAGAAAATAAAATACAACAGAGGACCCCATATTTGTCATGTATGGAGCATTTGTAGGAATGTTGGCCATCTTCCCCCACTTGCCTCCATCTGCCACGTGTAGTCCAGGGCTTCCATTTACGCTTTCTCTCCGAGATAAGATGAAAATCTATCGGTCATTCGGTCGCCATTGTTATTTTATGTTATCAAATAGAAAAATCATATTAATTTCTACTGAATATTACTATTTTATATTGTCACCTACAAAACTATTGACATACGGAATCAGTTAATTCTCTTTCAAAATCATATTTTTTGAAATATTTAACACATGCATTGTGAAGAAGCTAATACAAATTTCACTAAATAAAATATAATATAATAATAAAATTGACTAATACAATTACAAGAAAGACAACATAATATGTAGAAAGAGAAGTAGAAAAAAATTGACCGAGTCTTGTGAATTAACACGATCCCCTTCAAAATAGATTTGTTGTCAATTTCTCAGGGTACAACAATCGAGAGTATTTTTGTATTACCGGATATGGACTAAACAACTTAGCAAGAACTCGTGTGCTTTATGATCTGTAGAGGAATATAAGTTGGAAGATTTAGTAAGAAATAATACCATATCTCTATCAAATAGTTGATTTTTTAAGATTTTTTTTTGTCAAATATACATTTTAGATTATTAAAAATTAAATAAACAAATAATATGCACCAAATCGTAACCCAAACACCCCAAAATGAACATGTATAAAGGGTTACCACCGACTTCTACATAGATCCGTACCCAATAGGTTGGTTGGTTGTTTATTTGTTCAACACTTTGTGACCCACGCTTATATATGGAACGGGATTATAATTTATAATACAACTTTCAAGTCATTATCATTCATGTTAAATTCATAATGTAAAGTATCTTAGTATCTTATAAAGTGGTTTAAAATAGTAACTAGTCGGAATGATATTTGAAGTTATGATGAGTGAGGAGGGATAGAATGGTCATTTTCAGGAACCAACGAGACATGATAGTGATGTAGCAGAATGTAAGGTTAAGGAAATCTTTCTTTTTGGGGTTATTTTAAGATACAGTATGGTCCATGAGTATTAATGTATGTAGTCACCTGCATGCCTTTGGTGACCCCCCTTTGGCCCTGCTCCTGGAAGGCAGAGGACGAAGGATATATTAATGTCTTCACACATACCATCCTTCCATCTTTCATCATACTATATACGGTTTTCGCACACAAAAGTTTTCATTTTCTCCTTAAATTTATTTCATAAAAACTTCTCATTTCTCAAATTTGATGGGTCCACTTAATAAATTAATATTATAACAAAGATCACATTACTAATTATCTCCTAAAAACATTTTTCTCCAAACTAACTTTATATTTTAATCAAAATTATTACTAAGGACCCTACCACTAAAGTATCTTTTAAAAACTTGTGACAAAGAGAAACGATATTTTTTTATGGGATAGAGGAGAATATATTATGTGATTGTCCATGTAAAATGATTAAAGAGAGAAAGATCTATATTCAGTCATTCGGAAAAAGTCGAGCATTTTGGCTCTGATGTATATTTTAGATGGCTGTCCACGGGTTACTAGTAGATTTTATAGCAGGATATGTATCATTTATCCATATGTGCCGCTTCAGAAAACATTTGATCAGGTTGCTACTTTATTTAAAGTTACTAGCTATGATATTATATACTCGGTAGTATTCAAAGCATGGGAACTTGATACTTGATAAAAGAATTCAAGTGTCACGGAAATATGTTGGAGGTGTATAATGCTACCCCATCCCCCACCATTAACACAATGTCTCCTATCCCCACCTTTATAGCTTTGTTCCCATAAGTCAATACATGTGAAACCTTGCATTAACACATTGATTATTTATAAAATTTACAACAACTTATGACAATTTTAAAGAAAAGAAGTGTCCTTGGCCATTCTAATCTTATATGTTTCAATTCGTATAAAAAGTACCCAACCATGAACCAAAAGTATTTTAACCCATCGTGCAACGCCTGATTAAAATATGCAAGTTATCGAAACATGTTGTCTTAGGGCAATAGGGCTCATTGGATGCCATTTTCAATTGTATTAAAATGTAAACGTTGTATCGTATTTGGTTATCTTATTTCGAAGATCTAAACTCTGAAGTATATTTATATGGATTAGTGACTAGTGTGAGCATACTCTGTGATTCAAAAATATTATGCTTGATTATGTATGTACTAGTCATCATCAAGGGAGGCCCATTAGATGCATGCAAAATTGAATTATCTTTGATTTTGTTTGAGAGCCCAAATGATAAGCCCAGTGCAGTTTCAACCCGCCATTTCAATTTTTGCACTTATGTGTTAAAATTTCGTACAAAAGTTAAGATATTACTCCCGGCCCCACAAAGAAGTTTACATTTTTCTTGGACACACGTATTTAGGTGATAGTTAGTGGTGGGGTCTTTTGTAATTTTTTTATTAAAATATAAGAGTTTTTGGAAAGAGAAAGTATTTTAGGAGAAAGTTAGTGGTAAAGTACATGAAAAATATTTTATTACGCGGTCCCTCATATTTGAGAAATGTAAATTTTTTTGTGAGATAAAATTTATAAGAGAAATGTAAATATTTTTGTGGGAGAGAGAACATGTTAATCAACTACTTAACATAGGGAGAGATATTTGTAAGCGCCATTAAGTCTCAAAATATCTTTGTATAGATATGGGTAAAAAGTAAAAACTTTATTGTAAGCTTGAAGGTGTTATTTATTAAAGTGATTTGTAATCCAAACAGACAGAATATATAATTTATTCAGAAAATTATTAGTCTAGTGATCACAAAATTGGATACCAAGTCCCTTGTTTCAGTTATGGTTCGGTTTGACACCGACCGGTTGGATCTTAGAGAGATGGGTATGGTGGCGAGGATGAGGGGGCGTCGGATGTCATCTCGGCACGCCGGCCTCGCCACCACACCGTGCCTTACGTGAGCGAGGCCCGGCGTCGGACAGTCGACGAAGCCCACGAGCCACTCAGTGATCGACACATGTACTAGCCGTTTAGCCGTTGCAAACGGCTAGTTTGACCAGAATTTTTTTTTTTAAAATAAAACCTATTATAAATACCCCTTTCAATCATAACCTTTTTTCACACAACCTTCTACACACTCTCTACAATTTCATACACTTACACTTCCAAATACCCAAAAAAATGTCTTAACAACATCCCGATTGGATGAGCGGTGTGCTCGGATGGGGAAGTGCGGGCTCACCTGCGTCCAATCCGTCAACACCTTCGTCCCAACAATCGGTATCATCCACCTAAAATACCAAAATGCCGGTGTCCAATCTGTAGGGTACCCAATTTGTCATGCCGACATATACCCACGAGCAATTTCAACAATTTGTGTTGAACCAATAATTTCAAAACCTTCAACAAAATCCCCCTCAAGTTTCGTCACAATCACAATGGTCACAACCACAACCATAACAACCACCACCATCACAACCACAACCATCACAAGCTTAAGACGCGGCGGCCGCTGAAAATGCTAGAAAAAGGGGGGGGGGGGGGGGGGAATTGCAACCAACTTAAGTCGGATGATCATGCGGTGGGACCAAGCACAAGAAGTGTTATTGACCGAGTGTTGGGTTAGCGTTTCCGAGGATGCCGAAAAGGGCGCCGACCAATCCGATGATTGTTTTTGGAACAAAATCCTTGTTGAGTTCAACAAGGATGTTGATACGCAGCGTACCAAAGACATGTTGACGGGGAAGTGGACGACTTTAAACGGTAATTGTCAACGTTTCAACGGTATCTGCAAACGTTTACAACGTACAAATGAAAATAAGGTTGATTTTTTGGCCCGTGTCCGACAAGCGTTCCATGACGAGTCGACGTCAAAAAAACAGTTTAATAACGAAGGTGCGTGAGAAGTTTTGCGAAAATGTCCGAAATGGGACGCCCCCGAGCCCATTTCGCTCTCAGATAATGAAGAACCTTTCGGGGAAGATACGAGACCACGTCCGGCGGGAAAGTTTCGTAAGGCAAAAAAAAAAAAAAAAGTAGTTCGGAAAGTTCATCTGGCACCGCCGGAAGTGCCTCACCGCCGGACCTTGGCGAGGACATGATGGCCGAGTTTAGGCGGAAAAGTGAAGTCGCTCAATACGCATACGAAAGGTCAAAGGCGCGGGACAATGTATTCATTAGGTTGGAAGAATTGACATTCCTCGGCACTAGCACCGACGAGATGGGGCGCGCAGATAAGGCGAGAATCATCAAGCAAAAAAAGGCAATCCGCGAAAAATACCCCATAGAGAAAGATGAACTTGACCTTGAAGATGACGATGCATAGTTTTTTTCGGTATTTTTTTTCTTTTTTTCGGTGATTTTTTCTTTTTTTTCCGGATTTTATTTTTATTTTTGAAGTATTTTTATTTGTATCATGTAATTTTTATTTTAATGAAGTATTATGTTTTTTTTTTTAAAAAGAAAAAGAAAAAAAAGGAGGTGAGACTCAAATAGCTTAAGTGATGGCATAGGGGATATTTCAGGTTTTGAATGTGAAATAGTGATGTTGCGCATATATGACATCCGACTCCGAGTGACCACACCTAATGTTCTTAGTATCGGCTTAGATGTAGTATAAACACTCTTATGTCGATTTCAGGACATATTTGGATATGCTTATGAAAACGAGTTGTTCATTTATTAGTTTTTGAAGAAGTTAATAATTAAAAAGGTGACATTCAAAAAAAAGATTTTAAGAGGTGAAAGATCCCTTAAGAAAATTCCTTTTCAAAATAAGTCAATAGTAAAATTCTAATAAGCCATCCAAAGTTCCAAACATAATTGGTCTTGCAAGCTCAAAAACCCTAGCTTCCTAAACTCCTTCGTTTTCGCAAAATTACCAGCCAAAAATGGAGAAAGCTGAAGCTGTTTGCGGACAAGAAGCATTGGAATTGCTCAATTGTGTCGCCAATTCATCTTTCGATCAGGAAAAATGCATTGATCTCTTGAATTCCCTACGGAAATGCGTCTTAGAAAAGGTAAAATGTTACTATCCCTTTTCAGTATTTCGGAATTTAATTTGGATTTAGATTACAAAATCCTTCTGTACAATTTTACGATTTTGAGGTGTTCACGTAGTTTGATGCGCATCTTTTTCAGTGCCTTTTAGTTAATCAGACATTAGCTATGAAGCTTCGTATGATTAGAAACTTAAATTAAAGTCGATAAATTGATCAAAGCTTGGCATAATTTATATAGATAGTAAAATGTTGATTAATGATCTAACAAACAACACTTGCCTGAACACAAATTGAAAAATGGGGAAAATTATTAAAGCTGAAGTTATATTTTGGTTGTTAGTATTTCAGTATGTTAAAGCAGAAGTTATACCAGAATCACATACACAAACTTATCTTCCAGATTCTTCATTTAATATAGACTTGTTTGCGCCTAATTGATGTAGTGTAGCCTTGTTGTTGTGTGATTGTTTTCTTGGTTACCTACCACAATGCAATCTCCCTTTTTATACCGCTCTTATCTTTTATTTTTACTGTGCAGAAAGTAAAGAAGTTCTCACTGGCACAAGACATGGGTAAAAAACAGGGGTGAGAAATGACAATTTCAGCTTAAACTAAACATTAGTTTCACAATGAAGAATTTGCTTCTCTGCTGTCACAGTTGAGATAATAATATGAATGATTTAAACATTGTATTAAACATGTAGATCAATACTTCTTATGAAAATGTAAAAACATGCAATAATTTGCTTAAAAAAGATGATCTTTGTTATATTTAATCATCATGCATTGTTTTCTTCACTAATTAAGCCATTTGTTTGTAACGAAAAAGAAATATGAAATATTATTAGTAAAGACATGCTAACATGAATTACATAGAAAACAATGTATATGTATTGGATAACAAAACCATCCGTTCTTGGCGATCGAAACATCTATCTGGGTTTAATTTGTTAATATGATTCATCTATAGAATATGGATAATATACTTTCTGGGCAAATTTTATACACCAACCATACTTTTGTGTGCCCTTTGGGTTATTTTAGAAGCTAGCATTTCGTCAATGGAAGGTCAATAGTACATGAAAGCAATCATCGATGAAAATGAAATCGACTTTTTAAGTTAATGGTAGTTATTAAATCAAAAAATGTTACATGCATCTACTTAAATATGCCTAAAAGTATGTCTAGCAAGGAGGTTGAGACATGTAGTACGATGAAAAGTGAAGATGTGGAGAGATAAATTGTGGAACATATGTTGTTGGATTTGTTCCACAATTATTATATTGTATATATGTCACATAGACGAGTGACAGAATTAAAAGGGTATTTATAAGTCACATAAATGTTTGAAGTATTTCACATAGATTTTAATGAATAAATAAATATATTGATTAATTATAGACTTAGCACTTTGCTTTTTTTGTAAATCTTGGATTCTTTTTTATCTTTTTTGTTTTGTTTTTGTTTACACCGCATTTTACGAAACTATCAAATACACCTACCTATTGATAGTTTTTTTAAAGGTTGTGAACTACTATGTTGGTTGAGTGTAACTGCCCAAATCCATCTATATAATGAATGACTGTGACAGATTATGATACACACAAAAATCCGAAATACACATACAAAACGCAAACTCTTGATATTCATGTGAGGTTTATATACGATGCATAGATTTCTATAGTTTGAGGTCGAATTCTAGGAAGAAATTAGACTCGAATCCCACCAGTTGTAATAGCTAGTATTCTTGTAAGGATAATGATTATCACGTCTGCAATTCTATCTTTCTATTTGGAAGTATTCTGCAATATTTCAACACATGTCTCCAGTTAGATGTCAATAATGTATGTTTTGGAAGTTTCTCCAATATTGCAGTACATTAATGTATTTTTACACGGGACATCTTCACTTTTAGGTTTTGGTTTTACACTCATCATCTGTTTGTTGTATGCAATGGTTTTATGCAGACTAACTACTGACTTAACAATCATCAATGCAAGGGTCTGCCTTTTTTTCCTCTTTGTTCTATGCAATGATTTAGATCACTCATTTACTTCCTACAAACAAATACGATTCATAAGCATACGTTTATCAATAAAATTAATCAATCTAAGTAGACTAACAGAATGATTTTGTAATTTAATTCTAAACAAAAGAGAAACTTGCCATAATTTAAAACACTGTCGTGTGTCTCAACTCTCAAGTCATATAGGAAACAAGTTTTAACAAACTTCAACAACAAATTAGGGACAAAATCTCATCATTAATACCAAAAGTTGAAATACGATGCATGCTAATCAACACCCATATCATCATCATCATCATCATCATCATCATCAGAAACAGCAACCTTCTGTTTCTTCCATTTATAAGCTTGCTCCAAGATCTTCAAATTAGACGCCTGTGATTCCTCTGGGAACAGATAATCAATATACTCCTCATACCCACCAGGACCATCCTCTGTCTCAATATGCCTTCTTTTCTTCAACTTTTTGGGCAATTTAACCCGAACCAATTCAATATCACCCAACTCACCAAACCCACTTTCCATGTTCAACCACTCTTCTAGCAACATGGCCCGCTCTTCCTTAAGCTCGGGGGCCGATGTTCTGTAGTAGTTTATTGCATTCTCAAACACCCTTCTAGAACGTTCTATACAAACTCTTTTTTCCTCTTCTTCAATGGCGCTTGCTTCAAACTTTGCATAACTAATCCACACCTTCAAATGTTTTGTACGGTCCAGAAGCCTCTCGTATAACTGCCTTGTTCTTTCATATTCTCCTTCTGCTATCTCAAAGTCAATGTATGCCTGCAAAAAGTCAACTCCATAATATAAGAAAATAAATAATACATTGTATTCATATTTAATTATTTATAATATGAAAAAATATATATATTTACCTTCCATAATAACTCTGGCATGTCGAGTGACGGTTGTGCAATTGCAAGCTCAAAAATAGCGCGTGCACGCTCTGTTTCACTCAAAGATCTTTCCAGCTCAGCATACTTACCCCATGCATAACAGTTTTCAGGTGACCACTCGAGATATTTTTCATATAATTTTCTACATCGGTCTATGTTTCCAAGTTGCAGCTCAATCTCAATATACTTCTTAAATATCTGTTAATCCAAAAAAAATTAAAACAAATGAAAAAACAAAAATAATAATAAGAGTAAATTACACGGATGGTCCTTTAAGTTTATAGCAAATTTCACCAATGGTCCTTTAATTTCAAAATTACACTGATGGTCCTTAAATCTGAAAGGTTTTTCACCGATGGTCCTTTACACTAACTGACGTTAATTTATTTTGTTAAACTCACCCCATGTGCAATGCACGTGAGGGTAAAAAAGTCATTTTTAATCTCTTTTCATTCTTAAATTAATTTTTTTATCTTAAATACAAGTTTTTAGTTTAAGAATAAAACGAAAAGAAATGAAAAATGACCTTTCTACCCTCATGTGCATTGCACATGGGGTAAGTTATCAGAAAAAATTAACGTGTAAAGGACCATCGGAGAAAAACCTTTCAGAATTAAGGACCATCAATGTAATTTTTAAAACTAAAGACCATTGGTGAAATTTGCTATAAACTTAAAGGACCATCCGTGTAATTTACTCTAATAATAATTAACCTACCTTGTCTTTAGGAGCAATTCCAATGGCTTTCCCGAGAATTAACCGTGCAGCAGTGAGATTTAACTGCCTAATTTCAAACTGAGCAGCCATTAACCAAATCTTTGCAAAAGAAAATTTCTTATGAGGGATCAATTTTAAACACTCGTTATAAACATCTCGTGTTCTAGAAACATCTTGTGCATCGAGTTCTTCATATAACGCATAATTAATCCATAAATAAATATATCTTTGCCAATATCTCTTCTCTTCAGCTGGTGGAATATTAGCAATTGATCTCTCATAAACCTCTCTAATCCTCTCTTTATTCCCGACACTTTCTTCAAGTCGGATATAATCAAACCAAGAATCATAATTTAACGGGTTTTTTCTAACTTCTTCTTCATATTGAAACCGTCTTTTTCCAACAATCGCGTCTTCAATTCCTTCTTTATCACCATACTGTTTCTCAAAAGCTACAAACTTTCTGTACAAATCTTCAGCACGCCCTTTTGGGATATGATCAAGGGCAAATTTGTAAATACACCTCGCTCTCTCTGTTTCTTTGCATTTTTCTTCAAATTCAGCAAATGCAACAAACAGATTCTCGGCTTCTTCATCGTCTGCTAATTTGTCAACTGCCCGTTCATAACAGTTTCGGGCTCGACCGATTTCACCATTTTTCATCTCGAATTTGGCGAATCGAATCCATGCGCCGACTTTTGGTAAACATTGCACAAATCTTTCATAAATTCCGCGGGCCCGCTCGATTTCGTTGTATCTGAGCTCGAATTTGATGTATGAAAGCCATGCTTGTTGGTCTGGTTGCCAGTTCACCCACCTTTCAAATATTTGTCGCGCACCTTCAAAAATAATGATAAATTTATCATGAAAATGTAAATAAACATAGTATTAAAATTTAAAATAGTACCTGCAACATTGCCAAGGATTTCTTCCATGTGAATATACTTATACCACAATTGGTCAACTCTCGGTAACAGAGTAACAGCTCGATCCCACACATTTCTGGCATGATTGATGAACTTATTTTTCATCTCAACATCCGCATACTTCAGCCACATCGTGTGATCCCGATAATCGACATCGAGGGCTCGTTCCCAAACGGAACGAGCACGGTCAAAATCCTTCTGTGATTCCTCCCATTTTGCATACTTGACCCAAACACTCTTGTTCCATCTGACCCGCCTGATTAGGTCTTCGAATTCTTTGCGTTTTCTGAGACGGTAGTCTGCAAGCTCAGATGGATCAGTGATCTTTTGTTTCGGTGGCCGGATTTCCGCTTCCTGCCGCTCACGGGCTTCCCGGAGGATCTGTTCTGCGGTTATTTGAATTGGTGCAGGTGTTTTGTTCTTGACCCTGGTTGGGCGGGGAAGCTTGACCTCAGTTTCCTTTCGGGTCAAGTAGCCCAGATTTGGGTCACCTTCTCTATTTGCCATGATCTAATTCAAGACTTCTACAGAACAATGGAGAGATCTGAAAGATACAGTTTAGGGTTAGGGTTTAAGAACGTATTTTGAAAACAAATTGTGTCACGTAACATCATAGATTAACGTCTGGCTCTATTGGATAGGAGGGAGGACTAACAGTAACCGCACCGCAGCCCTGGTTCGTAAGCACGAAAACGACCTAATTTCACTTTTGATTTTATCGGATTTAATAGTTGAACATTGCTGATTTTTCAATTAACAAAACAATGGCTTCAATATCTAGATTTTTCCTTTAGATCACAAAATTTAACACTTCAAATATAACATATATCATTTGGAATTGCAAGTAATCGATCCGAAATACAAATTGATACATAAATTAAAAGCAAGAAATTAACTCGATTTTACCTCTGTCGATCGTAAAAGAACTGGAAATCGATGCCCTAATCCGGAACCAAATCGAGCAGCGCCAGATGAATATGCGGCGTTTCTGGTTTGCAATCGGGGGTTTGGGGAAATATAAACGTAAATTTTGCAATAGTGGTCCTCACTCTATATTCGTTTTTATATCAAGCCCTTTATTTCTTCAAACGCTGATCAAATGTACCAGAAGTTTCTTTTATTTTAAACTAGTAATGCTCTGATGAAATAGAGGGTGATCCAATTGGAGTGGAATCTTTGGGTCCAGCTTTTGTTGTATCACATGTTCACAACACCCTGAGCAGCAACATCCAATTTCTACCAAGAGCCCAATATGTCACGGACCAGATGGCCCAAATATCGACAATCACACAAGAATGGTTGATAAGGCATATATGGATTGTCCACTGGGTTTTTAAAAAATTAAAAGATCTAAAAAGTAAAACGATTCTATGGGTAACTCTTCACTTTCATGTGGCACGTTTTTTTGTCGGAAGAAAAATAAAAAAGAATTTCAAATGGAGAAAGAAAGTATAGGCGTATTCAATGTTAGTGATGAAAGTTCTCTCAATTAATGTAGGAAGGATTGGTGATGTTGACAAGAGAAAGTGAGTAAAAAAGTATGCTTTCAGAATGGTGTTCCGTTTTTAGGGGTGCAAGAAACGTTGATGACTAAAGTGAATATATTTAAATTGAAAGCATTATGGGGAAACTACCTATTCGATTTTGCGTGTAGTACGGCTCAAGGGCACTCAGATGGCATAGTCTTAATTTGGGATTTGGCGGCATGCATTAAAGTAAATATTCATTATGGGGTGAATTATGTTAGTGTGGAGGGCCGATGGATGGGAATTCAAGGACATGTACATATGATCAATGGTTTAATTGATTTACCGATTGGAGATCGGAAATTTACTTGGATGAATAAAAAAGTTACGAGATGACTCTAGTAAGAAAAACGGGAATCTGATTAACGCTTACTATTTTGATTCAATTAATAGATCCGTACATTTAACTTCTCTTTTTAACAACAAAATATACCTTCTCTAAAATACTTCTAAATTTTTTTCTATTTGCAATTCGTTTTATATATGATATCTTGGGTGATTTATTACATAAAGACGTTCACCACATATTTTCAAAAATTAATATAATATTAACATAAATTTATGATAAAATAACGTTTTTAATCATATATAAGTCTCTTTAATATTAAATAATAGTAATATATGTAATGCTAACTAAAACTTTAAGGTGCATGCTATTAAACAAAACACTAAAAGGTGGCCATCTAACATTCCTTGGCGAATCGGGGAATATTTAATTTGAAAACTACAATAAAATTGTACAATAATATGTGGGGCCGACAACATCATGTGGTCCATCAATAATATTGTTACATGTGGACAAAAATAATCCAGTGTAAATTACAAAGCATGTCCCAATGGCCATTGAGCATATTGGTAGCTGATGGGCATATTTGTGTTGATACAAAGATTACAGGGTCTACATATTTTGGCTCTTTCAACTTTTAATAGAGTGTCGATAATTGGCTTCTTAAACTTTTAGGCGCTTGATTTGATTTATGAGAATTCTGTCTTCGTTCAAACCGTTGTGATTTGAAACAATTTTTTACTGGGCGATGAGAGTTGTTTGAAGTACTTCTTATGGGATAGACGATAGTTGATACTAAAAGCATCCGAGTTAGAGTATTCCGACTAAATTTACACTTTTTGTGGTAAAATAAATAAAGGTTTTGTTAACTATTGTTTTGCTATAGTTAGGATATAAAAACATGTCTAATTCACTTTCACTTGTTCAATGATCATAAAAAAACAACCAACCTAAAAATTATCAACCACTTTCGGGTGGTTATGTTTTAAATAGTTACACTTTAACCAATTAAATATTTTAACCATTGTCCTTAGGGCATTCTTTATAATTTCCTAGATATTATACGTAATAAACAAAAGATTCCACAAAATCTGAATAAGTTAATAGTTTAACCGATGTTTATATATTTGTTTATGAATACAATGAAAACCCGCCCTATTAAGACTACTGACAGTAGCTAATGGCGTCGATGGTAGGCTTTTTGCCATCACTCATTGGCATGAGGCATTCAGCTGAAAGGCGTCGGCGAAACTCTTCCCTTTGGGGAAGAGTTGAAAGGCTGGAATGTTGGGCTCCAAAGTAATTTAATATGATATTTGGTATTTTGTGTATATGTATATTTTATAATGGTGGGGTCCAAAAAACTGAATAGAAGATCATGTATTGTTAACATGAGTATGACAGTTGGAATGTGAGCTGATGTGTCACTAATTTGGCAAAAACTGATGGCATCAGTTATGTCACCGTTGGCACCAGTCTAAGTTAATCTAGATGGACACTTGGAAAAATTAAGGTAACCTAGTAGTTACACTACTTACAATAGGTAATGAGTTCAAAGACTTATACTTTACTAGTAACTTGAACAAAGAAAACATATCCGTTTAATCATTTACATTGTTTCAATAAAGTTTGGTACCCTTTCTTGAATCTCATATTTCGGTACATGAGATGCTCTTAGCTATTAATTTTTCATTACATACATGTGAAACAAGGATTAATGAGATGCTCTTAGCTATTAGTTTTTCATAACTTACATGTGAAACAGGGATTAAGCGTGGGTTTTAAATTTAATAGACGTTTAATGTTTTACCATAACAGAACTAAAAGGATTATAGTTTAACGTTCTAAGGTAGTCAACTATTTTTGTGAAGCCATAAATCTCAGCTCTTGAATCCCTCAATCACCACCATCACCATAACATATATGTGATTCAATACATCAACACCACCACCACCATCTCATATATATTAAATCACATGTGATTGCACATCGCCAACCACCACCACCACCACCCCATGTGTATTAAATCACATGTGATTCAACACTGTCGACCATCACCGCCACCACAAACGTTTGTCGGCCACCGTCTCCACCGCCAGCAACCTTTCGCCAATATCAGCTGCTTTCAGTAAAATGTGATTGTGTATCCAATCACATGTGATTGCGGCGGCTAGAGGCGGCGCCCGACGACGACGTCTGGCAGTGGTCGGCGGCGGCCGTGGTGGTTGTATATTGAATAACATGTGATTTGATGATTGTGGTGGTTAAATGATTTTTTAATCTAATAACTAAGATTTGTTCCTTATGACTATATTTTAAAGGTGAATTACTTATAACACAACCCTATTAACTAGACATACAAGTTCCCGTTGCTTGCATAAATAGTTACGAGACTGCCAAGAATGTTTATAAATTTGATCCTCGACGTTTTTATTAAACAAAAAACAACTCATTTTCCATCATTTTCCCCCTAGCTGCATAAATGCTTTTCCCGTAGTTTATAAAATACTTTCACATTTTTCATTTGAAATAAGCATTTTGTATGAGTCATGTGAACTATCGAAACATGTGAGATAAGCGTTTTGTAGAAATCATGTGAACTATCGACAGTCCGACACCTTAATTGTGTGATATAACGGTACTAACAACCCTGTCAAATTCCCTATGCTATTTATAATTGGTTTCATCTTGTTTATCCTTAAAAAAATTATAACTAAATAGTTTTTAGGTGTGTTGACATTTACAAATAGTACCTCTAAATAAGATTTCCAATTATAAATAGTACCTCTAAATAGTGTTGGAAATAGTGTCCAACACATCAAATAAACCGGTATTCCGGTTCGGGTATTTTAGAGTCCTATTCGGGTTGCCCTCGAGGCGTCAACGAACACGAGAAATAACGTAGTGTTAGTTAATAGTTTAATTAAATTGACTAACGGGCTAGACGGGCTAAACTAGTTAATGGGTAATTGACTAGTTAACGGTATCGGGCCAAGGCTTAATTAATGGTATTGGGCCACAAGTATTGGATTAATAGTTTAATAATACTTGTGGGCTTAATAGATGGTGGGCTTGGACCAATTATGGTTTTACCATAATTGAGATTTGGCAAGTATATATTAGGGTTAAGGGGTTTAACCTAAGACACTTAATCAATCAACCTTGCCTTCTCTCCCAAGCTCGGCCGAACACCACCACCGTCGACCGAACCGCCGCCCCACCTCCGTCGTCGGACCGCCGCTGCTCCGCCGCCGTCGTCGCCGGAAATCGAAAGGGTTTTCGATTTTGGGTGCTTGTTTCTCAAGAGTGCTTTGTACTACCTTGTGGTACATCGTCTCGTTCTTGACCAACCTTGGGTGTGATACGATAGAGGGATTCTTGCTTGAATCCTAGTGCATCGTTTGATCTGGCTCGTACTAGATCACAGGGTTTATCTAGTTCACCGAATCGCGAAGAACAAGTAAGTTATTCGAGTTCATCTATTTAATTATATTAAATATCTAGTTGCATTAGAATTGTAAACCTAACGGTCCAAACAAAAGTTTTATCGGGTCAATGTTCTACCAAGTTGCTTTTGATTTCCGCCTTAAGCAAAGTGTGGCTAGATGCATAGAAAACCCAACAGTGGTATCAGAGCGCCATTGGTTTACAAGTCTAATAGTGCTAGACAAGAAATTCGAAATCCATAAAAAATTGTTTTTATGATTTTCGGAATTTCCGAAAATTGTTTTTGGGGTTTCCGAAAATTAAAAATACATTAAAATAGGTTTTTAGATTTTTCGGTATTTTATAAAATTGTTTTGATAATTACCGAAAATTAAAAATATGATTTTTAATATTTCCGAAAATTCGGAATTATTAATTTAATTATTAAAAACGTTTTTTTTATTTAAATTAATAAATTATGATAATTTCAAAAGTTGGAATTATCAAGAAATTGAATCAAAAGATTTTGTTAAGTATCTAGCCTTATTTAAAAGATTTGAAAATATCTTTGTATATATTTATATATTTTCGAAAATATATAAAAGAATATATAAGATATTATTTAATAATTAAATAAAAGATAAAATCATATTTATGGATATATGTATTTTTCGGAATACATATATATGCCATAAATAGATGATTTATTAAATCTAGATGATTATTTGAATAGTTTCAAATAAGGAATAAAATCTTATAAGGGTTTAAATTTAGGGATATATATATTTTAATATATATCCGAAAATTTTTTAAATAATATAAGGATATGGATTTTCGAATATTTAAATTTGTTTTGTCTTAGTTTTATAATGGTATATAATAAAGATAAATGTTTAAATAAGTATTATATATATGATATATATTAATTAAAAGTTTAATTAGAATATATATATATATATATATATATATATATATATAAATTTCGAAAATTCCATTATATATCAAATATGATTTGATATTCTTCCCTTATATATATAATATTATGTAATAAAAAGTTTATTAAATATTATATAAGATATAGTTATAATAGTAATTAAAACGTCGCGTCCTCGCACGTTTATATAATTAATTATACTATATAGAACTTTAGTAAATGTAATTAAAAGGTTTTAATTAACATAGATATAATTATATAATAGTTTATATATATTATAACTAAAGTTAAATACATCGTCGCTTATGTCACTAGTAGGCTCACCCATAGTCTAAGACATCTAAAGGATGAAAAGGAAGAGATATAGATCTCTAAACGGGGTTGCGTTTTTAACACGCCTTGCGCTGACCTGCCCCGCCGCTTCCCTTGTCGTAGAATGGAGCTACCGAACAGGCATAATAGGATGATATTAAGATTAAAAGTATAATCATAAAATTAAACAAATCCTCTCCCGTTTAATTAAATGTGAACATTGTGTGCTCTCCATAGAATGACACGCGCTCGTATCATAGTCTGATTAACGGAACTCGTGTGGTTAACCGGTACGTTAATTGTGAGATTATTTTACGAGTGAAACGATTCTCGCGATACTCAAGCGAACTTGAGCCGAGAAGTCCACGTGGGTATTCCATGGTTGTTTCACCTTCTAATATATGATCCACGGTATCCCTGTCATATAGATTAGAATGAGCATTGATTCGAGATTAACATGCCATTCTCCCACGAGAATGAATCTCAAAGAACTAGGGATTTCATAAGATTGAAATTGACAATAGTTTGCCTACGACACGAAATTGTTTGGTGTGAAATACGGCATCCCTCTTCACATCAAATAACTAGTGGGCGTATCCTAGCCTTATGAATAAAGATTGGGAAAATTATTATAAGGATTAATTATTGAATTCACTAACAAAGAAATTGTTTCTTTTGTAGATGGGTTCAAACTTGAATGACAACACAATCCCTCTTCCTCCTCCACCTCCACTTCCACAAGGACCACAAAGCTTTGCTCTTATCTCCACCTTGAATCGTGAGAAGCTCACTGGACCCAACTACATTGATTGGGTTCGTACGCTTAGAATCACATTAAGGTACGAGGGCAAGGAGTATGTCCTCGATAACGAGATTGCTGAGTTGACTGACGATTCGAGTGACATAGACAGAGCTGCCTATAATCTCCATCGTTCAGAGTCGGAAAAGGTTGCTTGCCTGATGTTAGCCACTATGTCTTCTGATCTCCAAAAGAATTTTGAGAAGATGAGTGCCTATGACATCAATCAACAGCTCAAACAAATGTTTCAAAACAGAGCTAGGCAAGAACGTTTCGATGTGGTAAGTTCCCTAGTAGGATGCAAACTACAAGAAGGACAATCTGTGTGTAGCCACGTCCAAAAGATGAAGGGCTACATAGACAGACTAGCAAATTTGGGTGTCCCTTTACCGAAGGAGTTGACCACTGATATGGTTTTGAACTCGCTTCCACCGTCCTACTCACAATTTATAGTCAACTATAACATGGGTGATATGGATAAGACACTCATGGAACTGCACGGTATGTTGAAAACTACCGAGGCTAGCTTGATGAAAGCTAAAGGTTCCACCCCTGCTGCTCCTGTCTTGTCTATTCGATCTGAAGGTGTTAAAAAGAAACGCCGTCCTCCTCCAAATAGCAAAGGCAAGGCCAAAGTAGGTCAAGCCAAACAAGGCTATAAGAGGAAGGCTCATTCTGATATAACACCTACCAAAGATCCGAAAGATGCTATTTGCTACTACTGTCAAGGAAAGGGTCACTGGAAAAGAAGCTGCCCAAAGTACTTGGATGATCTGAAAAGTCCAAAAGTCCAAAAGTCTGGACCATCAGGTACTTTTATGATTGAACTCCATCATACTTCTATGTCTAATTCTTGGGTTCTAGATACAGGGTGTGGTACTCACATTTGCACTGATATGCAGGGACTTAAGAATTGTAGGAAGTTGAAGCATGGAGAGCTTAATCTGATCATGGGAAACAGAGTCTCGACTGCTGTCACCAAGATAGGAGATTATGAGCTCATGCTTGGGAATGGATGTTCTTTACTTTTATTAGATGTTTGTTTTTCGCCTTCTATGGCACGCAACATTATTTCGTATTACGCATTGTTTAAGGATGGTTTTAACTTTGTTTTTGATAATGAGAATGGTTCTATTTTAGTTTATAAAAATGATGTGTTTTATTTTAAAGCTATTCCTTGTGCTGGTATATATGAAATAGATGGTTGCGTAAACAAAAGGAATCTAATATTAAATGTTGATTCATCCAAAGGTGTATTGGATAAGTCATGTCTGTGGCATTGTCGCTTAGGACATATAAACAAGAAACGCATAGCTAAACTCCAAAAGGATGGAGTGTTAGAATCATTTGACCTCAAATCGAATGATGTGTGTGAGTCTTGTTTACTTGGCAAGATGACAAAGGCGCCATTCACAGGGTCATGTGAAAGAGGCAAAGACTTGTTGGACCTCATACATACTGATGTATGTGGACCGTTCAAGTCTAACACTAGACATGGTGAACGATACTTCGTCACATTTACTGATGATTTCAGTAGATATGGATATGTTTATTTGATTAAACATAAATCTGATACTTTTGAAACGTTCAAAGAATATCAGAAAGAAGTAGAGAATCAACTGGGCAAGAAGATTAAGATGCTCCGTTCTGACAGGGGCGGAGAGTATCTTAGTCAAGAGTTTATCGACTATCTAAAGAGTTGTGGAATAGTATCCCAACTCTCACCTCCTCGAACTCCACAACTTAATGGAGTGTCGGAAAGGAGAAATCGAACCTTGCTTGACATGGTTCGATCAATGATGAGTCGATCAACACTTCCAGTGAGTTTCTGGGGATATGCCTTAGAAACTGCAGCACATATCGTTAACCTTGTACCAACTAAGAAGGTTGCCAAAACTCCCTCTGAAATGTGGACAGGGAATCCTCCCTCCCTCAAACATTTAAAAATCTGGGGTTGTGAAGTTTATGTAAGACATGAATCTCACGACAAGCTAGATAACAAATCAGAGAAGTGCTACTTCATTGGCTACCCACGACAGTCTTTTGGATATCGGTTCTACAATCCGAAAGAGAACAAAGTGTTCGTATCTCGAAGAGGATTCTTCCTCGAGAGAGAGCTAATATCCAAAGAAGACAGTGGGAGCAAAATTGATCTTGAAGAGTGTCAAGAGTCAAACGATGAAGATGTAGTGGAACCTATAGTTGACACTAGCACTCAACCAGAGGATGAGACTCCTGTTGAACAAAATGATGTAACTCCTACCGTTCCACGTAGATCCTCAAGAACTGTTCGCCCTCCTGAGCATTATGGTGATTACTATGATTTCCATATTGCTGAAGGCGATGCATCTGCTGGTAATAGTTTACCAGTTGATGACGATGAGCCATCGAGTTATAAGGAAGCTATGGAAGGCCCTGAGGCCAATAGGTGGAAAGTGGCTATGGAAAGTGAGATTCAGTCCATGTATGACAATCAAGTATGGAACTTGATTGAGACTTCTCCCGGTGTCAAAACCGTTGGATGCAAGTGGATCTTCAAGAAGAAGATAGACATGGATGGGAATGTGCACACCTATAAGGCTAGGTTGGTTGCAAAAGGTTATACTCAAACTCATGGGATTGATTATGATGAAACATTTTCACCAGTAGCTAAGATAAAGTCTATCAGAATATTGCTTGCCATAGCTGCGTTTCATGACTATGAAATTTGGCAGATGGATGTTAAAACCGCCTTCCTTAACGGAAGACTTACTGAGGATGTCTATATGGCACAGCCAGAAGGTTTTATCAATAAGAAATATCCTGATAGAGTGTGCAAGCTTGAGAAATCCATTTATGGATTAAAACAAGCCTCTCGAAGTTGGAATCTTTGCTTCCATGAGAAAGTCAAGGAGTTTGGTTTCTCTAGGAGTGAAGATGAGTCCTGCGTTTACATCAAAGCTAGTGGGAGCGTTGTAGTCTTCCTAGTACTGTATGTGGATGACATACTCCTTATAGGAAATCATATTCCTACACTGCAAGACGTGAAGTCTTGGTTGGGAAAATGTTTCGCTATGAAGGACCTAGGAGACGCAGCGTACATACTCGGTATAAAGATATACAGAGATAGAGAAAGACGTCTAATAGGATTAAGCCAGAGTACATACTTGGATAAAATACTAAAACGTTTTAGTATGGTTGATTCCAAGAAAGGGTATCTACCCATGAATCATGGCGTAACATTGTCTAAGAGTCAATGTCCCAGTACTGAGCAAGAACTGGAGAAAATGAGTCGAGTCCCTTACGCCTCGGCGATTGGATCGATCATGTATGCCATGGTATGTACTTGCCCGGATGTCTCATATGCGCTAAGCATGGTGAGCCGGTTCCAGGGCAACCCTGGCAACGATCATTGGACTGCGGTGAAAACGATTCTCAAGTACCTAAGGAGAACAAAGGATATGTTCTTAGTGTATGGTGGGAAAGACGAACTTGTTGTGGAAGGTTATTGTGACGCGAGTTTCCAAACGGATAGAGATGACTCGTGCTCACAAACTGGGTGGGTGTTCTTATTGAACGGAGGAGCTGTCACTTGGAAGAGTTCCAAGCAGGAGACAGTAGCTGATTCAACTTGCGAATCTGAGTATATTGCTGCCTGTGAGGCATCAAAAGAGGCCACATGGTTGAAGAATTTCATTGGGGATCTTGGTGTCGTAACAAGCATCAAGGAACCAATGAAAATCTTCTGCGACAATGAAGGTGCAGTCTCATTGACTAAAGAATCCAAAGATCATAGTCGAACCAGGCATATACTCAGAAAATTTCACTACGTGAGAAAGCGAGTTGAAGATGGGGACGTGATAGTGACAAGAGTATCGTCGGAAAATAACCCGGCTGATCCTTTCACAAAAGCACTAAGTCGTGCCAAGCATGATGCTCATGCGAGGACGATAGGAATTAGATTTCATAGTGACTTATCATAAATTGTCATTCATTTGAAATTGTAGTGAATATTAAATTGTATGAATTGATGATTTATTTATGGAGATTAAATAATTTGCAAGTGTTCTATCATTCATATAGTATTTAATTATTCCATTTCAAACCTTTTGCATGTTTAGAACCTATTCCTAAGTAAACTAAGAGATTACTTAAACGTCCACAGTCGATCGTTCTTATGGGAATAAGAACTGAATTAAGATGTCATGGGAGAGTGAGTAGATTGTTCAAAGGTATGAACATTGCATAGAGATTGCTGCTACTCTCATGAGCATTTAAAAGGTGTATTTAAATGTTGGACCAACCCACGCTCAGAGTATTACCCCATGGACTTTATCATGGGTAATAGTGAGGCGATAATATCGTATGAGTCTTCAAACCAAGATGCATCGTTTCCTAAGTACGATTTCGTGATGCATTGGTCTAACTCCAACGCTATTCGTAACTGGTAGCTATAAAGATTAGTTCCATGCATTATGTGATGACTATGAAGGAAGATGATGTAGTTAAGGTTTATTCGTTCCCTCTTATCAAAGTGATAGAGGAGATATCCATGGGCCCCCTGTTGATTTGATGTGACACTAAAATACCTGCGCAGGTCATGACTAGATTGAAAGTTCAATCATGTAGTCAAATCGTCATCATAAATCTCGAATCAGGAAACATAATCGTAACTAGAGTGATTGACATGTCCATGTCACTAGTTACATGATATCGTGCAACGAAGGACATATGATCACTTATCATAGGACTGTTTCTGATAGTTCAGAGTTCAGCAGCTGCACATGCGATGCATACTCTAAAGGTTACACGAACGCATACCGTTTATAGTTGATGAGGTGTCCAAGTGGGAGACTGTTGGAAATAGTGTCCAACACATCAAATAAACCGGTATTCCGGTTCGGGTATTTTAGAGTCCTATTCGGGTTGCCCTCGAGGCGTCAACGAACACGAGAAATAACGTAGTGTTTAATTAATAGTTTAATTAAATTGACTAACGGGCTAGACGGGCTAAACTAGTTAATGGGTAATTGACTAGTTAACGGTATCGGGCCAAGGCTTAATTAATGGTATTGGGCCACAAGTATTGGATTAATAGTTTAATAATACTTGTGGGCTTAATAGATGGTGGGCTTGGACCAATTATGGTTTTACCATAATTGAGATTTGGCAAGTATATATTAGGGTTAAGGGGTTTAACCTAAGACACTTAATCAATCAACCTTGCCTTCTCTCCCAAGCTCGGCCGAACACCACCACCGTCGACCGAACCGCCGCCCCACCTCCGCCGTCGGACAGCCGCTGCTCCGCCGCCGTCGTCGCCGGAAATCGAAAGGGTTTTCGATTTTGGGTGCTTGTTTCTCAAGAGTGCTTTGTACTACCTTGTGGTACATCGTCTCGTTCTTGACCAACCTTGGGTGTGATACGATAGAGGGATTCTTGCTTGAATCCTAGTGCATCGTTTGATCTGGCTCGTACTAGATCACAGGGTTTATCTAGTTCACCGAATCGCGAAGAACAAGTAAGTTATTCGAGTTCATCTATTTAATTATATTAAATATCTAGTTGCATTAAAATTGTAAACCTAACGGTCCAAACAAAAGTTTTATCGGGTCAATGTTCTACCAAGTTGCTTTTGATTTCCGCCTTAAGCAAAGTGTGGCTAGATGCATAGAAAACCCAACAAATAGTACCTCTAAATAAGATTTACAAATAGTACCTCTAATTAAGATTTCCAAAACACCCCTAAGTGTTTGGATTTGAATTGGTAAAATTAAAACTGGAGACTGTTTGTTTAGAGACCGATATGACTCTAAATCCGATGATGTGGCTAATATGGGTCTAGATCGGTAAGATCTAATTCCTAGTCTAAATCATGAAAATTGACATAATTTTGTTATATTATATTTAATTTTGATTTTGTATACATATGTATTTTGTTATAATTATAACAAAAAAATAGTTTGAAGAGTTAAAATGATAATTTTTATCTTTTAGATTACCACAAAATATGATGCCAAGTTAAAGCTATATTAAAAGCATTTTTGTCTCTTTAATACTTCATCCGATTCAAAATAAGTGCTACACTTTTACTTTCACGATTTTTGAAGCAAAATAGTGTTATGATGGTTAAATTAGATTAATTGAATGATTAGTGGATAATGGGTCCCACACTTTTTGAATAAAGTGGGGTTAATGATGTTTAAAAGTAAAAAGTAAGGGTAAATGAGTCATTTCACTTTGTTAAAGTAGATAGTTAGTGGGTGTGGATCCTACAATTTTTGTCATTTATGGAAAGTGTAGCACTTATTTTAAATCATCCATTTATGAAAAGTGTAGCACTTATTTTGAATCGGAAGAAGTATCATTTTAACATTTACCTTAAAATTATTCTCGTTGGTTTAACATTCTTATAACATCCTTTTAAGAATTAAGACCCACAAAAAATATATCAAACCAATCACAATTTACAAAAAAAACCTTATTTTTATCTTTGGTGAACCGCGGTGCGTATAGCGAAACTCATTTTGGCGGAACACACGCATGGTATGGTGACGTTAAAAGGGGCATTTTGCCCTTTGGCTTTGTCTTAACGAGAGGACACCCGGTGATCTTATAAATAATCATTCAAATATGTGACCAACCAAAAACTTAATTTCAAATAAAGATTTATATAGAATCTCTTCATCGCTCAAATTCTACACTGTTCAGATATTATCTATTTAGACGTTGTCATTATTAATAAAAGTGAAACTTAATTGTAATTATTAAATAAAGTTAGTAGTTATTGACATTTAATTTTCGAGTTTTGATAATGACAGTCCTTAGAGCTGTCTTTAAGTACATCAAAGTTGTACATTTTAGGTAATTCCTAATATTAAAGAATTTGTTATGATTAGATGTATAAGTTTTTTATACATGTGTTATGACAGCCATTAGGCTATGGGGTTTGAGTACCACACCCACACCCTTTTTTTCCTGTCACATCAGCGCCACCTCATCAACCACATCACCACCACACCACATCATTTGGTGGAAATACCAACCACACCACACCATTTTATTTTTCATCTCATCATTTCATTTCTATTTATTTTACACACAACTAATATTTTATATAATTTAAAATTACATTACTTTAAATAAACTTAAAATGATAATACTTTAAATTAAAATGACAATACTTTAAATTAAAATTAAAAATTACAATAATTAAAATAAAATTATTACTCTTCATCGTCGGCATGTGCGTTGTTGTAGAGATGGTCCGCCAAGTCCCGTCGAAGTCGTTCGTGTATTGTTTCGTCTCGAATGTCGACAACCCTGTGCAAATATTCTGGCGTTCCCGGTATATACAAAGCATGCCAGGGACCGTCCGACACATATGGAGAAATCATCCGACATTTATTGTAACACCACAATTCTAGAGCCATTTTTTTTTAAATAAGCATACGGAAGCGAATTAAGAAATACCATAACTCCTACTTATTACACAACATAAAAACCATTTACATATTAATCGAATATATAAAACATTTACGGTGTTACTGAAAATCAGGCTCGACTTGGTTTACAAAATCAGAGTACGGTCAGACTCCCAAAACCCGACTCTAGTCAAGCTAAAACCACAACCTGAAAAGAGTCAACAAATGAGGGATTAGCACAAAGCTAAGTGAATAGAAATAAACGTCAATTTGCATAACCACAACAAATTAGAAAATCGAGAGAAATCAATAGGGAAAACCCGTCCAAACTTCCACAAGCAATTGGACGTTATAAGAGGATCGGCGGTCGGACGAGGACCTTCAACTGTTGTCGGCCAACAACAGTCAACCGATGGCTTCTTTACTAGAGGCACGGTGATCCCTCATTACATAACGAATACGAAGGAGTCCGATCGCCCCCACCAAGAGTAACGAAGCGTAGCCGAAAACCACCATAGCTAACCTCTAAAAACATGTGCACATACTACCATTAACCACTAGACCAAGTATAAACTTGTAAAAAGAATTGCAGCCAAGAATCTGTTCCTGACAAAGTTCGCGTCGGGAACTCAGAGTTCGCATCGCGAACTAAGAGTTCACGAATCGGGAACTATATCACGACCAAACCCCAATTTCTCTGTCCCGAGTTCGCGATCGCGACCACAAGTTCGCGACGCGAACTCCCCCAGATACCAAATTCCTGCACTTTTTCTCAAAACTCTACCATTCCCTAATTTTGTACATCACACAAGCAAGAAGGTTAAGTCCACTCACCTTAGCTTCCTTTTTCGTGCCGAGCTCAATGATCTTATATCACTGAGGCTCCTTCCCTTTTCCTGTACAAAATGAATACCGAATTAGTTACCCGAATTCATCAATTATGTAACAAGTACTATAAGCCAAACACCATTATTTGAGGTCAATCAAATGGCAACAAAAGCTTGCATTTCAACATAAAAGCACTTACCATGTCTAGGATTCCATCAAACTAATTCTAAACTAAACTTAATGCATTTCAATCAAATTGCACACATTTGGCCCAAACGGGTCAAAACAAGAATAAGGAATTGGAAATCTCTACAATACTTTCCAATGGGATATCCTACTTGGTCAACATCAATAATTACATACTAACAAGTTACTTGCATCCAAATGTAAGTTTCACCAACTTTGACCTTATTTAGGTCAAATGCACAATTAAGCAACCAAACGGGTCAAGACATGAAACCTACACACTTGAGCTTACAATTCATTCAACTAACACATTTCTAACATGAAATTGATAATTAAAGTTTACAAGCCATACAAGACTAAAAGTCAATTCCCAGGTTTGACCAAAGTCAACAATCTACAAATTTAGCTAGTTATGACTAAATTTCCATTTTAGCCAAACACTACCCACACCAATGCAATTTCATAACAAGCAACTAGAATTTCTTCATAACTAACAATCACCATTTAACATACATAATTAACCTAACACGACATTAAGAACATCAAAATACACAGTTCATCAATTTAGGGAAAAACACCATCTTCTTCCTAAATCCACCATTGATGGAGCTTTATGAAAACTTCACCAAATGAGCTATAACTAACAACAATTCATACAATACTTGCAAGAACTCAAATAGACACCAAAACATGCATCAATTTCGGATTTCCATCAAGATTCAACAAGAACTTCATGAAAACCCACTAGCTCAAGAACCCTAGTTCATCCCTACATCAAGAACATGAAACCCTAGCTAAAGAAGGAAGGAAACTTACTTAATCTTGCTTCTAATCACGAAATTACAGCAGAAATCAAAGGATTTTAGCACCAATTCTTCAATTTTGCAAGAAAAACTCCAAGAGTGTGTTGTGTGTGTGTGTGGTGTCGAGACAGAGAGAGAGACCAGAGAAAAGGGAAGAGTAAAATTGACATCTGCCCTTTAACTTACACGTACACCCCAACTCACCATCACAGGTATTTTCATTTAAACACAGTACAGGTTATTAGGTTCGCAGATAATTAATTTAGACCTAACTAACTCCAATTTTAACCACGAAGATATTTTTAGAACCCTGGTTCAGAAATGGACCCAAATATGTAAAAATCATTTTAACATTTAAATATCTCAGTTTTACTAATTTTTAACCCCATGGTTAAAAATACAATTAATTCAAATAAATCAAATAAAATTCTATAAATAATAAAACAATAAACAATAAAATATTACTTACCAAAAAATAATAAAATACTATAGGTCGGGTCTCGGGATGTTACAAATCTCCCCTCCTTAAAGAGATTCCGTCCCCGGAATCTCACTTTGATCAAACAAATTCGTATAACGATTCTTCATATCTGATTCGGTTTCCCACGTCATATCGGCCCCCAAACTATGTTTCCACTTAACCAAAACCATCGGTATCTATTTCTTTCTCAATTTCGTTACCTTTCGATCCAAAATTTCCACCGGCTCTTCAACTAATCTTTTTCTCGAATCCACTTTTAAATCTACAATCGGTAACACCGGGATTTCCTCATCAATATTACACTTCCTCAAATAACACACATTGAACGTGTCATGAATACCCGACAATTCAGGAGGAAGATCAAGTGCAACGGTTTGGTCATTCACCACTTGACGAATAACAAACGGCCCAATAAATCTCGGTGCTAACTTTCCCCGTTTCCCGAAACGGATAACACCTTTCCACGGAGAAACCTTCAAATAAACCCGTTCACCCTCAACAAAAGTTCCGGGTCGACGTCGTGGATCCGCATACATTTTCTGTCTATCCCGAGCGGCTTTTAACTTTTCACGTGCAATTGCCACCTTATCGGCCGTTATCTGAACAATCTCGGGACCCGCAAACTGTTTTTCTCCCGCTTCAAGCCAACATGTGGGAGTTCTACACCGTCTACCATACAACATTTCATATGGTGGCATTTTAATACTCGAATGATACGAGTTGTTATAAGCGAATTCGATCAAAGGCAAATGAGAATCCCACGGCCCACCATATTCCATTACACAAGCCCGTAACATATCTTCCAAAGTCTGAATGGTTCTTTCTGTCTGACCGTCTGTTTGTGGGTGATACGCCGTGCTCAAATTCACTCGAGAACCTAATTCTCTTTGCAAACTCTTCCAAAAATTAGAAACAAACCGTGGATCCCGATCGGACACAACAGATAATGGGATACCATGTCGGGAAACTATCTCATCAATGTACAATTTAGCCAATTTATCGAGTGATGCAGTTTCATTTGTGGCCAAAAAGTGAGCACTTTTAGTCAACCGATCGACAATTACCCAAATCATATCGTGATTCTTTTGAGTACGAGGTAATTTCGTGACGAAATCCATTGTAATATTATCCCACTTCCACTCGGGAATATCTAACTGTTTTAACGACCCGTACGGTTTTTTATGTTCGGCCTTGACTTGTGCACAAGCATGGCATTTTTCAACAAATTGAGCAATATCTAACTTCATAGAGGGCCACCAATACAAAACTTTCAAATCATTGTACATCTTTGTACAACCCGGATGAATAGATAGACGAGATTTATGTGATTCAACTAATATTAATTCCTGTAATCCCCCAAGTAACGGTACCCAAATTCGTGACCGAAATGTTTTCAACCTTCGTGAATCATCAACCAACTCATCTTTCCGCTTTAACATAATTTCCGATTTCAAGTTCTCATCTTTCAAAGCTTCTATCGGGCATATTCTTATCCTATCAACAAGATCTGACACGATTTCCATACGCATGAATTGGATCACTTCCGATGATCCCTTACGGCTTAAGGCATCGGCAACTACATTAGCTTTCCCCGGGTGGTACCGAATTTCACAATCATAGTCTTTAATGAGCTCTAACCACCTTCGTTGTCTTACAATCAAATCTTTTTGTGTGAAGACATATTGAAGACTTTTATGATCGGTACATATAACACATTTGGTTCCATAAAGATAATGCCTCCACAACTTTAACGCGAAAATCACCGCCGCGAGCTCTAAATCATGGGTCGGGTAGTTCTTTTCATGGGATTTCAATTGACGAGAGGCATAAGCAATCACCCGGTCTCTTTGCATTAGTACACATCCCAAACCCGAATAAGATGCATCACAATAAACTATAAAATCATCTGAGCCCTCGGGTAAGGCAAGTATTGGAGCTTGACACAATAATTGTTTTAACAATTGAAACGCCTTTTCTTGTTCATCACCCCACCGATATAGAACATCTTTTCGTGTCAACTTTGTCAACGGACTAGCAATCTTTGAGAAATTCTTGATGAATCTTCTATAATAACCGGCCAAACCTAGAAAACTTTTAATTTCGGATGGAGTCTTCGGGGCACTCCAATTCATCACCGCGGTTATCTTAGACGGGTCCACTTTCACCCCTTCTTTACAAATTACATGCCCCAAAAACTGTACCTCACGGAGCCAAAACTCACACTTCGAGAACTTAGCATAAAGTTGTTCCCGTTTCAAAGTGTCTAAAACTTGCCTTAAGTGATTCTCATGATCCAAATCGGTTTTGGAATATATTAGTATATCATCAATAAAAACAATTACAAATTTATCGAGAAACGGTCGACATACCCGGTTCATAAGATCCATGAATATAGCGGGAGCATTCGTCAAACCAAACGGCATGACTAGAAATTCGTAGTGACCGTATCTCGTTCGAAACGCGGTTTTTGGAATATTGTTCTCATGAACCCGGACTTGATGATAACCCGACCTTAAATCAATCTTTGAAAAGTATGAAGCCCCTTGCAACTGATCAAACAAATCATCTATACGCGGCAACAGATACTTATTCTTAACTGTTCATTTGTTCAACTCGCGGTAATCAATACACATTCTCATAGTACCGTCTTTCTTTTTAACAAACAAAACTGGTGCACCCCAAGGCGAAGAACTCGGTCTGATAAAACCCTTATCCAATAATTCTTGTATCTGTGTCATCATTTCCCGAATTTCTGACGGTGCTAATCTGTACGGAGCCCTGGCTACGGGACTGGCTCCCGAAACCAAATCGATTTTAAATTCTACCTCCCGAATAGGAGGTAACCCAGGCAACTCATCGGGAAAGACCTCCGGGTATTCCGATACCACCCGGATGTCTCTAACAACCTGTTTTTCTTTTCTGACATCAATGGCATAAGCAAGAAACGATTCACATCCTTTGACTAGAGATTTTCTAGCTTTCATGAACGAAATAATAGGGAGAGATGTATTAACCCGATCCCCACGGGCCACTACGTGTGTCTCGTCAGGCAATGGAAATGAAATCAATTTCTTATCACAATCTATTAATGCTTTATTTAAACTAAGCCAATCCATTCCAAGGACCACATCAAAACCAGATATTGGCATTAAGAGTAAAAACATATTAAAACACGCCCCATCAATATTAATATTTGCCCCAGTCACAGATGTTGTGACTGGCACCACATAACCATCAGCTACCTCCACTTCCAATGGAGTAGTTACCACAGATGTAGGCAATTTTAACTTAGCATGGAAGTCCACAGAAATAAATGAGCGATTAGCTCCAGAATCAAACAACACACGAGCATTAATGTTATTTATCGGGAACATACCAGTGACGACATCGTCAGTAGTGGTAGCCTCTTCGACCGTCATTTTGAAAGCTCGACCCTCTGATGTAGGGCGGTTCTTCCTCTTTTGAGGAGATGATGCCACCGATCCCCCAACCGACCCAGAACCCGAACCCGATCTTCTATCCGAAGGACAATCACCGACTCTGTGACCTTCTTTATGACAATTCCAGCAAACACTTCTTGGGAATTTACAATCATTCATCTCGTGCCCATACTGACCGCACCTGACACACCGCATCGTTTGGGCCGTACAAGCCCCACTATGAGAAGATCTACATCTAACACACCACTGTGTCTTTTGACCCGAATTTCCACCCGACTGTTTACGATTCGGACTAGTAAACCTTTGATTTCTTTGCCCCTTCTTGCTTTGTTGAGAACCCGATTGTGTGGACTTGAACTTTTGATACTCCGGTCTATCTTTGGTCACCCAATCACGCGAATTTAAATCGCCTTCAACAGTTTTGGCCAAATCAAAAGCCTGTGATAGTGTAGTAGCAAGCCTTGCAGTAGTTCGGTACTCGGGTCGCAAAGCACCAATAAAATGCTTTATTTTCGATGGCTCATCGGGAACCCATTGTTGCACAAACCTCAGCTTTTCATTAAATTGCTCGATCAAATCATCAACTGTCATTCTTTCAGTCATCCGCAAATTTAAGAATTCCGATCGAATTCTATCCATCTCAAACGAATTGCAATAACGTTTACACACTTGTTCCCTAAATTGATCCCATGTTATACTGCTTTTGACTTCCTTGGGTAAGTGTTCAATCAAGGTATCCCACCAATTCATAGCACCACCTACTAATTTCCGTGTGGCATACATCACCCGGTGTTGGTCATCACACCCGCAAGCATCTAAGGTTCTCTCCATTTCTCTTAACCAGTTCATAGTGACATTAGGGTCCCTGCTTCCACTAAATTCAGGGGGTTTACAGTCTAAAAATTGTTTGAAAGTGCAACTTGGCTTCATGCCGAATGGGTAAGGTTGGTTGGTAAATTGGTATTGAGGTAAACCTTGGCTTGGGTTAACATAATACTATTGTGGTTGTGACATTATTGGATTAGGTTCGGGTGTGGTTGACATTAGGGGAACCGTCATGGTAAAGGCGGGAGTTGTGGGAATCTGCATGGTAGGAACGGGCATTGATGGAGTAAACACGGGAGGGAAGTTTGGTGGTTGGTTATTTTGGTTCTGGCTCATGCTATCACCTAGATTTTGAAGATGTTCCAATCGACTTTCCATTCTTATAATATAATCTTCCCTGTCTTCATTTGTATCCCGGGAAGTACCAATGATTCCTTGTTCGGGGTTCGGCATGGTTATCGGCGGGTTGGGATCGTTATCTGTCATATCTGTAACAAACACAACATCTCACGAACTATTAGTTTAAATCGTTAGTACCTATCTACTAACTACTACTAACACACAATTCATATTCACTCGACTAATCCACTCCCAAAATTATGGAAGTTTGACCAACTCGAGCCAAGATTTGGGAATGGTACACCTAAATGTGCAACCATCGCCAAACCTAGGCTCTGATACCAAATTGTAACACCACGATTCTAGAGCCATTTTTTTTTAAAATAAGCATACGAAAGCGAATTAAGAAATACCATAACTCCTACTTATTACACAACATAAAAACCATTTACATATTAATCGAATATATAAAACATTTACGGTGTTACTGAAAATCAGGCTCGACTTGGTTTACAAAATCAGAGTACGGTCAGACTCCCAAAACCCGACTCTAGTCAAGCTAAAACCACAACCTGAAAAGAGTCAACAAATGAGGGATTAGCACAAAGCTAAGTGAATAGAAATAAACGTCAATTTGCATAACCACAACAAATTAGAAAATCGAGAGAAATCAATAGGGAAAACCCGTCCAAACTTCCACAAGCAATTGGACGTTATAAGAGGATCGGCGGTCGGACGAGGACCTTCAACTGTTGTCGGCCAACAACAGACAACCGATGGCTTCTTTACTAGAGGCACGGTGATCCCTCATTACATAACGAATACGAAGGAGTCCGATCGCCCCCACCAAGAGTAACGAAGCGTAGCCGAAAACCACCATAGCTAACCTCTAAAAACATGTGCACATACTACCATTAACCACTAGACCAAGTATAAACTTGTAAAAAGAATTGCAGCCAAGAATCTGTTCCTGACAAAGTTCGCGTCGGGAACTCAGAGTTCGCGTCGCGAACTAAGAGTTCACGAATCGGGAACTATATCACGACCAAACCCCAATTTCTCTGTCCCGAGTTCGCGATCGCGACCACAAGTTCGCGACGCGAACTCCCTCAGATACCAAATTCCTGCACTTTTTCTCAAAACTCTACCATTCCCTAATTTTGTACATCACACAAGCAAGAAGGTTAAGTCCACTCACCTTAGCTTCCTTTTTCGTGCCGAGCTCAATGATCTTATATCACTGAGGCTCCTTCCCTTTTCCTGTACAAAATGAATACCGAATTAGTTACCCGAATTCATCAATTATGTAACAAGTACTATAAGCCAAACACCATTATTTGAGGTCAATCAAATGGCAACAAAAGCTTGCATTTCAACATAAAAGCACTTACCATGTCTAGGATTCCATCAAACTAATTCTAAACTAAACTTAATGCATTTCAATCAAATTGCACACATTTGGCCCAAACGGGTCAAAACAAGAATAAGGAATTGGAAATCTCTACAATACTTTCCAATGGGATATCCTACTTGGTCAACATCAATAATTACATACTAACAAGTTACTTGCATCCAAATGTAAGTTTCACCAACTTTGACCTTATTTAGGTCAAATGCACAATTAAGCAACCAAACGGGTCAAGACATGAAACCTACACACTTGAGCTTACAATTCATTCAACTAACACATTTCTAACATGAAATTGATAATTAAAGTTTACAAGCCATACAAGACTAAAAGTCAATTCCCAGGTTTGACCAAAGTCAACAATCTACAAATTTAGCTAGTTATGACTAAATTTCCATTTTAGCCAAACACTACCCACACCAATGCAATTTCATAACAAGCAACTAGAATTTCTTCATAACTAACAATCACCATTTAACATACATAATTAACCTAACACGACATTAAGAACATCAAAATACACAGTTCATCAATTTAGGGAAAAACACCATCTTCTTCCTAAATCCACCATTGATGGAGCTTTATGAAAACTTCACCAAATGAGCTATAACTAACAACAATTCATACAATACTTGCAAGAACTCAAATAGACACCAAAACATGCATCAATTTCGGATTTCCATCAAGATTCAACAAGAACTTCATGAAAACCCACTAGCTCAAGAACCCTAGTTCATCCCTACATCAAGAACATGAAACCCTAGCTAAAGAAGGAAGGAAACTTACTTAATCTTGCTTCTAATCACGAAATTACAGCAGAAATCAAAGGATTTTAGCACCAATTCTTCAATTTTGCAAGAAAAACTCCAAGAGTGTGTTGTGTGTGTGTGTGGTGTCGAGACAGAGAGAGAGAGACCAGAGAAAAGGGAAGAGTAAAATTGACACCTGCCCTTTAACTTACACGTACACCCCAACTCACCATCACAGGTATTTTCATTTAAACACAGTACAGGTTATTAGGTTCGCAGATAATTAATTTAGACCTAACTAACTCCAATTTTAACCACGAAGATATTTTTAGAACCCTGGTTCAGAAATGGACCCAAATATGTAAAAATCATTTTAACATTTAAATATCTCAGTTTTACTAATATTTAACCCCATGGTTAAAAATACAATTAATTCAAATAAATCAAATAAAATTCTATAAATAATAAAACAATAAACAATAAAATATTACTTACCAAAAAATAATAAAATACTATAGGTCGGGTCTCGGGATGTTACATTTATCTTCGACAACCATATTATGCATTACAACACATGCATACAAAATAGTATATCTTAATCTTTCAAGGTCATATGGACGGGCCGCGTTTTTGACAATGTGTCACTTCGACTTTAAAACTCCAAAAGCCCGTTCCACATCCTTACGTGCGGATTCTTATTTTTTGGTAAACAAGACCTCTTTTGGATCAACTGGATGTCTATAGGCTTTGACAAATGTCGCATGACGAGGATATATACCATCGATAAGGAAATAACCGAATCTATATTGATTGTCATTCACCGTATAAGGAGCATCGAGTGCGTTTCCTGATAACAAGTCGTTGAATATTGGTGATTGATCAAGCACGTTAATATCATTATTAGAACCCGCAACCCCAAAGTAAGCATGCCAAAACCATAAATCTTGGGAAGCAACAACTTCTAATATCAACGACGGTACTCCATGATGTCCTCTAGTGTTCTCACCTCTCCACGATTGTGGACAGTTCCTCCAAACCCAGTGCATACAATCAATGCTACCAAGCATTCCAGGAAAACCATGTCTCTCTTCATGTGCCTCATATAATTTTTGAACATCGGTTACTGTTGGTTTTCGCAAATAAATAGGTCCGAATATTTCCAAAACACCTTGTGAAAAATTATACGTACTTTCCCTAGCATTTCTTTCAAACATGCGTAGGTACTCGTCAAGAGAATCAGGGGATGACCCGTAAGCCATAGCTCGAATTGCTGCAGTACATTTTTGCAAAACAGTTAATCCCCGCCTACCTCTAGCATCATATCTCAATTGAAAAAAACGATACATGTTTTCTAATGCGCTACATATGCGCATAAATAAATTTTTGCTCAGGCGAAACCTTCGTTTGAAATCGTTGTCGTCATAAACGGAATCATCCGCAAAATAATCTCGATACAGCCGTTCGTGTCCAACTTCTCGATTTCTATTTTGCTTCGAGGTTCTAGTGTCAAAGACTTCACTTTCATCATCGTCGTCAAATTCATCGAGGAGTTATTCGTATATTGTTAGCATAAACGCATCATCCTCGTCAGATGATGAACCAAAATAATTCATTATTTGTGAGTTGGGGTATTTAGTAGAGTCGTGGTGTGTTTTGGTGGTGTTTTGATAATGTTTGAGTGTGTTTATATAGGAAATAAATAAATTAAATTAATTAATTATTTTTTTTAAATTCCAACGGCTCTTTTAGCCGTTCAACGGCTATATCCGCTCGCCAACTCGACCACCCACGCCCGTTACTCGGCGTCGCCTGCATGCTTCCTCCACCACGCCAACCCCCCACGTCGTTTGAGGGGGGGGGGGGTGTTCCAACCACACTACCACGCCGTGCCCATCCACCTCACCCCCCCACGCCCCTCTCCTTCGTCCCATACCGATAAGCCTTAGAACTATCATTATTAAAATTCTTAATTTTTAAATCATACTAAATCATTTTTAAAACGTTAAATCAGACAAAGCAAAAAAGTAGCAAGTGTTTTACTTTTAAAACGTAAAATGTTAAAGTATACCGATAAGCTTTAGGACTGTCATTGTTAAAACTCTTAATTTTTAAATCATACTAAATCACTTTTAAAACGTAAAACGTTAAATCATACTCCCTCCGTCCCTAAATAAAGTTCCCATTTGTGTTGGGCACAATATTTTAGGAGATAGTTAGTGGTGGGGTATTTGGTATTACTTTTGATTAAAATATAAGGTTAGATTGGAGAGAGAAAGTGTTTTAAGATATAGTTAGTGGTGAAAGTATTGATAATAATATTATTATATTAAGTGGGTCCCTTAAGTTTGAGAAATGAGAACTTTAGTTAGGGATAGAGAACTTTATTTAGGGACGGAGAGAGTACAAAGCAAAAAAGTAGCAAGTGTTGTACCTTTTTGTTTTATTTTTTGCACAACTAACATGCCAATATCCCTCCTCCCTGAAAATTTTAAAACCACAAAAATACGGTCCGACTCTGATTTCTGTCATGCATGCCAGACAAAATTACTTTCCATGCCACCTCACTTTCTCTGTTTTTACTTATCACCCCTTCATGTTTTAACATATAACAAAAGCGGCGCCCACTGTTCCTATGTACTATATGCATTTTAATATTTTGTGCTAATAAGTAATAACACACTGCCTATTGTTGTTCCAAAATTCAACACAATTATGTAACTTTTAATATTAAATCGTTGTATTACATGGCATTCTTATAGCATAACTGGCGAATCAAAATTTGCAATTGAAAATTCATATCAAAGCTTGTGTAAATGCTGCAAGTTTATACGATAGACAATGATGATTTGTCTTATAATATCGAAATTTATCATTTTTGTTTAGAGTTAGATAAAAATTTATGTATCTATACACATTTGTATCTGTCATAAGCAAGTCAATAGCCTAACATAAATATAGATATTCAAGTATTTATTGAGAAATACACTTTGGATAAAATAAATGTTTTTCTATAAAATACCTTATTGCGTTAGGTATAATCTTCATTATATGTTTATATCGTATAGAATAAAAAATGAACAAAAAGTATCTAGCTATAATGATAAATCAATAGGACAATAGCGCACTAATTACATAGTTGAACTTATCATCTGATAATATGATTTATAAAACTAATCTAGTTGAATAATGAGCAACAAAATCTATTTTTACATGATAATACCACACAATGTTATCAAATCGTATATTTAGTATGACCTAGGGATGTGCATTTTAACTGAGAAACCGAAACCAAACCGCAACTGGTTACACCTGATTTCGGTTCGGGCCGTTTCTCGGTACCCTTTTTCATGTCTTTATCGGTTCTCGGTTTTTCCCATTCCAGTCTGGTTTGATTCCAGTTTTTCCGGTTCTAACTCAAATGTAGTTTATGTTGACGATGTAGTTTTCGGTTCTAACAGGTCCTAAACCTGAAATAACCAGACCGAATCAAACTGGAACCATTTTTTCGGTCCAGTTCCGTTTTTATATTTTTGATTTCAGGTTTTTCGGTTCTGATACAATTCAATCTGGTTTTAAAACCGAACACAACCCAAATATGAATTACTGCACCACTTACAACTAGGAACCCAAATGAGCTAAAGTGGATCCACTTGTACATAAAAGAATCCATAAGGGTGTCAAAACATCTAATAGTATTATCTTATGGGGGATTTGTGAATATGTCTCAAATAATTGGGCCATGATGCGAAAAATAAAAAATAATATATTTTCAGATCAAAATTCTGCCCATTCAGAATTCAGATTATTACTCTGTCTCTCTCTCACTCACTCTCTCACACACTAAATACTCGAGGAGTATTTCAATTTCAATTTCAATTTGATCAGTTTTCATAGCTGGATTCCTGATTCACTATTGGAGCGGCGATCGGGCAGCCTAGCTCCGTTTCAATTCAAAATTCAAAGGTAAGTCGTTTAATTTTTGTCGTTACGTCAGTTGAATTTAGTACTAATAGCACCACCTGATTTGTATCATATGTTCAGTTTCTGTGAATTGGAAGGAATTGATCTTCTGTTTTTTAGCTTCGTCGGTCAAACTTAACTCTTGAAGTTTGATGTTGATTGAATTTGATGTCGTAATCGATTTTGAATTTTGATGTTTTATTCAATTTAGTTTACGAGCTGGAATAATTATGTACGAGTTGATGCCAGTTTATAGGTTTATTTGTATGATTCCGTTTTCAATTTAAATTTCGGTACTCGGATTTAATTTTATCGTATCTCGAAAGCAACGTATTTTAAACACGGAATTCACTGATAAAAAAAACTGTGCGAATCGTTAATCATCGTAACATTAAGATCCATGATTGTTTTACAAACAGCTGTAAGCTTCGAAGAAAAACCCTACATATCATGATTCACCTGCTAAGGATATTTAATTGCTGGAAAACACATGCATACAATAGGAATCAGGTTATTTTAATAGAACTGTGTAGCCAAATTTGTGAGTGAATACAGAGTTATACTGGATTGGAGAGAGGGCTTAGGAATCTAATCTATTTAATTTATTAAAACCTAAAACATATAAATATTGGTGGCTAACATAATTAGAAAAGAAGACTAACATTTAAAATATAACCTAAATCTCCTGTCTGTAAAAGGAAAGAAAGGCTGAACACAATAATTGGAAATAAAGGCAATACGACTTAAGATTACATCTAAGGATTATGCACTTGGTTTAGGTATGAATTGTGGTTAAACTGTGTAATTCTAGTAGTTAAATTAAGTTATTTGCAGCCTATTTTCTATCTGTCTAGATTTCTGAAACAAGTGTTTCTTTTTTATTTTCAGGATCGCGCTCCATTGTGTTAAGCAGAAGATTACACTGTCTAATTGAAGAACATCATCTTTCTTCTTCTTGAAGATTTGAGGAACACTTTGTGAAAAGCAAACAAGGAAATGGGAAAGAATCGTTTCAGTGATAAAATTAAGTCGTTTTTTGGAAGTCATATTGATCCCGATAAAGATGAGGAACTTAAAGAAAGTAATATAGGTAAAAATTCTCATTTTTTAGTTATTGTTTGTTGAATTTCCCAATGATCAAATTATAAAACTTTAACTGATAGAAAATGAGTGTCAAAACAATCCACTTCTTCCAAGCATGTCATACCTTCTAATGCATTCAATAAGTATTTGTTCCCATTTATTAGCATACTAGATACCCTACAAATTTATGGTCACAATTTATTTTTAAAAATATTATTTGCTTTTTATTCTAGAAAGAACCTCATTAGGGTAAACTAATGGAAAATATATCCAACCAAACACAAATTCCTGTTGAAATACGAAATTTACCTTTTGATGTAGTAAACTTTTATAACTTACCTTTTGAGTAATTTGGTTACATCAATTGGTTAAAAAATGATGTAAGCTGTACAGGAAAATCTTAAAAATGACAGTTTATTACATTAAAAAAAGGTTAAGTTTTAAAAGTTTGTTACATCAAAAGCTAATATGCATACTCCAATACATACTAATAGCGATATATGTATAGTAAATTACATATCCATCTGCCCTTCTTGCAAAAATGTGAAAGTAATTGCCATTTTTATTTTATTTTATTGCATTTACTTCTTCAAAATAGTTAAATGCTGTTAGAACAATGGTTAATTTTCAAAAGAGCAAGAAAAATTGACTTCTTGATTTCCTTTGTTTAACTCATATCCCTGAATTTGGTATAAATACTTATTAAAAGGATTTGTGCTGTTGTTGATCTCTACAATTAATAAATAATTGTTTTGCAGAAATGGAGGATAATTACAAGAAAATTTTAGAACTTCTGAAAGAAGAAAACAGTGATGAAAGAAACAAACTTGTTGAATTAATTGAAGATTTCCACAAACATCATCGATCTGTATACGAACGGTACGATCATATCACAGGAGAATTGAAGGCAAAAATTCATTCAAAAAAGGAAGAAGATTCTTCTTCATCCAACTCAGATTCTGATTCAGATTCAGATCCAGATTCAAAGAGTTCTTCTTTAAGCAAAAAAGGCAGCAAAAATGGTAAATTGAAAACTGCAGATATCCTCACGGAACAACTTCATTCTGTCAACTCAGAATTAGAAGAGTTGACCAGAAAGTTGACCGCTAAAGAACAAGAAAACGAGTCTTTATCAATAAAGGCTTCAGAATTAGCAGAAGAGATTTCATTAAATAATGAAACAATTGAAGAAATTGCAACTGAATGTAGACAGTTAAGAGAAAAACTGGGTGAAAAAGAGAAAGAACTTGTTACTCATACAGAGATGCATATATCTCACAAGAGTGAAACAGAAGTTAAAATTAGAGGTTTTGAAGAACAATTTGAGTCTTTAAATTCTCAAAAAAGAGAGATTGAGATTCAGAAAGAAGAATCACAATCTCAAATAACGAGTTTGACCGAAAAAGTCAACAACTTGGAGAAAGAATTTGAATCTTTAAGCATTCAGAAAAGTAAATTCGAAGAAGAAATAGCGTCTCTTAACAGCCAAAAAGTTGAATCAGAAAGTCAACTGGAGAAAAGTAGTCAACAGATTTCAGATTACTTAATCCAGATAGATGCTCTGAAACAAGATTTAGAAGATTTGAAGGCTGAATCAGAAACAGAAGTCAGCAAAAAGACTCAAGAAATTGCAGAATTTGTTATTCAGATAGAGAATTTTAAAAAGGAGGTCGAAAAGTTGACTACTGATCAAGCGAAAACAGTAGAAGAGAAACAAGGGTATGAGACAAAAGTTAAAGATCTCGAATTGCAGATCGAATTGGTCAACAACTTGAAAAATGAATCAGAAATGCAACTTGAGAAAAAGGATACTGAAATTGCAGAACTTTTAATTTTGACCCAAAGTTTGAAAGACGGAATTGAAAGCAAATCAAAAGAACAAGTGAAGATTGTTGAAGAAAAGGAATTATTTGAGTCAAAGGTCAAAGATCTTGAATTGCAGATTGAATCGTTAAAAAATTTGAAAAATGAATTAGAAACAAATCTTGAAAAAAAGGGTACTGAAATTGCAGAATTCTTGATTTTGATTCAAGGTTTGAAAGAAGAACTTGAAAGAAAATCAACAGAACATGCAAAAACTGCAGAAGATTACGAGTCAAAGGTCAAAGATCTTGAATTGCAGCTCGAATCAGTCAACAACTCAAAAAACGAATCAGAAATAAATCTTGAGAAAAAGAGTACTGAAATTTCAGAACTTTTAATTCTGAATCAAACTTTGAAAGATGAAATTGAAAACAAGTCAAAAGAACAAGTTAAAACGGTTGAAGAGAAGGAATGTTTCGAGTCAAAAGTCAAAGATCTAGAATTGCAACTTGAATCGGTCAACAACTTAAAAAGCGAATCAGAAATGAATCTTGAAATAAAGGGTCTTGAAATTGCAGAATTCTTGATATTGACCCAAAATCTGAAAGAAGAACTGGAAAGCAAGAACATGGATCTTGCAAAGATTATGGAAGAAAAAGAAGGTTTTGAGTCAATGGTCAAAGATCTTGAATTGCAGCTTGAATCGGTCAATAACTCAAAAAACGAATCAGAGATGAATCTCGAGAAAAAGGGTACTGAAATTGCAGAACTTTTATTTCTAAATCAAATTTTGAAAGATGATGTTGAAAACAAGTCAAAAGAACAAGTTAAAATGGTTAAAGATAAGGAAGGTCTTGAGTCAAAAGTCAAAGATCTTGAATCGCAGCTTGAATCGGTCAACAATTTAAAAACCGAATCAGAAATGAATCTTGAGAAAAAGGGTCTTGAAATCTCAGAATTATTGATAATGACCCAAAATCTGAAAGAAGAACTAGAAAGCAAGAAAATGGATCATGCAAAGATTATGGAAGAAAAAGAAGGCTTTCAGTCAAAAGTCAAAGATCTGGAATTGCAATTCGAATCGGTCAACAACCTGAAGATTGAATTGGAAACACAAATCGAGAGTAAGGGTTTTGAAATTTCAGAACTTTTGATTCAAAATCAAAGTCTGAAAGATGAACTTGAAGTCAAGTCAAAAGAAAAAGAAGATTATGAGTCAAAAGTCAAAGATCTTGAATTGCAGTTGGAATCTGTTAACAGCTTGAAAAATGAATCAGAATTGCATATTGAGAAAAAGGGTACTGAAATTGCAGAACTCTTAATTCTGATTCAAAGTCAAAAAGAAGAACTTGAAAGAAAGTCAAACGATCAAGCAAAGACCATGGAAGAGAAAGAAAGCTATGAATCAAAAGTCAAAGATCTTGAATTGCAGTTGGAATCTGTAAACAACATGAAAAATGAATCAGAAATGCATATTGAGAAAAAGGGTACTGAAATTGCAGAACTTTTAATTTTGACCCAAAGTCTGAAAGAAGAACTTGAAAGCAACTCAAAAGAACAAGAGTCAAAAGTCAAAGATCTTGAATTGCAATTGGAATCTTTAAATAATATGAAAAATGAATCAGAATCACAACTCGAGAAAAAGGGTCTTGAAATGTCACAACTTTTAATTCAGATTCAAAATCTGAAAGAAGAACTTGAAAGCAAGTCAAAAGAACAAGCTGAAGAGATGGTTGACCATGAGTCAAAGGTCAAAGATCTTGAATTGCAATTGGAATCTTTAAACAATATGAAAAATGAATCAGAATCACAGCTCGAGAAAAAGGGTCTTGAAATATCACAACTTTTGATTCAGATTCAAAATCTGAAAGAAGAAGTTGAAAGCAAGTCAAAAGAACTAGCTGAAGACAAGGTTGACCATGAGTCAAAGGTCAAAGATCTAGAACTGCAGGTCGAATCGTTAAACAACCTGAAAAACGAATCAGAAATCCATATCGAGAAAAAAGGTACCGAAATTTCTGAACTTGTAATTTTGAGTCAAAATCTGAAAGAAGAACTTGAAAGCAAGTCAACAGATCAAGCAAGAACCGTTCAAGAGAAGGAAGAATATGAGTCAAAGGTCAAAGATTTAGAATCACAGCTCGAATCCTTAAACAACGTGAAAATTGAATTAGAAATGCAACTCGAGAAAAAGTGTAATGAAATTTCAGAACTTTTAATTCTAAGTCAAAATTTGAAAGAAGAACTCGAAAGCAAGTCAAACGATCAAGCAAAGACTTTAGAAGAAAAGAAAGAATATGAATCAAAAGTCAAAGACCTAGAAGTCAAACTTGAATCTTTGGAGAATCTAAAAAATGAATCAGAAATTCATATAGAGAAAAAAGGTCTTGAAATTTCAGAACTTATGATCTTGATGGAAAGTAAATCAAAAGATCATGAAAATACAGTTGACGAGAAGGAAAGCTATTTAACAAAAGTCAAAGAACTTGAAAATGAGTTGACTTCTGTTACTGGTTTAAAACAAGAGCTAGAGAAAGAACTCGAAAGTGAAAAACAGTTACAAAACCAACTGCAAGATAAAATCCAGCAACTAGAGGAAGAATTTGAAGACTTGAAAGGAGATCTAGAAGTCAAAGGTGATGATGTCACCACTTTGACCGAAACCGTCAGAAACCTGGAAGTCAAAATCCGTCTGACAAACCAAAAGCTTCGTGTAACAGAACAAACATTATCAGAAAAAGAAGACGATCACACAAGCAAAGAAGAAAAACTTCATCAAGAAAACAAGTCACTCGTATCGAAAATCTCTACATTATCAGAAACAATCACTAACTACAAAGAATCTGAAGAAAAGGTCAAACAAGAAATCACACAAAAAGTCAACGCGGTGACAGGTGGCATCGACTCACTCATGGTCAAATTCGAGGAAGATCACGGACACATTTCAACACGAATTTACGAAGTCATGAACGAAATCCAAGTCACCAAAATGTTGACCAAAAACACGAGTGCTGAAAGAGACGATTTGAAAGAAAAAGTGGGGAAAATGTTGTTACAACTGAAAACAGTTGAAACCGAGAAGGAGAAACTGAAGAATACGGTTGAGCAACTTGAGCAAAAAACGACAGAAAAGGATGAAAAGATCAAACAGTTGGAGGATGAAGTTCATGTAAAAGATGAAGGATTATTGGATCTTGGAGAAGAGAAAAGAGAAGCTATAAGACAGTTATGTATTTTGGCTGATTATCAACGAGACCGTTATGATCATCTTCATGAATTAGTCTCGAGAAGGCAAACCGCGAGGTAAATAGTTCATTTTTTGTTTTGTGTATTTGTGTACTTAATTTGTTTCGATTTTTGAAGTTGGTATTGTAAGTCATTTGTTTTGGTGTATTATATGTGCTACCAAATTGTGGTAGATTCTATTCTATTGGGTTTGATGTATTGTGTATAGGAAATTACTTGTCATTTCCTAGTTTGTATTATTTATTCATTCAGACATTGTTTTGGAAATAATATGTTTGTGTTGTTGTTGCATTTCATTTGGTTGACTTGTTACTTATCCTTTTCATGTGCACATAATCACTACATTCTACAAAAGTTGGGTTTTGATTACTAGAGTGTGTTACAAAAGAGTCAAAGAGTGAGTTTGGAAACAGATAAGAGAAAATTGTATATCAGACCTAAAAGCTCAATTTTCCTCGAGAGCTTGAACATGGATCCATGTCGCTAAAACATCAAACATGTTTACCTTTTTCCTTCGTTTTGAGAACAAAGATTTTTAAGAGCTCTCATTTGCTATTTAAAAAATGCTAATATATAATTTTGCTATTAATCTCCAAAAGGGCCTTAAGTTGACGTTATCTTTTGTAGTATGTTCTTAACAAATGACATCTGTGCTTGATTTAAAATATTTTTTTATTTATATCAAATATCTAAGAAATTTATTTTCTTTTCTTTGTTTGAAAATTAATTTTCCGTTTAAAAACTATACCTTCTTCAAAAACTGAAAAACAATAAAATTTTGAGTGTGTTAGTGACAATGTATACTGCACAAAGAACAATTGCAATTTACATATGCTAATAAATGGCTTAGTGCATTTCTTCATCCTGTAGTTTTTTGGTCTTGTATTCACTTAAGCTTCTCCCAATAGTGACGTGTTTTTAAACTCATCAGTAGCGTCACATCATTTTCATCCTTACTGATGAATTACTAACACGGTCATGCTAACAACAACTCATTACTAATTCATCCCGAACTAAAAATATATTAAAAACCCCCATACTAAACCCCCCCTTAACAATGCTTGCGACGTGTTCCCCAATCTCTTCGGCCAGGCGATGAGTTTTATCGAAGAGGGCCACCGACGTGACCGTGCCAACGGTGTCGCCGACACATTCAAAATAGCCGGCGATGTAATGCTCGATACACTCACAAAATGTTAAACTTAGAAGAAATAAAAAAAGATGAATATTAAATAAAAACTATCAAAGTTTCAATTTTTTCATATTTTAAACAAGTGTTCTGAGAGAACTTAAAAATAATGGCGATCAGAAAGTTAGGACAAGAAATTTCTTTCAAATAATGAGTACTCAGTAAGAATCCTACAAATTTCGGATGATTTCATCAATTGTAATCACGGCCCATGCGATGAAAACCATGTATTTAAATAATGAGTAATAATGAGTATTCGAGGCAGCATGGCCCGTGCGACGCACGAACTTTGTTCAAAGTGTGTCGGTAGAAAGGGTAAAGTAACAAAAAATCATAATTTTTATCAGCATAACGCAAAACACATTATTCATAACATAGAAGTTACATGCAACAATTGTCCATTACACTTGTCCCTTTAATTACCAACTACAGTTATCCTTTTTTAGTAACAAATTTCTGCTCCTTCAATTCATTACAATAGTTTCATTAGTTACCCCATTACCATGGTCCCTCAAATTCTTTTCCTATATATTTGCATATACTGCAGCAATTAAGTTTGAAACTTATGCCCCTTTAATACATTACAATTGTCCCTCAAAGTTTTCATGTCCCTTAAGTGTAGTGTACTTCATACTTAACTAATCCATTTTTTTTTTCAAAATCACTGTCATGTTATTATCATCAATTACCCACTATTATCATCAATTTCACAATTTTAAAACTGGGACCAACCGGATTCGATTCTTATTCTAAAGTCTAAACATCCATTTACTGTCTTGGATGGTAGAATTGCACAAATTTCACGGAAAAAATATCGATATCTTTAAGAAAACTTCTTTGGCCAATATAAAGCCCCAAAACAAAACAAATCATAAACAATTACTATAAAAACAAAGAATCAAACACTTTAAATTCACTAAATGTCCACAAAGATAATACCGATTTATACTACTAACAATTCCAAGACATTCAAGTGAGAGGGATAGATGAATATCAAATATAATGTTCGTTGAATATTAATATGCACCACAAATTGCAAAATATTGGATCGCATGCGAGCTGCAATGGAAGTATCCAAGTGCCATTCATTTGAATTCACTCACAAAAATTAAAAAAATAAAATAATATACATGAATCAGAAATTATACATGAAAGGAAAAATTTGTTACAAACTAATTTTCAACTTACAAAGAACGGAAGATCTGTAATGCTAAAAATGTGGCTCTCTTGTTCATCATCCCAATAAGAATATGACGATTTTGAAGCATGGTACAAACCTGCATAAGTGTAAATTTCAATAAATTGCACAAAATAATCCTTGTAAATAAATAAAAAATTGAAGAAAAATTCATTTTGATGATCAACAAATTACATGAATCTTATATTTGCTACACGACTCAAAGCTTCAAGTATAGGGGCTATAGGCTTATTATATACCTCCTTAAAATCCTTGCAGATATCAAACAATAAATATCCATATATTTAAATCTACAACAATCATACGTTGTGATTATTCAAAAATGTGATGCATGATAAAAGTTTGAATCAAATACATGTATAAAACAACAAATCTCCATACCAACCATAAACCAAATCGTTTGGATCAGCATGCAGCATAAACTCTCCTTGAATGTTTCCTTCTTCTTTTGAACCACTTAGAATAAGAATTGCTTGAACTTCAAGCGTTTCAATTATGTTGGAGTAATTGTTATGGTAGTGGCTTTTAAATCATGTTATGAAGTGGTTCAAATGTTTTGAATTGGACTAATTGTTATGGCAGTGAGTTTTAAATATTATGGCAGTGAAATGCACTTGAAACGTTTGTTATAATTACATTCAAGCCATTTAATCCATTTATTAATTGTTATGCATTGGGTTATAAATGTTATGTAAGTGGTTTCGTTGGGTTTTAAATGTTATGCAAGTGGTTTCGCTTGAAAAGGTGTTTGAACGTATAGAATTTAGAAACTCGTTTTTAATGCATGTAATTATTTTTAAGAAATTATTTTCATTGGTATTTAAGACATGTAATTGCAATTATTTGTATTGGAATTTAAGACATGTAATTAATGCAACATCAAAATGATACTCACAATAATCTACAACACTTACTATTTCTTTTATGGTACCCAAGGGCCAACACCATCATCTTTTAAAGTAATAAAAATAGTAATTACCGCTAGGGGTGTCAAAAGGGTCAACCCGACCCTAACCCGAACCCGATTATGCTAGTCGGGTCGGGTATATTCGGGTCAATTTTTGATATCGGGTTAGTTAAACCCGACCTGACAAACTCGACACTATTATCGGGCCGGGTATCGGGTTTGTATTACTTACCAATGTCGGGTTTAGGGTTGACCCGATAAGACCCGACTAAAGTTTATCCATTTATTTTATTGATATGTAGGGTTTATATTCATAACTCAAAACTGAGTTGCAGCCATTCCGAAACATTAATTTCATGCATTCATCCTTCTTCCATACAAATTAAACAAATTCCATCAAGGTATTATTATTAAAACATAATATTAGACTTGTATAGTTGTATTAATGCATTTGTAGAGTTTAGTAGCGAAGCATATAGAAATCTATTTGACTTTATTATGTTCATTGTTTTTTTTTTTGCTTATTAAAGATTATTATTATTTTACTTTATTATATTAATTAAATTTTGATGTTAGAATAATTTGATTACTCTTAAAATCAAATGGTGATGATATGATGATGAGTTGATAATATAGTGTTTTTGTATTTGACAATTGAATTAAGAGTCAAGAACTCTCTAGTCGTAATTTATATGTACTTAAATCATATTTATAACTTTACCAAACACATAAAAATAATTAAAACGTAATCGTTTTTCAATAGACACATAAATTCAATAAATAATAAACACATAAAAAATTCGATACGTAACCCGACTAACCCGATCGGGTTGACCCGATAAACCCGACAACCCGAACCCAGAGTCGGGTTTCGGGCTAGGATTTTTTTACTCAAAACACGACGGAGCCGACCCGATAAGAGCCGACACCCAACCCGACAAGTCGACAACCCGATTGACACCCCTAATTACCGCTATAAATTTTCATTAGGTTTAAATTAGTCGTATGAACCAACATTTACATAATAATTAAAAAACCACCAACAAAAATCATAATTATAACCAAAAACAACAGATTTGATCATTATTTCGGATGATTTCATCAATTGAAGAAGTTTCAAAACCATCAAACAAATATTTGAATAATTATAAAATGTCAATAAATCAAAACAAACCATACATAGTGCTATGATTTGGAGTTTGGACACATAAATACACAATGCTGACTGGAGTGCTGCATTATAATAGTCAAGGACGTATACTCAAAGCAAACAAATTGAATCAGTTCAAGTTCATCTTACAATCTTTTGCAAAAGTGAATTATGATAAAACAAATTAACAAACTACAAAACCAAAAAAAAAAACTTTCTTCATTATCAAGGCTAACAAATGGCTTTATTATAATCAAATAAGAGCAAATTTGTCTATTCATTCTGCTCTTCGATATAATTTTGAATAAGTTCATCTATACAATCTTTTGCAAAAGTGAATGATAAAACAAATTAATAAACTACAAAACCAAAAAGAATACTTTTTTTTTTTTTTTTATTATCAAGGCTTGAAGACGACCAGGCAACAAAATCAATGGATTTGCAGATTGGATTTGGAGAGAAAATAAATGAAGAGTTGCATTTGGCTGGTGATTTTCGAATTATATAGGTGTGAAACGGTGGCAAAAGAAGGAGGAAAGGATGGTGATGGTTGGAGAAGATGACGGAAGTTGTTGGGATGTAACTGTGGAGATGACAGAAGGTGATCGGCGGAGAAGCGGCTGAATATTGTAACTGTGAAGGGGAAGTGATTAGAGACGATAAGGTTAAATAGGGAGGTATGGGTGCTTTGTCAATTGCTCGACGGTTGAAAGGAAGAATTTAATGGAACAGCATTGAGGAAGTTTGAAGGATAAAGAAGTGTGAAGAAAGAACAAATATTGAAAGGAGGGTGCGAAAAACAGTACCAATCAAATGAAAGTGTAATGTAATTAAACTATGGTAATTAAATGCCAAAATGATACGTTTTATTGTTTCAATGATGATTGACAAAACAATAAAGACCATAACATTTCAATATTTATGGAATTCAATTTGACGTATAGAGTGCAAAAACGTGTCATTTCAATGAATGGTTCCAAAACAATAAAGGCTATGAAGTTTCATATCTATGGAATTAAATGTTGGGAATTTAAAATGCATTTGGATGTATACAATGCAAAATGTTTGGTTTCAATGAATGGTTGTCAAAATAGAATACATAAAGTTTAATTTATGATATTAATTGCTACTTTATCCATGGATGTATAGGAGGCAACATGGCCCGTGCATCGCTTTGTTTAAAGTGTGTCGGTGAAAAGAGCAAAGTAATAAAATATCATCGTTTTTATTAGTATAACACAAAACATGTTATTCTCTATATACACATTTACGATTAAATGTTATTCATCACATAAGTTATATGCATCAGTTGTTCATTACACTTGTCCCATTAGTTACCCATTACAATTGTCCCTCAAAGTCTTCATGTCCATTCAGTGTAGTGCAATTCACACTTTAATAGTCCATTTTTTTAAGATCATTGTCATTGGTTATTATCATCAATTACCCACTATTATCATCAATTTCACAATTCAAAATCGGACCCTACCAGATTCGATTCTTATTCTAAACATTCATTTACTGACTTGCACAAATTTCATAGAAAATTATCATTTTTTTTAAGAAAACTTCTTTGGTCGATATAAAGCCCCAAAACAAATCATAAACAACTACTCTAAAAACACACAATCAAAATCTTTAAATTCACTAAATGTCCACAAAAATAATACCGATTTATACTACTAACAATTTTAAGAGATTCAAGTGAGAGGGATAGATGCATATCAAAGATAATATTTGTTGAATATTAATACGCACTACAAATTTCAAAATCATAGCTGCAATGGAAATATCCAGGTACCATTCATTTGAATTCACCCAAAAAATAAAAGAAATATTAAATAATATACTCGCATAAAAAATCATAGAGTAAATTATGATTTTTGTTCTTGTGGTTTGCCCGTTTCAGCGTTTTTGTCCCTGTGGTTTTTTTTCTGTTTTTTTGTCCTGAGGTATGCAAAATTCCGTTTTTTGTCCTTTCGTCCACCTTTCGTTTCTTTTTGGCCGTTAAACCCCTCACGTGCTGAAACCGAAAACGCTGAAACGGGCAAACCACAGGGATAAAATTATGTTATAAACTACTTTTTGTAACGACCCGAAATTTGTAGATAAATAAAATAAATAAAAATATGATAAATAAGGATAAATCATTTAAAGAACGTAGGAATTGGTTTCGTGTCATTTGGACATCGTATGAGAAAGTTATGGACGAAACGGGTCGAACCCGGGTAGTAAACGGGAAGGAAAAGAAATTCAAGGAATGTTGGGCAAGATCGCGAACACGAGTTTTAGATCATGACACGAGTTTCAGATCATGACACGAGTTTTGGATCGTGAACACGAAGTTTGCGAACAGCAACTTTGGTTCATGAAC